>CM061750.1:284452454-285098814 GCA_030979885.1 Lolium multiflorum
ACTTCCTTCATACAAAACTTTACACAATTTTCATTAGCAACATTAGTGCAATCAAATAACAAATCTATTTTGGTTCATTTCTAACATAATTCAAACATCCATTAAAACATTAGATACTGTAGCAACTTCTTCAAAAAGCTATTTCTCTCAAAAGAACTCAAAAAGGAAAAGATTAAAAGGCAAATGCAAATAGTGGCAGAAATCTATCAAAATAGAAACGCAGGTAAAGATCGATTTTAGAGAAAATCCTACGTCGCTCAAATAGAGAAGTGAAAAACTAACGAAAGTTAGATAATAACCTGAGGCATATGCTCAAAAATATCAGATCAATACGACGTTCTGGCTGGGAATACGATTTTTTTGTGACAACACAGAATTTGTTTCAGGACATCAACTTCCCCAAATCCTACTTTCTTCCTATTAGAGGCGATTATTGGCACAAAAACGAAATAAAAAGGATAAGGAGAGTTTGTTACAGAGGTAAAAACTTCCAAGACTCAACAAAAGAAAAAATACAGAAATAAAACACGGGTTATCTCCTAATAGTGCTTTTTCTTTAGTGCCTTTCAGCTAGGCTCAATAATTTGAGAAGATGCTCACATAAGAAATATGAATTGAAGCTAAAGAGAGAATCAAGGAGAAAATATGAAACAAATTTAAGTATTACCCACTTCCTATGCAAAGGAATATTGTAAGAAAATAAATCAAAGAAGCACATAGTAACAAGCATAGGTAGGTAAAACAAGAGCAACTTGGGAACTTTTAATATAGAGAGAGGTGTTTTAGTAACATGAAAATTCCAACAACCATATTTTCCTCTATCATAATAATTTTCAGTAGAATCATGAACAAACTCAACAATATAAATATCACATAAAACATTCTTATCATGAGCCACATGAATAAAATAATTATTACTCTCCGCATAAGCATAGTCATTCTTATTAATTGTAGTGGGAGCAAATTCAACAAAATAGCTATCATTATTATTCTCATCACCATAATCATCAGATATAGGACACATATTGTAATCATAATCAATTTTCTCCTCAATAGTAGGTGGACTGAAAATGTCATATTCAACATTATAATCATCATAGCAAATTCTCTCCTCTAAAGCTGGGGAACTAAAAAGTTCATTTTCATAAAAACTAGCTTCCCCAAGCTTAGAATTTTCCATAGCATTAGCAATAATGGTGTTCAAAATATTCATACTAATACCATTTATATTAGCATGCAAATAAAGTTCCATAGGTTTTTAATTTTCTGTTCAAACATTTCATGTCCTAGCTCAAGATAAATACTATAAAGCTCTCTAATTTTGTTGTTGTTTTCCATTAAGCCTAACTAGTGAAAAACAAGAAACATCAACATGGGAGGTGAGCATGGAATAAACTAAGCAAAAAACAAAGTAAAGATATTGGAATTGAGAGACTCCCCTTGCAGAAATCCTCTTTCTTCCCGGCAATGGCGCGAGAAAAAGGGTTTGATGTTGTGCAAAGCACACGGTTGGGAAACCCCAAGTGGAAGGTATGATGAGCACAGTAGCAAGTTTCCATCAGAAAGAAACCAAGGTTTAATCGACCAGTAGGAGAAAAAATCACTTCTGAAGGTGTTGCTGGATGACTTTGGCAGGGCGCACTACCGGTGTCAGCAACAACGTGGAACCTACACACAACACAACAAAAAATACTTTGCCCCAACTTACAGTGAGGTTGTCAATCTCACCGGTTTTGCTGAAAACAAAGGATTAAACGTATAATGTGGAAATAGATGTTTGTTTGCAGTGAAATAAAGAGGACGGTGTGGGTCCAGAAAAAGAGATGTTGTTGCCATGTGAGTTGGCAATAAAAGAATGATTTAAGTGTAAAAGAAAGGACCGTGGTCCACAGTTCACTACAGGTGTCTCTCTATAAAGATAAATAACATGATGGGTGAACAAATTACAGCTGGACAATTGACATAATAAAGACCATACATGATAAGATGATTACTATGAGATTCATTTGGGCATTACAACAAGATTCATAGACCGTAATCCAACTGCGTCTATGACTAATAATCCACCTTCCGATTAGCGTCCGCACCCCTTTCAGTATTAAGCTGCAAGCAACAGATTATTGCATTAAGTAAAGTGTGTAAAGTAAACAATACAGTTATCCTTGGATAAAGCAATGTTGTTTTCTCACTAGTAGCAATAGCACATCTACAACCTTAGAAGTTATTGTCACTCTCCCAGATTACTAGAGGCATGAACCCACTCTCGAGCATAAATACTCCCACTTGGAGTCGCAATCACATACTTGGCCAGAGCATCTACTAGCAATGAAGAGCATGCAAGATCATAAATAACATATGACAAGTATATAATCAATATCAACCATAGTATTCAATATTCATCGGATCCTAGCAAACACAACATGTAGAATTACATAAAGATGATCTTGATCATGATAGGAAGCTCACAAGATCTAAACATGAAGCATAAATTGGAGAAGACAACCATCTAGCTACTGGTATGGACTCGTAGTCCAAAGATGAACTACTCGCGCATCACTTCGGAGAAGGGCATGGTGATGTAGAGGCCTCCGGTGATGGTCTCCCCTGCCGGAAAGGTGCCGGGAAGAGCTTCAAAACCCTCCTGGGCTACGGTCGGCGATGGCGGCGGCGACAGAACTTTTCATGGATGGAGGCTCGGGTATTTTGGTTTTTCCCGAACAAATGAATATATAGGCGGAAGGGCGAGGTCGGTGGGCGCCCGAGGGGCCCACACCATACCTAGGCGAGGGCATGGGGTGGGCCGCGCTTAGGGGTGGTGTGGCCACCTCCTGGCTCTTCTCCGTATCTCCTATGGACTCCGTCTTCGTGACAGTAAAATAGGAACTTCGGCTTTCGTTTCGTCCAATTCGAGAATATTTCTTGTACAACTTTTCTGAAATACAAAACAGCAAAAACGAGAACTGCACTATGGCATGTTGTCAATAGGTTAGTTCCAGAAAATGCATAAAAATGCCACGAAGTGTAAACAAAACATATTGAAATTGGTGTAAAACAAACATGAATCATCAAAAATTATAGATACGTTTGCAACGTATCAAGATTCAGGAGCAAATCATTGACCAAAGTGCTTGGAAAAGTAGATACATTTGAGATGTATCACCAAGACCATCACTGGCTTCCCGGAAGCAGGAGCAAGAAGGACAAGGCTCCTTTATTGCCCCATAGAAGAATGAGGGGTAGAAGAGGAAGAAGAGCAAGCATGGAAGACCATGTGGCGACCGTGTCACCACAATGTCACCTTGAAAAATTAGAGAGAGCCTTACCGCCCTCTCCGGTCATGTCCCACACAATAAGGTACGGACAAAACTCCCCATAACTATGAGGCCATCGCAGCGTCAGCATGATCGGGACATGACACCTGAGGTACAACTATCCGTTTAGGGCATGGGTTGTGTACCTGGACCCATGGGTCTCGGTACGATGGGGACGTGACCTCCTCTCCTTCACAAGTGAGGCCACTCCCTCATAGTATAAATAGGCACATCTACCATAGGGGGAAGGGCCAAGCCAGGCAAAGCCAGACCAAAAGCCACACATAAGGTAAACACTAGAAACCAGAGCAAGATAAGCTTGGTTTCATCTTC
The DNA here is from genome assembly GCA_030979885.1 of Lolium multiflorum. Lineage (NCBI taxonomy): Eukaryota > Viridiplantae > Streptophyta > Magnoliopsida > Poales > Poaceae > Lolium > Lolium multiflorum. The sequence continues at coordinate 284,456,099 of CM061750.1, forward strand.
TCCTGCACTCGTTGATAACAATGGGGCGAGACCCTTTTCTCTTTTCCACCATTCGTAGCTTATTCTTACCCAGCAGGGAAGAACAAGCAACAGTAGACTTCCCACCGAAAGTCAGGACCCACTCGCAACACACCAAAACGTCACACATATCAATCCCAATGACACCACCAAGAAGTAGGATTTTAGCAGGCGATCTATTCATGGGGCATGAACCTATATATCTCTTGTGTGCCTAAGGTTGTTAACTCATCAAATTGAGGTCTCAACCCCACCCCCACATACATACAAATTTACGACCGAAAATCAAAATCCCGACAACCTCTGTCTCGACATGGTTGACGTTCCTCGATGAAGTCGTTTATGGTTTTGGATAATGGGTCACCGATGTCAGCTTCTTTGTACAAGAAATATTTGTTATCTTAGATTATTTTTTACCTGTGATTTCTAGCTACTTGACTTCTATTTTTGATCCATGTCGTATTGTTAAAGTTGAGGGATGTTGCGGGCCAATGGGTCCCCGAGGCCAGCCTCCATGTACAAGAAACGTGTTCTACCTGGAATATTTGTTATCCGTGATATTTTGGGCTAGTTTCCTTTTTCAAATCCGACCGTTTAATCTTACCTTGTTAACGTTGAGAAACGATGGAGGATGTGGGTACAATATGTTAGCCTCTCCCTACTTCATTGTAGTTACATGAAAAAAATACGAAATATATGTTTAATAAGGATTCTAAGAAAAGATCTCGATCGAGCTTACTGAATTGGGTGTTTTTCCACTGTGGAAAAAACTTGATGATGTTACTTTCGCTAAATTGGTTTATTAACCGAAGATTGCCTGTATATTTTCTAATAAACTTGGTTCAAAAGGTTGCACTTGTTCACTACAATCTGATCAACATGTTTGTTCTTTTTTAGACTATAATAGAAAGTATTTTGCTCTTTAATTAGTTGTTTGTAACCGTAGCATCTCGCTAGAAAGTTGATGGGCTCATCATGAATTAGGCCGGGTGGCTGGTGGTACTGCAAGAATACTTGTAGCTAGTTTCGAATAAGAGTATCGAACACGAGGAGCTACTAGTTAGGGTCTTAATGCCCCTTGTTACTACCTATTAAAGATTACTTGTAAGTTGCTTTCTAATCTCAAAATGTTTTAAGGGGATGGTTGTAATTGGTTGAAAATAAAGTAATACAACAGTAAAAGCGTTCTAGGAAATGGGTTGAAACTTAATAAGACAAAGTGTTCTCAAGGATTATTGGATCCACCTCTAGCATTAGGATTCATGTAAAGATGAAGTATACTTTTAATCATTTTGCGTGTGGGAGAGCTCCATTAAGATGCGCCCAGGGTCATCGCATCTCTAAATAACCACAGAATCTAGTCTTCTGCAAACCATATATTGACTATTGCTATTAAGGATTTTACCCCGTGGTTGTCGATATGAGGGCGAGTCCCTCTTTATCCCCCTCATCCATTTGTTAAAGTGTCGATACGGTAATGTCACTTCTCGTTGTTTATTTTACCACACTTCAAAGGGTAGTTCCCTCTCGAGACCATAAGGCAAATATTACATGGTGCACAACACATAATATCAAGAGAGAGAACTAACACACATTAATACTTAAAACCATAAATCATCTTAGATTCATCTCATATTCATGCTAGGGTTTCTCCATCTCCCCAAGAACTAAAGGACTACTCACACATGGAAGCAATCAAGAACATCATCATAATATTATGGAGGGGATGAAAAGAATGTAATGAATTAGAATACATATCCACACTAGCAATCAAGATTACAGCTATGGTTGGAGGTGAATGATGATGGTGATGCAGCGGTTGATGATGAAGGGGATGATTCCTTGTCCTCCGAGGATCCACGTAGCAGCCCGGATGTTGTCTTCTCCGAAGTTCCTTCTCTAGATCTGATATGGGGCGGTGTTTTCTATTTTGCGGAGTTGTGTGTCTCAGATCTATGTGTAGTCTGCGCGGGATGAAAATATTTGACGAGGCAATGCTCTTGACACATTGTACGGGTGGACGATACGGGTGGGCTCCCCCTGTACGGATGCCCGCTAAACTTACTGGAAGTTGTCCTCACATCCTCCTTTTGCCCAAGTGCATAATTAAGTGCTAAAATGTTTTCTATCACGTCAAAATGCCAGAAAATGACAGTTTTAATTGATATTTCATCATTGCCTTATTATTTCAAGATCCTATGTAGACAAGCATAAAAGGGCGCGGTAGCGCGGTAAAATACAAAGATCCTACTACTACTCAATGATAACTTAATGAAATAACGATGTAAAAACATGCTAAAAATACACTCATCAGGGATCCCGTAGAAAATGTGATGCATTAGTAGAACAAGAGGTTGAAAGTAGAAATAGATCTTGCAAACTGATAGATTAAATCTTGTATTTTCGTATTTTTTTGAAACTTTCAAATTGACTTTATGAAACTTTGAAATTGGGCGGCCAGGGAGTGTAGGACGCCAAAGTCCATGGCGTCGAGCGGAAGGCGGGGGGTGGTGAAGAGCGGCATCGTAGCGAGGAAATCCACGGCGGTCGTAGCGCGTGCAAGACAAATGGAGAAGCTGAAATGTCCTTGCGCCAAGTGAAACGTGTGGATGCAGGGAACTGAAAATTTAGCCCTTACCTTGAAAAAATTCAGGCCAACCACTTTTGCAGGACCCGCTTGGGTCGTCTTTAGCCTAGAACCATGAAGAGGTAGTTATTTTCTGAGCAAAGTCGTTATGCGGTATCTTCTATAGATGCTTCCGCCCACTTTTTATTGTGTCTACGGTGGGCATAAACTAGCTGAACATATATTCAGTCATGCCTGTGAAGCTTTTCAGCCTCTATTCAAATGAACGAGAATACGAGGTTACAATGGTGGAGAAGTAAAAAGGGAAAAAAACACACACCGACAACACACAAGACCGGGAGGAAAACGGCCACCCCCAATCGGGGGGTTGGCCGATGAGAAAAACTCATCGCGACCCAAGCACAGTGATCACAAGGAAGATCCCCCATGACACACAGGAGGGAAATCCCAGCACAAGGCCTCGCCGGAGCAATAGAACGGCTTTTGTCCGCCGAGACCCAACAATGACACTGCACCATCGATGTAATCGATGGGCATCGCCAATCCGAGACCACACTATGCAAAGACACCATCTGTGTTGAGGGTGTGGCCCAAAGATCACGCAGCCGAGACGATGCCACGACGCATGTGTGCAACCTGCTGGAGTCGAAGGGCATCACTAACCACAGATGCACCCATTGAGCACTCACATATGGATCACCCTCAACGTGCCAAAGAGCTCCGACAAGGACCCGACACCAGAGTCCAGCAGGGGGCAAGAAGAAGCCACCACCACTACTATCATGGCTCACCTTGCATCGGAGAGGAGAGTGCACCCATGCCCGCCATCTGCAGTACCATAAGGCACACCAATAAATAAGGAAGCAGCATCCTTTGCCACTGATGGCCACGACGGCCCCCCGGGTGGGAAGCACGTCACCACCATGGCCTCCACTGTGAAACCATTGCACTCGACATCCCCAGTGGCATCCCGCTGCAGGTTGATGGCCGAGAAAGAGGCGACGCCCATCGCAACCATGCCACCGACCACCAGAGGCCAACACACCGCCGCCCGACACCACGCCGGCCAGCGAGAGGACCGCCCACACCCACCGCCACCGAGATGGCCATATGCCGAGGCCTGGGGTGAGCTCCTGCCACCGAGGAAGGAGGTGCCGGAACCGGAGAGTGAGGCATGGCCGCCCGCCTCCAGCCACCCGAAAGGTCACCGGAGCTCACCTAAGCGTCGCCACGCTGAGGGCCAGGAGAAGCCACACCAAACCTCCACCCCATCCGATCTGGGACGAACTAGATCTTGGGAGGCACGGCTGCCACCATCCGTCGCGCCAGCAGGACCTCGAGGCCCACCTCATGGTCGCCCAGCACCCGCAGCTCCGTCCCCGGTGCTCGCCACCGTGTCACCGCGCCCCACACACAATACTGCCGCTCGACACCAACATCCCGCGTTCTCACCACCGAAGCGGGGGAGAAATCCCTGCCCGACGCCGAGGGGCTTCGCCCTCTAGCGCCCCTGGCGGCAAGGAGAGGGGGGCGTGGGTGCGCGAGGTGTCTAGGGTTTCTTCACTTTCTTTTTGCATGCTCAATTTTTTTCGACAAAGGGAATATATTAATATCCAAATATACCAATTACACCCAGCCTCTGCAACAATGCGACACCCTAATGGCAGTACCGATGCACACAGCCAAAAAAGAGAAAAGAAAACTAAGAAATAAAAGTCCCGCCATAGTATCCCAGCTCTAGCAACAGCAATACATCCACCACCAAGACAACACCTGAAATACAGACTCTCCAAAAGTGACGCCTCCAATAAGGGAACAGTGCACCAGCGCCGTTGTCGCCCGATCAAAGATCTTAGGTTTTCACCCTGAAGATAGTCCTCGCTCTCAAAACAATGCCTCCAACAAGGTCATTGCCAGGCACAACCAGTTAAGGCCAGACCTTGGGCTTTCACCCTGAAAGGTAGGACTCTAAACTTCACCTGTGTTGCTGCCCCCACTTTCATACCACTATTGCGAATCCCGGATCACCAAGAAAGTTCCTCAACATTGCGAAGACTTGGACCTTCTTTAGCTAATCCCCCAATCCCGCCTTCATGATATTCTCTGCTTCTGACTTCACCATAGACCAAAAGTCTCTTGATGACAATACAGAACAGAGCTTCACGTCGCTCCCCTCGGAACCAAACGATCGGAATAAAAGCATGGGTGCGCGACCAAATACCACCCAAACCTATGAACTCCAGGCAAAAGATGCACTATTACATTTGCCATTGGAGCCTTCCGGAACTCATCACTCCAGCTAGATGAAGAAATATTGGCATCCGAACATCTTCATCTTCGCGAAAAAGAACCCTAGGACTACCACCATGAAAGCCGGAACGGACGGCGCCCACACCGCCGCCATGACTGGGAACCACGGTCCATCTTCCTCCTCCAACCCGGCCGGTGGAGGTCGAGCAGCGATGGAGACGGCCGCTGCCGCCCTTTCCCCGCCGCGTGCCGCCACACCCCCTCGTCCCCCGCCATGTCCATGGTGATGTAGCCGAAGGCCACCACCACCAGACCCGCCGTCCACCGTCGCCGCCCCTGAAAGACCCCGCCTCCGTGCGAAGGGGGGTACATGGGCGCGCCACCACCGCCCCCTGCCTTTGGTAGCCGGGTGCGGCCGCCACCGCCGACCCCCACGGCGGCAGCGGCTGGGGAGATGAAGATCAGCTGCCTTATTCTAGGGTTTGGGTCGTCGCCTGGAGTCGCCTCGCGCGAGACGACCTGGGGCGAAGATCTGGTGGGGAGGGAGGAGAGGTGAGGGAGGGGAACGGTGGAGGAGGGTGGAGGGGCGGCGGTGCAAGGAGGGGTCAGGTGGGGAGGGAGGTGGCAGCGCAGGGAGGCGGCGCAGGGATGGTGGAGGGGCGGTTTTTGCATGCTCATTTAAAACTTCGAAGGTTGCATGCTAAGTACTAAAGTGTACCTAGAAACACGGTCATGGTTTTCATTCTCATCATTTGATCACTGCTATTCGGCGAGCTGTGTTGGGGAGAAGATCTGACATGATTCTCTGATGCCACTCATTTCGAATGAGACTCGGTGCTTCCTTATCTCTATTGCGATCGAAAATCAAACAACTCGTACGTAGTAGCTCTTCTAGGAGCGAAAGAGAGCTATGGCAGATAGCTCTTCTAGGATCGAGTAGCACGTGCACCTTTATAAGAACACGGACCGACTACATAGATGCGCAGAACATGCACAAGTAGCTAGAGCCGAGGATGACGCTTCACCTCTCTTGTCCCCCGGAGGGCGACGGCGGCGATCCCAATCCACGAACCCAGATGGAGCCCCGAGATTCCCAAGGTAAACACGATAACCACACCTCTGATCCCACGACCCAAACCCCTTTCACCAGCTTCCATGCGCGTTGGAAATTTCCTCCCATGTGAGTTCAGAGGCAGATTCCATACCATAGTGAAGAAATCCCCAAATCCCCGCCAGTCCATCTCGCAGATTCACTCCAATCTCCTCTTCCTACTCTTCACATGCAGAGACTTGAAGCAGCCCCCCACTCCGCCGATCAATCCCCAAATTCTGCCGCATGTCATCGCTAATTCCCCCTCTACCTTTAAGGCCACCCGCGAGCGGAAATCCCTGCTGAAGCCCGCAGCAATGATGCCCCGGTCGTATCCCTGCCCGCAGCAAGCGTGCAATTGACCACATTCCTCCTCCTACCCGTGAGCTGTCGGACTCTAGACTTGGAGCGAGATTCTCGCACGAGATTGAGGCCACCCTTCCTAGCTACCGATCCTGCACAACGGTCCTGGGAGAAATCCTTGGGGACACTGATGACCCTGTTATGGACGCGATCGTGATACGTCTCCAACGTATCTATAATTTCTTATGTTCCATGCTACTTTTATGACAATACTCACATGTTTTATACATACTTTACATCATTATTATGCATTTTCCGGCACTAACCTATTAACAAGATGCCGAAGCGCCGTTCTGTTTTCTGTTTTTGGTTTCAGAAATCCTACAAAGGAAATATTCTCGGAATTGGACGACATCAACGCCCAGGGTATTATTTTTCAACGAAGCTTCCAGAAGACCGGAGGGGATACGAAGTGGGGCCACGAGGGCCCATACCCATAGGGCGGCGCAACCAGCATGGGGCCCGCGCCGGCCTATGGTGTGGGGCCCCTGTGCCCCCTCCAACCCTACCCTTCCGCCTACTTATAGCCTTCGTCGCGAAAACCCCTGTACCGAGAGCCACGATACGGAAATACTTCCAGAGACGCCGCCGCCGCCAATCCCATCTCGGGGGATTTAGGAGATCGCCTCCGGCACCCTGCCGGAGAGGGGAATCATCACCGGAGGGCTCTACATCATCATGCCCGCCTCCGGATTGATGCGTGAGTAGTTCATCCTTGGACTATGGGTCCATAGCAGTAGCTAGTTGGTTGTCTTCTCCTCTTGTGCTATCATGTTTAGATCTTGTGAGCTGCCTAACATGATCAAGATCATCTATTTGTAATGCTACATGTTGTGTTTGGCGGGATCCGATGAATATAGAATATTATGTCAAGTTGATTATCAATCTATCATACATGTGTTGTTTATGTTCTTGCATGCTCTCCGTTGCTAGTAGAGGCTCTGGCCAAGTTGATACTTGTAACTCCAAGAGGGGGTATTTATGCTCGATAGTGGGTTCATGCCTCCATTGAATCTGGGACAGTGACTGAAAGTTCTAAGGTTGTGGATGTCTGTTGCTACTAGGGATAAAACATCAATGTTTTGTCTAAGGATATTTGTGTTGATTACATTACGAACCATACTTAATGCAACTGTCTGTTGTTTGCAACTTAATACTGGAGGGGGTGCGGATGCTAACCCGAAGGTGGACTATTTAGGCATAGATGCATGCTAGATGGCGGTCTATGTTCTTTGTCGTAATGCCCTGATTAAATCTCATAGTAATCATCATGATATGTATTGAATCTTTATTTGTCAATTGCCCGCCTGTAATTTGTTCACCCAACATGTTATTTATCTTATTGGAGAGACACCACTAGTGAACTGTGGACCCCGGTCCATTCTTTTACATCTGAAATACAATCTACTGCAATCTTTGTTCTTTGTTGTTCTTCGCAAACAAACATCATTCTCCACACCATACATTTAATCCTTTGTTTTCAGCAAGCCGGTGAGATTGACAACCTCACTGTTACGTTGGGGCAAAGTATCTTGATTGTGTTGTGCAGGTTCCACGTTGGCGCCGGATTCACTGGTGTTGCGCCGCACTACACTCCTCCACCAACAACCTTCACGTGGTCCTTGACTCCTACTGGTTCTATAACCTTGGTTTCTTTCTGAGGGAAAACTTGCTGTTGTGCGCATCACACCTTCCTCTTGGGGTTCCCAACGGACGTGTGCTTCACGCGCATCAAGTGTTTTTGGCGCCGTTGCCGGGAGATCAAGACACGCTGCAAGGGGAGTCTTCCACATCCAATCTCTTTACTTTGTTTTTGTCTTGCTTTACTTTATTTTATTTACTGTCTTGTTTGCTTTATATCAAAAACACAAAAAAAATAGTTGCTTACTTTATTTTCATTTGTCTTGTTTACTTGTTCTATATCAAAACACAAAAAATTAGTTACTTGTCTTTACTTTATTATATTTGCTTAGTTTACCTTTATTACTACTAAAATGAGTAATCCTGAAGTTGAAGTTCGTTCTTTTAAGCAACAAGGTGGGGAAAGTTTTAAAGATGCTTGGTACAGAATTAGTAATGCTCATCATAGGTGCATTAAGAAACACTCCACTATTATCCTTCTTAGGAACTTTTATGTTGGTATATCTAGCTGGAATATGTATGTTCTTGATACTCTTTCGGGAGGTAATTTCCTAGGTACTCCTGCTTTAGAAGCTAGCTGCATCATTGAGAGTCTAGTAGGAACACCACCTGTTAATGAAGTTAAAATTGAAATCTCTCTTGAGGATGTCATGAAAAAGTTGGAAGCCATAGAGAAAAAATTTCCAAGTGTTGAAACTAAATTGGGAATGTTACTTGATAATACTGATAAACTTGATAAATCCCTAGGAGGAATTGATGAAAGAATTGCTATCCTAGAAACTTGTGTTATCCATGATAATCAAACCAATAGGATTAGTGAACTTGAAAAAGCTATGGGAACCTTGGGTTCAACTTTTTCTTCTCTTAAGTTTAAGGAGAAAGCTTATGTGGGTAAAGAGCAAAAATTCATGTATGTCTCTAAGGTGCCTAAACCAAAGAATTATTATAGGCCTAAAATTGATAAAACCCCTAGCACCACCATGGGAAATTTAGATAATGGAGCATCTAAGGTACCCTCTGCAACAAGTTGTGTTTGTAAGAAAAATTATGATGTTGATGCTTCCTCTCTTGATGTTACTTGATTTGCACTTTCTGCGCCTAGCTGAAAGAAAGAACTTCTTGGGAGATAACCCATGTTTTATTTTATTACTGTATTGTTGAGTCTTGGAAGTTGTTACTACTGTAGCAACCTCTCCTTATCATGTTTTTGTGCCAAGTAAAGTCTCTATGGTAAAGTTGATACTAGATTTGGATTGCTGCGCAGAAACAGCATTGCTGTCTGTCACGAATTTGCGTAGATCTCTCTGTAGAAAAATCAAAAAAATCTGCCAATTTACGCGCGTGATCCTCAGATATGTACGCAACTTTCATTAGTTTTGAGTTTTTCCGTCTGAGCAAGTTAAGTGCCTCTGGAAAATTCGTCTTTACGGACTGTTCTGTTTTGACAGATTCTGCCTTTTATTTCGCATTGCCTCTTTTGCTATGTTGAATGGATTTCTTTGTTCCATTAACTTTCAGTAGCTTTGTGCAATGTCTAGAAGTGTTAAGAATGATTATGTCACCTCTGAATATATGAATTTTTGATTATGCACTGATAGGTCTCCAACGTATCTATAATTTATGATGTTCCATGCTTGTTTTATGACAATACCTACATGTTTTGTTCACACTTTATATTGTTTTGATGCATTTTCTGGAACTAACCTATTGACGAGATGCTCCTGTTTTCTGCTGTTTTTAGTTTCAGAAATCCTAGTAAGGAAATATTCTCGAATTCGACGAAATCAACGCCAAAGATCTTATTTTGGGAGCTTCCAGAACATCAAGAAGAGTCGGAGACGAGCCAGGGGGGCCACACCACCAGGCGGCGCGGCCAGGGGCCTGGGCGCGCCCCCCTATGGTCTGGTGGCCCCAGGCCCCCTCCGAGGCTGCCCTTTCGCCTATATAAAGCCCATGTGTCGAAAACCCTAGAAACATAAGCCACGGTACGAGAAACCTTCCAGAGCCGCCGCCATCGCGAAGCCAAGATCTGGGGGACATGAGTCTCTGTTCCGGCACGCCGCCGGGACGGGGAAGTGCCCCCGAAGGCTCCTCCATCGACACCACCGCCATCTCCATCAACGCTGCTGCTCCCATGATGAGGAGGGAGTAGTTCTCCCTCGAGGCTAAGGGCTGTACCGGTAGCTATGTGGTTAATCTCTCTCCTATGTACTTCAATACAATGATCTCATGAGCTGCCTTACATGATTGAGGTTCATATGAGCTTTGTATCGCTACTAGTCTATGTGCTACTCATGTGATGTTATTAAAGTAGTCTATTCCTCCTGCATGGTGTAAAGGTGCCAGTGTGTGCATCGTGTGGTTCTTTTCGTAGGCTATTGATGTCTACGGGTGCTTCTATTCTTGTAGACAGTGTTGGGCCTCCAAGAGCAGAGGTTTGTAGAACAGCAGCAAGTTTCCCTTAAGTGGATTACCCAAGGTTTATCGAACTCAGGGAGGAAGAGGTCAAAGATATCCCTCTCAAGCAACCCTGCAACCACAAAGCAAGAAGTCTCTTGTGTCCCCAACACACCTAATAGGTGCACTAGTTCGGCGAAGAGATAGTGAAATACAAGTGGTATGAATGAATATGAGCAGTAGTACGGCGCCAGAAAATAGCTTGCTGGCGTGCAGTTGATGGTAGTAATATTGTAGGAAGTAAACAAGCAGTAGTAACGCAGCAGTAGTAACGCAGTAAAGTAAACAAGCAGCGATAGCAGTATTTAGGAACAAGGCCTAGGGATTAGACTTTCACTAGTGGACACTCTCAACATTGATCACATAACAGAATAGATAAATGCATACTCTACACTCTCTTGTTGGATGATGAACACATTGCGTAGGATTACACGAACCCTCAATGCCGGAGTTAACAAGCTCCACAATTAAATGTTCATATTTAAATAACCTTAGAGTGCATGAAAGATCGACACGACTAAACCAAGTACTAGCATAGCATGCACACTGTCACCTTCACACCATGTAGGAGGAATAGATCACATCAATACCATCATAGCAATAGTTAACTTCATAATCTACAAGAGATCATAATCATAGCCTACGCCAAGTACTAACACGGATGCACACACTGTCACCATTACACCGTGCAGGAGGAATAAAACTACTTTAATAACATCACTAGAGTAGCACATAGATAAATTGTGATACAAAACACATTGCAATCATAAAGAGATATAAATAAACACCTCACTATGCCATTCATAACAGTGAATAAGTATTCTGTGAAATATAGCCTAAGAGACCCACACGGTGCACACACTGTCACCTTTACACACGTGGGACAAGGAGTCTCCGGAGATCACATAAGTAAAACCCACTTGACTAGCATAATGACATCTAGATTACAAGCATCATCATATGAATCTCAATCATGTAAGGCAGCTCATGAGATTATTGTATTGAAGTACATAGGAGAGAGATGAACCACATAGCTACCGGTACAGCCCCGAGCCTCGATGGAGAACTACTCCCTCCTCATGGGAGCAGCAGCGGTGATGAAGATGGCGGTGGAGATGGCAGCGGTGTCGATGGAGAAGCCTTCCGGGGACTTCCCCATCCCGGCGTGCCGGAACAGAGACTCGTCCCAGATCTTGGCTTCGCGATGGCGGCGGCTCTGGAAGGTTTCTCGTACCGTGGCTTATTCGTCTCGGGTTTTAGGTCAGGGACCTTATATAGGCGAAAGGGCAGCCTCGGAGGGGACCTGGTGGGCCCACACACTATGGCAGCGGCCCCCTCGGCGCGCCATGTTGTGTGGGGCCCCGGGCTTCTCTCTGGCTCTCGGGTGTTCGGAAGCTTCGTCCAAAAATAGGATGCTGGCATTGATTTCGTCCAATTCGAGAATATTTCCTTACTAGGATTTCTGGAAACCAAAAACAGCAGAAAACAGCAACTGGCCCTTCGGCATCTCGTCAATAGGTTAGTTCAAAACGCATAATAATGACATATAATGTGTATAAAACATGTAGATATCATCAATAAAGTAGCATGGAACATAAGAAATTATAGATACGTTGGAGACGTATCAGCATCCCCAAGCTTAGTTCTGCTCGTCCCGAGCAGGTAAAACGATAACAAAGATAATTTCTGAAGTGACATGCCATCATAACCTTGATCATACTATTTGTAAACATATGTAATGAATGCAGCGATCAAAACAATGGTAATGACATGAGTAAACAAGTGAATCATAAAGCAAAGACTTTTCATGAATAGTACTTCAAGACAAGCATCAATAAGTCTTGCATAAGAGTTAACTCATAAAGCAATAAATCAAAGTAAAGGTATTGAAGCAACACAAAGGAAGATTAAGTTTCAGCGGTTGCTTTCAACTTATAACATGTATATCTCATGGATAGTTGTCGATGCAAAGTAATATAACAAGTGCAATACGCAAGTATGTAGGAATCAATGCACACTTCACACAAGTGTTTGCTTCTTAAGGTGGAGAGAGATAGGTAAACTGACTCAACAATAAAAGTAAAAGAAAGGTCCTTCAAAGAGGAAAGCATCGATTGCTGTATTTGTGCTAGAGCTTTTATTTTGAAAACATGAAACAATTTTGTCAACGGTAGTAATAAAGCATATGAGTTATGTAAATTATATCTTACAAGTTGCAAGCCTCATGCATAGTATACTAATAGTGCTCGCACCTTGTCCTACTTAGCTTGGACTACCGGATCATCGCAATACACATGTTTCAACCAAGTGTCACAAAGGGGTACCTCCATGCCGCCTGTACAAAGGTCTAAGGAGAAAGCTCGCATTTTGGATTTCTCGCTTTTGATTATTCTCAACTTAGACATCCATACCGGGACAACATGGACAACAGATAATGGACTCCTCTTTAATGCATAAGCATGTAGCAACAATTATTATTCTCATATGAGATTGAGGATATATGTCCAAAACTGAAACTTCCACCATGATTCATGGCTTTAGTTAGCGGCCCAATGTTCTTCTCTAACAATATGCATGCTCCAACCATTAAGGTGGTAGATCTCTCTTACTTCAGACAAGAAGGACATGCATAGCAACTCACATGATATTCAACAAAGAGTAGTTGATGGCGTCCCCAGAAGCATGGTTATCGCACAACAAGCAACTTAATAAGAGATAAAATGCATAAGTACATATTCAATACTACGATAGTTTTTAAGGCTATTTTGTCCCATGAGCTATATATTGCAAAGGCGAATGATGGAATTTTAAAGGTAGCACTCAAGCAATTTACTTTGGAATGGCGGAGAAATACCATGTAGTAGGTAGGTATGGTGGACACAAATGGCATAGTGGTTGGCTCAAGGATTTGGATGCATGAGAAGTATTCCCTCTCGATACAAGGCTTAGGCTAGCAAGGTTTATTTGAAACAAACACAAGGATGAACCGGTGCAGCAAAACTCACATAAAAGACATATTGTAAACATTATAAGACTCTACACCGTCTTCCTTGTTGTTCAAACTCAATACTAGAAATTATCTAGACCTTAGAGAGACCAATTATGCAAACCAAATTTTAGCATGCTCTATGTATTTCTTCACTAGTAGGTGCAAAGTATATGATGCAAGAGCTTAAACATGAGCACAACAATTGTCAAGTATCACATTATCCAAGACATTTTACCAATTACTACATGTAGCATTTTCCAATTCCAACCATATAACAATTTAACGAAGAGGAAACTTCGCCATGAATATTATGAGCTAAGAACACATGTGTTCATACGAACCAGCGGAGCGTGTCTCTCTCCCACACAAGGATGAACTTATTCAGAGAACTAAGATAACAAAACAAAAATAAAAGCACACAGACGCTCCAAGTAAAGTACATAAGATGTGACCGAATAAAAATATAGTTTCACTAGAAATGACCTGATAAGTTGTCGATGAAGAAGGGGATGCCTTGGGCATCCCCAAGCTTAGATGCTTGAGTCTTCTTAAAATATGCAGGGATGAACCACCGGGCATCCCCAAGCTTAGACCTTTCACTCTTCTCGATCACATTATATCACCCTCTTCTATTGACCCTTGAAAACTTCTGCCACACCAAACTTCAAGCAAACTCATTAGAGGGTTAGTGCATAATAAAAAATTCACATGTTCAGAGGTGACACAATCATTCTTAACACTTCTGGACATTGCACAAAACTTCTGAAAGTTAATGGAACAAAGAAACTCATTCAACTTAACAAAAGCGGCAATGCGAAATAAAAGGCAGAATCTGTCAAAAACAGAACAGTCCGTAAAGACGAATTTTAAAATGGCACCAGACTTGCTCAAACGGAAAAACTCAAAACTAATGAAAGTTGCGTAGATATCTGAGGATCACTCACGTAAATTGGCATAATTTTCTGAGTTACCTAGAGAGAATTAGGACCAGATTCGTGACAGACAGCAATGCTGTTTCTGCGCAGCAATCCAAATCTAGCATCAACTTTACCATAGAGACTTTACTTGGCACACCAATGCAACAAAACTAAGATAAGGAGAGGTTGCTACAGTACTAAACAACTTCCAAGACACAAATATAAAACAAAGTACTGTAGTAAAAAACACATGGGTTATCTCCCAAGAAGTTCTTTCTTTATAGCCATTAAGATGGGCTCAGCAGTTTTAATGATGCACTCGTAAGAAATAAGAGTTGAAGCAAAGAGAGCATCAAGAGGCAAATTCAAAACACATTTAAGTCTAACATGCTTCCTATGCATAGGAATCTTGTAAATAAACAAGTTCAAGAAGCATAATGCAACAAGCATAGAAAGATAAAACAAGTGTAGCTTAAAAAATTTCAGCACATAGAGAGGCATTTTAGTAACATGAAAATTTCTATAACCATATTTTCCTCTCTCATAATAACTTTCAGTAGCATCATGAGCAAACTCAACAATATAACTATCACTTAAAGCATTCTTATCATGAGTCTCATGCATAAAATTATTACTCTCCACATAGGCATAATCAATTTTATTAGTTGTAGTGGGAGCAAATTCAACAAAGTAGCTATCATTATTATTCTCATCATCAAATATAGGAGGCAAAGTATCATCAAAGTAAATTTTCTCCTCAATGCTTGGGGGACTAAAAATATCATGCTCATCAAAACCAGCTTCCCCAAGCTTAGAATTTTCCATATCATTAACAACAATGGTGTTCAAAGCGTTCATACTAATATCATTGCTACTAGCATGCAAATAAGATTCCATAGGTTTTTTAATTTTCGCAGCAAACAATCCATGTCTTAACTCAGGAAATAAAATAAGAAGCTCATTGTTACTTTCCATTATGCCTAACTAGTGTAAACAAGAAACCAAATGTTGCAATTGCAGAGTCTCTAAAGGAAATAGCTTCGAGTACTTACAACGGCGCCGAAAATAGCTTAGTAGCCGAGATCCGGAGTGTGAGTACCTTTTACCTTTCCTCCACCGGCGCGTAAAAATAGCTTGATGTCTACGGGTGCTTCTATTCTTGTAGACAGTGTTGGGCCTCCAAGAGCAGAGGTTTGTAGAACAGCAGCAAGTTTCCCTTAAGTGGATTACCCAAGGTTTATCGAACTCGGGGAGGAAGAGGTCAAAGATATCCCTCTCAAGCAACCCTGCAACCACAAAGCAAGAAGTCTCTTGTGTCCCCAACACACCTAATAGGTGCACTAGTTCGGCGAAGAGATAGTGAAATACAAGTGGTATGAATGAATATGAGCAGTAGTACGGCGCCAGAAAATAGCTTGCTGGCGTGCAGTTGATGGTAGTAATATTGTAGGAAGTAAACAAGCAGTAGTAACACAACAGTCACTACAAGAAAAGTTGCCATCGCCGACGAAGTTGAAGTCGCGCCGTGGTTGCTGGTGTACCATGGCCGACGATTTTTGGTCCCTCCGTGGTGCATGTCAAAACTTTTTTTTCTCGTTTTTGAGGCCACCTAGCCCGACGAAAGCGGCCAAAACGTCGCGTATGGTGGCCCGGGACGTGGTGCATCGCGAATTCTCGGGTTCGCCGGCCGAGTCAACGCAAATCCGCACCGCCCAGGGATGTAGGGCCCACATGGCAGCCTCTCTGGCATTGTTTTTTTCTAGATCGCGCCATCTCGTTCAACGTTCTCCGATCGAGCCGTTTACGATGCAGGATCATGGGTCCCGCATGTCATCCTCTATGAACCAAAATTCTTTCTATTCTTGGATTTTTTTGACCCCCTGATTTCTGGCTACTTCCTTTTTCTTTTGATCCCTTGCCGCCTTGGAAACGTTGAGACCGCTGCTGCTAAATGGGACCCGCATGTCATCCTCTATGTGCAATCAACTTTCTTTTCTTGGAGTTTTTTTGGCACCTCAAATTTGGTCACTTGCCTTTTTCTTTCGATCCCCTGCCGCCTCTCAAACGGTGATACCGCTGATGCTAAATGGGACCCGCATGTCATCCTCTATGTACTATAAAACTTTCTTTTCTTGGAGTTTTTTTTGGCACCTCATATTTGGTCACTTGCCTTTTTCTTTCGATCCCCTGCCGCCTCTCAAACGGTGATACCGCTGCTGCTAAATGGGACCCGCATGTCATCCTCTATGTACTATAAAACTTTCTTTTCTTGAATTATTTTTGGCTCCTCATATTTTTTCACTTGCCTTTTTCTTTCGATCCCCGCCGCCTCTCAAACGGTGATACCGCTGCTGCTAAATGGGACCCGCATGTCATCCTCTATGTACTATAAAACTTTCTTTTCTTGAATTATTTTTGGCTCCTGATATTTTTTCACTTGCCTTTTTCTTTCGATCTCATGCCACGTTTGAAACGTTGAGGAACCTGCAGGCTCATGGGACCCGCATGTCATCCTCTATGTACTATAAAAGTTCATTTTCTTGGTTTTTTTTCACCCTCTGATTTTTGGCAATTTCTTTTTTCTTTGATCCCCTGCCGCCTCTCAAACGTTGATACCGCTGCTGCTAAATGGGACCCGCATGTCATCCTCTATGTACTATAAAACTTTCTTTTCTTGAATTATTTTTGGCTCCTGATATTTTTCACTTGCCTTTTTCTTTCGATCTCATGCCACGTTTGAAACGTTGAGGAACCTGGGCTCATGGGACCCGCATGTCATCCTCTATGTACTATAAAAGTTTATTTTCTTGGTTTTTTTTCACCCTCTGATTTTTGGCAATTTCTTTTTCTTTTGATCCCCTGCCGCCTCTCAAACGCTGATACCGCTGCTGCTAAATGGGACCCGCATGTCATCCTCTATGTACTATAAAACTTTCTTTTCTTGAATTATTTTTGGCTCCTCATATTTGGTCACTTGCCTTTTTCTTTCGATCTCATGCCAAGTTTGAAACGTTGAGGAACCTGCTGGCTCATGGGACCCGCATGTCATCCTCTATGTACTATAAAAGTTTTTTTTCACCCTCTGATTTTTGGCTATTTCCTTTTTCTTTTGATCCCTGCCGCCTTGGAAACGTTGGGTAAGCTGCTGACTCATGGGACCCGCATGTCATCCTCTATGTACAATCAACTTTCTTTTTCTTTTGATCTCAAGCCGCATTTGAAACGTTGAGACCGCTGCTGCTAAATGGGACCCGCATGTCATCCTCTACGTACAATAAAGTTTCTTTTCTTGGATTATCTTTGGCTCCTGATATTTTGTCACTTGCCTTTTTCTTTCGATCTCATGCCGCCTTTGAAACGTTGAGTAAGCTGCTGGCTCATGGGTCCCGCATGTCATCCTCTACGAACAATAAAAGTTTCCTTTCTTGGATTTTTTACCCCTAATTTCTGGCTATTTGCCTTTTTCTTTTGATCTCCTGCCCCCTCTGAAACGATGAGGACGCTGTTGGCAGGTCGGTCCCACATGTCATCCTCTATGAACAATAAAAGTTTCCTTTGATGGATTTATTTTGAACCCCTCATTAATTTCTGGATATTTCCCCTGCCGCCTTGGAATCGTTGAGGATGCTGCTGCCTCATGGGTCCCGCATGTCATCCTCTCAGAACGGTAAATGTTTATTTTCTTGGATTTTGTTGACCAAACGATTTTTGGCTTATTTTTTCTTTCGATCACCTGCAGCCTTTAAAACGTTGAGGACGCCGCTGGCTCACGGGTCCCACATGTCAACCTCTATGAACAATAAACGCTGAGGATGCTGCTGCCTCATGGGTCCCGCATGTCATCCTCTCAGAACGAAAATGTTTCTTTTCTTGGATTTTTTACCAACAGATTTTTGGTTTATTTTTTCTTTCCATCCCCTGCCGCCTTTAAAACGTTGACGACGCTGTTGGCTCATGGGTCCCCGATGTCAGCCTCCCCGTACAAGAAACATATGATATCTTGATTATTTTGCAGACAATAAACAATGTATTGCGCTCTGAGCTATTTCAAACGGATAATTAAATCTTTATTTTTACATAAACAAACTTATATGTTGAATCTCCTTGTTTTTTTGTCTTTGCGAAGCATAGGACTTTCCTGTTTTTTTAGAAAATTCGGAACTTTCCTGTTTTGGAGTGGGCTGAAATTGTACGAGTCAAAAGGCCAAGCAGGATAGTTCGAAAGCCCAGATGTCCAGATGCAGCCCAATTGAAATCTTTCTTCTTGGATTTTTTTCACCCCCTGATTTCTGGCTACTTCATTTTTCTTTTGGTTCCTGTGCCGCCTTGGAAACGTTGAGACCGCTGCTGCAAAATGGGACCCGCATGTCATCCTCTACGTACAATAAAATTTCTTTTCTTGGATTATTTTTGGCTCCTGATATTTGGTCACTTGCCTTTTTCTTTCGATCCCGTGCAGCCTCTCAAACGGTGATACCGCTGCTGCTAAATGGGACCCGCATGTCATCCTCTATGTACTATAAAACTTTCTTTTCTTGGATTATTTTTGGCTCCTGATATTTGGTCACTTGCCTTTTTTTCTTTCGATCTCATGCCACGTTTGAAACTTTGAGGAACCTGCTGGCTCATGGGACCCGCATGTCATCCTCTATGTGCTATAAAAGTTTATTTTCTATGGTTTTTTTTCACTCTCTGATTTTTGTCTATTTCCTTTTTTCTTTTGATGCCCTGCCGCCTTGGAAACGTTGAGTAAGCTGCTTACACATGGGACCCGCATGTCATCCTCTATGTACAATCAAGTTTCTTTTCTTGAATTATTTTTGGCTCCTGATATTTGGTCACTTGCCTTTTTCTTTCGATCTCATGCCACGTTTGAAACGTTGAGGAACCTGCTGGCTCATGGGACCCGCATGTCATCCTCTATGTGCTATAAAAGTTTGTTTTCTTGGATTTTTTTTCACCCTCTGATTTTTGGCTCCTGATATTTCGTCACTTGCCTTTTACTTTTGATCCCCTGGCCCCTTTGAAACGTTGAGTAAGCTGCTGGCACATGGGACCCGCATGTCAACCTCTATGTCCATCAACTTTCTTTTCTTGGATTTTTTTTGACCCCCTAATTTCTAGCTACTTTCTTTTTCTTTTGATCTCAAGCCGCATTTCAAACATTGAGACCGCTGCTGCAAAATGGGACCCGCATGTCATCCTCTATGTACAATAAATCTTGGATTATTTTTGGCACCTCATATTTGGTCACTTGCGTTTTTTTCTTTCGATCTCATGCCGCCTTTGAAACGTTGAGTAAGCTGCTGGCTCATGGGTCCCCCATGTCATCCTCTACGAACAATAAAAGTTTCCTTTCTTGGAGTTATTTTTGACCCCTAATTTCTGGCTACTTCCTTTTTCTTTTGATCCCCTGCCGCCTTTGAAACATTGAAAACTTTCTTTTCTTTGATTATTTTTGGCACCTCATATTTGGTCACTTGCCTTTTTCTTTCGATCCCCTGCCGCCTCTCAAACGGTGATACAGCTGCTGCAAAATGGGACCCGCATGTCATC
Source organism: Lolium multiflorum (assembly GCA_030979885.1). Classification (NCBI taxonomy): domain Eukaryota; kingdom Viridiplantae; phylum Streptophyta; class Magnoliopsida; order Poales; family Poaceae; genus Lolium; species Lolium multiflorum. The sequence goes on from CM061750.1 coordinate 284,475,967, forward strand.
CTCTATGTACTATAAAACTTTCTTTTCTTGGATTTTTTGGCTCCTGATATTTGGTCACTTGCCTTTTTCTTTCGACCTCCCCCCGCATCTCAAACGGTGATACCGCTGCTGCTAAATGGGACCCGCATGTCATCCTCTATGTACAATAAAGTTTCTTTTCTTGGATTATTTTTGGCTCCTGATATTTGGTCACTTGCCTTTTTCTTTCGATCCCATGCCGCCTTTGAAACGTTGAGGAAGCTGCTGGCTCATGGGTCCCGCATGTCATCCTCTATGAACAATAAAAGTTTCCATTGTTGGAGTTATTTTTTACCCCTAATTTCTGGCTACTTCCTTTTTCTTTTGATCCCCTGCCGCCTTTGAACGTTGAAGAATCTGCTCGCTAATGGGTCCCACATGTCAGTCTCTATGGACGATAAACCTTTCTTTTCTTGGAGTTATTTTGACCCCTAATTTCTGGCTATTTTGCCTTTTTTTTGGATCCCGTGCTGCCTTGGAAACGTTGAGGATGCTGCTGCCACATGGGTCCCGCATGTCATCCTCTCAGAACGATAAATGTTTCTTTTCTTCGATTTTTTTACCAACTGATTTTTGATTTATTTTTTCTTTCGATCCCCTGCCGCCTTTAAAACTTTGACGACGCTGCTGGCTCATGGGTCCCGATGTCAGCCTCCCCGTACAAGAAACATGTGATATCTTGATTATTTTACAGACAATAAAAAGTGTATTTCGCTCTGAGCTATTGCAAACGGATAAATTAAATCTTTATTTTTACATAAACGAACTAATATGAATCTCCTTGTTTTTGTTTTGTTTTTGCGAAGCATAGGACTTTCTTGTTTTGGAGTGGGCTGAAATTGTACGAGTCAAAAGACGTCCAGCAGGTTAGAAGGCCCAGATGGCCAGGCAGCCCCAATTTATATCTTCCTTATCTTGGATTATTTTTTGATCAAAAGGCCCAGCAGGGGTACATCCTTTTTCTTTTGGTCCTGTGTGCCGCCTTGGAAACGTTGTGGACGCTGCTGCCTCATGGGACCCGCATGTCATCCTCTATGAACTATGAACTCTAAAAGTTTCTTTTTTCTTGGATTTTTTTTCACCCCTCTGATTTTTGGCTATTTCCTTTTTCTTTTGTTCCCCTGCCGCCTTGGGACCCGTATGTCATCCTCTATGTACAAAAAACTTTCTTTTCTTGGAGTTTTATTCCCCCTAATTTCGGGCTACTTTCGTTTTCTTTTGATCTCAAGCCGCATTTGAAACGTTGAGACCGCTGCTGCAAAATGGGACCCACATGTCATCCTCTATGTAAAATAAAAGTTTCTTTTCTTGGATTATTTTTCACGCTCTGATTTTTGGCTATTTCCTTTTTCTTTCGATCCCCTGCTGCTTGGAAACGTTGAGGATGCTGCTGCCTCATGGGTCCCACATGTCATCCACTATGAACAATAAAAGTTTCTTTTCTTCGATTTTTTTCACCCTCTGCTTTTTGGCTATTTCCTTTTCATTTGATCCCCTGCCGCCTTGGAAACGTTGAGGATGCTGCAGCGTCATGGGACCCGCATGTCATACTCTATGTACAATAAAAGTTTCTTTTCTAGGTTTTTGGCTCCTGATATTTGGTCACTTGCCTTTTTCTTTCAATCTCATGCCGACTCTCAAAGGTACAATAAAAGTTTCTTTTCTTGGATTATTTTTGGCTCCTGATATTTGGTCACTTGCCTTTTTCTTTCGATCTCATGCCGTCTTTGAAACGTTCAGACCGCTGCTACAACATGGGACCCTATGTCATCCTCTATGTACAATGAAAGTTTCTTTTCATGGATTATTTTTTGCTCCTGATATTTGGTCACTTTCCTTTTTCTTTCGATCTCATGCCGCCTCGGCCCTCTGAAACGACGAGTAAGTTGTTGGCTCATGGGACCCGCATGTCATCCTCTATGTACAATAAAGTTTTTTTCTTGGATTTTTTACCCCCTGATTTTTGGTCACTTGCCTTTTTCTTTCGATCCTGTGCCGCCTTTGAAATTGTGGACGCTGCTGGCTCATGGGTCCCACATGCCAGCCTCTATGAACAATAATATTTCTTTTCTTGGATTTTTTTTACCCCTGATTTCTGGCTATTTGCCTTTTTCTTTGGATCCCCGACCGCCTTTGAAACGATGAGGACGCTGCTGGCGCATAGCTCCCACATGTCAGCCTCTAAGAACAATAAACATTTCTTTTCTTGGATTTATTGTTGACCCCTAATTAATGGCTACTTCGCTTTTTTTTCGATCCCCAGCCGCCTTAGAAACGTTGAGGACGCTGCTGGCTCATGGGTCCCATATGACAGCCTCTATGAAAAGTAAAACATTTACTTTCTTGGATTTATTTTTGACACCTAATTAATGACTACTTGGTTCTTTTCTTTTGATCCCGTGACGCCTTTGAAACGTTGAGGGCCCTGCTGGCTCATGGGTCCAACATGTCAGCCTCTATGAACAATAAGAGTTTCTATTGTTGCATTTATTTTTGACCCCTAATTTCTGGCTATTTGCCTTTTTTCCATTGCCTGCCACCTTAGAAACGTTGAGGACGCTGCTGGCTGGGTCCCACATGTCAGCCTCTTTGTACGATAAAAGTTTCCTTTGCTGGATTTATTTTTGACCCCTAATTTCTGGCTATTTGCCTTTTTCTTTCGAACTCCACCGCCTTTGAAACGTTGATGACGCTGCTGCAAACTGGGTACAATATGTCAGCCTCTTTGTGCGATAAACCTTTCCTTTCTTGGATTTTTTGGACACCTGATTTCGAGCTACTTGCCTTTTTCTTTCGATCTCCTGCCCCCTTTGAGAAACGTCGAGAACGATGCTGGTTCGTGGGTCCCACATGTCATCCTCTCTGAATGATAAATGTTGGGGCCGCGGCTGCAAGATACGTCCCACATGTCAGCCTGACTGTTGAATAAACGTTTCCTTTCTCGAATTTATATTTGACCCCTGATTTCTGGCTACTTTGCCGTTTCTTTCGATCCCCTGCATGTCTGCTACTCCACCGAAAAACAGACCGGCATGTATTCATCACAATACTGGTAGCTAATTTAGGAAAAATGTGTTCATCACGGGATTCAAACAAAGATCTTCATCTCTGCTAAATTTTGATTTCACCAAAAACCGAACAGCGTGTGTTCATGACTTTAAGTTCACAAACACTATGGTTTCTCTATAAAATAAGGTCACCATCCGTTCCTTTATTGTAGGCATTTGCGAAAAGTGTCTTTGGCTAATGGGCACCAGTGCTCTGCTGTTTAAAAAAAATCAAATAGCATACATATTTGTTTCAAAAAAATCTGAAAATGAATGTAGACATAATAAATAAAGTAACCTACAAGCGTGTAAAATTTTAATATGACATTCTTTATATTGTAGACTACACAAAAAAGACAAAATCTGTTGAAATTTGGAGATTTGAAATATGCATACCCAGATCCACACGTTTGTTACTTTTGTGTAGCCCAGAATTTTTTGTATTTGAAACTGAAATTTTGCACGTTTATGGGACAATTCATTAGCTACTCCATGATTTTTTTCTAATTTTTTGAACAAATAAATATATTTTTTATTTTTTTCTAAAATAGCAGGAGCAATGGTGCCCAAGAGCACCAAATCTCTTAATAGGCATTTGCGCCTAATAGCGTGAGCTTAGCTAATTTTTGAAGAAAAAAAAGATGTCCATTGTGGTATTCAGGACAAAGATCTTCATGTCTGCTACTGCACCAAACAACAAACCAGCATGTATTCATCACAATACGGGTAGCTAATTTGTGAAAAATATGTTCAGCACGGGATTCAAACAAAGATCTTCATCTCTGCAAAATTTTGATTTCAGCAAAAACCGAACAGCGAATGTTCATGAGGTTAAGTTCACGAACACTATGTTTTCTCTATAAAATAAGGTCACCATCTGTCTCTTATTTCTCAAGGAAAAACAGGTGGAAGTGTTGGGACGAACCACATGGGTGCTTCGGCTCTATGTTCAATCTTCTCTTTTTTGTACTGCAATCTTGAGCCTATGGCAGGACCTCCATTGACGTGCATTCTGCACCAATTTGGCCTTGGACGTATCCATGTATCACGGGCGCGATTGTGGGTAGCAAAGACACAGTCAGGTTTGAACAATTGGAAATCTGGTTCTGCAGCCTCTGCGTCGATTGGCGGGGGTAGCATGAAAATTGGGTGATTGAGTCCAAGAAATAAAGAACGCCCCTTCAAATTGTTCAATCTTTCCCACCTTGCCTCTTCTACAGGGTCCAAGGTATGGGCAGATCTCAAGAAAACGTAGCACCGTACCAAAGGATAAGACCTCAGCTTGTTACCCATATGTAATATTGGAGGACCGAGGATGGGCCGATAACCTTTAACCTGAATCCACGCGAGATCAGATTCACCAGTAATGGACTCTGCTCTCATTGGTGCCAGGAACCAAGTGCGCTGGTCAGAAAATCCAAGAAATACATCTTCATCTTCATAATTATGATTATCACCATCATCATCTAATTCTTCATCATCTAATTCTTCATCATCTAATTCTTCATCATCGAATTCGTCTTCTTCTAATTCTTCTTCTTCTAATTCTTCTTCATCAGCATCATTATCTTCATCGGCACCTCCATCGCCTTGAGCCACATTTGCTTCATCATCTTCCATGACAGCATCTCCCTCGATTTGAGCGAAAATTGCAGCCACTTCTGCTTCTTCATCTTCAATGACAGGGGCGTCAATGAGACGCGGGGCTGCATGTGTCCCTGCAATGCACAAAGATCAACCACAATGCAGCAAGTAGGAACTACACTGAAAATTATCTCTTCTCTTCTATCTTCTATTTTCTACTACTATAAGGCACCAGTTTTTAACAAGACATGTAGCAGCAATTCCAACTGTTGGTGTCCAAAATCTAACGGTTGGGATTAGAGGTATTCGCGTGAAAAAAATACCACACCAGTGTCCACGTGTTTCTAGAACCGTCATGTTTCCATTATGAAGAAAAATCAGAGCAGTCTCACACCGATATCACACGTCCCACTTGATAGTGATTAAGAAAGGTTCCAAATTTTTGTTCATATTTATAAACTGTATGCTCACACTTATTTTGATGGTATAACCAAATTATTAGTTGTATTGAAAGTTTGAACAACATTTAGAACGCAACTTTTATACATCAGTATTGCGAATCGTAATTGGTCCAACATGTGCAGCATGCCATTTACTAGTTAAGACATAAAACAAAGACTCACCACAGGTATATGGTTCCCAAACCAGAACATCTCCATACGGATATGTAACTGCGTATACACGATGTAGGTGTGAACTTGTACCATATCCAGGAATGCCCATGGCATCGACATAGCTGTTTCTATCAAAGAATTCAGGGTTTCTCAGGATATTCCACTCCTTTTCTAGGGGCGCTTGTAGGATAGCGATCAATTCGTCAAATACAACGATTACCTCGTAATGCCATGGCCCTGCTAGATCATCTTTGTACGGCCTCTTGACGATCCGTACTTTGAGCAGTTCCAAACTTTTATCTATTTTGTATTTGAACAGGAATGGTGGGCTGCCATGCCACCATTCACTAGTAGGGCCCAAAGAAATTCCTGCATCTTGCAGAGATGGAAGAGGTATAATAGTATCTGATATGTATATGTTGCGGATCGTCAAGTGCCCGTCCTGCTGGACAAATGCCACCCAGTCGCCGTTACAACCCACCCAGTGCATGGGTCCATGTCCATCCAGTTCCTCCTTGGTATGGATAAATGCTGGAACTGTCGGCTTGTCTAATGGCATCAGCAACGCGTGAATGCCCTGCAAATAGGATTTGTTTCAAAATTGTCTATGCATGCAAGGTATTCGACAGAATGAAGAGCGGATTGTGCAGAACTGAAGCACAGATGTAATGGATAAATAAAGCAATTCCGAAGAGTACATGTGCATAGTGAAGGCAGCAAACCTTACAGTACTCCCAAATCAGGTGATGATGTTGAGTCTAAATTCATGCATGATGTTTGGCAATAAGAAAAGTTGATTGAAAAAACACAAGCTGAAACGAGATGAGTAAATAAATAAATACTCTTACAGTATTGTCGCGGTCGTCTGGCCATGTCTCGGGGTCGCAGTGGAGCAGGCTCGGTAAACCGAACGGAACCTTATGCGCTCCGCGGATGGCATGCCGCATGCCGATCATGCCTCGAGCGAGGCGACCAGTGCTGAGGATATCCGCCCGCTCGGCTATGTTCTCCACCAGTGGGTAGTGGAGGTTGCCCCACCCCATGGACTGGTGGTAGCAATCAGGAATCTCCTCAACCTTACGCTTCTGCTTCATTGGAGTCGGTAATCCAATGCAAGGGAGAGAGGGGTGAACGGGAGAAAGAGACAGAAGAGGGTTTTTTTTGGAGAAGATGCAGTAGTAGTACTACGATACTAGGAGGTGGAGATGCGGGGCATGTTTCCGGGGGAGAGGAACCACTATTTCCCTTAAAAAAATAACAGCACTTGCGCATTAGAACTTGGGGCGGGGATATAGCGGTAAGAGGTATTGACCAACTTTCCCTCACCTTGACCCCACGTGGTTGTGAACCCGAGATAATTCTTTTTGATGAACCCGATATACTTATTATAGGGGCGGTATATAGGGACTAACTTTCCCTCACCTTGACCCCACGTGGTTGTGAACCCGAGATAATTCTTTTTGATGAACCCGATATACTTATTATAGTACTAAAATAGTACAAGTATATACCTTGTACTCCTATATACTAACATTACTATTTTAAGGACTTTTGTTCCATGAGCAACAACTTCCCCCACTCCGCTCATCCGAAATCCTAGCCCCTCCAACTTCAAGGACCAATCAACATAGCTATGGCCTTCTAATTTGGCTCAAGTCGCCGCACACATAGTCCTCCCGCCGACAAGGAATAGGAGCATCAGCCCTTTCGTCGCTTGTTGTTATACATAATCATATACAGTACCATATATATTTCAAATTTCCATATCAAAAAATAGTTCAAATCTGAATTTTAACATCTCAAGCTAAACCCTCGCTTGCTCTTAAACATAAGCATACCATAGTTCTACTTTTGTCTTCACCGAACAACAGAACACAATGTGTTCATCACAACATAGCCAACCGGAGTACCTAGTAATGTAACTAGAGAAGTGAACCTATAGTTGATCAAGCCTTCAACTTTAACACAATAATACCCCCACATTATGTGTTGAGGAGCCACACCCATATATTTAAGAGTACCATCATGTAGACCACAAATGCATCAATGAAGAGAGGGGTATACTTATAGACCACCTCTTTACAAAACAGTTGTAATTAGTAGACCACAATTGCCTCGTTCATTAGCTATGAAATTACATACTATCAGTAGCTACAATGGCTGCAGGCCCTGTTTCAGAATTAAACATCACACTTGTTCCAATCCGGGGCGTTGGCGAAGTTTGGGATGAACCAAAGCGGTGTCTTTACCAGGTACCTATCTTTTTTTGTTTTGCATGTTTTCTCCAAGGCGTTGGTTTGGAAACCAACGGCGCAATCTTCACGATTCAGACTGAATCGGCATATTTCAGGCAGCTGCGAATTGCGAAGCCATGCTTCATTCGGCAAGGTGTACACACAATTTCTTCTCGTCAGACATCCTGGGACAACATCTGCACCGCCTAATGGCAGCATAATCGGATAGTTCACTCCAAGGAAAAGAGAATATTCTCCAAGGTCATCAATCTTTTCCCATGGAATACCTTCATTTAACTTACTAGTGTCCTTCGTGAACACCAGGCAACCAAACCCAGAAGCATAGTTGCCAACAGTGCGACCATGATGAACACGACGATCAGAAGCAGTATGGCAAACTTTACAGGAATATTCCCTTTCATCAGCAATGCCCAGTGTATGGATCAGAAGAAGTCTAGAACCATCTATAGATCTTGCTAACCACCACATGCCATAATCGACCTCGTGATCATGGCCAAGAGCATCATCAAGTGCACACCGCCATTCAAACACAATGGGCGGTGGCTCTACGATCAGCGGAGGACCTGCTTGAAAACGAAATTACTGTTAAGAAGGGTATGTTTGGTTTGCACAAATCTGAAAACGTAAGAATTGGGAAAACGCATTAGGATTCAGATGGGATGATATAATGGCATTTCCATTCAATAATACAGCATATTGGTGTATTTGAGTACATCACATGGGAAACCAAAGGATTCATTTCAAGAAGTTCAAGTAGAGGTCAAAATCCAACATAATTCAATCTGAGAATAAAACTCCTAATTATACAATCCTCAAATTTTTCTATGGTAATCATCTCGAATAAAAAGTCTAAATACCAATGAAATTTCATCCGAAGCAAATATGCCCCAAGCCTCCAAGTCAGATCAGTCAGGTTCGAAAATTAATAAGTTTGTGCATTAAAATTATCTTTACAGCCATGAATAATGAAGCTCATCATACACTACTTACGTCCGGAGGAAAATTACCAGCTTGCTGAGGATTCCATGCGTGAACAGTGCCAGTATGAGTTGTGGCAAACACAAGCCCATTGTGGAGAATTGCATCGCTGTAATTGTAAAAGATGTGGGACTTGGGCTCTGTAAGAACTGTCCATCCAGAATCTTCGCCGCAAAGGAGGGCAACTCTGATGTCAAAAACAGCAACAAGAGAGAAATTTTTGTACCCCCCAGCAGCTGTGGGAACTTGGCAAATATATATCTTGTGAAATATAATAGCACGAAGGTTGTGGTGGTATATATTTGGAATGTGGGTGGTTTCAAACGGCACAGGGAGAGGAATTTCACGGCGAGTGTAGACGTTGACAAGTTTCCATTTGCAAGCAGGAAAGCCAGTGTCAACCATGGCAACCCAATCTCCATTGGCACCTACCCACTGCTTACCCGTACCGTCTGGCATCACAGCGTCGGAGGAGAACCTGTCCAGCGGCGTCAGCTTGCAATCCCGTGCTACCTTCGTCGGGTGAGAATGAAGAACACATGGGAGGCCAAACGGGAGAGAAAAAGATAGAGTTGCACTATCATTTGCAGAGTCGAAAAATAGTTTGGACGAACCGACGAGGCTCGCGGCGGTGATGACGTCGCATCTTGTTACGAGTTCTTCAAGGGGACCTTCGGAAAAGACCTTCTGAAACAGTTCAGAGTCATCATTTTCCTTGTTCGATGCCGCCATCGCAGGGCAGGGGGTGGGTCTATGAGGTTTGGGTTCAACTGATTGGAGTTTAATTTGGGTTCGATGGCGGCAGGTGGCGGGGAAGATGAAGAACGGAGGCTCTCAAACTGGGCGGTGGAATTGATTCTAAAGCTGCATGGCGGCGGCACTGGCGCGTGCTATGGAAGGTGGTCGATTGGTGCGGGCGGGGGCGGAGGTAGACGATGGAGGTGAACCGAAATAGGGCAGGTGGGGGCGGGGCGCTTGACTTCGCTCCTCTACACTCTACAGCATCTCCTCCTGTTTCTTGGAAAGTGTATAGACCCATAATAAAAAGTCACTGTTCCCTCTGAAAAGGTGAAGAACAAGTCACTGGTCTAACGTGCAAATTTGGACATCCCAAGCTATGTGTTGTCATGTCAATTCAATGTCCATGGCAGTATTTTGAATTTTGCGTGACCAAAAGAAGTACGCCTTGGCCTTTCACAATCGGGGTTTCTTTAGAGCAAGAACAATAGAAGAGCCAACAGCTGGCAAAAGTACCACGTAGGCGGGCTATAAGCGCCCACTATTGTCCTACTTCCTCTTGGCGTGATACTCCCTCCGTCCACAAATAAGTGGACGTGCGGGATTTTCAAGGTAAATTAGTAAAAGGAAAGAAAAAATGCATTGGAGCACTCGTATCTTAAGAAACACATGTACTCAACCACGGTTGTAGATTTTCTCGGCGCAAGACTTTTCCCCAGCAGTTGTGGCTTTCAGTTATTCGTGGGTGTGGGGAGGAGCTCCGCCGCATCGGTAGAAAGCAAAGAGGGACGGCGGCTCTCGATCGTGCGGTGTACTCGTAAATCACGTGCGACCCATGCCCTAATAATTCACAATGCATTGATGAGGGCTATCACTTCATCATCCAATAAAATGTACTTAGTAACTATGGTAATAATATTGTCTTCTCGCAAAAAAAATGGTAAAAATATTGTCTCTTAAGCCATGTACTAGTACAGTGCAAGATGCTTTAGAGAAATAAACCTATATTTTATTGCTACTCCGTAATACACATGGTTATTTATTCTAGGCAAATGCCTACCGAAAGATGTAGGAATAGGGAAATGTAGGATTGCAATGTCATGTCCACTCCAATCCTATAGGAATTCATAGAATCCAAACTTTGTTTGATTCCACCATAGGAAAAGTAAAGCATTCTTAAAAAGAGGCATGAGTAGATGTTTAATTTTCTATGGAATCTGTGCAAAGAAATCCTTAGGAAAAATTCCTATCGGAAACAATCCTACAAATCAAACAGCCAAGGATTCAATTGTACCAATTCCCTATGCAAATCCTTGGTGTTCACCCAATCCTCTCGAATACTCATCCAAAAAATGCACTAATACTTTGATGGGGAGTTTTTGTATTCTAGGCAAGAATAGAGGGTTTGCGGGGATCACTTGAGAAGTGTATTAACCAAAGAAGGCATAAGTAATACACCAACACACACTAACATGCCCTTAATGGATGTATCTCCATAAACTCCCTCTGTTCTTTATTACTACTACTAGTTGCCATGGCCGACGAAGTTGAAGTCGCGCCGTGGTTGCTGGTGTACCATGGCCGACGATTTTGGTCCCTCCGTGGTGCATGTCAAAACTTTTTTTTCTCGTTTTTGAGGCCACCTAGCCCGACGAAAGCGGCCAAAACGTCGCGTATGGTGGCCCGGGACGTGGTGCATCTCGAAATCTCGGGTTCGCCGGCCGAGTCAACGCAAATCCGCACCGCCGAGGGATGTAGGGCCCAGATGGCAGCCTCTCTGGCATTGTTTTTTTCTAGATCGCGCCATCTCGTTCAACGTTCTCCGATCGAGCCGTTTACGATGCAGGATCATGGGTCCCGCATGTCATCCTCTATGAACCAAAATTCTTTCTATTCTTGGATTTTTTTGACCCCCTGATTTCTGGCTACTTCCTTTTTCTTTTGATCCCTTGCCGCCTTGGAAACGTTGAGACCGCTGCTGCTAAATGGGACCCGCATGTCATCCTCTATGTGCAATCAACTTTCTTTTCTTGGAGTTTTTTTTGGCACCTCAAATTTGGTCACTTGCCTTTTTCTTTCGATCCCCTGCCGCCTCTCAAACGGTGATACCGCTGCTGCTAAATGGGACCCGCATGTCATCCTCTATGTACTATAAAACTTTCTTTTCTTGAATTATTTTTGGCACCTCATATTTGGTCACTTACCTTTTTCTTTCGATCCCCTGCCGCCTCTCAAACGGTGATACCGCTGCTGCTAAATGGGACCCGCATGTCATCCTCTATGTACTATAAAACTTTCTTTTCTTGGATTTTTTTGGCACCTCATATTTGGTCACTTGACTTTTTCTTTCGATCACCTGCTGCCTCTCAAACGGTGATACCGCTGCTGCTAAATGGGACCCGCATGTCATCCTCTATGTACTATAAAACTTTCTTTTCTTGGAATTTTTTGGCACCTCATTTGGTCACTTGACTTTTCTTTCGATCCCCTGCTGCCTCTCAAACGTGATACCGCTGCTGCTAAATGGGACCCGCATGTCATCCACTATGTACTATAAAACTTTCTTTTCTTGGATTTTTTGGCACCTCATATTTGGTAACTTGACTTTTTCTTTCGATCCCCTGCTGCCTCTCAAACAGTGATACCGCTGCTGCTAAATGGGACCCGCATGTCATCCTCTATGTTCTATAAAACTTTCATTTTTTGGATTATTTTTGGCACCTCATATTTGGTCACTTGACTTTTTCTTTCGATCCCCTGCCGCCTCTCAAACGGTGAGACCGCTGCAGCTAAATGGGACCCGCATGTCATCCTCTATGAGCAATCAACTTTCTTTTCTTGGAGTTTTTTTGGCACCTCATATTTGGTCACTTGCCTTTTTCTTTCAATCTCATGCCACGTTTGAAACGTTGAGGTACCTGCTGGCTCATGGGACCCGCATGTCATCCTCTGTGTGCTATAAAAGTTTCCTTTGTTGGTTTTTTTTTCACCCTCTGATTTTTGGCTTGCCTTTTTCTTTTGATCCCCTGCCCCCTTTGAAACGTTGAGTAAGCTGTTGGTTCAAGGGACCCGCATGTCATCCTCTATGTCCATCAACTTTCTTTTCTTGGATTTTTTTCACCCCCTAATTACTAGCTACTTTCTTTTTCTTTTGATCTCAAGCCGCATTACAAACATTGAGACCGCTGCTGCAAAATGGGACCCACATGTCATCCTCTATGTACAATAAATCTTGGATTATTTTTGGCTCCTGATATTTGGTCACTTGCCTTTTTCTTTCGATCTCATGCCGCCTTTGAAACGTTGAGTAAGCTGCTGGCTCATGGGTCCCGCATGTCATCCTCTACGAACAATAAAAGTTTCCTTTATTGGAGTTATTTTTTACCCCTAATTTCTGGCTATTTGCCTTTTTCTTTTGATCCCCTGCCCCCTTGAAACGATGAGGACGCTGTTGGCAGGTCGGTCCCACATGTCATCCTCTATGAACAATAAAAGTTTCCTTTGGTGGATTTATTTTTGACCCCTAATTAATTTCTGGCTATTTCCTTTATTTTTCTTTTGATCCCCTGCCGCCTTGGAATTGTTGAGAATGCTGCTGCCTCATTTTTCTTTTGGTCCTGTGCCGCCTTGGAAACGTTGAGACCGCTGCTACAAAATGGGACCCGCATGTCATCCTCTATGTACAATAAAGTTTCTTTTCTTGGATTATTTTTGGCTCCTGATATTATGTCACTTGCCTTTTTCTTTCGATCTCATGCCGACTTTGAAACGTTGAGGATGCTGCTGCCTCATGGGTCCCGCATGTCATCCTCTCAGAACGATAAATGTTTTCTTTTCTTGTATTTTTTTACCAACTGATTTTTGGCTTTTTTTATTTTCGATCCCCTGCCGCCTTTGAAACGTTGACTCCGCTGCTGGCTCATGGGTCCCCGATGTCAGCCTCCCCGTACAAGAAACATGTGATATTTTATTTTGCAGACAATAAACGTTGTATTTCGCTCTGAGCTATTGCAAACGGATAAATTAAATCTTTATATCTACATAAACAAACTTATATGTTGAATCTCCTTGTTTTTTGTTTTTGCGAAGCATAGGACTTTCCTGTTTTTTTTAGAAAAATCCGACCTTTCCTGTTTTGGAGTGGGCTGAAATTGTACGAGTCAAAAGGCCCAGCAGGATAGTTCGAAGGCCCAGATGTCCAGATACAGCCCAATTGAAATCTTTCTTTTCTTGGATTTTTTTCACACCCTGATTTCTGGCTACTTCATTTTTCTTTCGGTCCTGTGCCGCCTTGGAAGCGTTGAGACCGCTGCTACAAAATGGGACCCGCATGTCATTGATACGTCTCCAACGTATCTATAATTTCTTATGTTCCATGCCACTTTATTGATGATATCTACATGTTTTATGCATACTTTATGTCATATTCGTGCATTTTGGAACTAACCTATTAACAAGATGCCGAAGTGCCAGTTCCTGTTTTCTGCTGTTTTTGGTTTCAGAAATCCTAGTAACGAAATATTTTCGGAATTGGACGAAATCAACGCCCAGGTTCCTATTTTGCCCGGAAGCATCCAGAACACCCGAGTCGCCGGAGGGGGCCACACAGCCCCAGATGATGGCCGGCGCGGCCCAGGCCCCGGCGTGCCGCCTTATGGTGTCGTCGCCCTTCGACCTTCCGACGCTGCCCTTTCGCCTATAAAGTCCCCGACCTAAAACCCCGAAGGAATAAGCCACGGTACGCGAAACCTTCCGAGCCGTCGCGAAGCCAAGATCTGGGGGACAGAGTCTCGTTCGGCACCCGCCGGACGGGAAAGTGCCCCGGAAGGCTTCTCCATCGACACCGCTGCCATCTCCACCGCCATCTCCATCACCGCTGCTGCTCCCATGAGGAGGGAGTAGTTCTCCATCGAGGCTCGGGGCTGTACCGGTAGCTATGTGGTTAATCTCTCTCTATGTACTTCAATACAATGATCTCATGAGCTGCTTTACATGATTGAGATCCATATGATGAGCTTTGTATCGCTACTAGTTATGTGCTACTCATGTGATGTTATTAAAGTAGTCTATTCCTCCTGCATGGTGTAAAGGTGATTAGTGTGTGCACCGTGTGGTTCTTGTCGTAGGCTATGATCATGATCTCTTGTAGATTGTGGAGTTAATTATCATTATGATAGTATTGATGTGATCTATTCCTCCTTCATAGTGTAATGTGGACAGTGTGTGCACTATGTTAGTTCTTGGTTTATCTTGCAAAGATCTATTATGCTCTAAGGTTACTTAAACATGAATATCGAATGTTGTGGAGCTTGTTAACTCCGGCATTGAGGGTTCGTGTAATCCTACGCAACGAATGATGTTCATTATCAAACAAGAGTGTATGTAGCACATATGAGAAGAAGTATTTATTATGCGATCAATGTTGAGAGTGTCCACTAGTGAAAGTATGATCCCTAGGCCTTGTTTCCAATACTGCAAACACCGTTTACTTACTGTTCTGTTGCATGTTTACTCGCTGCCATATTTTATTCAGATTGCTATTACCACTCATATACATCCATATTACTTGTATTTCACTATCTCTTCGCCGAACTAGTGCACCTATACATCTGACAAGTGTATTTGGTGTGTTGGGGACACAAGAGACTTCTTGCTTTGTGGTTGCAGGGTTGCTTGAGAGGGATATCTTTGACCTCTTCCTCCCTGAGTTCGATAAACCTTGGGTGATCCACTTAAGGGAAACTTGCTGCTGTTCTACAAACCTCTGCTCTTGGAGGCCCAACACTGTCTACAAGAATAGAAGCACCCGTAGACATCAAGCACTTTTCTGGCGCCGTTGCCGGGGAGGAAAGGTAAAAGGCACTCATACTCCGGTTCCAGGTAACAGTACTTTTCTGGCGCCATTGTGTGTGTGCTCGAAGCTATTTCCTTTAGACTCTGCAATTGCGACATTTGGTTTCTTGTTTACACTAGTTAGGCATAATGGACAACAATGAGCTTCTTATTCTATTTCCTGATTTAAGACATGGATGGTTTGATGCGAAAATTAAAAAACCCATGGAACATATTAATATGAATGCTTTGAACACTATTGTTGCTAATGCTATGGAAAATTCTAAGCTTGGGGAAGCTGGCTTTGATGAGCATGATATTTTTAGTCCCCCAAGCATTGAGGAGAAAATTTACTTTGATGATACTATGCCTCCTATATTTGATGATGAGAATAATAATGATAGCTACTTTGTTGAATTTGCTCCCACTACAACTAATAAAATTGATTATGCCTATGTGGAGAGTAATAATTTTATGCATGAGACTCATGATAAGAATGCTTTATGTGATAGTTATATTGTTGAGTTTGCTCATGTTGCTACTGAAAGTTATTATGAGAGAGGAAAATATGGTTGTAAAAATTTTCATGTTACTAAAACACCTCTCTATGTGCTGAAATTTTTGAAGCTACACTTGTTTTATCTTCCTATGCTTGTTACTTTGCTCTTCATGAACTTGTTTATTTACAAGATTCCTATGCATAGGAAGCATGTTAGACTTAAATGTGTTTTGAATTTGCCTCTTGATGCTCTCTTTTGCTTCAACTCTTATTTCTTACGAGTGCATCATTAAAACTGCTGAGCCCATCTTAATGGCTATAAAGAAAGAACTTCTTGGGAGATAACCCATGTGTTTTTTTACTACAGTACTTTGTTTTATATTTGTGTCTTGGAAGTTTTTTACTACTGTAGCAACCTCTCCTTATCATGTTTTTGTGCCAAGTAAAGTTTCTATGTTAAAGTTGATGTTATATTTGGGATCGCTGCGCAGAAACAGCAGTGCTGTCTGTCACGAATATGGGCCTAAGTCTCTGTAGAAAATTCGAAAAAATATGCCAATTTACGAGCGTGATCCTTAGATACGTACGCAACTTTCATTAGTTTTGAGTTTTTCCATTTGAGCAAGTCTGGTGCCATTTTAAAATTCGTCTTTACGGACTGTTCTGTTTTGACAGATTCTGCCTTTTATTTCGCATTGCTTCTTTCGCTGTGTTGGGTGGATTTCTTTGTTCCATTACCTTCCAGTAGCTTTGAGCAATGTCCAGAAGTGTTAAGAATGATTGTGTCACCTCTGAACATGTGAATTTTTGATTATGCACTAACCCTCTAATGAGTTGCTTTGAGTTTGGTGTGAAGGAAGTTTTCAAGGGTCAAGAGAGGAGGATGATATACTACGATCAAGAAGAATGAAAAGTCTAAGCTTGGGGATGCCCCGGTGGTTCATCCCTGCATATTTCAAGAAGACTCAAGCATCTAAGCTTGGGGATGCCCAAGGCATCCCCTTCTTCATCGACAAAGTATCAGGTTCCTTCTCTTGAAACTATATTTTTATTCGGTCACATCTTATGTACTTTACTTGGAGCGTCTGTATGTTTTTGTTTTTGTTTTTGTTTGAATAAATGCTTGTGTGGGAGAGAGACACGCTCCGCTGGTTCGTATGAACACATGTGTTCTTAGCTTTTAATTTTCATGGCGAAGGTTGAAACTGCTTCGTTAATTGTTATATGGTTGGAAACGGGAAATGCTACATGTGGTAATTGGTAAAATGTCTTGGACAATGTGATGCTTGGCAATTGTTGTGCTCATGTTTAAGCTCTTGCATCATATGCTTTGCA
The DNA here is from genome assembly GCA_030979885.1 of Lolium multiflorum. Classification (NCBI taxonomy): domain Eukaryota; kingdom Viridiplantae; phylum Streptophyta; class Magnoliopsida; order Poales; family Poaceae; genus Lolium; species Lolium multiflorum. The sequence continues at coordinate 284,492,867 of CM061750.1, forward strand.
CCCATTAATGAAGAAATACATAGAGCTTGCTAAAATTTGGTTTGCATAATTGGTCTCTCTAAGGTCTAGATAATATCTAGTATTGAGTTTTGAACAACAAGGAAGACGGTGTAGAGTCTTATAATGTTTACAATATGTCTTTTATGTGAGTTTTGCTGCACCGGTTCATCCTTGTGTTTGTTTCAAATAAACCTTGCTAGCCTAAACCTTGTATTGAGAGGGAATACTTCTCATGCATCCAAAATCCTTGAGCCAACCACTATGCCATTTGTGTCCACCATACCTACCTACTACATGGTATTTCTCCGCCATTCCAAAGTAAATTGCTTGAGTGCTACCTTTAAACAATTCAAAAGTTATTACCTCTTATTTGTGTCAATGTTTTATAGCTCATGAAGAAGTATGTGGTGTTTATCTTTCAATCTTGTTGGGCAACTTTCACCAATGGACTAGTGGCTTCATCCGCTTATCCAATAATTTTGCAAAAAGAGCTGGCAATGGGATTCCCAGTCCCAAATTAATTAACAAAAATAGACACTCCTCCATGGTATGTGATTGTTGGACGGCACCCGAAGGATTCGGTTAGCCATGGCTTGAGAAAGCAAAGGTGGGGAGGAGTGTCATCATAATAAAACTAAAATAAAAAGGCACTCCTTCATGGTATGAGATTGTTGGCAGGCACCCGAGGATTCGGTTAGCCATGGTTTGTGAAAGAAAGGTTGGAAGGAGTGCCACCCAAAAATAAAATAAAATGGGAGCCGCTCTTTGAAGGTTTGTCTGGCAAGGGGGTTAGAGTACCCGCTACCATTCGTTGACAACAACAAACACCTCTCAAAACTTTACTTTTATACTCTCTTGATGTTTTCAAAATCAAAGCTCTAGCACAAATACAGCAATCGATGCTTTCCTCTTTGAAGGACCTTTCTTTTACTTTTATTGTTGAGTCAGTTTACCTATTTCCTCCCACCTCAAGAAGCAAACACTTGTGTGAACTGTGCATTGATTCCTACATACTTGCATATTGCACTTGTTATATTACTCTATGTTGACAATATCCATGAGATATACATGTTATAAGTTGAAAGCAACCGCTGAAACTTAATCTTCCTTTGTGTTGCTTCAATACCTTTACTTTGATTTATTGCTTTATGAGTTAACTCTTATGCAAGACTTATTGATGCTTGTCTTGAAGTACTATTCATGAAAAGTCTTTGCTTTATGATTCATTTGTTTACTCATGTCATTACCATTGTTTTGATCGCTGCATTCATTACATATGTTTACAATATGATCAAGTTTATGACGGCATGTCACTTCAGAAATTATCTTTGTTATCGTTTTACCTGCTCGGGACGAGCAGAACTAAGCTTGGGGATGTTGATACGTCTCCAACGTATCTATAATTTCTTATGTTCCATGCCACTTTATTGATGATATCTACATGTTTTATGCATACTTTATGTCATATTCGTGCATTTTCTGGAACTAACCTATTAACAAGATGCCGAAGTGCCAGTTCCTGTCTTGCTGTTTGGTTTAAATCCTAGTAACGAAATATTCTCGGAATTGGACGAAATCAACGCCCAGGTTCCTATTTTTCCCGGAAGCATCCAACACCCGAGAGTCGCCAGGGGGCCACACAGGCCCAGATGATAGGCCGGCACGGCCCAGGCCCTGGCCGCGCCGCCTATGGTGTCGTCGCCCCTTCGACCTTCTGACGCTGCCCTTTCGCCTATATAAGGTCCCTGACCTAAAAACCCCGAAGGAATAAGCCACGGTACGCGAAACCTTACAGAGCCGCCGCCATCGCGAAGCCAAGATCTGGGGGACAGGAGTCTCTTTCCGCACCGCCGGAGCGGGAAGTGCCCCCGGAAGGCTTCTCCATCGACACCGCTGCCATCTCCACCGCCATCTCCATCACCGCTGCTGCTCCCATGAGGAGGGAGTAGTTCTCCATCGAGGCTCGGGGCTGTACCGATAGCTATGTGGTTAATCTCTCTCCTATGTACTTCAATACAATGATCTCATGAGCTGCTTTACATGATTGAGATCCATATGATGAGCTTTGTATCGCTACTAGTTATGTGCTACTCATGTGATGTTATTAAAGTAGTCTATTCCTCCTGCATGGTGTAAAGGTGATTAGTGTGTGCACCGTGTGGTTCTTGTCGTAGGCTATGATCATGATCTCTTGTAGATTGTGGAGTTAATTATCATTATGATAGTATTGATGTGATCTATTCCTCCTTCATAGTGTAATGTGGACAGTGTGTGCACTATGTTAGTTCTTGGTTTATCTTGCAAAGATCTATTATGCTCTAAGGTTACTTAAACATGAATATCGAATGTTGTGGAGCTTGTTAACTCCGGCATTGAGGGTTCGTGTAATCCTACGCAACGAATGATGTTCATTATCAAACAAGAGTGTATGTAGCACATATGAGAAGAAGTATTTATTATGCGATCAATGTTGAGAGTGTCCACTAGTGAAAGTATGATCCCTAGGCCTTGTTTCCAATACTGCAAACACCGTTTACTTACTGTTCTGTTGCATGTTTACTCGCTGCCATATTTTATTCAGATTGCTATTACCACTCATATACATCCATATTACTTGTATTTCACTATCTCTTCGCCGAACTAGTGCACCTATACATCTGACAAGTGTATTTGGTGTGTTGGGGACACAAGAGACTTCTTGCTTTGTGGTTGCAGGGTTGCTTGAGAGGGATATCTTTGACCTCTTCCTCCCTGAGTTCGATAAACCTTGGGTGATCCACTTAAGGGAAACTTGCTGCTGTTCTACAAACCTCTGCTCTTGGAGGCCCAACACTGTCTACAAGAATAGAAGCACCCGTAGACATGTCATCCTCTATGTACAATAAAGTTTCTTTTCTTGGATTATTTTTGGCTCCTGATATTATGTCACTTGACTTTTTCTTTCAATCTCATGCCGACTTTGAAACGTTGAGGAAGCTGCTGGCTCATGGGTCCCGCATGTCATCCTCTATGAACAATAAAAGTTTTCTTTGTTGGATTTATTTTTTCCCCTAATTTCTGGCTATTTGTCTTTTTCTTTTGATCCCCTGCCCCCTTTGAAACGATGACGACGCAGCTGGCAAGTCGGTCCCACATGTCATCCTCTATGAACAATAAAAGTTTCCTTTGATGGATTTATTTTTTACCCTAATTAATTTCTGGCTATTTCCTTTTTTATTTTGATCCCCTGCCGCCTTGAAATAGTTGAGGATGCTGCTGCCTCATGGGTCCCGCATGTCATCCTCTCAGAAAGGTAAATGTTTCTTTTCTTGAATTTGTTTACCAACTGATTTTTGGCTTATTTTTTCTTTCGATCTCCTGCCACCTTTAAAACGTTGACGACGCTGCTGGCTCATGGGTCCCCAATGTCAGCCTCCCCATACTGCAAATCCTCTTTCTGCAAAGGTTGTATTTCTAGATAGATAAGGTGGATTCGAATCTGCCATGGTTCAGGCAGCTCAGGTAAGCCTTCTTGCACTAATTAATGGAAGTAGTGTATCGCAAGGTCAAGACATGTGGCTCGGTGTAATGAATCTATATGAATCATGTTGTGGGTTCAATCTGATAGTTCTCTAACAGGTCAGCCAAAATAGAAATTAAGTTTTTTTCTAAAAGGGAAATGCAAATTAAGATGAACACAAACATTAGTTATCATAATAGCTGATCATACATACATACTTGCTAAGAGCAAAAGCTTGCCAGAGTTTTACCACCCATACAATTAATTAGCAGTTCAGATAAGATAACCTTATATAAGTATAACTACAAATGCATTTGCTAAGGGCTCATGGGACAACAGAACTAGACAACCGCGAACTTTATGACCAGCATGTCACAGCGGCATCGAAAGATCTTGACCTTCAACTTTGATCCAATGCGAAGTTTGGCACCGTCAATGAACTTTTTCCACCTGGAAGTAACAGCCAAGCGGCCATCTGTGGGACTGACAGAGTACCGTCCCTCCACGGTGAGACCTTCACTCTCCATGACGAGGGATATCTTGCCCCTTCGGCCAGCATTGAGATCCTTGGAGATACTTTTAGGCAATTTCTGATTCAAAGCAAGAGATACCACCAAAAATTAGTCAATGGCACCAATGCACTGAACCATGTGAGACTTTGAGCAGAGAAGACATCAAGATAAGAGCAGTTATGCTGTCATATACTCACGAACATAGCCTTCAGATGCGTCCTGGTCACCACACGGGTGGCCACAGCAATGAGCTGAGACCTCGGTGATCTGGCTGGGGCAGGTGCATGAGCCTGGGCTGGTACACGAGCTGGTGCTGATGCAGGAGACTGCTGGGCAGGTGCAGTAAACGGTGCCTCTAGAGGAACCGGTGCTGATGCAGGAGACTGTTGGGCAGGTGCAGTAAACGGTGCAGCTAGAGGAACCAGTGCTGATGCAGGAGCCTGCTGGGCATGTGTAGTATATGGGGCCTCTACAGGAACCAATGCTGATGTAGGGGACTGCTGGGTAGATGCAGTAAACGGAGCTGGTACAGGAACCGGTGCTGATGCAGGAGAGTGGGAAGCCGGTGCCGGTGCTGGTGTGGTTGCCCTTTGTGACATCCGCTCCTGTTCCATCAGGGGATCTGCAGCTTTGATCATGTTAAACCCAGCAAGCTAGAACAGAGGGAATGGTTTAGAACAACTGCTCAGAATGCAGTTATCAAAAGATATGAGTAGAAAAAAGTTACATATTATATATTTGGAAGTGTCTCCAACTCTGTAAGCAGTTACGTATATCTGCCCGTTTGAGTTTCTGATCCTCAGCTCGTCGCCCTTCTTCAGACCGTAGTCAAAAGCAAACTTTCTCCAATCATGTCCATACAAATATGTGATGGCCTGCGTCTTGTAGACATACACCTCATAGACCGTGTAGGTGTTCATCAATTTGCCATTGCCATGCATAGTGAAAGATCCTTCATGCGGACACATCTGGTTAATCATTGGACGAAGTTCACAAGGTACAGTCTGCATGTGAAAATTGATACAAATGTAAGAAGCAGGAAGACTAAAAACAAGACTTTACTATATGCCAATTCATGCTAAACCACTGAGAATACATACCTGTAACTCTGTGAAGGAGCTACTAGAAAGGTAGATAGAGCCATAGGAGGTGTTATATGCGGGGTATGTACATGGGCCCGCCATATTCCCGCAAGCTCGGCATCGGGATGGTGAAGGAAACATGGGAGGTACTACTGGTGCGTAGCGCTGAACGTAAGTGGAAGAATTAGGTTGTGTAAAGTGCATAGTTCAGAGCAATGCAAATGTTGACAAGCAAGTGCATAACACTATGTTACAAACTGAACAGTGAAAAATTAGTGTATGATGAATATAAGCATGCTAATTTGGTGTTTCCGAATTCCAAAAAGCATTAGACAGAGCCAGTGATAATATCAGACATAAATCATGGCATGTATATGTGGCTTAAGAAAATATACCCGAACCCTTGGATGGTTACGGCCCGGCTGATCCTTGGACTTGAGCTTATATAAGCATCCAGAAGGTGGGGCTGACAGTAACTTGGTGGCAGCCTCTGCAGATGCCTCATCAGCAGCAGTTGCAATCCTTTTGACCAATGAAGGCTTAGCAGTTTCAGTCTGCATATAAAAATTGAAGAGCAACAGACATCAGCAGTGATATATAAAATGAATCTATGAGACACTGATGCATATAGTGCTGGATGTAAGTGGAAGAATAGGTGTGTGTGTTTCTGAACTATTGGTAAGCATTAGACAAAGCCGGCAATAAACAGACAAAAATCAAATCATGTATGAGGATTAAGAAAATATACCTGCTTACTGAAAAGGGTACCACCCAGCTGGCCCGTGGCCTTGTGCTTGAGGAGGTTTTCAGAAGATGGTGGCAGCACCATCGTCTTCACAGCAGCCTCATCAGGATCATTTTTTATCCATTTGAGTAGAGGAACAGAAGTTTCATCCTGCATATGAATAGCAACAGAACTCATCATTGATATTTAATAAATCTATGAGATAGACTGATGCAAATAGTGCGGGTGTAAGTGGAAGAATAGGGTTGTGCATAGAGAACAGTTGACAACAATGCAAATGATTACAAAAGAAGCCAATGGAAATCAACAGTTTATATACTGGATGAGACAGACTGAAAAGTGAAAAATTAGTGTATGATGATTGTAAGCAAACGCAGTGTTTCTGAACTTTTGGTAAGCATTAGACAAAGCCAACAGTAATTAAACAGATAATAATGAAATCATGTATGTGGATTAAGAAAATATACCAGATTCATTAAAAGGTCACCACCCAGCTGGCCCATGGCCTCGTGCTTGTAGAGGTTTTCGGAAGATGGTGCCGGCACCATCGTCCTCACAGCAGCCTCATTTTGCATCCACTTGAGTAAAGGCGCAGCAGTTTCAGCCTGCATAAGAATGGGAACAGATCTCAGCAGTGATATTGAATGACTCTGAGACAGACTGATGCATATAGTGCTAGATGTAAGTGGAAGGGTATGGCCGTGTATGGACAACAGTTCACAACAATGCAAGGGTGTGTTCGGTTCTGAAACAGCGTGGAATGGAATGGAATGGTTCCATTTCAGAGGAATGGAATGGTTACATTTTTGTTCGGTTGGGAAAAATGGAGAGCAGAAGAGATCGAGGTTAAACTAACCAATTGTCTCAAAATTGTAATTAACAATTGCAAATGACATTTTAATCTCAAAGTCGTAATTAACAGCGCCTAATGGTGCTCTTTTAATCTAAAAATCGAAATTAACATCATTTTATGTTGGGTTAGGGGAACTGGAGTAGATGAACATTACTGTATGATGATTGTAAGCAAACGAATTTGGTGTTTCTAAACTTTTGGCTTCGAGATCTTATGGGTTTCAACTCTAGCCTACCCCAACTTGTTTGGGACTGAAAGGCTTGGTTGTTGTTGTTGTTGTTGTAAACTTTTGGCAAGCATAGAAAAAACCGACAATAAACAGAGAAAAATCAAGGCATGTTTTGTGGATTAAGAAAATATACCATATTCATTAAAAGATCACCACCCAGCTGGTGCGTGGCCTTGTGCTTGTAGAGGCATTTAGAAGATGGGGGCGGCATCAACATACTGGCAGCCTGATCAGCCGCAGTTTTGATCTTCCTTTTGAGTAAAGGCCCTAAAGTTTCAGTCTGCATATGAATAGCAAAACAAAAGGCAGACCTCAGCAGTGATATTGAATTACTGTATGAGATAGACTGATGCATATAGTGGATGCTCTTAGCCTTTTGCAGCGTGAACACTAGCTATGGACAGACAAAAAACTAGTTAACTCAGCTTTGTCTAGATATGAATGTACTACCACCATCCAAAAGCTTAAGCCTTATTTATTTTTGAGAAATCAAAACAAGCAAAGTTTGACCAAAATTTTAGAACATTCTATCAACAAATATAATACTGTGTAGATACCGTAGGAAAATATATTTTATTATCTATTTAATGATATTAATTTTGTATTTTGCATGTTACTGATTTTTGGTAAAAGCTTAGTCAAACATGGTATAGTTTGACTTTCTAAAAATAATATAAGCCCAAAGCTTTGGGATGGAGGCAGTAGTATCTAGAGCTAAAACACATCTAGATACATCCGTATCTACAGATAGTTGAGTCAATTAATTTGGATCTGAGGGAGTATCAGATTCAGACTACATCATGGTAAGTTGGTTAAAAAAATTACCCCTGGGCGGTCCCTGCCCAGCTCGGCAGTGGCATTTCGCTTCTTGTGCTGCAGATCGGGCCATGCTCCTGCAGCAGGTGGGGCGCTATTCTCGTTCCCCATAGCCTCAGCACGGAACCTGGAGGTACCAACCTGATACAGAGAATATAGAGCATGGTGTCACAGAGGCTTTACGCACAAACAGCTGAAGACATGTGCTACTTTAAGCATATTCCAGAACAGGAACAGATTGAGGATGCAGAGACCAGAGAGACACTTAAAAGGTAAAGAGTGGATAAGCAAACGGAGTACCTGCTTCGCGGGGCTGGGGACGCAGCTCAGGCTCAGCCAACTGCCCACATGCGTGGTGGCCTTACGCTCCATTGCCCCCACCGCCGAGGTCTTACCTTTCCTGTACAAGCTGACAAAAGATACAGTGAGGATCAGCAGAAACTACAAAGGTTGCAAATGTCGACAAATAAAGGAAGAACACCCCAATCCAAGCAAAGGTAGCCCCCGCCCCCCACCCCCATCAATCACTCCCAGCTCGAGGGTGACCAGAAAGACACCCCTTCGCCCAGAATAGGAAAGAGATGCGCAAGATATCGAGGAGAGGAAAAAAGAACCGATCTCGAGAAAGGAGAGAACATTACTAGTCCTACCTAATCCGCTTGGGCTAGATGCAGCTTGCCCCTCCAAGCTGGATGCCTGGACGGTGGAGGCGAAAGGAGGGGATCTGTTCCTTCCTCTTCCTCGGTTCCTCCTCCCCTATCCGAAAAAACCCCAAATCCCAAGCTCAAACCAAAAAAAAAACAAAAAACAAATCCCCTGGCCGCCATGCATGTCCTCGTTAACCCGCTGGAGATCGTTCCCGGACGATGCGGACCACCCGCCCTGAGATCCAGAATTCCGTCCACCTCGAGGCACTGCGTGCTGTCTCGCAGCAGCGGCTTGAGGGCGCTGAAGAGGAAGTTCCGCCGGAAAGTGCTCATGGCAACCGTGCAAGCTCACCGGCGTGCTGTATCCCGAGAGGAACTGGTCAAAGCTTTGCTATTCGCCACACAAAAAAAATTGCGGGCCAAGATCTGGTCAAAGCTTCGTCGATGGCTTGCCGCGAGAGGCTTGGAGTCCAGAGTCAATAAACTAGCTGCTCGAGGACTTGGGCGGTTTACACGGATTCATATTAACTGACTCAAGTTTGTTAGTCTAGTTAACAAATGCATCTAGATACATCCATATCTAGACAGAATTGAGTCAATTAATATGAATCAGAGGGGAGTACCTGAAAGTGTTTCATGCTACCAACTAATGCGCTGGCAGGAATCGCTGTAGAAGTAATTGTGCTACTACTCATACGATGAACTGATTGTGTGGGTGTCGAATTTTGCAACGCGATCATCCACTGAATGCTTAATCTAGCGCCAAAGGCGTACAAATCATAACATACTACAGCACCAGAACATAAGAGTACGAATCATAAAGTAGCTCAACATTTTGCATCAGGGCTGGGTGGTCCTGAGACTACCGGGACGCCCCTGATGATCTCCGGGTGTGCATCCTCTTCAACGCAAAGCTGTGTACTCGGTCCACGGCCTCCTTCTGTAGGCTGGATAATCTCAGGTGCAGGACCTTCGTCTATGAGAGGCTCGTCATCAGTACCATCCACAGGTGCATCAGGGCTGGGTGGTCTTGAGACTACCCGGACGCCCGTGATGATCTCCGGGCGTGCATCCACTTCAACGCAAAGCTGTGTACTCGGTCCACGGCCTCCTTCTGTAGGCTGGATAATCTCAGGTGCAGGACCTTCGTCTATGAAAGGCTCGTCATCAGTACCATCCACAGGTGCATCAAACTGAGATTCATCTTCAAATCTCCCATCAAACTGAGAGACCTCTTTAACTCTATGCTTCTGCAATTAGTACATCAACCGATTAGACAAACATCTAAGGGATGCAACCTGAACAAATGCCGTTTTACATATTTACCTTCTCATCTGGCACAGCACATGTCCCAGAGCTGAAACCCGTTTCCTGAAGCAAGCGCTTTTTCTCTCCTTCCCGTCCATCCATCTGCAACAAGTTAAATTTGAGTACAGAACCTTGCACAGCAATGCAAACTATTGATTGAAACAGCGGCAGCATCAATATAAATAATTAACTACATATGCCAGCACACATACAGTGTGAGCAAGATCTGCTTCTCCTGCTAAAGGATCATTATATGGTTCACCATGCTAAACCCGCCTAACATATGTGCGGTCCATCCCAAAAATGTGTAAATGATCTGCCACTACAGGGTGAGGCCTCTTCTCACCATTCATACATGTGCAGCGCGGGCAATACACGTCCAGGTTGTGACCATCATGAGCTCTAATAAACCCCATAAAGGGTTGAACACCATTTATATATGAAGGGGAACATAAGTGTCCATGCAGTATCCAAGTTCTGTCCATCTGTTTAATTATGAGATACAGTGGTTGGTGATTAATTTAAGGCGAAGTAGGAAATGTATATCCATCGAGTACAAAACTATACTACATGATTATGCATTTCAGCAATCATGTCGAGTACAAAACAAAAAATGCCCATCGACATTTTAGCAAACAGATCGTGTACAAAACTCTGCCATGGCATTTCAGCAAATTAACGGATCGAGTGCAGAACTGACTCTATATGCCCACGCAAATGAACAAATTGATCGATGACAAATCGAGCGGAAAACTATAAAGTGCCAATTAGTTCGAGCATACTGACGAATTTTTTTAGCAGCATCAAGAAAATATAAATCGTTAGGCTGTCTTGCCCGATACATGATTGAGCTAGAGATAGCAGCCCTACCGTGGATCAACTTGACCGCCGGTGCGTCTCGAGAAGAACGACGGGGAGGGGAAGCTTCTTCTTCGCACGGACGGGACGGGGAGGGGAAGCTCTTCGCACGGACGGGGATAAGTTGTGTACGGGTGGGTGGGGGGTCATGCGGCCGGGCCGCCGGGGTGATAATTAAGGTCGGTAGGTGGCGTTTAATGGAGTTGCGTGTGTAATTTGCCGTGCACAAGGTTGAGGAATAGGCGGTTCCCTTTGCCGCGCGCACAATTCAAACTATCCCGCCCATGTAGTTTAAATTCGCCATATTTTCGTTAAATCGACATAAAGTCATGTGAGTGGGGGAAAATTAGCAAAGTTGCTTGAAAAATAGTAAAACTCTGGAATTATCCTTTAAATATGCTCTACTTCGTGTGAAAATCGGGGTGTGGAAGCATGTTGAGCTGTTTTATTTGTACTTTCTTCATTAAAACTCCCATTTTATGCACTTTGGATGGAAAGAAATCATTTGTACATAAATTTTGACAACGCCATTTGCAAACACTAATTGTTTACATGCCAAGATGCACCCATCCACCAAATATATATGTGGCAAAAGTTTATCACAATCTAGCAGATATGCATAATTAGTGAGGGACCCCTTTTGATTTTGTGCAATTTCCACTAATTAGGTAGAGATCGAGAAGGGTTAATTAATTAGGCCATGTTAGGGGTTATGTGTTTTAGATTAGGTTGTGTGGATTCAAATACAACTTCTTTATTTGTGTGCTATGATTAATCAAAACTAGATCGATCGACTGCGCACACATTATTAGAGGCGCATGCCTTTGCGCACAAAGTGCATGTGTGTGTTGTTGGCCACCAACGAGAGAGAGAGAGAGAGAGAGAGAGAGAGACAGAGAAAGAGAGAGAGGTAGAGAGAGCTACATACGAGAGAGCGATTGAAATCCCCAAATTAAACACATATATATGCATGGCACATTTAATTTAATTAGAGGACCGCGAGGCACCCCTGGCCTGCTTGATGCACAATTAAGTGTCATTGGCCTATATATAGGGTTTAATTAGGGTTTAGGGTTTAGGGTTAGGAGGTTAGGGTTTAGGGTCTAGGGTTTAGGGTTTAATGTTTATGGTGTTTAGGGTTTAGGGATTAGGGATTAGGGTTTATTTAGGGTTTAAGGTTTAGGGATCATCGATCGAGTGCGCACACACACATTATTAGAGGCACACGCGCCTTTGCGCATAAAGTGCATGCGTATATGTGTGTGTTTTTTGGCCACCAACGACATATAGATGATCGAGAGAGAGAGATTGAAATCCCCCAAGAATATGTTCAAATATATATTAAAATATATGCACGAATGCATGCATGGTAGGCCATGCATGCACACTAATTATATATATATTATGAGGAAACTTAATCAAATGTGTTTTCATTCGAGAGAACTTGTCAAAATTCAAGTTAATTAATTTATCATCGATAATTATATAATTAATTAATGAATCTCAGGGAGATGTTATACAACATATGATCGATATAGGCCATGTATATATTAATTGGTTTTAATCTACCGTTTAATTTGCTAGCTAGCTGCATGCTATATATAGAGCATGTTTTTATTAGATCGGGTTATAGCTAGTATAGTTTAGGGTTATGTGTTTTAATTAACTAGGGTTTGATTAGCTAGGGGTTAGTTATATATATATGGTTTAGGGTTAATGCATGGCACATTTAATTTAACTAGAGGACCGCGAGGCACCCCTGGCCTGCTTGATGCACAATTAAGTGTCGTTGGCCTATATATATAGGGTTTAATTAGGGTTTAGGGTTAGCTAGCTGGGTTTAGGGTTTAGTGTTTTGGGTGTTTAGCTAGGGTCTAGGGTTTAGGGTTTAGTGTTTACGGTGTTTAGAGGGTCTAGGGTTTAGTGTTTAGGGTGTTTAGGGTCTAGGGTTTAGGGTCTAGTGTTTAGGGTCTATGGTTTAGGGTTTAATTAGTGTTTAGGGTGTTTAGGGTTTAGGGTTTAGTGTTTACGGTGTTTAGGGTCTAGGGTTTAGTGTTTAGGGTCTAGGGTTTAGGGTTTAATTAGTGTTTAGGGTGTTTAGGGTTTAGGGTTTAATGTTTACGGTGTTTAGGGTCTAGGGTTTAGGGTTTAGTGTTTAGGGTGTTTAGGGTCTAGGGTTTAGTGTGTTTAGGGTGTTTAGGGTTTAGGGGATTAGGGATTAGGGTTTTAGGGTTGTTTAAGGTTTAGGGATCATCGATCGAGTGCGCACACACATTATTAGAGGCACCCCGCGCCTTTGCGCATAAAGTGCATGCGTATATATATGTGTATTTTTTTGCCACCAACAACGATATATAGATGATCGAGAGAGAGAGATTGAAATCCCCAAGAATATGCATGTTCAAATATATATATATCAAAATATATGCACGAATGCATGGTAGGCCATGCATGCACACTAATTATATATATATTATGAGCTAGGCAACTTGATCAAATGTGTTTTCATACGAGAGAACTTGTCAAAATTCAAGTTAATTAATTTATCATCGATAATTATATATATAATTAATTAATGAATCACAGGGAGATCGATAATTAATTTAGGGTTTTAGGGTTGTACGTTTAAGGTTTAGGGATCATCGATCGAGTGCGCACACACATTATTAGAGGCACCCGCGTCTTTACGCATAAAGTGCATGCGTATATATGTGTGTGTTTTTTGCCACCAACGTTATATATAGATGATCGCGAGAGAGAGAGAGAGAGAGAGAGAGATTGAAATCCCCAAGAATATGTTCAAATATACATTAAAATATATGCACGAATGCATGGTAGGCCATGCATGCACACTAAAATTATATATATATTATGAGGCAACTTAATCAAATGTGTTTTCATTCGAGAGAACTTGTCAAAATTAAAGTTAATTAATTTATCAAGATAATTATATAATTAATTAATGAATCTGAGGGATATGTTATACAACATGATCGATATAATAGGCCATGTATATTTTAATTGGTGTTAATCTACGGTTTGCTAGCTAGCTGTTATATATATAGAGCATGCTTTTATTAGATCGGGTTATATCTAGTATAGTTTAGGGTTATGTGTTTTAATTAAGTAGGGTTGATTAGCTAGGGTTAGTTACATATATATGGTTTAGGGTTAATGCATGTCACATTTAATTTAATTAGAGGACCGCGAGGCACCCCTGGCCTGCTCGATGCACACAATTAAGTGTCGTTGGCCTATACATAGGGTTTAATTAGGGTTTAGGGTTAGCTAGGGTTTAGGGTTAGGGTTAGGGTTAGGGTTAGGGTCTAGGGTCTAGGGTTTAGTGTTTAGGGTGTTTAGGGTTTAGGGATTAGGGATTAGGGATTTAAGGTTTTAGGGGTTGTTTAAGGTTTAGGGATCATCGATCGAGTGCGCACACACATTATTAGAGGCACCCGCGCCTTTACGCATAAATTGCATGCGTATATATATATGTGTGTGTTTTTTGGCCACCAACGATATATTGATGATCGAGAGAGAGATTGAAATCCCTAAGAATATGTTCAAATATACATTAAAATATATGCACGAATGCATGGTAGGCCATGCATGTACACTAATTAATTATATATATATTATGAGGCAACTTAATCAAATGTGTTTTCATTCGAGAGAACTTGTCAAAATTCAAGTTAATTAATTTATCACGATAATTATATAATTAATTAATGAATCTGAGGGATATGTTATACAACATGATCGATATATATAGGCCATGTATATTTTAATTGGTGTTAATCTACGGTTTGCTAGCTAGCTGCTATATATAGAGCATGTTTTTATTAGATCGGGTTATATCTAGTATAGTTTAGGGTTATGTGTTTTAATTAAGTAGGGTTAATTAGCTAGGGTTAGTTACATATATATGGTTTAGGGTTAATGCATGGCACAATTAATTTAATTAGAGGACCGCGAGGCACCCCTGGGCTGCTCGCTTCTATTCTTGTAGACAGTGTTGGGCCTCCAAGAGCAGAGGTTTGTAGAACAGCAGCAAGTTTCCCTTAAGTGGATTACCCAAGGTTTATCGAACTCAGGGAGGAAGAGGTCAAAGATATCCCTCTCATGCAACCCTGCAACCACAAAGCAAGAAGTCTCTTGTGTCCCCAACACACCTAATAGGTGCACTAGTTCGGCGAAGAGATAGTGAAATACAAGTGGTATGAATGAATATGAGCAGTAGTACGGCGCCAGAAAATAGCTCGCTGGCGTGCAGTTGATGGTAGTAATATTGCGGGAAGTAAACATGCAGTAGTAACGCAGCAGTAGTAACGCAGTAAAACAGTAAACAAGCAGCGATAGCAGTATTTAGGAACAAGGCCTAGGGATTATACTTTCACTAGTGGACACTCTCAACATTGATCACATAATAAATAAGTTCTCTTTCCTTTGTGCTACATATACTCTTGTTGGATGATGAACACCACTAATTGTGTAGGATTACACGAACCCTCAATGCCGGAGTTAACAAGCGCCACAACATTCGATATTCATGTTTAAGTAACCTTAGAGCATAATAGATCTTTGCAAAATAAACCAAGTACTAACATAGCATGCACACTGTCACCATCACACTACGAAGGAGGCATAGATCACATCAATACTATCATAATGACAATTAACTCCACAATCTACAAGAGATCATGATCATAATCTACGACAAGAACTACACGATGCACACACTGTCACCATTACACCATGCAGGAGGAATAGACTACTTTAATAACATCACATGAGTAGCACATAGATAAATAGTGATACAAAACACATTGCAATCATAAAGGGATATAAATAAGCACTTCACTACGCCATTCATAACAGTGAATAAGTATTCTGTGAAATATAGCCTAAGAGACCCACACGGTGCACACACTGTCACCTTTACACACGTGGGACAAGGAGTCTCCGGAGATCACATAAGTAAAACTCACTTGACTAGCATAATGACATCTAGATTACAAGCATCATCATATGAATCTCAATCATGTAAGGCAGCTCATGAGATTATTGTATTGAAGTACATAGGAGAGAGATGAACCACATAGCTACCGGTACAGCCCCGAGCCTCGATGGAGAACTACTCCCTCCTCATGGGAGCAGCAGCGGTGATGAAGATGGCGGTGGAGATGGCAGCGGTGTCGATGGAGAAGCCTTCCGGGGGCACTTCCCCGCTCCGGCAGGGTGCCGAACAGAGACTCCTGTCCCCCAGATCTTGGCTTCGCGATGGCGGCGGCTCTGGAACTTTTCTCGTATCGTGGCTTCCTCCGTAAGGGTTTTCGATGCAGGGGCTTTAAATAGGCGAAGAGGCGGCGCAGGAGGGTCGAAGGGGCGCCCACACCATAGGGGGGCGCGGCCCAGGCCCTGGCCGCGCCACCCTATCATCTGGGGCCCACAGGGGCCCTCTCGGGTGTTCTGGATGCTTCCGGGCAAAATAGGAACCTGGGCGTTGATTTCGTCCAATTCCGAGAATATTTCGTTACTAGGATTTCTGAAACCAAAAACAGCAGAAAACAGGAACTGGCACTTCGGCATCTTGTTAATAGGTTAGTTCCGTAAAATGCGTAAATACGACATATAATGTGTATAAAACATGTAGATATCATCAATAATGTAGCATGGAACATAAGAAATTATCGATACGTTGGAGACGTATCAGCATCCCCAAGCTTAGTTCTGCTCGTCCCGAGCAGGTAAAACGATAACAAAGATAATTTCTTAAGTGACATGCCATCATAAACTTGATCATATTGTAAACATATGTAATGAATGCAGCGATCAAAACAATGGTAATGACATGAGTAAACAACTGAATCATAAAGCAAAGACTTTTCATGAATAGTACTTCAAGACAAGCATAAATAAGTCTTGCATAAGAGTTAACTCATAAAGCAATAAATCAAAGTAAAGGTATTGAAGCAACACAATGGAAGATTAAGTTTCAGCGGTTGCTTTCAACTTATAACATGTATATCTCATGGATATTGTCAACATAAAGTAATATAACAAGTGCAATATGCAAGTATGTAGGAATCAATGCACAGTTCACACAAGTGTTTGGAGAGAGATAGGTAAACTGACTCAACATAAAAGTAGAAGAATGGTCCTTCAAAGAGGAAAGCATCGATTGCTATATTTGTGCTAGAGCTTTGGTTTTGAAAACATAAAGAGAGCATAAAAGTAAAATTTTGAGAGGTGTTTGTTGTTGTCAACGAATGGTAGTGGGCACTCTAACTACCTCATCAACCAGACTTTCAAGAGCGGCTCCCATGAAGGACGTTATCTCTACCAGCAAGGTAGATCATCCCTCTTCTCTTTTGTTTACACATGTACTTTAGTTTAGTTTTTCTTTATTTATGGATGACACTCCTCCCAACCTTTTGCTTACACAAGCCATGGCTAACCGAATCCTCGGGTGCCTTCCAACATTCACATACCATGGAGGAGTGTCTATTTGCAAATTTAAGTTGCTTACTGATAAATCAGAGCAAAACATGTGAAGAGAATTATTAATGCAAGTTAATTAATTGAGGCTGGGAACCTCATTGCCAGCTCTTTTTGCAAAATTATTGGATAAGCGGATGAAGCCACTAGTCCATTGTGAAAGTCTGTCAAAAGTAAATGACAAGATTGAAAGATAAAACACCACATACTTCCTCATGAGCTATAAAACATTGACACAAATAAGAGGTAATAACTTTTGAATTGTTTAAAGGTAGCACTCAAGCAATTTACTTTGGAATGGCGGAGAAATACCATGTAGTAGGTAGGTATGGTGGACACAAATGGCATAGTGGTTGGCTCAAGGATTTTGGATGCATGAGAAGTATTCCCTCTCGATACAAGGTTTAGGCTAGCAAGGTTTATTTGAAACAAACACAAGGATGAACCGGTGCAGCAAAACTCACATAAAAGACATATTGTAAACATTATAAGACTCTACACCGTCTTCCTTGTTGTTCAAACTCAATACTAGAAATTATCTAGACCTTAGAGAGACCAATTATGCAAACCAAATTTTAGCATGCTCTATGTATTTCTTCACTAATAGGTGCAAAGTATATGATGCAAGAGTTTAAACATGAGCACAACAATTGCCAAGTATCACATTATCCAAGACATTTTACCAATTACTACATGTAGCATTTTCCAATTCCAACCATATAACAATTTAACGAAGAGGAAACTTCGCCATGAATATTATGAGCTAAGAACACATGTGTTCATACGAACCAGCGGAGCGTGTCTCTCTCCCACACAAGGATGAACTTATTCAGAGAACTAAGATAACAAAACAAAAACAAAAATAAAAGCACACAGACGCTCCAAGTAAAGTACATAAGATGTGATTGAATAAAAATATAGTTTCAGGGGAGGAACCTGATGATGTTGTCGATGAAGAAGGGGATGCCTTGGGCATCCCCAAGCTTAGACGCTTGAGTCTTCTTGAAATATGCAGGGATGAACCACGGGGGCATCCCCAAGCTTAGAGCTTTCACTCCTCTTGATCATAGTATATCATACTCCTCTCTTGACCCTTGAAAACTTCCTTCACACCAAACTTCAAGCAAACTCATTAGAGGGTTAGTGCATAATCAAAAATTCACATGTTCAGAGGTGACACAATCATTCTTTACACTTCTGGACATTGCATAAAGCTACTGGACATTAATGGATCAAAGAAATAAATCCAACATAGCAAAAGAGGCAATGCGAAATAAAAGGCAGAATCTGTCAAAAACAGAACAGTCCGTAAAGACGAATTTAAAGCTGGCACTAGACTTGCTCAAATGGAAAAACTCAAAACTAATGAAAGTTGCGTACATATCTGAGGATCACGCTCGTAAATTGGCAGATTTTTTCGAATTTTCTACAGAGGCCTGTGCCCAGATTCGTGACAGACAGCAATGCTGTTTCTGCGCAGCGATCCCAAATATAACATCAACTTTAACATAGAAACTTTACTTGGCACAAAAACATGATAAGGAGAGGTTGCTACAGTAGTAAACAACTTCCAAGACTCAAATATAAAATAAAGTACTGTAGTAAAAAAACACATGGGTTATCTCCCAAGAAGTTCTTTCTTTATAGCCATTAAGATGGGCTCAGCAGTTTTAATGATGCACTCGCAAGAAATAGTATTTGAAGCAAAAGAGAGCATCAAGAGGCAAATTCAAAACAAATTTAAGTCTAACATGCTTCCTATGCATAGGAATCTTGTAAATAAACAAGTTCATGAAGAGCAAAGTAACAAGCATAGGAAGATAAAACAAGTGTAGCTTCAAAAATTTCAGCACATAGAGAGGCATTTTAGTAACATGAAAATTTCTACAACCATATTTTCCTCTCTCATAATAACTTTCAGTAGCATCATGAGCAAACTCAACAATATAACTATCACTTAAAGCATTCTTATCATGAGTCTCATGCATAAAATTATTACTCTCCACATAAGCATAATCAATTTTATTAGTTGTAGTGGGAGCAAATTCAACAAAGTAGCTATCATTATTATTATCATCATCAAATATAGGAGGCAAAGTATCATCAAAGTAAATTTTCTCCTCAATGCTTGGGGGACTAAAAATATCATGCTCATCAAAGCCAGCTTCCCCAAGCTTAGAATTTTCCATAGCATTAGCAACAATGGTGTTCAAAGCATTCATAGTAATAACATTCCCATTAGCATGCATATAAAGTTCCATGGGTTTCTTAATTCTTTCTTCAAACACATCATGTCCTAATTCAAGATAAAGTTCATAAAGATCTCTCATATTTTTGTTGTTTTCCATTATGCCTAACTAGTGTAAACAAGAAACCAAATGTCGCAATTGCAGAGTCTAAAGGAAATAGCTTCGAGTACTTACAACGGCGCCGGAAAATAGCTTAGTAGCCGAGGTCCGGAGTGTGAGTACCTTTTACCTTTCCTCCCCGGCAACGGCGCCAGAAAATAGCTTGATGTCTACGGGTGCTTCTATTCTTGTAGACAGTGTTGGGCCTCCAAGAGCAGAGGTTTGTAGAACAGCACAAGTTTCCCTTAAGTGGATTACCCAAGGTTTATCGAACTCAGGGAGGAAGAGGTCAAAGATATCCCTCTCATGCAACCCTGCAACCACAAAGCAAGAAGTCTCTTGTGTCCCCAACACACCTAATAGGTGCACTAGTTCGGCGAAGAGATAGTGA
Organism: Lolium multiflorum; assembly: GCA_030979885.1. Classification (NCBI taxonomy): domain Eukaryota; kingdom Viridiplantae; phylum Streptophyta; class Magnoliopsida; order Poales; family Poaceae; genus Lolium; species Lolium multiflorum. Next base: position 284,512,653 of record CM061750.1, read on the forward strand.
AATACAAGTGGTATGAATGAATATGAGCAGTAGTACGGCGCCAGAAAATAGCTTGCTGGCGTGCAGTTGATGGTAGTAATATTGCGGGAAGTAAACATGCAGTAGTAACGCAGCAGTAGTAACGCAGTAAACAAGCAGCGATAGCAGTATTTAGGAACAAGGCCTAGGGATTATACTTTCACTAGTGGACACTCTCAACATTGATCACATAATAAATAAGTTCTCTTTCCTTTGTGCTACATATACTCTTGTTGGATGATGAACACCACTAATTGTGTAGGATTACACGAACCCTCAATGCCGGAGTTAACAAGCGCCACAACATTCGATATTCATGTTTAAGTAACCTTAGAGCATAATAGATCTTTGCAAAATAAACCAAGTACTAACATAGCATGCACACTGTCACCATCACACTACGAAGGAGGCATAGATCACATCAATACTATCATAATGACAATTAACTCCACAATCTACAAGAGATCATGATCATAATCTACGACAAGAACTACACGATGCACACACTGTCACCATTACACCATGCAGGAGGAATAGACTACTTTAATAACATCACATGAGTAGCACATAGATAAATAGTGATACAAAACACATTGCAATCATAAAGGGATATAAATAAGCACTTCACTACGCCATTCATAACAGTGAATAAGTATTCTGTGAAATATAGCCTAAGAGACCCACACGGTGCACACACTGTCACCTTTACACACGTGGGACAAGGAGTCTCCGGAGATCACATAAGTAAAACTCACTTGACTAGCATAATGACATCTAGATTACAAGCATCATCATATGAATCTCAATCATGTAAGGCAGCTCATGAGATTATTGTATTGAAGTACATAGGAGAGAGATGAACCACATAGCTACCGGTACAGCCCCGAGCCTCGATGGAGAACTACTCCCTCCTCATGGGAGCAGCAGCGGGGATGAAGATGGCGGTGGAGATGGCAGCGGTGTCGATGGAGAAGCCTTCCGGGGGCACTTCCCCGCTCCGGCAGTGCCGGAACAGAGACTCCTGTCCCCCAGATCTTGGCTTCGCGATGGCGGCGGCTCTGGAACTTTTCTCCGTATCGTGGCTTCCTCCGTAAGGGTTTTCGATGCAGGGGCTTTAAATAGGCGAAGAGGCGGCGCAGAGGGTCGAAGGGGCGCCCACACCATAGGGTGGCGCGGGCCCAGCCCTGGCCGCGCCACCATGTCATCTGGGGCCCACAGGGCCCCCTCTGGCGGCTCTCGGGTGTTCTGGATGCTTCCGGCAAAATAGGAACCCGGGCGTTGATTTCGTCCAATTCCGAGAATATTTCGTTACTAGGATTTCTGAAACCAAAACAGCAGAAAACAGAACTGGCACTTCGGCATCTTGTTAATAGGTTAGTTCCGAAAATGCGTAAATACGACATATAATGTGTATAAAACATGTAGATATCATCAATAATGTAGCATGGAACATAAGAAATTATCGATACGTTGGAGACGTATCAGCACCCCTGGGCTGCTCGATGCACAATTAAGTGACGTTGGCCTATACATAGGGTTTAATTAGGGTTTAGGGTTAGCTAGGGTAGAGGGTTAGGGTTAGGGTTTAGGGTTTAGGGTTTAGTGTTTAGGGTGTTTAGGGTTTAGGGATTAGGGATTTAGGGGTTTTAGGGTTGTTTAAGGTTTAGGGATCATCGATCGAGTGCGCACACACATTATTAGAGGCACCCGCGCCTTTACGCATAAAGTGCATGCATATATATGTGTGTTTTTTGGGCCACCAACGATATATAGATGATCGAGAGAGAGAGAGAGATTGAAATCCCCAAGAATATGTTCAAATATACATTAAAATATATGCACGAATGCATTGTAGGCCATGCATGCACACTAATTATATATATATATTATGAGGCAACTTAATCAAATGTGTTTTCATTCGAGAGAACTTGTCAAAGTTCAAGTTAATTAATTTATCACGATAATTATATAATTAATTAATGAATCTCAGGGATATGTTATACAACATGATCGATATAGGCCATGTATATTTTAATTGGTGTTAATCTACGGTTTGCTAGCTAGCTGCTATATATAGAGCATGTTTTTATTAGATCGGGTTATAGCTAGCTAGTATAGTTTAGGGTTATGTGTTTTAATTAAGTAGGGTTGATTAGCTAGGGTTAGTTACATATATATGGTTTAGGGTTAATGCATGGCACATTTAATTTTATTAGAGGATCACGAGGCACCCATGACCCGCTCGATCGATGCACAATTAAGTGTCGTTGGCCTATACATAGGGTTTAATTGGGGTTTAGGATTAGCTAGGGTTTAGGGTTAGGGTTAGGGTACGTTTAGGGTCTAGGGTTTAGGGTTTAGTGTTTAGGGTGTTTAGGGTTTAGGGATTAGGGATTTAAGGTTTTAGGGTTGTTTAAGGTTTAGGGATCATCGATCGAGTGCGCACACACATTATTAGAGGCACCTAAGAATATGTTCAAATATACATTAAAATATATGCACGAATGCATGGTAGGCCATGCATGTACACTAATTAATTATATATATATTATGAGGCAACTTAATCAAATGTGTTTTCATTCGAGAGAACTTGTCAAAATTAAAGTTAATTAATTTATCACGATAATTATATAATTAATTAATGAATCTCAGGGATATGTTATACAACATGATCGATATATATAGGCCATGTATATTTTAATTGGTGTTAATCTACGGTTTGCTAGCTAGCTGCTATATATAGAGCATGTTTTTATTAGATCGGGTTATATCTAGTATAGTTTAGGGTTATGTGTTTTAATTAAGTAGGGTTAATTAGCTAGGGTTAGTTACATATATATGGTTTAGGGTTAATGCATGGCACAATTAATTTAATTAGAGGACCGCGAGGCACCCCTGGGCTGCTCGATGCACAATTAAGTGACGTTGGCCTATACATAGGGTTTAATTAGGGTTTAGGGTTAGCTAGGGTTAGGGTTAGGGTTAGGGTTTAGGGTTTAGTGTTTAGGGTGTTTAGGGTTTAGGGATTAGGGATTTAGGGGTTTTAGGGTTGTTTAAGGTTTAGGGATCATCGATCGAGTGCGCACACACATTATTAGAGGCACCCGCGCCTTTACGCATCAAGTGCATGCGTATATATGTGTGTTTTTTGGGCCACCAACGATATATAGATGATCGAGAGAGAGAGAGAGATTGAAATCCCCAAGAATATGTTCAAATATACATTAAAATATATGCACGAATGCATTGTAGGCCATGCATGCACACTAATTATATATATATATTATGAGGCAACTTAATCAAATGTGTTTTCATTCGAGAGAACTTGTCAAAATTCAAGTTAATTAATTTATCACGATAATTATATAATTAATTAATGAATCTGAGGGATATGTTATACAACATGATCGATATATATAGGCCATGTATATTTTAATTGGTGTTAATCTACGGTTTGCTAGCTAGCTGCTATATATAGAGCATGTTTTTATTAGATCGGGTTATATCTAGTATAGTTTAGGGTTATGTGTTTTAATTAAGTAGGGTTAATTAGCTAGGGTTAGTTACATATATATGGTTTAGGGTTAATGCATGGCACAATTAATTTAATTAGAGGACCGCGAGGCACCCCTGGGCTGCTCGATGCACAATTAAGTGACGTTGGCCTATACATAGGGTTTAATTAGGGTTTAGGGTTAGCTAGGGTAGAGGGTTAGGGTTAGGGTTTAGGGTTTAGGGTTTAGTTTAGGGTGTTTAGGGTTTAGGGATTAGGGATTTAGGGGTTTTAGGGTTGTTTAAGGTTTAGGGATCATCGATCGAGTGCGCACACACATTATTAGAGGCACCCGCGCCTTTACGCATCAAGTGCATGCGTATATATGTGTGTTTTTTGGGCCACCAACGATATATAGATGATCGAGAGAGAGAGAGAGATTGAAATCCCCAAGAATATGTTCAAATATACATTAAAATATATGCACGAATGCATTGTAGGCCATGCATGCACACTAATTATATATATATTATGAGGCAACTTAATCAAATGTGTTTTCATTCGAGAGAACTTGTCAAAATTCAAGTTAATTAATTTATCACGATAATTATATAATTAATTAATGAATCTGAGGGATATGTTATACAACATGATCGATATATATAGGCCATGTATATTTTAATTGGTGTTAATCTACGGTTTGCTAGCTAGCTGCTATATATAGAGCATGTTTTTATTAGATCGGGTTATATCTAGTATAGTTTAGGGTTATGTGTTTTAATTAAGTAGGGTTAATTAGCTAGGGTTAGTTACATATATATGGTTTAGGGTTAATGCATGGCACAATTAATTTAATTAGAGGACCGCGAGGCACCCCTGGGCTGCTCGATGCACAATTAAGTGACGTTGGCCTATACATAGGGTTTAATTAGGGTTTAGGGTTAGCTAGGGTAGAGGGTTAGGGTTAGGGTTTAGGGTTTAGTGTTTAGGGTGTTTAGGGTTTAGGGATTAGGGATTTAGGGGTTTTAGGGTTGTTTAAGGTTTAGGGATCATCGATCGAGTGCGCACACACATTATTAGAGGCACCCGCGCCTTTACGCATCAAGTGCATGCGTATATATGTGTGTTTTTTGGGCCACCAACGATATATAGATGATCGAGAGAGAGAGAGAGATTGAAATCCCCAAGAATATGTTCAAATATACATTAAAATATATGCACGAATGCATTGTAGGCCATGCATGCACACTAATTATATATATATTATGAGGCAACTTAATCAAATGTGTTTTCATTCGAGAGAACTTGTCAAAATTCAAGTTAATTAATTTATCACGATAATTATATAATTAATTAATGAATCTGAGGGATATGTTATACAACATGATCGATATATATAGGCCATGTATATTTTAATTGGTGTTAATCTACGGTTTGCTAGCTAGCTGCTATATATAGAGCATGTTTTTATTAGATCGGGTTATATCTAGTATAGTTTAGGGTTATGTGTTTTAATTAAGTAGGGTTAATTAGCTAGGGTTAGTTACATATATATGGTTTAGGGTTAATGCATGGCACAATTAATTTAATTAGAGGACCGCGAGGCACCCCTGGGCTGCTCGATGCACAATTAAGTGACGTTGGCCTATACATAGGGTTTAATTAGGGTTTAGGGTTAGCTAGGGTAGAGGGTTAGGGTTAGGGTTTAGGGTTTAGGGTTTAGTGTTTAGGGTGTTTAGGGTTTAGGGATTAGGGATTTAGGGGTTTTAGGGTTGTTTAAGGTTTAGGGATCATCGATCGAGTGCGCACACACATTATTAGAGGCACCCGCGCCTTTACGCATCAAGTGCATGCGTATATATGTGTGTTTTTTGGGCCACCAACGATATATAGATGATCGAGAGAGAGAGAGAGAGATTGAAATCCCCAAGAATATGTTCAAATATACATTAAAATATATGCACGAATGCATTGTAGGCCATGCATGCACACTAATTATATATATATTATGAGGCAACTTAATCAAATGTGTTTTCATTCGAGAGAACTTGTCAAAATTCAAGTTAATTAATTTATCACGATAATTATATAATTAATTAATGAATCTGAGGGATATGTTATACAACATGATCGATATATATAGGCCATGTATATTTTAATTGGTGTTAATCTACGGTTTGCTAGCTAGCTGCTATATATAGAGCATGTTTTTATTAGATCGGGTTATATCTAGTATAGTTTAGGGTTATGTGTTTTAATTAAGTAGGGTTAATTAGCTAGGGTTAGTTACATATATATGGTTTAGGGTTAATGCATGGCACAATTAATTTAATTAGAGGACCGCGAGGCACCCCTGGGCTGCTCGATGCACAATTAAGTGACGTTGGCCTATACATAGGGTTTAATTAGGGTTTAGGGTTAGCTAGGGTAGAGGGTTAGGGTTAGGGTTTAGGGTTTAGGGTTTAGTGTTTAGGGTGTTTAGGGTTTAGGGATTAGGGATTTAGGGGTTTTAGGGTTGTTTAAGGTTTAGGGATCATCGATCGAGTGCGCACACACATTATTAGAGGCACCCGCGCCTTTACGCATCAAGTGCATGCGTATATATGTGTGTTTTTTGGGCCACCAACGATATATAGATGATCGAGAGAGAGAGAGAGATTGAAATCCCCAAGAATATGTTCAAATATACATTAAAATATATGCACGAATGCATTGTAGGCCATGCATGCACACTAATTATATATATATATATTATGAGGCAACTTAATCAAATGTGTTTTCATTCGAGAGAACTTGTCAAAGTTCAAGTTAATTAATTTATCACGATAATTATATAATTAATTAATGAATCTCAGGGATATGTTATACAACATGATCGATATAGGCCATGTATATTTTAATTGGTGTTAATCTACGGTTTGCTAGCTAGCTGCTATATATAGAGCATGTTTTTATTAGATCGGGTTATAGCTAGCTAGTATAGTTTAGGGTTATGTGTTTTAATTAAGTAGGGTTGATTAGCTAGGGTTAGTTACATATATATGGTTTAGGGTTAATGCATGTCACATTTAATTTTATTAGAGGATCACGAGGCACCCATGACCCGCTCGATCGATGCACAATTAAGTGTCGTTGGCCTATACATAGGGTTTAATTGGGGTTTAGGATTAGCTAGGGTTTAGGGTTAGGGTTAGGGTTAGGGTTAGGGTACGTTTAGGGTCTAGGGTTTAGGGTTTAGTGTTTAGGGTGTTTAGGGTTTAGGGATTAGGGATTTAAGGTTTTAGGGTTGTTTAAGGTTTAGGGATCATCGATCGAGTGCGCACACACATTATTAGAGGCACCCGCGCCTTTACGCATAAATTGCATGCATATATATATATGTGTGTTTTTTGGCCACCAACGATATATAGATGATCGAGAGAGAGAGATTGAAATCCCCAAGAATATGTTCAAATATACATTAAAATATATGCACGAATGCATGGTAGGCCATGCATGCACACTAATTATATATATATATTATGAGGCAACTTAATCAAATGTGTTTTCATTCGAGAGAACTTGTCAAAATTAAAGTTAATTAATTTATCACGATAATTATATAATTAATTAATGAATCTCAGGGATATGTTATACAACATGATCGATATAGGCCATGTATATATTAATTGGTGTTAATCTACGGTTTGCTAGCTAGCTGCTATATATAGAGCATGTTTTTATTAGATCGGGTTATAGCTAGTATAGTTTAGGGTTATGTGTTTTCATTAAGTAGGGTTGATTAGCTATGGTTAGTTACATATATATGGTTTAGGGTTAATGCATGTCACATTTAATTTAATTAGAGGACCACGAGGCACCCCTGGCCTGCTTGATGCACAATTAAGTGTCGTTGGCCTATATATAGGGTTTAATTAGGGTTTAGGGTTAGGGTTAGGGTTTAGGGTATAGGGTTTAGTGTTTAGGGTGTTTAGGGTTTAGGGATTAGGGATTAGGGTTTCAGGGTTGTATAAGGTTTAGGGATCATCGATCGAGTGCGCACACACATTATTAGAGGCACCCGCGCCTTTGCGCATAAAGTGCATGCGTATAGTTTAGGGTTATTTGTTTTAATTAAGTAGGGTTTGATCAGCTAGGGTTAGTTACATATATATGGTTTAGGGTTAATGCATGGCACATTACATATAGTTTAAATCTCAAGAATGTTTATACATGATAGGCCATATGTGCAAAGGAATTTTTTTCCCCGTGAACTTGTCAAAATTCAAGTTTATCAGTGCCAATGGAAACTAGTCCAAAAAATTACATAGAGGACCAAAAGTACTAGACAATAACTAATAGAACCTGCAACTTTACAAAAAGGACCCCAAAACATATAGAAGAAAATCAATCGAGTCCTTCTCGACCGCACATCAGATCTCTGCTCCGCATCCTTTCCAGCAACTCCGTCGCCGGGGACGCACCACTTGGGACGGTGTCGCCGGTAGTCGCCAGGACGAAGGAGAAGAAGGGCCTCAGCAACGGCATATTGGCTCTGAGAAGGGCCGCTGAAAGTCCAAGATGTGCACGGGCAAGACGGATGACGCCGTCGTATGCCCCGAGCTTGTGAACTTTAGCAGCTTGACTTCCCCATTGGCCAGATCTGAAGCACTGACCAAAGCAAGCCTCACCGTTAGCGCCATCACATTGATGGCACCAGATCGGGGTTTGGCCGGCAAGATCCGCCAGATTCACCATAGGCCAGATCTGAAGCCGATGACGAGATCCCCGACTCCATTGCGCCATTCTGCTCATGGGAAACACTGGATCTAAGCTTACAACAACACTAACTCCCTCGGATCCAAATTAGCTGACTCAACTTTGCTTATCTAAATATGGATGTATCCACACATGTTTTTACTCTAGATACATACACGTCTAAGGAAAGTTGAATCAATTAATTTAGTTCGGAGGGTGTACAATATACAGAGAGAAGTCGGCCTCGTCTCCGGCCGGCGAGGCCGCCGGAGAGAAGGGGGAGAGGAGCCGGGGGAGTGGGAGAGACTCGAGAGAGAAAGAGAAGAGGAAGAAATGAGAGCTCCCTGGGGAAGAACATTATTTTTGTCGTTCTGCTCGTAGCTTGAAACTGAAAATTTCGGCCACGCGCCAAATCATCCCGCCGCATCCATTCGAAAATCCCGTGACCAGTTTTACCCTTTTAACCCTGGTCCATGTATCTGTTTATAGTAGGTTACGTAGAGAGTTAGAATTTATCTCGTGCACGGTTTAGTGCACGCCCACGTTAGAAAGTCCCCTGGACTATAAATATGTACCTAGGGTTTATGGAATAAACAACAACCAACGTTCACCACAAACCAATCTCGGCGCATCGCCAACCCCTTCGTCTCAAGGGTTTCTCCGGTAAGCACCATGCTGCCTAGATCGCATCTCGCGATCTAGGCAGCACGAGCCTGCCTAGTTGTTCATGCGTTGCTCGTACTGAAGCCTTTTTGATGGCGAGCAACGTAGTTATCATAGATGTGTTAGGGTTAGCATTGTTCTTAGTATCATATGCTGTCGTAGTGCAACCCTTGCGCATCTAGCCGTCCTTGTACCTCATCATGGGTGCAGGGGCGGCACCCCGCTTGATCTTATTTAGTAGATCTGATCCGTTACGGTTGCTCCTTGATTCATCAAGGATTAGTTTAACATCTGCAATAGTTAGGCCTTACAAAGGGTTGGAGGATCCAGCGGCATGTAGGGTGTAGTTTGCTGCCCCTAGACAGGACGTTCCGAGGATCAACCTAGTGTTGGTTTTTAGGCCTTGTCTAGGGCTGGCTTACGATCACCGTGCGTGAGCGCGAGGCCCAATCGTGAGTAGGATGATCCGATTATGCGGTGAAAACCCCAGATCGTCGTGGATCTCATATGCTTTATCTTGATCAAGCAGGACCACCATATATTCGGCCACCTCGGACGAATCATGGGTGGATCGGCTCCATGAGCCGATTCACAGGATAACCTGAGAGCCGATCGAGGCTCGTATTTAACGTGTACGTGTGTGCCCTGCAGGAAACTAAGCGAGGCATCATCCACACCTTCCTGACCAGGTATAGGTCAGGTGGCACGCCCTTGCAATTTGCATCGGCGCGCGACCAGGAGGCTTTGCGGGCCGTCGCTCTGAGGGACTGGGGCCAGCCGCAGCCCTAGTTGTTCCCGGCTCTACGGTGTTGACCAGTCACTGCCCGCCGGTGGGTTTCTGACGTCAACACATTCTGGCACGCCCGGTGGGACAATCTTCGACATCAACCACATCGCCGTCTACATCGAGATGGCGGAAGAAACTCCGGTCACGTACGAGGAGCTCAATGGCGAGCTCAAGAAGAAGTATGACGAGGTCAAAGCCTTCCTCGAAGCCGACCTCATCGGCTCTTTCCACAGGACCCGTTCCCATGGCATCAGATGGAAGGGGTTCTCACCTGAAGGCGCGCTTGATGGAGTGGACCTATCCACCCCGTCAGAAGAACGCACCAGGTCGCTGCGTCAGGAGATCAACTTCATGGTGGCTCATTCGCTGCACCGCCATTCTGAGAGCCTGGTGAATACGTTGGAGCGCGTCGCTCTGCGCGTGATCCAGGAGATCATGAGCCATCAGTACTCTCCGTCAGGACCAGCCCTAGGGACTCACCAAGGGGAATTGCTACTCCAGTCCCGTCCACCGCTGCCGTTCGCGTTGGCAGCGCCCGAAGCGCCGAACTCATCGGCCTACGTCGTCTACAAGATTGGTGGTGACCCCAGTGACTACCAATTCCTACATGACGCGCCCAAGGAGATCCCGCACGGATACGCATGCGCATACGTGCCAGACTGCAGCACCTGGGCACCCTCGAACCAGGTTGCTACAGCGGGGACTTCTGGAACAGGAGGAACGTCGGAGGCAGACCCCGAGAAGCAAACGTGGCTAGCTAAATACGCCACCCCGACAAAACTCCAGAGCCCAGCTCCTGCAGTTGGCTCAGAACCGGAAAAACAAGCATGGCTGGTTAAGTACGCCACTCCGACGAATCTTCAAGGTTCGGCACCTTCAGCCATCACCGCGGATCAGATTTGTACGATTCTGAAAGATCAGTTCGGCATGATGCCGAAAAGGAAGACGGTCGGCTATACCAAGCCGTACCCCAACGAGTACGAATTGATCCCGCTACCACCCAAGTATCGGCTCCCGGACTTCACAAAGTTCAGCGGATCAGATGGTTCCAGCTCCATCGAACATGTGAGCCGATATTTGGCACAGCTGGGCATGATCTCAGCGTCAGACGAGCTGCGTGTGAGGTACTTCTCACAGTCCCTCACAGGATCGGCTTTCGGTTGGTACACATCGCTGCCACCGAACTCATCCAGACTTGGAAGCAGTTGGAAGAACGGTTCCATGAGCAATATCACTCAGAGGCTTCCGAGGCTGGCATTGCCGATTTGGCACAAGTACGACAGAAGCGCGGGGAAACAGTGGCGGAATACATCCAGCGCTTCAGGACCGTTAGGAACCGATGCTATTCGGTTCACGTGAGCGAAAAAGAAGCAGTCGAGTTGGCGGTGGTGGGTCTATCATCATCGATCAAGGACGTGGCCTCCCAAGCGGACTACCCTTCATTAGCACACATGGTGCAGAAGCTGTCAGCGTATGAACAGCGCCACCCAGATGTCTACCAGGACAAATTCAAGCGCGTGGTTACCATGGTTGACGCAGGCGAAGATGAAGGTGCTACGGGAGAACAAGAGGTCGCAGTGGCTGAGTGGACTCGAGCGGCAGGCCCAGTAACCTGCAAATGGGTGAAGCCACCAGGGCCTCCAAGAGGGTTCGACTTCGACGTGACGAAAACCGAGCAGATTTTCGATCTCTTACTCGCGGAGAAGCACATAAAGATACCCGAAGGCCACAAGGTCCCTACGGTGCAAGAGCTGAACGGAAAGCCATACTGCAAGTGGCATAACACGTTCACCCACACCACTAACGACTGCAGGGTGTGGCGTCAGCAGATCCAAATGGCGATAGAAAATGGGCGACTAATTTTTAACCAGTACGCCATGAAGGTCGACACACACCCCTTCCCCGCCGTCAACATGGTGGAGTTTACCCACCTCGGAGGGTGCCAGCCTGATTTCTCAGCCAACATCAGCATGGTAGAGCTTGGACACCGCTCTGAGAAGGACGGGGATGAGGACAGCTGCTCTCAGAGCAAGGACACAGAGGGGGCCGCTCCATGCGATCGGCTCCGTCAAGATGGCAAGCGCTACGTCACAGAGGGAGAAGTGAAGAACATAAGATTCTTCGATCGCTGGGATTCAGGAATGAGCCGATTGCCACGATCGGCAACTGCCCAGAATGCAACCAGAAAAAGAAGGAGGCAGCCAACGTGTCTGTGTTCGAGCGCTTAGGGCCTCTCCCACCACAAACAGACGTGCTGAGACCCCTCTCTGGAAGATCTCGAGGATTCGGAAGACGAGGGGGAAGACGAAGAAGACAGGCGCCACCGTCCAAGATGGTGCCCTGATGGTCTCAGCCATTCACAAAAGCGCAGGGTTCAGCGATTGCGCGGTCTGGAGGAAGCCGAAAGGTTATACTTGCATACGCTGAGGAAGGCACGACCTGATCTGGCTGCGAAAGTCCAGAGGACCCTGGATGAAGAGGGACTGCCGCAAAGAAAAGAGTGGCGCCCCAAGCAAAGGAAAGCCGATGATGAAACATCGGCTGGCACAAACATGGTGCTCGTTCGTCCGGCGAAGTGTAGAGCTCCACGATTACACGATGCACCCGAGGTGGACAACAGCAAGCGCACCAACGTGATAAAGTCAGAGATTGGGCTGGTTTTATCCACCGACATGGACGAGTAGCAAGACTACGTCAATAAGCAAAGGTGGCGAGGCTGATCCTTGCGATCGGCCCTCCAAAAATTTATGAAGGGACATTACAAGACCTTCACCGAGCAAGCAACGTGGAGGCCGATTCCAGCAATCGGCCGAAATTATCCTCACCATCTATTTTGCCTGGGATCAACGTTTGACCCAACAGGGACTACCTGAAGAGCCGATACCATCAATTCTCTTGACAGAATCGGCTCGGGGGGCACCTAGATGGATAAAACATGAGGATATGAGATAATACTATCAAGTATGGGGGCCGATACACAAATCGGCCTAAAATTTTTAAACATTTCACAGCCGATGCAAGGGCATCGACTTTAAATTGAGAAGTAGCCGATGCGCAGCCATCGACTCAAGAGGAATAAGATCGGAGGGAGATCAGTTGAAGGATCCGCTGGGAAGCCGATCTAGAAACGGGGCTCTCACTTGAAGGCTCTCTGCTTTTGCGCGTCCTCGTTTCTGTTTTGCCTTGGCTAAAGACTCGGGGCGACAGGCCTGGTAGATGTTCTATGGAGGAGCCGATTGGGGCACCATCGGCTGATCTTTCGTCGTAACCTTCTTCGCAATATGATGAGCGCTCGCTGAAAAGGATCGCTGAAAACGGTAGCAAGAATTTTAAGGGCTCTCCTGTAGATCCCACAGATCTACCGAAAGAAATCATCTTGAAGAAGGAAGGGCGAGAAGGACCGATGCGGTGCCATCGGCTCATCACACATTGGCAAAGGAAACGAATCGGCAAGGTCAGTAGAAGAGGGAATCGGCTCAATTGAACTCAGAAGAAATCGGCAAAATCAAATTGGGGAAAAGTTCTTCATTAATAGGCGAGATTTCTTACATAAGGAGCTAATTACTCTCAAAAGGAAGTACTAGGGGATACATTGCCCCATCTACTACTACTGGCCCTATTCTAGAGGTCCTATCTACGGGCCATCACTGCCCTCGTCGTCGCTGCCGTCGGCGCTGCTCCCGGCGGGCTCGTCGTCGCTCCAATGGCCGCCAACCGGGCCCTCGTTGTCTTCATCTTCTTCGTCATCGTCCTCGTCGCTGTCGAAGTCGCCAAGGTTGCCCGGCCAAGGGCAGAACCGCTTGGCCGGCGGCTCGTCGGAGGAGCTGCCGTCGTTCTCCTCCTCCTCTTCCTCCTCCTTCACCCCCTCGGAGGAGGTGAAGTCATCCCAGGAGAAGCGATCGTCATCGCTCTCCTCCTCCGATTCCCCGTTGGCGAGGAAGCGGAGGTCGCTCTCCCCGTCCGTCGAGGACTGGTCGTCCTCGGACCAGATGGAGAAGTCATGGTCTGACTCCTCCCCGGCCGCAATGGCGCGGCGGATGTTGGCCGCGTGGACTTCTGCTGGGTTGTACTCCGGCGTCGGCTCGCGGGATGTGGAGGACTGGCTGGAAAGATCCGATGGAGCAGAGGAAGAAGAAGACATTGTGGCGCAGGAGGGCTTTTTGGATGCTAATGCGAAGGAGATGCAGAGGAGAGCTGTTCGTAGCAGTTAAATAAAAGGGGATATAGTGGAAATTCAATGCCACAGCAGTTTCCGAGGAAGTGGTGCCAAAACTGTCAAATCGTGCGGAGAAGTTGAGAAGGCAAGTTATCATGATGAAGGACTCTGCGACGGTTCTGCTCTGCCACGACATGACCCTACGAGAGAAAAGCATAATGATTTTGGAAATGTCATTTCCAAAACCAGGGGGCATGTGTTATCACCAGAATTTGACCAAGTCAGAGGTGGGCCGTGAAGATTGTACATGGAAGAAATACGTGAATCGGCCTTTTATACCAAGTTGGGCTAAACTGCCCATGTATCTGTAACATATTAGATCGCATCTTAGTTTAGAAGTTAGAGTTTTACCGTGCACGGTTTAGTGCACGCCCACATTAGAAAGTCCCCTGGACTATAAATATGTACCTAGGGTTTATGGAATAAACAACAACCAACGTTCACCACAAACCAATCTCGGCGCATCGCCAACCCCTTCGTCTCAAGGGTTTCTCCGGTAAGCACCATGCTGCCTAGATCGCATCTCGCGATCTAGGCAGCACGAGCCTGCCTAGTTGTTCATGCGTTGCTCGTACTGAAGCCTTTTTGATGGCGAGCAACGTAGTTATCATAGATGTGTTAGGGTTAGCATTGTTCTTAGTATCATATGCTGTCGTAGTGCAACCCTTGCGCATCTAGCCGTCCTTGTACCTCATCATGGGTGCAGGGGCGGCACCCCGCTTGATCTTTATTTAGTAGATCTGATCCGTTACGATTGCTCCTTGATTCATCAAGGATTAGTTTAACATCTGCAATAGTTAGGCCTTACAAAGGGTTGGAGGATCCAGCGGCATGTAGGGTGTAGTTTGCTGCCCCTAGACAGGACGTTCCGAGGATCAACCTAGTGTTGGTTTTTAGGCCTTGTCTAGGGCTGGCTTACGATCACCGTGCGTGAGCGCGAGGCCCAATCGTGAGTAGGATGATCCGATTATGCGGTGAAAACCCCAGATCGTCGTGGATCTCATATGCTTTATCTTGATCAAGCAGGACCACCATATATTCGGCCACCTTGGACGAATCATGGGTGGATCGGCTCCATGAGCCGATTCACAGGATAACCTGAGAGCCGATCGAGGCTCGTATTTAACGTGTACGTGTATGCCCTGCAGGAAACTAAGCGAGGCATCATCCACACCTTCCTGACCAGGTATAGGTCAGGTGGCACGCCCTTGCAATTTGCATCGGCGCGCGACCAGGAGGCTTTGCGGGCCGTCGCTCTGAGGGACTGGGGCCAGCCGCAGCCCTAGTTGTTCCCTGGGGAAGAACATTATTTTTGTCGTTCTGCTCGTAGCTTGAAACTGAAAATTTCGGCCACGCGCCAAATCATCCCGCCGCATCCATTCGAAAATCCCGTGACCAGTTTTACCCTTTTAACCCTGGTCCGGAAGCTACAACCCACCGACCATGGAGGGCTCATTCGGTAACAATGAAATATCTTGCCTAGATCCCGAACCCTCCCCACAGGCCCACACCCACCCACCAACCATTCGCCCCATTAGCTCAAAAATACTCTCACACGCCAAAGCTCTGACTCTCTACAGTACTAGATCTGCTTCGCCGCCGGCATACTCCTCCACAGCGTAGCCTTGATCGTGTTGGCTGTCCACCCACCTGATCCGCTCCCCCGCCGCCCTCGTCACCGACGGATCTGCTTCACCGCCGACCTCGCCACCGACGGATCTGCTTCACCGCCGACCTCGCCACCGACGGATCTGCTTCACCGCCGACCTCGCCACCGACTACCTCGCCGCAGCGGCTGTATCAACTTCACCGAATACCTTGCCAGCCAACCAGATCTGCTTCACTAACGCCCGCTTCTACTGAAACAGGGTCGATTCATCGTCTCCCGCGTTCGCCGCCGCTGGAATGCAAGTTGCCGCCCCCGTCCACCCCGCCGCAGCTTGGTTAGTACGCTGGCCCGTTAGATCGCGGTGTTTCTTTAGCCATGTTTTGTGTAGTTATTTGCAGATCTCATATGCCGTTAACTTTCTTGATGTGTTGCTTCGCATGAAGTTTGTTTAAATATTGTACAGTACAAAAGCATTATCCGGTCGCTACCATCCTGTTCATTCTACTGACACCTGTGTGCATCCACATATTTATAGCCTTGTACCCATTCATTTGCTGCCAACTGTTTTTGTACTGCATGCTATTGTCGCACTGCTTTTATAGTCGTGCTATGGGCATTTCCAATCTGCTTGTTCTTATACCACGTCATTAGCTCACCGCTAGCTGTTTTCTCGTGTCTGCTATTCTCACACTGCTTTTATAATCATGCTATGTGCATTTCCAATCTGCTTGCTCTTATACCTCGTCTTTAGCTTATATAGTTATTGCTGCGTGCATGTCTGGTCTTTGTATTATCGTAGACTGACTTGTCAATGTTATTTTTCCTAGGGATTGATCATGCGAACCACTTATTAGAACATCCAACATTAACAGCGGGGACGCTAGGTAAGGTTGGAATCTGAGTTCGTGGTTGGTAATTTTGGCAGTTTACTTCCGTTATTATCTATAACCTATATGCATTGTTCCTTATGCAAGAGATTAACACTTGGAACCCTGCCATAGCAATGCCATTCATGCTTTACTATGTTTCTGCCTATTTGATATGCTTGTCTTGGAGAAACTTCGAGGGTGATTTGAACCTGACATTTGGTCATTCTTAATGCCAGTTTACTTTATGTGTAAAACCTTGGCATTACCCTACTCTAAATCTGAATGTCTGAAATTCGTATCTCATGCAAAGCAACATCTAGTTGGTTTTAATCTGATATCTGGTAAATATTGGCTTATTCATTTGGCAGCTCAAGTTTTTTGTTATTTGAAACCAGCTGACTTGGTCTTAAATGTGATATCTAAACACAGATTAAGGACAATGGAGCAGGAGGATTAGCATTTCACTTGATGGCTGAACCTAAAATGATAGGCATGTTGACCACGACTAGTGCACGCAAGAGAAGGACCTGCAGTGAGCCAGTATGTGCTTAGTACATGCATCTTATCTTATCTTGTGCTTATTTCTGCTACATGTTGTTATCTGATCTCTACATTGCGTAATACATGTTTGAATAGTTAATTGTTGTAACTATGTTTACAATGTTACCAGAATGCAGTTTTAATGAAGCAGTCATCATTAGAAGATAGTCGCCAAAAAAGGATCTGTAGCGACCCTGTGCAACATTATGATGTAAGTTTGTGCTTAGTACAAGTTCCATACATGTCTTATTTATGCAACTTGTTATTATCTTATATCTACATTGCATAATAAATGTTTGCATAGTTCATCGTTTAACTCTTTTTGCATTATTATCAGAATGCAGTTGTGATGAAGCAATCTTCATTACCAGTGAGGCCCACAAAAAGTTCTGATCTTTCTTCTGATGCATCTTCTCATAGCCGTCAACCTAGACCATTTCTTTCATCAGACAGTAAATATCTCAAGGCTGTACTTTATAAAAGACATGGTATTGCTGCTTTAAGATCTGTAGCTGATATGTTGACAAAGAGTACACAAGATTCAATCAAGGCGATTGCCAAATGTCAACGTGTTATTGATGATGCTAATAGAAGTCCTCAATGATTCTATGTAATTTTTTTATTTGGGCACATTAATTGCCTTGTAATTTTCCTATTTGTTTTATTTGTGTATGTACTTGTGTGTATCATTGAAATCAGATTTTAGGCTCATGAAATTTAATGCAAGTTGACTAGTCAAACAAGTAGGGCCCTACAACAGATTGGGCCGGCCCACTTACAGTAGTGTGGGACCCACTTTCATTTTGGGCCGGCCCACTTCTTTAGTAGGCCGGCCCGGTTACACGATAATGGGCTCCACATGCTTATTGGGCCGGCCCACTTGCTCTATGGTGGTCCCACATGGTAAATGGGCCGGCCCTTTAATAGGAAGGTGGGACCCACCTGTGTTTTTGGCCCGGCCCACTATCTTGTTGGGCCGGCCCACTTTCTATATGGTGGACCCCACACACCAAATGGGCCGGCCCTTTAATAGGAATGTGGGACCCACCTGTGTTTTTGGCCCGGCCCACTATCTTGTTGGGCCGGCCCACTTTCTATATGGTGGACCCCACATACCAAATGGGCCGGCCCATTAACAGGAATGTGGGACCCACCTGTGTTTTGGCCCGGCCCACTATCTTGGTGGGCCAGCCCACTTGCTATATGGTGGGCCCCACATACTAAATGGGCCGGCCCTTTAACAGAAAGTGGGACCCACCTGTGTTTTTGGCCCGGCCCACTATTTTGTTGGGCCGGCCCACTTGCTATATGGTGGACCCCACATACTAAATGGGCCGACCCTTTAACTGGAAAGTGGGACCCACCTGTGTTTTTGGCCCGGCCCACTAGCTTGTTGGGCCGGCCCACTTGCTATACGGTGGACCCCACACACTAAATGGGCCGGCCTTTTAACAGGAAAGTGGGACCCACCTGTGTTTTGGCCCGGCCCACTTGCTTCTTGGGCCGGCCCAGTTGCTGTAAGGTGGACCCCACATGTTAAATGGGCCGGCCCATTTAAGTTTTGACCAGTCAACCTTAGAGGTTAGGCCCGGCCCACGTAACTAATGGACCAGCCCAGCTATATAGTTGACCGGTCAAACTATGTCATCTGGCCCGGCCCGCTTAAGACGTGGCAGGCCTCGTGTGGGCCTACCATCTACCACGGGGTTTCAGCCGGTTAACGCCGTTAACTGGCAGTTAACGGCGTCTGCCACGTGTCAGTTTGCATGACGTCAGCAGTCAACGGGCTCCCGAAAACACTTCCGCAACGGTCCGATTTTCCGTGGCGGAAGGGCGCCCAAGCGCGACGGACCGAAAAAATCGTCGTTGGACTTTGCCTGACGCAGTTTCGACAACGGAACCCATATCGTCGGGTTAGGCCCATAGGCGACGAAAAATGCCCCTTAGTTGACGATTTTGGGACGTTGTCTATCAGAACTTTTCTTGTAGTGACTACTAGTTTATGTACTTCTTAACTAATATGGGATAATCATGAAATATATTTTCTAACATTCAGCCAAAATATAGTGTTTCGACTTTTTAAAATACTGAAAAACTAGTAATTAAAAATATTTGAGCTATCAAATCTAGGAAGTTTGAAAATATTTTGTATTCCGTCTGAAAGTTGTGTTACTTGGTGTAAGATTCACACAAAAATGATGAAAATATCAAACCTTCAAAAAAATTGTAGTAATTCAAACGTTATGTGCGTTTCATAATTTTGCAAAATCTATTCTATTTGCAATTAAAACTATAGTAGTTGGTGGTCCCCGATCATCTGATTTGCTCTTAAACAGCTCAATCCTAAATTTGAAATTCCCTGCAACAGAACACGATAGTTGGTGGTTTGTGCGGAAAAAAATTACAGTTTTAAAAAGTGTTTTACGCAACGAAGGCAGCAATAAGCGGTAGTTTGTGCAATTTCCTCGTGTAAACAACATGTAGCGTCGAAGTAATAGTACTAGCAGTACAGAAATCTTGTGTAATTTCTAGTTCTACATATTACTAGTGTCCACTGTTTGAGAGTTGATGGTGAATGGGTCTAATTTTCAATCGAATGAGAATTAGCAAATTGATTTTTATGACAAAAGCATACAAAGGGAGTAAAACAACATACCCGCATTCGCCGCTGCTACCAGCATGCGATGCCTCCACGAGTGCATTGACGGCTGCTGCAAATCCTCGGAAGGCATCTAGGTTTTGCAGATCGTCGATTGCCGCTGTCCGGCTAAGCTTAACCAGCATAGCTGCCGCCAAGATATCTCGGATTTGGACCACAGGCAGAAGCTGATTGGGGTCGAAGGATTGCCTGATTCGGAATTTGAAGTACCAAGCCCTCGGCTCCGATGATGGAAGTTTGGAACTCGGCCCGGCCAGAACCTCCCAAATCTGTGTGTGGCAGTGGATGCCCATCGGCATCCCCAATGCTGCCGACGCCGTGATGTGGTCGGTCGCACTTTGGTCCCCACTAAAGGCTGGGGCTGCAGCACGTCGCCGCCGCCCCCGACGTCCCCACGACGGCAACGCCATGGACCGAGGCGCTGAGTTTGTTGGCGAACCCGAAGCCCTGGATGGCAAGTGCTTCTTCACAATGGAAGCATCCTCACCCGGCGAGGTTCGCCCCCGGCGCATGCCTATGCTCCGACCAGCCCACTTTGCCGCTGCTGCCTGGGCTGCCGCCGATACCTGGGCCACCGCCGCTTCATGGGACCCCCTCCCTCCTCTCCCTCTCCTAGATCAAAGGGCGCCAGGAGTCTAGCCACAGCAAGACACAGAGCCGCCTGCTTCATCGCACACCAATGGCACACAGACATTTGCGAGCTTTTAGCGCACACCCCTCCGAGGCTGAGTCGTGGAGCCTGGGTGCACGGGGCTATGGCTGGAGGAGTCGCCATGGGACGAGGGGTGTCGAGTGCTCGGGCAAATACGGGAAAGGCGAAGTTTTGGATCTCTAAAATGAGGACCTCTATATGATGACATCTATCAGATGTTCTTCTCTAGTGGATGGTGTAGCCAACGTGTATATCTGTATGTAGAATATTCTCGGTAACTACCAATTTACCAATTGTTTGAACATATGTTTGAAAACTAATTCCCTGATCCAAAAGCAATTAGACCCCCATAATGCAGCTCCTTCCCAATGCACGCCTACTAAGGTGCATGAAAGCGGACAACTCAGATATTCTTTGTTGACGCAAAATGTGTTTATTTCCACGTGGCTCAATGGCTTGGGTCAAACATATTTGCTTTACATACTCCACTAGAGATGCTCTAAGTTGTGGAACGTCTATATCTAGACCATCTGGTCATATCTCAAAATTTTGCTTTGGACTTGTCCTCCAAATTTGGAGGATGAGTAGGTCCTCTATGCCATTTAGATGAGCTACTAGCTCGGTCATCTATACACATTTAGAGGATCATATAGAGGA
Organism: Lolium multiflorum; assembly: GCA_030979885.1. Taxonomy (NCBI): domain Eukaryota; kingdom Viridiplantae; phylum Streptophyta; class Magnoliopsida; order Poales; family Poaceae; genus Lolium; species Lolium multiflorum. Next base: position 284,533,553 of record CM061750.1, read on the forward strand.
GCCACTAGAGATGCTCTTATATGATCACATCAATGCTTCTCAAGGAGCCAAATACTGTATGAGAAACCGGAAAAGTTTGAACGTTTGAAAACTTTGCCGGCATAATGCATCCTTCCAATGCACGCCTACTAAGGTAGAAAGCCAACTCAATTGCTACTTTGTTGGCAAAATGTACCATGGCTCAATCTTGGGTCACACACATCTATCAATTGGTATATTTTGGTCATATTCAAAATTTTACTTGAAACTTGTTGGTCATGCCATTCTACTACTCGCCTAACACTTTTTCTACGCGGGAAGGAGGGGGGTATGATGCTACCCTGAATTATGGGCCGCGATCAAGATGGACTTGAAGATATATGCGTGGAGAGATATGTGAATCGGCCTTGTGTATCAAATTTGGGCTAGTTAGCCCGTGTATCTTTATATAGTAGGTTACGTAGAGATTAGAGTTTATCTCGTGCACGGTTTAGTGCACGCCCACATTAGAAAGTCCCCTGGACTATAAATATGTACCTAGGGTTTATGGAATAAACAACAACCAACGTTCAACACAAACCAATCTCGGCGCATCGCCAACCCCTTCGTCTCAAGGGTTTCTCCGGTAAGCACCATGCTGCCTAGATCGCATCTTGCGATCTAGGCAGCACGAGCCTGCCCACGTTGTTCATGCGTTGCTCGTACTGAAGCCTTTTTGATGGCGAGCAACGTAGTTATCATAGATGTGTTAGGGTTAGCATTGTTCTTAGTATCATATGCTGTCGTAGTGCAACCCTTGCGCATCTAGCCGTCCCTGTACCTCATCATGGGTGCAGGGGCGGCACCCCGCTTGATCGTTATTTAGTAGATCTGATCCGTTACGATTGCTCCTTGATTTATCAAGGATTAGTTTAATATCTGCAATAGTTAGGCCTTACAAAGGGTTGGAGGATCCAGCGGCGTGTAGGGTGTAGTTTGCTGGCCCTAGACAGGATGTTCCGAGGATCAACCTCGTGTTGGTTTTTAGGCCTTGTCTAGGGTTGGCTTACGATCACCGTGCGCGAGCGCGAGGCCCAATCGTGAGTAGGATGATCCGATTATGCGGTGAAAACCCCAGATCGTCGTGGATCTCATATGCTTTATCTTGATCAAGCAGGACCACCATATATTCGGCCACCTTGGACGAATCATGGGTGGATCGGCTCCATGAGCCGATTCACAGGATAACCTGAGAGCCGATCGAGGCTCGTATTTAACGTGTACGTGTGTGCCCTGCAGGAAACTAAGCGAGGCATCATCCACACCTTCCTGACCAGGTATAGGTCAGGTGGCACGCCCTTGCAATTTGCATCGGCGCGCGACCAGGAGGCTTTGCGGGCCGTCGCTCTGAGGGACTGGGGCCAGCCGCAGCCCTAGTTGTTCCCGGCTCTACGGTGTTGGCCAGTCACTGCCCGCCGGTGGGTTTCTGACGTCAACACATTCTGGCACGCCCGGTGGGACCATCTTCAACGACAACCACCTCGCCATCCACATCAGAGATGGCGGAAGAAACTCCGGTCACCTACGAGGAGCTCACTGGCGAGCTCAAGAAGAAGTATGACGAGGTCAAAGCCTTCCTCGAAGCCGACCTAATCGGCTCTTTCCACAGGACCCGTTCCCATGGCATCAGATGGAAGGGGTTCTCACCTGAAGGCGCGCTTGATGGAGTGGACCTGTCCACCCCGTCAGAAGAACGCACCAGGTCGCTGCGTCAGGAGATAAACTTCATGGTGGCTCATTCGCTGCACCGCCATTCTGAGAGCCTGGTGAATACGTTGGAGCGCGTCGCTCTGCGCGTGATCCAGGAGATCATGAGCCATCAGTACTCTCCGTCAGGACCAGCCCTAGGGACTCACCAAGGGGAATTGCTACTCCAGTCCCGTCCACCGCTGCCGTTCGCGTTGGCAGCGCCCGAAGCGCCGAACTCATCGGCCTACGTCGTCTACAAGATTGGTGGTGACCCCAGTGACTACCAATTCCTACATGACGCGCCCAAGGAGATCCCGCACGGATACGCATGCGCATACGTGCCAGACTGCAGCACCTGGGCACCCTCGAACCAGGTTGCTACAGCAGGGACTTCTGGAGCAACAGGAGGAACGTCGGAGGCAGACCCTGAGAAGCAAACGTGGCTAGCTAAATACGCCACCCCGACAAAACTCCCGAGCCCAGCTCCTGCAGTTGGCTCAGAACCGGAAAAACAAGCATGGCTGGTTAAGTACGCCACTCCGACGAATCTTCAAGGTTCGGCACCTTCAGCCATCACCGCGGATCAGATTTGTACGATTCTGAAAGATCAGTTCGGCATGATGCCGAAAAGGAAGACGATCGGCTATACCAAGCCGTACCCCAACGAGTACGAATTGATCCCGCTACCACCCAAATATCGGCTCCCGGACTTCACAAAGTTCAGCGGATCAGATGGTTCCAGCTCCATCGAGCATGTGAGCCGATATTTGGCGCAGCTGGGCATGATCTCAGCGTCAGACGAGCTGCGCGTGAGGTACTTCTCACAGTCCCTCACAGGATCGGCTTTCGGTTGGTACACGTCGCTGCCACCGAACTCAGTCCAGACTTGGAAGCAGCTGGAAGAACGGTTCCATGAGCAATATCACTCAGAGGCTTCCGAGGCTGGCATTGCCGATCTAGCACAAGTACGACAGAAGCGCGGGGAAACAGTGTCAGAATACATCCAGCGCTTCAGGACCGTTAGGAACCGATGCTATTCGGTTCACGTAAGCGAAAAAGAAGCAGTCGAGTTGGCGGTGGTGGGTCTATCATCATCGATCAAGGACGTGGCCTCCCAAGCGGACTACCCGTCATTAGCGCACATGGTGCAGAAGCTGTCAGCATATGAACAGCGCCACCCAGATGTCTACCAGGACAAATTCAAGCGCGTGGTTACCATGGTTGACGCAGGCGAAGATGAAGGTGCTACGGGAGAACAAGAGGTCGCAGTGGCTGAGTGGACTCGAGCTGCAGGCCCAGTAACCTGCAAATGGGTGAAGCCACCAGGGCCTCCAAGAGGGTTCGACTTCGACGTGACGAAAACCGAGCAGATTTTCGATCTCTTACTCGCGGAGAAGCATATAAAGATACCCGAAGGCCACAAGGTCCCTACGGTGCAAGAGCTGAACGGAAAGCCATACTGCAAGTGGCATAACACGTTCACCCACACCACTAACGACTGCAGGGTGTGGCGTCAGCAGATCCAAATGGCAATAGAAAATGGGCGACTAATTTTTAACCAGTATGCCATGAAGGTCGACACACACCCCTTCCCCGCCGTCAACATGGTGGAGTTTGCCCACCTTGGAGGGTGCCAGCCTGATTTCTCAGCCAACATCAGCATGGTAGAGCTTGGACACCGCTCTGAGAAGGACGGGGATGAGGACAGCTGCTCTCAGAGCAAGGACACTGAGGGGGCCGCTCCATGCGATCGGCTCCGTCAAGATGGCAAGCGCTACGTCACAGAGGGGGAAGTGAAGAACATAAGATATCAACGACCCCTCTCTGATCACCTCCTCAATAAGTATGTGAGTCGGTATGATCAACGCCGGCGACACGGCGACGATGATGAAAGAGGTCGTCTGGCCAGAAACGACAGAAGACATCGTCGGCATAATCACGATGAGGAGCGGCAGGAGCGCCACGCCAGGGAGCAGGACGATACGGACAGGCATTGGGACTGCCCTTCTTCAGACACTGCTGGGATTCAGGAATGAGCCGATTACCAACAATCGGCAACTGCCCAGAATGCAACCAGAAAAAGAAGGAGGCAGCCAACGTGTCTGTGTTCGAGCGCCTAGGGCCTCTCCCACCACAAAACAGACGTGCTGAGACCCCTCTGTTGGAAGATCTCGAGGATTCGGAAGACGAGGGGGAAGACGAAGAAGACAGGTACCACCGTCCAAGGTGGTGCCCTGATGGTCTCAGCCATTCACAAAAGCGCAGGGTTCAGCGATTGCGCGGTCTGGAGGAAGCCGAAAGGTTATACTTGCATACGCTGAGGAAGGCACGACCTGATTTGGCTGCGAAAGTCCAGAGGACCCTGGATGAAGAGGGACTGCCGCAAAGAAAAGAGTGGCGCCCCAAGCAAAGGAAAGCCGATGATGAAACATCGGCTGGCACAAACATGGTGCTCGTTCGTCCGGCGAAGTGTAGAGCTCCACGATTACACGATGCACCCGAGGTGGACAACAGCAAGCGCACCAACGTGATAAAGTCAGAGATTGGGCTGGTTTTATCCACCGACATGGACGAGTAGCAAGACTACTTCAATAAGCAAAGATGGCGAGGCTGATCCTTGCGATCGGCCCTCCGAAATTGATGAAGGGATATTACAAAACCTTCACCGAGCAAGCAACGTGGAGGCCGATTCCAGCAATCGGCCAAAATTATCCTCACCATCTATTCTGCCTGGGATCAACGTTTGACCCAACAGGGACTACCTGACGAGCCGATACCATCAATTCTCTTGACAGAATCGGCTCGGGGGGCACCTAGGTGGATAATACTAAGTATGGGGGCCGATACACAAATCGGCCTTAAAATTTTACAGCCGATGCAAGGGCATCGACTTTAGAATTGAGAAGCAGCCGACGAAGGGGGATTTTAATGGAAGAACTCCTCAATGGAGTAATTTAAGGGCTCGGATCCTCTCTTCAAGAGCAGCCTGGACGTGCAGATCAGGTCGAGGATGGATCGCATTAGATCCGCCAAAGGAAAGGAGCCGATCTGACCAGCAGGGCGCTAGGAGCGGACTGAAGAAACTCGGGGGGCAGCCCACCTTGAAGGCTCTCTGCAAGCCGATTTATGTGCAAATCGGCTGGCTCTGCATGATCAAGCCCAGGCTAATTCAGCTAAGTTACGCGTCCTCGTTTCTGTTTTTGCCTTGGCCAAGGCAGCAGGCCTGGTGGATATTCTGTTTGCTCTGTTTAAAGAGCCGATTGGGATGCCATCGGCTGGTCCTTCATTGCAACCTTCTTCACAAATGATGAGTATTGAAGAGGATTATTGGGTTTGGTTGGAAAAGTTCAAAGGTTTTCCTGAAGATCCTGCATTTTCTGCCAGATTTAGAAAATCATCAGTTGAAGAAGGGAAGGGCGAATTTCAAAGGACCGATGCGGTGCTATCGGCTCATTACGCATTGGCAAAGGGGACGAATCGGCAAGGTCAGTAGAAGAGGGAATCGGCTCATTAAACTCAGAAGAAATCGGCAAAATCAAATTGGGGAAAAGTTCTTCATTAATAGGCGAGATTTCTTACATAAAGAGCTAATTGCTCTCAAAAGGAAATACTAGGGGATACATTGCCCCATCTACTACTGCTGGCCCTATTCTAGAGGTCCTATCTACGGGCCATCACTGCCCTCGTCGTCGCCGTCGTCGCTGCCGTCGGCGCTGCTCCCGGCGGGCTCGTCGTCGCTCCAATGGCCGCCGACCGGGCCCTCGTTGTCTTCATCTTCTTCGTCAGCGTCGTCCTCGTCGCTGTCGAAGTCGCTAAGATTGCCCGGCCAAGGGCAGAACCGCTTGGCCGGCGGCTCGTCGGAGGAGCTGTCGTCGTCCTCCTCCTCCTCTTCCTCCTCCTTCACCCCCTCGGAGGAGGTGAAGTCATCCCAGGAGAAGCGATCGTCATCGCTCTCCTCCTCCGATTCCCCGTTGGCGAGGAAGCGGAGGTCGCTCTCCCCGTCCGTCGAGGACTGGTCGTCCTCGGACCAGATGGAGAAGTCATGGTCTGACTCCTCCCCGGCCGCAATGGCGCGGCGGATGTTGGCCGCATGGACCTCCGCCGGGTTGTGCTCCGGCGTCGGCTCGCGAGACGAAGAGGACTGGGTGGAAAGATCCGATGAGGCAGAGGAGGAAGAAGACATGGTGGCACAGGAGGGTTTTTGGAGTGCTAATGCGAAGGGGATGCAGAGAGAACTGTTCGGTTAAATAAAAGGGGATATAGTGGAAATTCAATGCCACAGCAGTTTCCGAGGAAGTGGTGCCAAAACTGTCAAATCGTGCGGAGAATTTGAGAAGGCAAGTTATCATGATGAAGGACTCTGCGACGGTTCTGCTCTGCCACGACATGACCCTACGAGAGAAAAGCATAATGATTTTGGAAATGTCATTTCCAAAACCAGGGGGGCATGTGTTATCACCAGAATTTGACCAAGCCAGAGGTGGGCCGCGATCAAGATGGACTTGAAGATATATGCGTGGAGAGATATGTGAATCGGCCTTGTGTATCAAGTTTGGGCTAGTTAGCCCGTGTATCTTTATATAGTAGGTTACGTAGAGATTAGAGTTTGTCTCGTGCACGGTTTAGTGCACGCCCACATTAGAAAGTCCCCTGGACTATAAATATGTACCTAGGGTTTATGGAATAAACAACAACCAACGTTCAACACAAACCAATCTCGGCGCATCGCCAACCCCTTCGTCTCAAGGGTTTCTCCGGTAAGCACCATGCTGCCTAGATCGCATCTTGCGATCTAGGCAGCACGAGCCTGCCCACGTTGTTCATGCGTTGCTCGTACTGAAGCCTTTTTGATGGCGAGCAACGTAGTTATCATAGATGTGTTAGGGTTAGCATTGTTCTTAGTATCATATGTTGTCGTAGTGCAACCCTTGCGCATCTAGCCGTCCCTGTACCTCATCATGGGTGCAGGGGCGGCACCCCGCTTGATCGTTATTTAGTAGATCTGATCCGTTACGATTGCTCCTTGATTTATCAAGGATTAGTTTAATATCTGCAATAGTTAGGCCTTACAAAGGGTTGGAGGATCCAGCGGCGTGTAGGGTGTAGTTTGCTGGCCCTAGACAGGATGTTCCGAGGATCAACCTCGTGTTGGTTTTTAGGCCTTGTCTAGGGTTGGCTTACGATCACCGTGCGCGAGCGCGAGGCCCAATCGTGAGTAGGATGATCCGATTATGCGGTGAAAACCCCAGATCGTCGTGGATCTCATATGCTTTATCTTGATCAAGCAGGACCACCATATATTCGGCCACCTTGGACGAATCATGGGTGGATCGGCTCCATGAGCCGATTCACAGGATAACCTGAGAGCCGATCGAGGCTCGTATTTAACGTGTACGTGTGTGCCCTGCAGGAAACTAAGCGAGGCATCATCCACACCTTCCTGACCAGGTATAGGTCAGGTGGCACGCCCTTGCAATTTGCATCGGCGCGCGACCAGGAGGCTTTTGCTTGAAACTGGGGCCATGCCAGCCTAGTACTCGCCTAACACTTTTTCTACGCGGGAAGGAGGGGGGTATGATGCTACCCTGAATTTTTATGCCCATTTGTATCTTGGTCAAATCCTAGGTTTGACCAAAATTTAAAACATGAAAATGAAAAATTAAGCCTGGATCCACTACAAGAAAAGTTGCCAAACTTTTCTTGTAGTGATCCTTCTTAATTAGTAACTTCAAAATGAAGCTTTTGGAAGGTTTTTGAAATTTCCATGTCTGAAACCCAAAACACCTCTTCATGATTGACTTCATAAGACAAATCGAGTTTAGGGTTAGGGGTAGATACATGATTTTTCTAGTTTGAATATGTCTAGACCTGGCTTATCAACTTGAATGCTTAGTATATGACATAAGAAGATGTACTATGTGCATTGGTTTTTTATTTATTTGATTTGTTTTGAATTTTCATGCCGAATCAAATTTTGGTCAAATCATAGGTTTAACCAAGATTTAAACAAGTTTAAAACATTAAAATGAAAAATTAAGCATGGATCCTTCTCAGTCACTCCAAAATGAAGCTTTTGGGAGGCTTTTGAAATGTCTATGTTTGAAACCCAAAACCACTTCTCTTCATGCTTGACTTCATAAGACAGATGAGTTTAGGGTTAGGGGTAGATACATGATTTTTCTGGTTTGAATAGGTCTAGACCTTGTTATCAAGTTGAATGGCTTACTATGTGACATAAGAAGACTATGTGCTTTGGTTTTTCATTTTTGATTTTTTCGATTGTTTTTATGCCCATTTGAATCTTGGTCAAATCCTAGGTTTGAACAAGAATTTAAACAAGTTTAAAACATGAAAATGAAAAGGTAAGCATGGATCCTTCTTAGTCAGTCCGAAATGAAGCTTTTGGGCGGTTTTCGAAATTTCCATGTTTGAAAACCCAAACCACTTCTCTTCATGCTTGACTTCATAAGACAAATTTAGGGTTAGGGGTATAGATACATGATTTTTCTTGTTTGATATGTCTAGATATTGTTTATCAACACTTGAATGCTTACAATATATGTGACGCAAGAAGACTATGTGTTATGGTTTTTCATTTTTGGGGGTTTTTTCGAATTTTTTATGCGCACTTGAATCTTGGTCAAATCCTAGCTAGCTAGGTTTGACCAAGCTTTAAACAAGTTTAAAACATGAAAATGAAAAAGTAAGCATGTATCCTTCTTAGTCACTCCAAAATTAAGCTTTTCGGAGGTTTTTGAAATTTCCATTTTGTAAACCCAAAACCACGTATCTTCATGTTTGACTTCAAAAGACAGAGTTTAGGGTTAGGGGGTAGATACATGATTCTTCTTTTAATATGTTTAGATCTTGTTTTATCAACTTGAATGTTGACTGTATGACATAAGAAGACTATGTTTTTGAATTTTTTATGAATCTTGGTCAAATCCAAGGGTTGACCAAGATTTAAACAAGTTTAAAACATGAAAATGAAAACGTTTCAAGTTCACCTTTGGTTCGATCTTTCAGTAACCAGGCGCATATATATATGGATGCAAATTGAGATAATTAATTCGTGAAACATTGGAAATGTCCATCGTGTGTCATGTTTCCCCCTCACATGAAAATTGGATTGGTGGCAGACAAGTAAAAGCACATTTATGTGCGACAACCCAAAATGCACATATTTTGCTGAGTTTTCATGCATGCATTAAAAGTTGTGAATATATACATAAAATGCATGTGGGTCATGATTGAAAAGTTTGACATGTATATGGTTCTTGTGTAGTAGTACTATAGTAGGTACGCAAACTCCCAGCCATCTTCTTTGTCAAGAGAAGACGCGCACCAGGATGCGTAGTGGAAGTCGTCTCTGGATCCTTCTGTTGTCCCTCTCACGGAAAAGAAAAAGAAAAAAACATCTCTCTCATTCTCGGCCTCGCTCGACTCGCTCGCTCGCAGCCTCGCACCTCCTGCGCACTGACAAACGCTGCACAACAGTCAACATCACCAGAAAAAAGATATACACCATAAATAATAAGAGGGGCCCCGTGACTGCTATCCCTTCTTCTCCTTCCGTGTGATCCCTCTTCCTCCGAGTTTCACTGGACGGGCAAACACACATGTGGCTTATACGTCTCCAACGTATCGATAATTTCTTATGTTCCATGCTACTTTATTGATGATACCTACATGTTTTATGCACATTATATGTCATATTTATGCATTTTCTGGAACTAACCTATTAACAAGATGCCGAAGAGCCAGTTGCTGTCTCTGTTTTTGGTTTCAGAAATCCTAGTAAAGAAATATTCTCGGAATTGGACGAAACTTTCGCCCAGGGTCCTATTTTTGCACGAAGCTTCCAAGACCGAAGACCTAACGAAGTGGGGCCACGAGGCAGCCAGGGGGGTGGCCGGCGCGGCCCAGCCCTTGGCCGCGCGGCCCTGCCCCCTGGGCCCTCGTGTGGCCCCTCGCGTTGACCTTCCGCCTACTTAAAGCTCCCGTCGCGAAACCCCCAGTACCGAGAGCCACGATACGGAAAACCTTACAGAGACGCCGCCGCCGCGAATCCCATCTCGGGGATTCAGGAGATCGGGCCGGAGAGGGGATTCATCTCCCGGAGGACTCTTCATCGCCATGATCGCCTCCGGAGTGATGAGTGAGTAGTTCACCCCTGGACCATGGGTCCATAGCAGTAGCTAGATGGTCGTCTTCTCCTTGTTGTGCTTCATTGTTAGATCTTGTGAGCTGCCTAACATGATCAAGATCATCTATATGTAATTCTATATGTTGTGTTTGTCGGGATCCGATGGATAGAGAGTACTATGATTATGGTGATTATCAATCTATTGTTCATGTGTTGTTTATGATCTTGCATGCTCTCCGTTATTAGTAGAGGCTCTGGCCAAGTTTTTACTCTTAACTCCAAGAGGGAGTAATTATGCTCGATAGTGGGTTCATGCCTTCATTGATACCTGGGACAGTGACAGAAAGTTCTAAGGTTGTGATGTGCTGTTGCCACTAGGGATAAAACATTGATGCTATGTCTAAGGATGTAGTTGTTGATTACATTACGCACAATACTTAATGCAATTGTCTGTTGCTTTGCAACTTAATACTGGAGGGGGTTCGGATGATAACCTGAAGGTGGACTTTTTAGGCATAGATGCAGTTGGATGGCGGTCTATGTACTTTGTCGTAATGCCCAATTAAATCTCACTATATTTACCATGTCATGTATATGCATTGTTATGCCTTTCTCTATTTGTCAATTGCCCGACTGTAATTTGTTCACCCAACATGCTTTTATCTTATGGGAGAGACACCTCTAGTGAACTGTGGACCCCGGTCCTATTCTTTACATAGCATACAATCTACTTGTTTTACTGTTTTCTTTGCAAACATCTTCCACTCGATACGTTTAATCCTTTGTTACAGCAAGCCGGTGAGATTGACAACCTCACTGTTTCGTTGGGGCAAAGTATTTGGTTGTGTTGTGCAGGTTCCTAGTTGGCGCCGGAATCCCTGGTGTTGCGCCGCATCACATTTCGCGACCATCAACCTTCAACGTGCTTCTTGGCTCCTACTGGTTCGATTAAACCTTGGTTTCATACTGAGGGAAACTTGCTTCTATACGCATCATACCTTCCACTTGGGGTTCCCAACGGACGTGTGCATCTACGCGTATCAAGCTAAATTTCTGCGCCGTTGCCGGGAGATCAAGACACGCTGCAAGGGGAGTCTCCACTTCTCAATCTCTTTACTTTGTTTTTGTCTTGCTTTATTTTATTTACTACTTTGTTTGCTGCACTAAATCAAAACACAAAAAAATTAGTTGCTAGTTTTACTTTATTTACTGTCTTGCTCTCTATATCAAAAACACAAAAAAAATTAGTTACTCGCATTTACTTTATCTAGTTTGCTTTATTTACCGTTGCTAAAATGGCCAACCCTGAAAATACTAAGTTGTGTGACTTCACAAATGCAAATAATAATGATTTCCTATGCACACCTATTGCTCCACCTGCTACTACAGCAGAATTCTTTGAAATTAAACCTGCTTTACTAAATCTAGTCATGAGAGAACAATTTTCTGGTGCTAGTTCTGATGATGCTGCTGCCCATCTCAATAATTTTGTTGAACTTTGTGAAATGCAAAAGTATAAAGATGTAGATGGTGATATTATTAAATTGAAAGTGTTTCCTTTCTCATTAAGAGGAAGAGCTAAAGATTGGTTGCTATCTTTGCCTAAGAATAGTATTGATTCATGGACTAAATGCAAGGATGCTTTTATTAGTAGATATTATCCTCCCGCTAAAATTATTTCTTTGAGAAGTAGCATAATGAATTTTAAACAATTAGATACTGAACATGTTGCTCAAGCATGGGAGAGAATGAAAACTTTGGTAAAGAATTGCCCAACCCATGGACTGACTACTTGGATGATCATCCAAACCTTCTATGCAGGACTAAATTTTTCTTCGCGGAATTTATTGGATTCAGCTGCTGGAGGTACTTTTATGTCCATCACATTGGGGGCGGCTACAAAACTTCTTGATGATATGATGATAAATTACTCTGAATGGCACACGGAAAGAGCTCCACAAGGTAAGAAGGTAAATTCTGTTGAAGAAACCTCTTCCTTGAGTGATAAGATTGATGTGATTATGTCTATGCTTGTGAATGGTAGATCTAATGTTGATCCAAATAATGTTCCTTTAGCTTCATTGGTTGCTCAAGAAGAAAATGTTGATGTGAATTTCATTAAAAATAATAATTTCAACAACAATGCTTATAGGAACAACTCTGGTAATAACTATAGGCCATATCCTTCTACTAATGGTAATGGTTATGGTAATTCTTATGGGAATTCTTACAACAATAATAGAAGTGTACCCTCTGGTCTTGAAGCCATGCTTAAAGAATTTATTAGTACACAAACTGCTTTTAACAAATCTGTTGAGGAAAAGCTTGATAAAATTGATACTATCGCTTCTAGAGTTGATAGGCTTGCCTCTGATGTTAATCTTTTAAAGTTGAAAGTTATGCCTAATAATGATCTTGATAATAAGATTACTACTACAGCAAATGCCATCCAAGTTAGAATTAATGAGAATATAAGATTAATGGCTGAGTTGCGTGCTAGGTGGGATAGAGAAGAAAATGAAAAACTAGCTAAAGAGAATAATGTAGCTAAAGTTTGGACTATTACCACCACTAGTAATGCTAATTCCTCACATGTTGCTACACCTCCTACTATCAATGGTAATATAATTGGTGGTGGCAATGTTTCTACTCCTGTGAAAGCGTGATAAAACTGCTGAAATTTTTTCCAACCTTGGGAATAATGATCCCATTGCTGTAGCTCATAATGATTTAGATTTTGATGATTGCCACATCTCTGAAGTTATAAAGTTCTTGCAAAAACTTGCTAAAAGTCCTAATGCTAGTGCTATAAATTTAGCCTTTACAAAACATATTACAAATGCTCTCATAAAAGCTAGAGAAGAGAAACTAAAACTTGAAACTTCTATTCCTAGAAAGTTAGAAGATGGTTGGGAGCCCATCATTAAAATGAAATTCAATGACTTTGAATGTAATGCTTTATGTGATCTTGGTGCAAGTATTTCTGTTATGCCTAAAAAGATTTATGATATGCTTGACTTGCCACCATTAAAGAATTGTTATTTGGATGTTAATCTCGCCGATAATGTTAAAAAGAAACCTTTGGGGAGGATTGATAATGTGCATATTACGGTTAACAATAACCTTGTCCCCGTTGATTTTGTTGTCTTGGATATCGAATGCAATGCATCTTGTCCAATTGTGTTGGGAAGACCTTTTCTTCGAACTGTTGGTGCTGTTATTGATATGAGGGAAGGTAATATTAAATATCAATTTCCTCTCAAGAAAGGTATGGAACACTTCCCTAGAAAGAGAATGAAGTTGCCTTTTGATTCTATTATTAGAACAAGCTATGATGTTGATGCTTCTACTCTCGATGTTACTTGATTTGCACTTTCTGCGCCTAGCTGAAAGGCGTTAAAGAAAAGCGCTTATGGGAGACAACCCATGTTTTTACCTACAGCAATTTTTTTGTTTTATTGAGTCTTGGAAGTTGTTTACTACTGTAGCAACCTCTCCTTATCATGTTTTTGTGCCAAGTAAAGTTTCTATGTCAAAGTTGATGTTATATTTGGGATCGCTGCGCAGAAACAGCATTGCTGTCTGTCACGAATCTGGGCATAATTCTCTGTAGAAAATTCGAAAAAATCTGCCAATTTACGAGCGTGATCCTCAGATATGTACGCAACTTTCATTAGTTTTGAGTTTTTCCATTTGAGCAAGTCTGGTGCCATTTATAAATTCGTCTTTACGGACTGTTCTGTTTTTGACAGATTCTGCCTTTTATTTCGCATTGCCTCTTTTGCTATGTTGGATTTATTTCTTTGATCCATTAATGTCCAGTAGCATTATGCAATGTCCAGAAGTGAAAAGAATGATTGTGTCACCTCTGAATGTGTGAATTATTAATGATGCACTAACCCTCTAATGAGTTTGCTTGAAGTTTGGTGTGAAGGAAGTTTTCAAGGGTCAAGAGAGGAGAATGATATACTAAGATCAAGAGGAGTGAAAGCTCTAAGCTTGGGGATGCCCCCGTGGTTCATCCCTGCATATTTTAAGAAGACTCAAGCATCTAAGCTTGGGGATGCCCAAGGCATCCCCTTCTTCATCGACAACATCATCAGGTTCCTCCCCTGAAACTATATTTTTATTCAGTCACATCTTGTGTTCTTTACTTGGAGCGTCGGTTTGTTTTCGTTTTTGTTTTTGTTTGAATAAGATGGATCCTAGCATTCACTTTGTGGGAGAGAGACACGCTCCGCTGTTGCATATGGACACATGTGTCCTTAGGCTTTACTCATAATGTTCTAGGCGAAGTTTCTTCTTCGTTAATTTGTTATATGGTTGGAATTGGAAAATGCTACATGTAGTAATTCTAAAAATGTCTTGGATAATGTGATACTTGGCAATTGTTGTGCTCATGTTTAAGCTCTTGCATCATATGCTTTGCACCCATTAATGAAGAAATACATAGAGCTTGCTAAAATTTGATTTGCATATTTGGTTTCTCTAAGGTCTAGATAATATCTAGTATTGAGTTTTGAACAACAAGGAAGACAGTGTAGAGTCTTATAATGTTTACAATATGTCTTTTATGTGAGTCTTGCTGCACTTGTTCATCCTTGAGTTTGCTTCAAATAACCTTGCTAGCCTAAACCTTGTATCGAGAGGGAATACTTCTCATGCATCCAAAATCCTTGAGCCAACTACTATGCCATTTGTGTCCACCATACCTACCTACTACATGGTATTTACCCGCCATTCCAAAGTAAATTGCTTGAGTGCTACCTTTAAAATTCCATCATTCACCTTTGCAATATATAGCTCATGGGACAAAATAGCCTTAAAAACTATCGTAGTATTGAATATGTACTTATGCACTTTATATTTTATTAAGTTGCTTGTTGTGCGATAACCATGTTTCTGGGGAACGCCATCAACTATTGTTGAATATCATGTGAGTTGCTATGCATGTCCGTCTTGTCTGAAGGTCTATCATTTTAGTGGTTGGAGCATGCAAAATTGTTAGAGAAGAACATTGGGCCGCTAACTAAAGCCATGAATCATGGTGGAAGTTTCAGTTTTGGACATATATCCTCAATCTCATATGAGAATAATAACTTTGCTACATGCTTATGCATTAAAGAGGAGTCCATTATCTGTTGTCCATGTTGTCCCGGTATGGATGTCTAAGTTGAGAATAATCAAAAGCGAGAAATCCGAAATGCGAGCATTCTCCTTGGACCTTTGTACAGGCGGCATGGAGGTACCCCTTTGTGACACTTGGTTGAAACATGGCATGCGAAGACCCGGTAGTCCAAGTTAAGTAGGACGAGGTGCGGGCACTATTAGTATACTATGCGTGAGGCTTGCAACTTGTAAGATATAATTTACATAACTCATATGCTTTATTACTACCGTTGACAAAATTGTTTCATGTTTTCAAAATAAAAGCTCTAGCACAAATACAGCAATCGATGCTTTCCTCTTTGAAGGACCATTCTTTTACTTTTATTGTTGAGTCAGTTTACCTATCTCCTTCCACCTTAAGAAGCAAACACTTGTGTGAACTGTGCATTGATTCCTACATACTTGCATATTGCACTTGTTATATTACTTTATGTTGACAATATCCATGAGATATACATGTTACAAGTTGAAAGCAACCGCTGAAACTTAATCTTCTTATGTGTTGCTTCAACACCTTTACTTTGATTTATTGCTTTACGAGTTAACTCTTATGCAAGACTTATTGATGCTTGTCTTGAAGTACTATTCATGAAAAGTCTTTGCTATATGATTCAGTTGTTTACTCATGTCATTACCTTTGCTTTGATCGCTGCATTCATTACATATGTTTACAAATAGTATGATCAAGATTATGATGGCATGTCACTTCAGAAATTATCTTTGTTATCGTTTTACCTGCTCGGGACGAGCAGAACTAAGCTTGGGGATGCTGATACGTCTCCAACGTATCGATAATTTCTTATGTTCCATGCTACTTTATTGATGATACCTACATGTTTTATGCACATTATATGTCATATTTATGCATTTTCTCGGAACTAACCTATTAACAAGATGCCGAAGAGCCGGTTGCTGTTTTCTGCTGTTTTTGGTTTCAGAAATCCTAGTAAAGAAATATTCTCGGAATTGGACGAAACTTTCGCCCAGGGTCCTATTTTTGCACGAAGCTTCCAGAAGACCGAAGACCTAACGAAGTGGGGCCACGAGGCAGCCAGGGGGGTGGCGGCGGCCCAGCCCTTGGCCGCGCGGCCCTGCCCCCTGGGCCCCTCGTGTGGCCCCTCGCGTTGACCTTCCGCCTACTTAAAGCCCCGTCGCGAAACCCCCAGTACCGAGAGCCACGATACGGAAAACCTTACGAGACGCCGCCGCCGCGAATCCCATCTCGGGGGATTCTGGAGATCGCCTCCGGCACCCTGCCGGAGAGGGGATTCATCTCCCGGAGGACTCTTCATCGCCATGATCGCCTCCGGAGTGATGAGTGAGTAGTTCACCCCTGGACCATGGGTCCATAGCAGTAGCTAGATGGTCGTCTTCTCCTTGTTGTGCTTCATTGTTAGATCTTGTGAGCTGCCTAACATGATCAAGATCATCTATATGTAATTCTATATGTTGTGTTTGTCGGGATCCGATGGATAGAGAGTACTATGATTATGGTGATTATCAATCTATTGTTCATGTGTTGTTTATGATCTTGCATGCTCTCCGTTATTAGTAGAGGCTCTGGCCAAGTTTTTACTCTTAACTCCAAGAGGGAGTAATTATGCTCGATAGTGGGTTCATGCCTTCATTGATACCTGGGACAGTGACAGAAAGTTCTAAGGTTGTGATGTGCTGTTGCCACTAGGGATAAAACATTGATGCTATGTCTAAGGATGTAGTTGTTGATTACATTACGCACAATACTTAATGCAATTGTCTGTTGCTTTGCAACTTAATACTGGAGGGGGTTCGGATGATAACCTGAAGGTGGACTTTTTAGGCATAGATGCAGTTGGATGGCGGTCTATGTACTTTGTCGTAATGCCCAATTAAATCTCACTATATTTACCATGTCATGTATATGCATTGTTATGCCTTTCTCTATTTGTCAATTGCCCGACTGTAATTTGTTCACCCAACATGCTTTTATCTTATGGGAGAGACACCTCTAGTGAACTGTGGACCCCGGTCCTATTCTTTACATAGCATACAATCTACTTGTTTTATTGTTTTCTTTGCAAACATCTTCCACTCGATACGTTTAATCCTTTGTTACAGCAAGCCGGTGAGATTGACAACCTCACTGTTTCGTTGGGGCAAAGTACTTTGGTTGTGTTGTGCAGGTTCCTAGTTGGCGCCGAATCCCTGGTGTTGCGCCGCATCACATTTCGCGACCATCAACCTTCAACGTGCTTCTTGGCTCCTACTGGTTCGATTAAACCTTGGTTTCATACTGAGGGAAACTTGCTTCTATACGCATCATACCTTCCACTTGGGTTCCCACTGGACGGGCAAACACACATGTGCTGCATAGTAAAAATAAAAAAGTAAAAAATCGACCTATGAATCTATGATTAAATAGGTAAAATCCTGGGTTTTATCAAGGTTTAAACAAGTTTAAAACATGAAAATGAATAGGTAAGCATGGATCCTTCTTAGTCACTCTAAAATGAAGCTTTCGCGAGGTTTTTGAAATTTCCATGTTTGAAACCCAAAACCACTTCATGCTTGACTTCGGAAGACAGAGTTTAGGGTTAGGGGTAGATACATGCTTTTTCTGGTTTGAATATGTCTAGACCTTGTTTATCAACTTGAATGCTTACTATATGACATAAGAAGGCTATGTTATTTGGTTTTTCATTTTTTCTGTTTTTTTCTGATTTTTTATGCCCATTTAAATCTTGGTCAAATCCTAGGTTTGACTAGATCCTTCTTAGTCACTGTAAAATGAAGCTTTTGGGAGGTTTGTGAAATTTCCATGTTTGAAACCCAAAAGCACTTCTCTTCATGCTTGACTTCATAAGACAGAGTTTAGGGTTAGGGGGTGTAGATACATGATTTGTCTGGTTTGAATATGTCCAAATCTTATTTATCAACTTTTGAATGCATGCTACTCTCTCAAAGAAAACCTTTTGAATGCTTACTATATGACATAAGAAGACTATATGCTTTTAAAATTCAAACATATGGTAAGCATTCTTATGTCATATAGTAAGCATTCAAGTTGATAAACAAGCAAGGTTTGGACATATTCAAACCAGACAAATCATGTATCTACCCCTAACCCCTAATTAAATTGTCTTATGAAGTCTAGCATGAAGAGAAGTGGTTTTAGGTTTCAAACATGGAAATTTCAAAAACCTCCCAAAAACTTCATTTTAGAGTGACTAATTAAGAAGGATATACAAGCTTCCCTTTTCATTTTCATGTTTTAAACTTGTTTCAATCTTGGTCAAACCTCTAGGATTTGACCAAAAGATTCAAATGGGCATGGAAATTCATAAAAAATCAAAAGAATGAAAAAACAAAGGACATAACATTCTTATGTCATATATATATAGTAAGCATTCAAGTTGATAAACAAGGCCTAGACATATCATGTATATATCTACCCCTAACCCTAAACTCTGTCTTATGAAGTCAAGCATGCATGAAGAGAAGTGGTTTTGGTTTCAAACATGGAAATTTCGAAAAAACCTCCCAAGAGCTACATTTTGGAGTGACGAAGAAGGATATATAGATGCTTAATTTTTCATATTCATGATTTAAACTTGTTTAAACCATGTTCAAACCTAGGATTTGACCAAGATTCAAATGGGCATAAAATTTTAAAAAAATCAAAAAATAAAAAACAAGGCACATAGTATTCTTATGTCATATAGTAAGCATTCAATTAAGTTGATAAACAAGGTCTAGACATATTCAAACCAGGAAAATCATGCATCTACCCCCTAACCCTAGCTAAACTCTGTCTTATGAAGTCAAGCATGCATGAAGAGAAGTGGTTTTTGGTTTCAAACGTTTAAGCCAAAAGCCCCTTTTCAAATATTTCAAACTTATTCAAATTTGGTTCAAATATGAAAGACATACAAGTTATAGCACACATAGTGCATACATTTTCACACATACTGCACTAGATGCTAACCCTATAGTTTGAGGCCATTTGGGTGACCTAGGTCGAAAAAATTCTTGGATTAGAATCGTGTTGTTCGAACCCCGTAGTTGGATTTTTTTGAACCCTTGATCTGTAGAACTGGGCAAAACCCTAGTTTAACCTATTTAATTACAGATTCGTATATCGATTTTTCTACGAGTACTACCTTTTTATTATTACTATGCAGCACATGGGTGTTTGCCCGTCGAGTGAAACTCGGAGGAAGAGGGATCACTCGGAAGGAGAGAAGAAGGGAGAGAATTATGGTGTCTCCCCTTTTTCGGGTGATGATGTTGACTTTTGTGCAGGGTTTGTCAGTGAGCAGGAGGTGCGAGCGAGCGAGCGAGCGAGTCGAGCGAGGCCGAGAATGAGAGAGATTTGTTTTTTTGTGAGAGGGACAACCGAAGGATCCAGAAGGACCCACAGACTTCCAATACGCATCCTGATGCGTCTTCTCTTGACAAAGAAGATGGCTGGGAGTTTGCGTACCTATTGCACGTGACTTGTGCTCACTAAAGTGTGGGACCTCACGCGTGGGCACCACACGTAAGTGACAGACCTGTTGGTGTAAAAACTCGGTTGATTATAATAGTGCATTAGAACAAAGTTTCCTATGGATTCAAGGGTAGGAAATCCAAGTTAACTCATTTACGTGTTAAACTTGTCTAAATCTTGGTCAAACCTAGGATTTGACCAAGATTCAAATGGGCAGAAAAATAAAAAACAGAAAAATGAAAAACCAAATCACATAGTCTTCTTATGTCATATAGTAAGCATTAAAGTTGATAAACAAGGTCTAGACATATTAAACCATACAAATCATGTATCTATACCCCTAACCCCTAAACTCTGTCTTATGAAGTCAAGCATGAAGAGAAGTGGTTTTGGGTTTCAAACATGGAAATTTCAAAAACCTCCCAAAAGCTTCATTTTAGAGTGACTAAGAAGGATCCATGCTTCCCTTTTCATTTTCATGTTTTAAACTTGTTTAAATTATCTTGGTCAAACCTAGGATTTGACAAGATTCAAATGGGCATCAAAATTGAAAAAAAAATTGAAAAAAGAAAAACCAAAGCAAATAGTTTTCTTATGTCATATAGTAAGCATTAAAGTTGTTGATAAATAAGGTCCATACATATTCAAACCACACAAATCATGTATCTATACCCCCTAATTAACCCCTAAATTAATTAACTCTGTCTTATGAAGTCAAGCATGTGAAGAGAAGTGGTTTTGGGTTTCAAACATTGAAATTTTAAAAACCTCCCAAAAGCTTCATTTTAGAGTGACTAAGAAGGATACAGACTTCCCTTTTCATTTTTATGTTTTAAACTTGTTTAAATCTTGGTCAAACCAAGGATTTGACCAAGATTCAAATGGCCCTAAAAATTCAGAAAAAAATCAAAAGAATGAAAAACCAAAGCACATAGCATTCTTATGTCATATGTATAGTAAGCATTCAAGTTGATAAACAAAGGTCTAGAGACATATATATTCAAACCAGAAAAATCATGTATATATCTACCCCTAAAACTCTAATTAAACTATGTTTTATGAAGTCAATCATGAAGAGAAGTGGTTTTGGGTTTCAAACATGGAAATTTCAAGAACCTCCCAAAAGCTTCATTTTTAGCGACCTCACCTTTTAAGGTGCCGATCTCTGTGCGTATCTGTGCTAGTCCCTGGATCAATCGCTAGCACACACAGTACAAGATGTAATACCAAGAAACAAAGGTCTTTATTACATCGTATGATCCAGAATTTACATAAAGGATTACAAATTGCATAGCACAAGGCTAGCATATCATCAGAGTTTCACAACGAATAAACATAGACAGCATGGAGTCCTTCGTCTTCATGTGCCACAGGCGAGCATGTTGAGGATAGACTCGTAACCCTAATCATCGTAACTCACTCGTCTTTCAAAACATCTGCAACATGAAAAGTTACAGCCACGAATGGTCAATACTTTGAATGTATTGGCAAGATGACACTATAGTGGACTCAAATGGCAACCTAACACTTATGTGTACATTTGGCTGGTAGAGCTCAGGCAATTTTGCGTAAAGCAAGTTTTCACCTATCATTTCTCAAAACATTTTCTCTTCTATTAAGCGGTACCATTGATAGAAACCAATGAACCTGGAATACCACTGATGGAAACCAGTGAATTCCTCCTACCCTTGTTCACCCATCAAATTTTATTCAGAAATTGGGATGAGGAGACTTTCGAACAGGATCCTTGTCAGTTCGCTCAAATTGTCCGTAACCGGGGACACGGCTAAGTACTTAGATTTAACACTCTGCAGAGGTTGTACAAATTTACCCACATGACCTAGTCTGTTCTTCTTCCATGATGCACATTTTGCTCAAATGGACAGATGTCGACTAGGACGAGACTTTTCCGAAGTGATCACCCAGACCATCCTCTACGGACCCGCTCCAACCTACATTCCCCTACATCATCATGTCGCGTAGGGTCCAGGTTCACACAACATACTCCGTCAAGCCAGAGCCCATATAGCATGTGGTTGTACGGTAAGCTAATGAGCAAGGTTGTCTAATATCTCTTTGTTCCTGGGTGGCCGTCCACAAGTGCGATGCACACGGAGGTTCATAGACATGACCCCGTTGCAACCACTCAACATAAACCAAGCAAAGCCACATTCCACCCAGGTAGTTCATTGAATTTAGTTGTTTTTCCATAACCACTACTAAAACATTTTCATAGCATAGCTAAGCATCAACTAAATTCAATGGCGACAAAAATATGGTCGTGGAAGTAGCTATCTACTGGGATTACAAAAGCAAAGCATATCCCTAGACTTACTACAAAAATCACTACGGTGCATGAATAAAATCTGGGACATTTGTGAGGGTGTGTCACTTGCCTTTTTGATAGTCGAAGATCATTCCTTTTTCTCTCATTCAAAACACGTATCTCTCCGTTCAAGCTATAAGATAAAAGAATAGCACAACATAAACAACCCATTCATAAAATCAACCAAACAAACAATACAATTTGCAAGTTTGGTTATTCAATGTATTTTACTCTTTATCTATTTTAAGATCATTGGGCTAGAATCGGCATGAGGCAAGGCTTGCAAGATATGACAATTGAGACATTGAATTACAAGGTCAAATAGTTAGAAAGGAGTGGATCATTAACTTTATTGGAAAGGATTGATATGCTAAACAAGCATGGATAGAATTTGGAATGGCTCATATGAATAGAATCACATAAAGTCTTAAAAAGTGCATCTGAAACTTATTAAGTAAAGTGTGATAACACTTAACAAAATAGTACGAGCTACACATGGGTTTGGTGATGAACTATTGATATGTTGAATTACTCAAATAACTCATTTGCCATTTGAATAAACAAACTAGGTCAACTGATTAGATAGGATCGTAAAGAAAATAAGATATAAGTGTCTAGATGGGATTGGTGGATATGTGTGATCACATGATTCTTGTAAAAGAACCATAGCAAATAGGATTGCGTTGGCCATGAAATTACTCAAATCCACATAATTGAATTTGAATATTTTTAGAATTTGGTCAAGTACTTTGAGAAGTGTTGCTACAGGATTGTGAATGGATTTTTGTGACGTTGTGCAAAGAGAATTATCCAAAAGAATTTACAGAACTAAAGGTATGACAAAAATAGTCATTACCCCACGTCAAGATTTCGAACGTTTTACAACTGTTAAAAACTTGAAACTAATGATGGGAGTGGGTTCTACATATGTTTCTGAATCCAGTGGTACCTTATTTATAAATTTTGGACTTATAGATCTCCGGATACGAAATATATAATTCGCGGCATAATTTGTCCAAAATGAAGAAAATTCAGAAATTTGGAAAACTTGTATCACCGGATAGGAAATTTGATTACGAACTCAAGGTTCAAAAATCGATTTAAACGGAGGTGTAGATCTTAATTTACAGAATTTCAAAGTTTCAACTTTGAAGTGAGCTAGTACAAAACATATGACTGATCAATTGATCGACCGCATGTGCTGCGTGAGAGAAAAAAATGATAGGACACATGGCAGATCGTTATATGCTGATTGGTTCAGTATGTGCTATAATCTGTACGAAATTGGAAGCTTCAGTCGTATTGAAAAAGAACTACTGGTTGATCTAGCGATCCAAGTCGAGAGCTACTACAAAAGAAAGTTGCGCCTGTGGAAGCTAGTGATCGATGGATCGTTTTCTGCTTTCTATTCTTTCACGTACGAACCGAAGATAACTTCCTTAACTGGAACCATCACATGCTACAGATCAACAACGAGGGATGACGGTGGCATACCAGCGAGCATCAGTTTACACCGGCGCTCGGAAGACGATGACGGCGCTGTTGCGGTCTTCGCCGAGATGTAGACGACGTTCGTGATGATGAGGAGGACATGAGGGTGGTGTTCCCTGTCTTCGACTGCTCCTCGCGTGTACCCGAAAATCTGATGTACTTGCAGGCGATGGTGACGGCGAACGTAGCGGCGGCCGGACGATAAGCGGCGTGGCTAACAGAAACCATACGACGCACCAACATGTCCTGGTGGTAGGCGACGGTGAGGAGAGTCCATCAGTAAAAGGAACAGAAGAAAGGATCAACGTACACGACGTACCAATCCGACGAACTCCGAAGACGTCGTGGCCAACAGCGACAACGTCATTCCCGACCATGTCCTGGGGGTAGGCCTCGACGAGAAACGTCTTCTGGTGCAAGGATTTGACGAGATGATCACTGAGAGCGACGTAACCTAGCGATGAACTCGAGTTTGTGGCTGATGTTGGCATGGTCGGTGTGAGTTGTACAGGGCTTATCTGGAGATAGCGTGAGAACGAAAAAGACGGAGAATGACAAGGGACGCACGGTGGATATCTCGGTTCGCATTTGTATGGCCTGAGGAGGGAGATCGGGATGGCAATGCCGGCGGGTGGCATTCGGTGCACCGGTTCGGTTGGACAGATTAAGACAATTAAATGGAAAATAAATTCCCTGAACGGATTCCCCATCAAGTATTGAGTAATTTACGTGTTGATGTCGAGAGGAAACGGTCATAAAATTAATGGGGGATTAGAGAGGGAGAGATACAGCCATAGCCATTGCTGTACGTAATGTTTATGAAGGTCACGAGAAGGAAGATGAGCGAGCGGTCTCGGTCGGCCAAATGGGCCAAGAAAATCCGGCCCAAGATATAAAAAAAATAGAAAGGGAGGGAGGCCAGGGTGGGCTGGTTCGGGTGGGTTCGGCCCAGTTTGGTCAGATTATTTATTTCTATTTCTTTTTCTTGTTTTCATTTATAACTTTTGATTTAGGGTTCCAAATTGATGCAAACAAATTTCTAAAAACTTTTAAAATTTAAAAAAGCGTTACCATCAAGGAACATATTTACTATCCATAGTAAAATAATAATTTTATTCCAAAATAAGGTTTAGGGGTTTTGTTTTCACAAATCAAAATCATTTATGATTTCCAAAACATGAAAACAGAAATAGTTTTTGTATCAAATATTTTGAAACCAAAATTGGATGAAATCTTCACTCTTTGGATTTTTTTTTTTTATAATTCACTCAGGAGTTTTTAATTCCTTGTGAATTTTTCAATCAAGACACAAACAAGTATAAATTTTATTTTTATTTCACATTCCAAAATTTGGAAAATTTTGGGATGTGACAGACTACCACCCTTAAAAAGAATCTCGTCCTCGAGATTCGAGAAAGGCTAGAAAGAAAGATGGGTTTGGAATATGTTGGGGTGGCTACCACCCTTAAAAGGAACTTTTGTAGCTAGACTAGGTCTTAGGTTCATGCTAGGTTCATCCTAGGTATGACTTGGCACTGGGTCACTCTTTGGGTCAATCAGGAGATCAAGATGAGCAATTTCATGACATCCTTCATCCTTTGCATGTTGGCGTCTCCGGAAACTTTCCACCATCTTCATCTAGTAGTTGGATGTTTATTCTCATTGAAATCCTACGCTTGGCAGCACTTGCCTACTATAAGGGTATAATATTTATCCGCCCTAGGGTTTAGGATTATCATCAACGTATCTTTTGTAGGTATGTCTCTCTAGATTCGTACAGTCAACATTACGAAAGCGAATAATAAGAGTAGTAGGAATGGTGATCAATCCATCCTGCACCCAGATCATTACTCCGTATTTGATTGATGGAATCTCGTATTCTAACACTCGGTCAACCTCACAATTTTGATAAAAACTTCTATGGAGAATTGAATCAATGTTTCAGTCCCCATTATTGAATTGTTTTGAAAACACTTCTATCGATCCTTAACTACGGTTTTGCGTATCTCACACTCCTCGGTTCTTCATCTTGATAGGGAAATCAAGGTTGGTTTGGCTAAGGTTGTCTTCATTACGATTTGTCGAGAAGACACTTGCTACGTTGGGGTATAGATGAGAATGGATAGAAGGATCTAAAGAAGATTCCTACCCTTAAAACAACCAATCAAAGCAATTCATCTTACAAACAAGATCTAACAAGCATCGAGCAACATGGTTCAAATACAAACAAACTGTTATGATCATACCACAATTTGGTAAGATCATCTTTCTTATGCTATCGTTGGTTCAATAAAAGAGAACTAATGGTGGTCTGGTCTATTTCTTTTGAATATTCCAAGTTTCCATTTTCTCCATCGGTGTATCTTCATGTGTTGTGAGTCTACATCAAAGTCTTTATTGAAGTTCTTCATTGGCATTCCATGAAGCTGCATCATGCTGAGTCGAGTAATAACATTTGAAGCATCGGTCTTCACACTTAAGGAACATGGTCATCATCTCTACTTCCTTGATGATTTCATAAGGTAGGTCATCTAAGGTAAGAGGAAAACATTTTTGAAGATGGAGTAGGTGAGAATACTAGAAGTTCATAAATCAACCGTCTTTTAATAGAAGTAGGATTAGATAGATTTTTCATCCTAGGGTCTTCCTATTTCTAATCCAAACCTAGGGTCACGAACCTATGGTCAACACAATGCTCTGATACCATCTGTAGCGACCTCACCTTTTAAGGTGCCGATCTCTGTGCGTATCTGTGCTAGTCCCTGGATCAATCGCTAGCACACACAGTACAAGATGTAATACCAAGAAACAAAGGTCTTTATTACATCGTATGATCCAGAATTTACATAAAGGATTACAAATTGCATAGCACAAGGCTAGCATATCATCAGAGTTTCACAACGAATAAACATAGACAGCATGGAGTCCTTCGTCTTCATGTGCCACAGGCGAGCATGTTGAGGATAGACTCGTAACCCTAATCATCGTAACTCACTCGTCTTTCAAAACATCTGCAACATGAAAAGTTACAGCCACGAATGGTCAATACTTTGAATGTATTGGCAAGATGACACTATAGTGGACTCAAATGGCAACCTAACACTTAAGTGTACATTTGGCTGGTAGAGCTCAGGCAATTTTGCGTAAAGCAAGTTTTCACCTATCATTTCTCAAAACATTTTCTCTTCTATTAAGCGGTACCATTGATAGAAATCAATGAACCTGGAATACCACTGATGGAAACCAGTGAATTCCTCCTACCCTTGTTCACCCATCAAGTTTTAATTTAAGAAATTGGGATGAGGAGACTTTCGAACAGGATCCTTGTCAGTTCGCTCAAATTGTCCGTAACCGGGGACACGGCTAAGTACTTAGATTTAACACTCTGCAGAGGTTGTACAAATTTACCCACATGACCTAGTCTGTTCTTCTTCCATGATGCACATTTTGCTCAAATGGACAGATGTCGACTAGGACGAGACTTTTCCGAAGTGATCACCCAGACCATCCTCTACGGACCCGCTCCAACCTACATTCCCCTACATCATCATGTCGCGTAGGGTCCAGGTTCACACAACATACTCCGTCAAGCCAGAGCCCATATAGCATGTGGTTGTACGGTAAGCTAATGAGCAAGGTTGTCTAATATCTCTTTGTTCCTGGGTGGCCGTCCACAAGTGCGATGCACACGGCGGTTCATAGACATGACCCCGTTGCAACCACTCAACATAAACCAAGCAAAGCCACATTCCACCCAGGTAGTTCATTGAATTTAGTTGTTTTTCCATAACCACTACTAAAACATTTTCATAGCATAGCTAAGCATCAACTAAATTCAATGGCGACAAAAATATGGTCAGGTGGAAGTAGCTATCTACTGGGATTACAAAAGCAAAGCATATCCCTAGACTTACTACAAAAATCACTACGGTGCATGAATAAAATCTAGGACATTTGTGAGGGTGTGTCACTTGCCTTTTTGATAGTCGAAGATCATTCCTTCTCTCATTCAAAACACGTCTCTCCGTTCAAGCTATAAGATAAAAGAATAGCACAACATAAACAACCCATTCATAAAATCAACCAAACAACAATACAATTGCAAGTTTGGTTATTCAATGTATTTTTATCTATTTTAAGATCATTGGGCTAGAATCGGCATGAGGCAAGGCTTGCAAGATATGACAATTTATTGAATTACAAGGTTAGAAGAAAAAGGAGTGGATCATTAACTTTATTGGAAAGGATTGATATGCTAAACAAGCATGGATAGAATTTGGAATGGCTCATATGAATAGAATCACATAGGTCTTAAAAGTGCATCTCAAAACTTATTTAGTAAAGTGTGATAACACTTAACAAAATAGTATGAGTTACACATGGGTTTGGTGATGAACTATTGATATGTTGAATTACTCAAACAACTCATTTGCCATTCGAATAATTAAACAAGGAAGGATTGAATACATGAGGTTGTATTGGCATCAAAGATATAGTTGATAGATTGATTTCATATGAACCACAAGTGCGCCACTTTATCTCAACTCATACCACATTGGGTATAGTGTGACAACACTCACCGTTTAGCACAAAAGTATATTGGTGTGGGTATGAACAAATGATATGTTGAATTACTCAAATGACTCATTTGCCATTTGAATAAACAAACTAGGTCAATCAGATTAGATAGGATCGGTAAAGAAAATAAGATATAAGTGTCTAGATGGGATTGGTGGATATGTGTGATCACATGATTCTTGTAAAAGAACCATAGCAAATAGGATTGCGTTGGCCATGAAATTACTCAAATCCACATAATTGAATTTGAATATTTTTAGAATTTGGTCAAGTACTTTGAGAAGTGTTGTGATTGTGAATGGATTTTTGTGGACGTTGTGCAAAGAGAATTATCCAAAAGAATTTACAACTAAAGGTATGACAAAAATAGTCATTACCCCACGTCAAGATTTCAACGTTTTACAACTGTTAAAAACTTGAAACTAATGATGGGAGTGGGTTCTACATATGTTTCTGAATCCAAGGGTACCTTATTTATAAATTTTGGACTTATAGATCTCCGGATACGAAATATATAATTCGCGGCATAATTTGTCCAAAATGAAGAAAATTCAGAAATTTGGAAAACTTGTATCACCGGATAGGAAATTTGATTACGAACTCAAGGTTCGAAAAATCGATTTAAACGGAGGTGTAGATCTTAATTTACAGAATTTCAAAGTTTCAACTTTGAAGTGAGCTAGTACAAAACATATGACTGATCAATTGATCGACCGCATGTGCTGCGTGTGAGAGAAAAAAAAATGATAGGACACATGGCAGATCGTTATATGCTGATTGGTTCAGTATGTGCTATAATCTGTACGAAATTGGAAGCTTCAGTCGTATTGAAAAAGAACTACTGGTTGATCTAGCGATCCAAGTCGAGAGCTACTACAAAAGAAAGTTGCGCCTGTGGAAGCTAGTGATCGATGGATCGTTTTCTGCTTTCTATTCTTTCACGTACGAACCGAAGATAACTTCCTTAACTGGAACCATCACATGCTACAGATCAACAACGAGGATGACGGTGGCATACCAGCGAGCATCAGTTTACACCGGCGCTCGGAAGACGATGACGGCGCTGTTGCGGTCTTCTCGCCGAGATGTAGACGACGTTCGTGATGATGAGGAGGACATGAGGGTGGTGTTCCCTGTCTTCGACTGCTCCTCGCGTGTACCCGAAAATCTGATGTACTTGCAGGCGATGGTGACGGCGAACGTAGCGGCGGCCGGACGATAAGCGGCGTGGCTAACAGAAACCATACGACGCACCAACATGTCCTGGTGGTAGGCGACGGTGAGGAGAGTCCATCAGTAAAAGGAACAGAAGAAAGGATCAACGTACACGACGTACCAATCCGACGAACTCCGAAGACGTCGTGGCCAACAGCGACAACGTCATTCCCGACCATGTCCTGGGGGTAGGCCTCGACGAGAAACGTCTTCTGGTGCAAGGATTTGACGAGATGATCACTGAGAGCGACGTAACCTAGCGATGAACTCGAGTTTGTGGCTGATGTTGGCATGGTCGGTGTGAGTTGTACAGGGCTTATCTGGAGATAGCGTGAGAACGAAAAAGACGGAGAATGACAAGGGACGCACGGTGGATATCTCGGTTCGCATTTGTATGGCCTGAGGAGGGAGATCGGATGGCAATGCCGGCGGGTGGCATTCGGTGCACCGGTTCGGTTGGACAGATTAAGACAATTAAATGGAAAATAAATTCCTGAACGGATTCCCCATCAAGTATTGAGTAATTTACGTGTTGATGTCGAGAGGAAACGGTCATAAAATTAATGGGGGATTAGAGAGGGAGAGATACAGCCATAGCCATTGCTGTACGTAATGTTTATGAAGGTCACGAGAAGGAAGATGAGCGAGCGGTCTCGGTCGGCCAAATGGGCCAAGAAAATCCGGCCCAAGATATAAAAAAAATAGAAAGGGAGGGAGGCCAGGTGGGCTGGTTCGGGTGGGTTCGGCCCAGTTTGGTCAGATTATTTATTTCTATTTCTTTTTCTTGTTTTCATTTATAACTTTTGATTTAGGGTTCCAAATTGATGCAAACAAATTTCTAAAAACTTTTAAAATTTAAAAAAGCGTTACCATCAAGGAACATATTTACTATCCATAGTAAAATAATAATTTTATTCCAAAATAAGGTTTAGGGGTTTTGTTTTCACAAATCAAAATCATTTATGATTTCCAAAACATGAAAACAGAAATAGTTTTTGTATCAAATATTTTGAAACCAAAATTGGATGAAATCTTCACTCTTTGGATTTTTTTTTTTATAATTCACTCAGGAGTTTTTAATTCCTTGTGAATTTTTCAATCAAGACACAAACAAGTATAAATTTTATTTTTATTTCACATTCCAAAATTTGGAAAATTTTGGGATGTGACATAGAGTGACTAAGAAGGATCCAGAAGGACCCACAGACTTCCAATACGCATCCTGATGCGTCTTCTCTTGACAAAGAAGATGGCTGGGAGTTTGCGTACCTATTGCACGTGACTTGTGCTCACTGAAGTGTGGGACCTCACGCGTGGGCACCACACGTAAGTGACAGACCTGTTGGTGTAAAAACTCGATTGATTATTATAGTGCATTAGAACAAAGTTTCCTATGGATTCAAGGGTAGGAAATCCAAGTTAACTCATTTACATGACATTATTATTTCCATGAAGCAAAGTTAACACATCTATCGATTGGTACATTTTTGAGTGACTAAGAAGGATCCATGCTTACTTATTCGTTTTCACGTGTTAAACTTGTCTAAATCTTGGTCAAACCTAGGATTTGACCAAGATTCAAATGGGCAGAAAAATAAAATAAAAAACAGAAAAATGAAAAACCAAATCACATAGTCATCTTATGTCATATAGTAAGCATTAAAGTTGATAAACAAGGTCTAGAAATATCAAACCATACAAATCATGTATCTACCCCTAACCCCTAAACTATGTCTTATAAATTAAGTCAAGCATGAAGAGATGTGGTTTTGGGTTTCAAACATGGAAATTTCAAAAACCTCCCAAAAACTTCATTTTAGTGTGACTAAGAAGGATACACGCTTCCCTTTTCATATTCATGTTCTAAGCTTGTTTAAATTATCTTGGTCAAACCTAGGATTTGACAAGATTCAAATGGGCATCAATATTGAAAAAAATCAGAAAAAAAGAAAAACCAAAGGAAATAGTTTTCTTATGTCATATAGTAAGCATTAAAGTTGATAAACAAGGTCTAGACATATTCAAACTAGACAAATCATGTATCTATACCCCTAACCCCTAAACTCTGTCTTATGAAGTCAAGCATGTGAAGAGGAAGTGGTTTTGGGTTGCAAACATGGAAATTTCAAAAACCTCCGAAAAACTTCATTTTAGAGTTTCTAAGAAGGATCCATGCTTAACTTTGCATTTTCATATTTTAAACTTGTTTAAATCATTATCAAGCCTAGCATTTGACCAATATACAAATGGGTGGGCACAAAATTCAAAAAAATCAGAAAAATGAAAAACAAATTAAAGCACATAGTCTTCATATGTCATATCGTATGAATTCAAGTTGATAAATGAGGTCTAGGTATATCCAAACCAGACAAATCATGTATCTATACCCCCTGTCGATCTTATGAAGTCTAGCATGAAGAGAGAAGTCGTTTTTGGTTTCAAAAATGGAAATTTCAAGAACATCCCAAAAGCTTCATTTTAGAGTGACTAAGAAGGATACATGCTTCCCTTTTCATTTTTATGTTTAAACCTAGGATTTGACCAAGATTCAAATATATGGGCATAAAATTCAAAAAAAAACAGAAAAATTTAAAACCAAGGCACATAGTCTTCTTATGTCATATAGTAAACAATCAATTAATTAAGTTGATAAACCAGGTCTAGACATATTCAAACCAGGAAAATCATGTATCTACCCCCTAACGCCCTAGCTAAACTCTGTCTTATGAAGTCAAGCATGCATGAAGAGAAGTGGTTTTTGGTTTCAAACGTTTAAGCCAAAAGGTAAGCATGGATCCTCCTTAATTAGTCACTGAGCTTTTGGGAGGTTTGTGAAATTTCCATGTTTGAAACCCAAAAGCACTTCTCTTCATGCTTGACTTCATAAGACAGAGTTTAGGGTTAGGGGGTGTAGATACATGATTTGTCTGGTTTGAATATGTCCAAATCTTATTTATCAACTTTTGAATGCATGCTACTCTCTCAAAGAAAAACTTTTGAATGCTTACTATATATATGACATAAGAAGACTATATGCTTTTAAAATTCAAACATATGGTAAGCATTCTTATGTCATATAGTAAGCATTCAAGTTGATACACAAGCAAGGTTTGGACATATTCAAACCAGACAAATCATGTATCTACCCCCTAACCCCTAATTAAATTGTCTTATGAAGCAGTCTAGCATGAAGAGAAGTGGTTTTGGGTTTCAAACATGGAAATTTCAAAAACCTCCCAAAAACTTCATTTTAGAGTGACTAAGAAGGATATACAAGCTTCCCTTTTCATTTTCATGTTTTAAACTTGTTTAAATCTTGGTCAAACCTCTAGGATTTGACCAAAAGATTCAAATGGGCATAGAAATTCATAAAAAATCAAAAGAATGAAAAACCAAAGGACATAACATTCTTATGTCATATATATATAGTAATTAAGCATTCAAGTTGATAAACAAGGTCTAGACATATTCAAACCAGAAAATAATGTATATATCTACCCCTAACCCTAAACTCTGTCTTATGAAGTCAAGCATGCATGAAGAGAAGTGGTTTTTGGTTTCAAACATGGAAATTTCGAAAACCCTCCCAAGATCGAGCTACATTTTGGAGTGACTAAGAAGGATATATAGATGCTTAATTTTTCATATTCATGATTTAAACTTGTTTAAACCATGTTCAAACCTAGGATTTGACCAAGATTCAAATGGGCATAAAATTTTAAAAAAATCAAAAAATAAAAAACAAGGCACATAGTATTCTTATGTCATATAGTAAGCATTCAATTAAGTTGATAAACAAGGTCTAGACATAATCTGTCTTATGAAGTCAAGCATGCACGAAGAGAAGTGGTTTTTGGTTTCAAACGTTTAAGCCAAAAGCCCATTTTCAAATATTTCAAACTTATTCAAATTTGGTTCAAATTTGAAAGACATACAAGTTATAGCACACATAGTGCATACATTTTCACACATACTGCACTAGATGCTAACCCTATAGTTTGAGGCCATTTGGGTGACCTAGGTCGAAAAAATTCTTGGATTAGAATCGTGTTGTTCGAACCCCGTAGTTGGATTTTTTTGAACCCTTGATCTGTAGAACTGGGAAAAACCCTAGTTTAACCTATTTAATTACAGATTCGAATTTTTTCTACGAGTACTACCTTTTTATTATTACTATGCAGCACATGGGTGTTTGCCCGTCGAGTGAAACTCGGAGGAAGAGGGATCACTCGGAAGGAGAGAAGAAGGGAGAGAATTATGGTGTCTCCCCTTTTTCGGGTGATGATGTTGACTTTTGTGCAGGGTTTGTCAGTGAGCAGGAGGTGCGAGCGAGCGAGCGAGCGAGTCGAGCGAGGCCGAGAATGAGAGAGATTTGTTTTTTTGTGAGAGGGACAACGGAAGGATCCAGGACCCACAAACTTCCAATACGCATCCTGATGCGTCTTCTCTTGACAAAGAAGATGGCTGGGAGTTTGCGTACCTATTGCACGTGACTTGTGCTCACTGAAGTGTGGGACCTCACGCGGGGCACCACACGTAAGTGACAGACCTGTTGGTGTAAAAACTCGGTTGATTATAATAGTGCATTAGAACAAAGTTTCCTATGGATTCAAGGGTAGGAAATCCAAGTTAACTCATTTACATGACATTATTATTTCCATGAAGCAAAGTTAACACATCTATCGATTGGTACATTTTTGAGTGACTAAGAAGGATCCAGGCTTACTTATTCGTTTTCACGTGTTAAACTTGTCTAAATCTTGGTCAAACCTAGGATTTGACCAAGATTCAAATGGGCAGAAAAATAAAATAAAAAACAGAAAAATGAAAAACCAAATCACATAGTCATCTTATGTCATATAGTAAGCATTAAAGTTGATAAACAAGGACTAGAAATATCAAACCATACAAATCATGTATCTACCCCTAACCCCTAAACTATGTCTTATAAATTAAGTCAAGCATGAAGAGATGTGGTTTTGGGTTTCAAACATGGAAATTTCAAAAACCTCCCAAAAACTACATTTTAGAGTGACTAAGAAGGATGCATGCTTCCCTTTTCATATTCATGTTTTAAGCTTGTTTAAATTATCTCGGTCAAACCTAGGATTTGACAAAGATTCAAATGGGCATCGAAAAAATCAGGAAAAAGAAAAACCAAAGCAAATAGTTTTCTTATGTCATATAGTAAGCCAATTAAGTTGATAAACAAGGTCTAGACATATTCAAACTAGACAAATCATGTACCTATACCCCTAACCCCTGAACTCTGTCTTATGAAGTCAAGCATATGAAGAGAAGTGGTTTTGGGTTTCAAACATGGAAATTTGAAAAACCTCCCAAAAACTTCATTTTAGAGTGACAAAGAAGGATACATGCTTCCCTTTTCATATTCATGTTTTAAGCTTGTTTAAATTATCTCAGTCAAACCTAGGATTTGACAAGATTCAAATGGGCATCAAAATTGAAAAAAATCAGGAAAAAGAAAAACCAAAGCAAATAGTTTTCTTATGTCATATAGTAAGCCAATTAAGTTGATAAACAAGGTCTAGACATATTCAAACTAGACAAATCATGTATCTATACCCCCTAACCCCTAAACTCCGTCTTATGAAGTCAAGCATATGAAGAGAAGTGGTTTTGCTCCCAAAAGCTTCATTTTAGAGTGACTAAGAAGGATCCATGCTTACCTTTGCATTTTCATATTTTAATCTTGTTAAATCATTATCAAGCCTAGGATTTGACCAAGATACAAATGGGTGGGCACAAAATTCAAAAAAATCAGAATAATGAAAAACAAAAGCACGTAGTCTTCTTATGTCATATCGTATGCATTCAAGTTAAACGAGGTCTAGGTATATCCAAACCAGACAAATCATGTATCTACCCCATGTTGATCTTATGAAGTCTAGCATGAAGAGAAGTCATTTTGGGTTTCAAACATGGAAATTTCAAGAACATCCCAAAAGCTTCATTTTAGAGTGACTAAGAAGGATACATGCTTCCCTTTCATTTTCATGTTTTAAACTTGTTTAAATCTTGGTCAAACCTAGGATTTGACCAAGATTCAAATATATGAGCATAAAATTAAAAAAAACAAAAAATGAAAACCAAGGCACGTAGTCGTCTTATGTCATATAGTAAGCAATCAATTAAGTTGATAAACAAGCTAGACCTAGGAAATCATGTATCTACACCCCCTAACGTACCCTAGCTAAACTCTGTCTTATGAAGTCAAGCATGCATGAAGAGAAGTGGTTTTTGGTTTCAAACGTTTAAGCCAAAAGGTAAGCATGGATCCTCCTTATAGTCACTGTAAAATGAAGCTTTTGGGAGGTTTGTGAAATTTCCATGTTTGAAACCCAAAACCACTTAAGACAGAGTTTATGGTTAGGTGTGTAGATACATGATTTTTCTTGTTTGAATATGTCTAGACCTTGTTTATCAACTTGAATTTTTTACTATATGATATAAGAAGGCTATATATATGTGCTTTGGTTTTTCATTTTTTGATTTCTTTCGATTTTTTATGCCTATTTAAATCTTGGTCAAATCCTAGGTTTAAACAAGTTTAAAACATGAAAATGAAACGGTAAGCATGAATCCTTCCTTACTCACTCTAAAATGAAGGTACTTGAAAATTTTATGTTTGAAACCCAAAACCCCAGTTCTCTTCATATGTTTGACTTCATAAGACAGAGTTTAGGGTTAGGGGTAGATATGATACATGATATTTCTGCTTTGAATATGTCTAGACCTTGTTTATCAACTTGAATGCTTACTATATGACATAAGAAGGCTATATATATATATATGTGCTTTGGTTTTTCATTTTTTTTTGAATTTTTCTGAATTTTTACTCCCATTTGAATCTTGGTCAAATCCTAGGTTTGACCAAGGTTAAAACAAGTTTAAAACATGGCAATGAAAAGGTAAGCATATGGATCATTCTTAGTCTCTCTAAAATGAAGCTTTTGGGAGGTTTTTGAAGTTTCCATGTTTGAAACCCAAAATCACTTCTCTTCATATGCTTGGCTTCATAAGACAAAGATTAGGGTTTAGGGGTAGATATATACATGTTTTGGGAGGTTTTTGAAATTTCCATGTTTGAAACCCAAATCCACTTCTCTTCATCCTTGACGTCTTCATAAGACAAAAGTATAGGGTTATATATATATGCATGGGTAGATACATGCTTTTTTCTGGTTTGAATATGTATAGACCTTGTTTAAAATTATCAACTTAATTGAATGCTTACTATATATATGACATAAGAAGGCTATATATGTGTTTTGTTTTTTCATTTTTTCCTGATTTTTTATGCCCATTTGAATCTTGGTCAAATCCTAGGTTTGATCAAGATTTAAACAAGCAGTTTAAAAATGAAAATGAAAAGGTAAGCCTGGATCCTTCTAGTCACTGTAAAATGAAGCTTTTGGGAGGTTTGTGAAATTTCCATGTTTGAAACCCAAAAGCACTTCTCTTCATGCTTGACTTCATAAGACAGAGTTTAGGGTTAGGGGGTGTAGATACATGATTTGTCTGGTTTGAATATGTACAAATCTTATTTATCAACTTTTGAATGCATGCTACTCTCTCAAAGAAAAACTTTTGAATGCTTACTATATGACATAAGAAGACTATATGCTTTTAAAATTCAAACATATGGTAAGCATTCTTATGTCATATAGTAAGCATTCAAGTTGATAAACAAGCAAGGTTTGGACATATCCAAACCAGACAAATCATGTATCTGCCCCCTGTCGATCTTATGAAGTCTAGCATGAAGAGAGAAGTCGTTTTTGGTTTCAAAAATGGAAATTTCAAGAACATCCCAAAAGCTTCATTTTAGAGTGACTAAGAAGGATACATGCTTCCCTTTTCATTTTTATGTTTAAACTTGTTTAAATCTTGGTCAAACCTAGGATTTGACCAAGATTCAAATATATGGGCATAAAATTCAAAAAAAGAAAAATTTAAAACCAAGGCACATAGTCTTCTTATGTCATATAGTAAACAATCAATTAATTAAGTTGATAAACCAGGTCTAGACATATTCAAACCAGGAAAATCATGTATCTACCCCCTAACGCCCTAGCTAAACTCTGTCTTATGAAGTCAAGCATGCATGAAGAGAAGTGGTTTTGGTTTCAAACATGGAAATTTCGAAAAACCTCCCAAGAGCTACATTTTGGAGTGACTAAGAAGGATATATAGATGCTTAATTTTTCATATTCATGATTTAAACTTGTTTAAACCATGTTCAAACCTAGGATTTGACCAAGATTCAAATGGGCATAAAATTAAAAAAAAAAAAAATAAAAAACAATGCACATAGTATTCTTATGTCATATAGTAAGCATTCAATTAAGTTGATAAACAAGGTCTAGACATATTCAAACCAGGAAAATCATGCATCTATCCCCTAACCCTAGCTAAACTCTGTCTTATGAAGTCAAGCATGCATGAAGAGAAGTGGTTTTTGGTTTCAAACGTTTAAGCCAAAAGCCCCTTTTCAAATATTTCAAACTTATTCAAATTTGGTTCAAATATGAAAGACATACAAGTTATAGCACACATAGTGCATACATTTTCACACATACTGCACTAGATGCTAACCCTATAGTTTGAGGCCATTTGGGTGACCTAGGTCGAAAAAATTCTTGGATTAGAATCGTGTTGTTCGAACCCCGTAGTTGGATTTTTTTGAACCCTTGATCTGTAGAACTGGGCAAAACCCTAGTTTAACCTATTTAATTACAGATTCGTATATCGATTTTTCTACGAGTACTACCTTTTTATTATTACTATGCAGCACATGGGTGTTTGCCCGTCGAGTGAAACTCGGAGGAAGAGGGATCACTCGGAAGGAGAGAAGAAGGGAGAGAATTATGGTGTCTCCCCTTTTTTGGTGATGATGTTGACTTTTGTGCAGGGTTTGTCAGTGAGCAGGAGGTGCGAGCGAGCGAGCGAGCGAGTCGAGCGAGAATGAGAGAGATTTGTTTTTTTTGTGAGAGGGACAACGGAAGGATCCAGAAGGACCCATAGACTTCCAATACGCATCCTGATGCGTCTTCTCTTGACAAAGAAGATGGCTGGGAGTTTGCGTACCTATTGCACGTGACTTGTGCTCACTAAAGTGTGGGACCTCAAGCGTGGGCACCACACGTAAGTGACAGACCTGTTGGTGTAAAAACTCGGTTGATTATAATAGTGCATTAGAACAAAGTTTCCTATGGATTCAAGGGTAGGAAATCCAAGTTAACTCATTTACGTGTTAAACTTGTCTAAATCTTGGTCAAACCTAGGATTTGACCAAGATTCAAATGGGCAGAAAAATAAAAAACAGAAAAATGAAAAACCAAATCACATAGTCTTCTTATGTCATATAGTAAGCATTAAAGTTGATAAACAAGGTCTAGACATATTAAACCAGAAATCATGTATCTATACCCCTAACCCCTAAACTCTGTCTTATGAAGTCAAGCATGTGAAGAGAAGTGGTTTTGGGTTTCAAACATGGAAATTTCAAAAACCTCCCAAAAACTACATTTTAGAGTGACTAAGAAGGATACATGCTCCCCTTTTCATATTCATGTTTTAAGCTTGTTTAAATTATCTTGGTCAAACCTAGGATTTGACAAGATTCAAATGGGCATCAAAATTGAAAAAAAGTCAGAAAAAAGAAAACCAAAGCAAATAGTTTTCTTATGTCATATAGTAAGCCAATTAATTTGATAAACAAGGTCTAGACATATTCAAACTAGACAAATCATGTATCTATACCCCTAACCCCTAAACTCCGTCTTATGAAGTCAAGCATATGAAGAGAAGTGGTTTTGCTCCCAAAAGCTTCATTTTAGAGTGACTAAGAAGGATCCATGCTTACCTTTGCATTTTCATATTTTAATCTTGTTAAATCATTATCAAGCCTAGGATTTGACCAAGATACAAATGGGTGGGCACAAAATTCAAAAAAATCAGAATAATGAAAAACAAAAGCACGTAGTCTTCTTATGTCATATCGTATGCATTCAAGTTAAACGAGGTCTAGGTATATCCAAACCAGACAAATCATGTATCTACCCCATGTTGATCTTATGAAGTCTAGCATGAAGAGAAGTCGTTTTGGGTTTCAAACATGGAAATTTCAAGAACATCCCAAAAGCTTCATTTTAGAGTGACTAAGAAGGATACATGCTTCCCTTTTCATTTTCATGTTTTAAACTTGTTTAAATCTTGGTCAAACCTAGGATTTGACCAAGATTCAAATATATGAGCATAAAATTCAAAAAAAAACAAAAAATGAAAACCAAGGCACGTAGTCTTCTTATGTCATATAGTAAGCAATCAATTAAGTTGATAAACAAGGTCTAGACATATTCAAACCAGGAAATCATGTATCTACACCCCCTAACGTACCCTAGCTAAACTCTGTCTTATGAAGTCAAGCATGCATGAAGAGAAGTGGTTTTTGGTTTCAAACGTTTAAGCCAAAAGGTAAGCATGGATCCTCCTTATAGTCAC
This sequence comes from Lolium multiflorum, assembly GCA_030979885.1. NCBI lineage: Eukaryota > Viridiplantae > Streptophyta > Magnoliopsida > Poales > Poaceae > Lolium > Lolium multiflorum. Next base: position 284,573,180 of record CM061750.1, read on the forward strand.
TGTAAAATGAAGCTTTTGGGAGGTTTGTGAAATTTCCATGTTTGAAACCCAAAACCACTTAAGACAGAGTTTATGGTTAGGTGTGTAGATACATGATTTTTCTTGTTTGAATATGTCTAGACCTTGTTTATCAACTTGAATTTTTTACTATATGATATAAGAAGGCTATATATATGTGCTTTGGTTTTTCATTTTTTGATTTCTTTCGATTTTTTTATGCCTATTTAAATCTTGGTCAAATCCTAGGTTTAAACAAGTTTAAAACATGAAAATGAAACGGTAAGCATGAATCCTTCCTTACTCACTCTAAAATGAAGGTACTTGAAAATTTTATGTTTGAAACCCAAAACCCCAGTTCTCTTCATATGTTTGACTTCATAAGACAGAGTTTAGGGTTAGGGGTAGATATGATACATGATATTTCTGCTTTGAATATGTCTAGACCTTGTTTATCAACTTGAATGCTTACTATATGACATAAGAAGGCTATATATATATATATGTGCTTTGGTTTTTCATTTTTTTTTGAATTTTTCTGAATTTTTACTCCCATTTGAATCTTGGTCAAATCCTAGGTTTGACCAAGGTTAAAACAAGTTTAAAACATGGCAATGAAAAGGTAAGCATATGGATCATTCTTAGTCTCTCTAAAATGAAGCTTTTGGGAGGTTTTTGAAGTTTCCATGTTTGAAACCCAAAATCACTTCTCTTCATATGCTTGGCTTCATAAGACAAAGATTAGGGTTTAGGGGTAGATATATACATGTTTTGGGAGGTTTTTGAAATTTCCATGTTTGAAACCCAAATCCACTTCTCTTCATCCTTGACGTCTTCATAAGACAAAAGTATAGGGTTATATATATATATGCATGGGTAGATACATGCTTTTTTCTGGTTTGAATATGTATAGACCTTGTTTAAAATTATCAACTTAATTGAATGCTTACTATATATATGACATAAGAAGGCTATATATGTGTTTTGTTTTTTCATTTTTTCATTTTTTCCTGATTTTTTATGCCCATTTGAATCTTGGTCAAATCCTAGGTTTGATCAAGATTTAAACAAGCAGTTTAAAAATGAAAATGAAAAGGTAAGCCTGGATCCTTCTTAGTCACTGTAAAATGAAGCTTTTGGGAGGTTTGTGAAATTTCCATGTTTGAAACCCAAAAGCACTTCTCTTCATGCTTGACTTCATAAGACAGAGTTTAGGGTTAGGGGGTGTAGATACATGATTTGTCTGGTTTGAATATGTACAAATCTTATTTATCAACTTTTGAATGCATGCTACTCTCTCAAAGAAAAACTTTTGAATGCTTACTATATGACATAAGAAGACTATATGCTTTTAAAATTCAAACATATGGTAAGCATTCTTATGTCATATAGTAAGCATTCAAGTTGATAAAAAAGCAAGGTTTGGACATATCCAAACCAGACAAATCATGTATCTGCCCCATGTCGATCTTATGAAGTCTAGCATGAAGAGAGAAGTCGTTTTTGGTTTCAAAAATGGAAATTTCAAGAACATCCCAAAAGCTTCATTTTAGAGTGACTAAGAAGGATACATGCTTCCCTTTTCATTTTTATGTTTAAACTTGTTTAAATCTTGGTCAAACCTAGGATTTGACGAAGATTCAAATATATGGGCATAAAATTCAAAAAAGAAAAATTTAAAACCAAGGCACATAGTCTTCTTATGTCACATAGTAAACAATCAATTAATTAAGTTGATAAACCAGGTCTAGACATATTCAAACCAGGAAAATCATGTATCTACCCCTAACGCCCTAGCTAAACTCTGTCTTATGAAGTCAAGCATGCATGAAGAGTGGTTTTGGTTTCAAACATGGAAATTTCGAAAAAACCTCCCAAGAGCTACATTTTGGAGTGACTAAGAAGGATATATAGATGCTTAATTTTCCTTATAGTCACTGTAAAATGAAGCTTTTGGGAGGTTTGTGAAATTTCCATGTTTGAAACCCAAAACCACTTAAGACAGAGTTTATGGTTAGGTGTGTAGATACATGATTTTTCTTGTTTGAATATGTCTAGACCTTGTTTATCAACTTGAATTTTTTACTATATGATATAAGAAGGCTATATATATGTGCTTTGGTTTTTCATTTTTTGATTTCTTTCGAATTTTTATGCCTATTTAAATCTTGGTCAAATCCTAGGTTTAAACAAGTTTAAAACATGAAAATGAAACGGTAAGCATGAATCCTTCCTTACTCACTCTAAAATGAAGGTACTTGAAAATTTTATGTTTGAAACCCAAAACCCCAGTTCTCTTCATATGTTTGACTTCATAAGACAGAGTTTAGGGTTAGGGGTAGATATGATACATGATATTTCTGCTTTGAATATGTCTAGACCTTGTTTATCAACTTGAATGCTTACTATATGACATAAGAAGGCTATATATGTGCTTTGGTTTTTCATTTTTTTTGAATTTTTCTGAATTTTTACTCCCATTTGAATCTTGGTCAAATCCTAGGTTTGACCAAGGTTAAAACAAGTTTAAAACATGGCAATGAAAAGGTAAGCATGGATCCTTCTTAGTCACTCTAAAATGAAGCTTTTGGGAGGTTTTTGAAATTTCCATGTTTGAAACCCAAAATCACTTCTCTTCATGCTTGACTTCATAAGGCAGAGTTTAGGGTTAGGGGGTAGATACATGATTTGTTTGGTTTGAATATGTCTAGACCTTGTTTATCAACTTGAATGCTTACTATATGACATCAGAAGACTATGTTCTTTGGTTTTTTTCCGTTTTTTTTGAATTGTTATACCCATTTGAATCTTGGTCAAATCCTAGGTTTGACCAAGATTTAAACAAGTTAAGAAATTGAAAATGAAAAAGGTAAGCCTGGATCCTTCTTAGTCACTGTAGAATGAAGCTTTTGGGAGGTTTGTGAAATTTCCATGTTTGAAACCCAAAACCAGTTCTCTTCATATGTTTGACTTCATAAGACAGAGTTTTTATCAACTCGAGTGCTTACTATATGACATAAGAAGGCTATATATGTGCTTTGGTTTTTCATTTTTTGATTTTTTCTGAATTTTTATGCCCATTTAAATCTTGGTCAAATCCTAGGTTTGACCAAGGTTTAAACAAGTTTAAAACATGAAAAGAAAAGGTAAGAATGGATCCTTCTTAGTCATTCTAAAATGAATGAAGCTTTTGGGATGTTCTCACAAATCGATCTAGTCTACATGACTTTGATAAATTTTAATTAAGAAGCAGCAACTTAACAATAATTACCCAAAATCTAACAGCTGGTTCGACAACAACCTGGACGTTACGCTAAAATGAACTGCGAAAACAACGAACAACACTTTTGTAGTACTGTACTCGGTACTCCGTACTTGCTCCAGATAATCCCCATTGCTTCACTACTACAGTAGTACTACCCTGGCTCGCATTCATTGTTTCCCCTGACTATTCAGAGCTTTGGACGTCCATCAGAGTTGTAGTCAGTAGTACAGTACTGCTAGCTCGATTAATGGCGTGCTATAAAATTCTATACTAGCCGACAGATGTCCATTCCTCGGGTTGCGCGCCAGAGCCTTCGAAGAGAAGGTAGCCGCTCTGTCCCGTTGATTTACGGTGGACGGACAGGATACTCCGGACCGCTCTCGATTCATTTGCTTCTGCTCCCGCGTCCTGACCCTTCGCGGACTGAGATCCAGTGACTTCACTAAGAGAAGTCACCATGCGACTTTACACACGTGAGCCATTCGATCAAGATCCAACGCTCGCGGTTGATCCAAATTTCGAACTTAAACTAAACTAATATTTTAAATGGACTGGAACTTTCCGAGAATACGTCTTAATGTAAAGTTTTTCTGTTTTTTTCTGAGCTACATAAATTTTAATTTCAAATTTTAGATCGACCATGTTCGTTGGATCTTAACCTGATGGCTCGTATAGGTAAAGTTCATGGTAACTTCTGTTGGGTAAAGTCACTGGATCTCAGTTCGCAAGGGAGCCCCCTCTCGGCCGTTGATTTAGGATGGGCGGACCAGGTTGCTCGAAGCGAGGGCAGGAGACGGTTGTCTGGTTTTAATAGGGGGGAGTACTTCTTCCATCCCCTTCTTGCTTCACTTCCAGTCTCCTTCCACTTCCAGCGATGCCTCCGAAGTCAAGGCCACCATCTCGCTTGAAGAAGCACCATCTAGTGTTGACCAAGGACGCGGAGAGTTCCCGCCGGCGGTCTATCCAGATGCTGGCCGCGAGAAAGGGCCCGCCAGAAAACGAAGGCCCTGCTTCGCGCTCGTCTCGGAACGGCGTCAGTCGTGCGGTCGAAGATTCCTGGTTGGTTTCCATCGCCATGTTTCTTGATTCTTCCTGGCCCGGAGGTCCCAACTCTTTATTCCGTATTAATCCTTTTTATACATATCTCAGTGCCCCACGACGCACCCTGACATCTTCTCATGACGACTTCAACCCCTGTCTCCTGCGCTTAGAGGTTACCACTGATTGGACATTTTCGTCTTCCTCTCGTCACTTTGTTTCGGTACTGATGATATTGCCATGCAGGAAGCATCGGCGTGTTTCAGAGATGAGCTTAAAACTCTCGTGGAACTCGCCTCCAACTTTCGCGATGATGTCGATACTTTGAAGGACGAGGTCACCGGCCGGGGCAAGCTGCATGATGTGAGCGTTCCATCAAGTGAGGAAACGAACTCTGTCATCAAGAAGCTCAAGGGCGAGAATTTGATGCTTAAGATCGAGTGCGGCTTTCTTCGCGAAGAAAACGTCGAGCTATCAAACAGGTGCGTTCAAGCTCTCAACGGGAGCCTCAACACCCAACATGATGCGGTGAAGAAGATGATGGATGACAGCATCTTGAAGAAAAACAATATGGTGGAGGACACGCGCGGGATGGTCGATCCAATCCAGGCACCGCAGAAGGAAGTCGATGCGCTCCGAGTCCAGCCACCTTTGCGTAGGTCGCCGAGGCGCCCTCGCGCAGGTCACTGAGGAGCGCACGTCGCCGAGTAGGCTGGGGGATAAGGAATTCCAACGAGAGAAGCGGAATCACCACCTGTCCTGATGGAGGGCCACTCCGCCAAGTAGGCTGGGGGAGAGAAACACTGCCTCTCATTGTTCTTTAGCTAGTCCTCCGATCCATATTACTTGATGTTAAAATGGATGTATCTACAACTGAAATATGTCTAGATACATATATTTTAGTATCACAAAGTAAGTATCAACGTTTATATTGCCCAAGTCTTATTATCCATCCCTAAGGTGGGTCGCTTTTGTAACTACTGATTGCAGATTCGACTCTTCTGCAGACCGAAAGATTTTTAGAGTGACTAAGAATGATTCATGCTTAGCTTTCCATTTTCATGTTTTAAACTTGTTTAAATCTTGCTCAAACCTAGGATTTGACCAAGATTCAAATGGGTTTAACAATTAAAAAAATCAGAAAAATGAAAAACCAAAGCACATAGTATTCTTATGTCATATAGTAAGCATTCAAGTTGATAAACAAGGTCTAGACATATTCAAACCACACAAAACATGTATCTACCCTAACCCTAAACTCTGTCTTATGAAGTTAAGTATGAGGAGAAGTGATTTTGGGTTTCAAACATGGAAATTTCACAAACCTCCCAAAAGCTTCATTTTAGAGTGACTAAGAAGGATCCATGCTTACCTTTTCATTGCCATTTTTTAAACTTGTTTTAACCTTGGTCAAACCTAGGATTTGACCAAGATTCAAATGGGCGTAAAAATTCAAAAAAAATAAAAAAATGAAAAACCAAAGCACATATATAGCCTTCTTATGTCATATAGTAAGCATTCAAGTTGATAAACAAGGTCTAGACATATTCAAACCAGAAATATCATGTATCATATCTACCCCTAACCCTAAACTCTGTCTTATGAAGTCAAACATATGAAGAGAACTGGGGTTTTGTGTTTCAAACATAAAAATTTCAAGTACCTTCATTTTAGAGTGACTAAGAAAGGATTCATGCTTACCTTTTCATTGTCATGTTTTAAACTTGATTAAACCTTGGTCAAACCTAGGATTTGACCAATATTTAAATGGGCATAAAAAATTCGAAAAAATGAAAAAAATGGAAAACCAAAGCACATATATAGCCTTCTTATGTCATAAACATTCAAGTTGATAAACAAGGTCTAGACATATTCAAACAAGAAAAATCATGTATCTACACCTAACCAAAAACTCTGTCTTAAGTGGTTTTGGGTTTCAAACATGGAAATTTCAAGAACATCCCAAAAGCTTCATTTTAGATGACTAAGAAGGATACACACTTCCCATTTCATTTTCATGTTTTAATCTTGTTTAAATCTTGGTCAAACCTAGGATTTGACCAAGATTCAAATAAGTAAAAACATGAAAATGAAAAGGTAAGCATCGATCCTTATTAGTCGCTCTAAAATGAAGCTTTTGGGAGGTTTTTGAAATTTTCATGTTTGAAACCCAAAACCACTTCTCTCCATGCATGCTTGACTTCATAAGACATAGTTTAGGGTTAGGGGTAGATACATGATTTTTCTGGTTTGAACATGTCTAGACCTTGTTTATCAATTTGAATGCTTACTATATGACATAAGAAGGCTATGTGCTTTGGTTTTTCATTCTTACGATTTTTTTCTTAATTTTTATGCCCATTCGAATCTTGGTCAAATCCCAGGTTTGACCAAGATTTAAACAAGTTTAAAACATGACAATGAAAAGGTAATCAATCCTGGATCCTTCATAATTAATAAGTTAGTCTAATTAAAATGAAGCTTTTGTGAGGTTTTTGAAATTTTTGTGTTTGAAACCAAAAACCACTTCTCTTCATGCTTGACTTCATAAGATAGAGTTTAGGGTTAGGGGTAGATACATGATTTGTATTATTTGAATTGTCTTGACCTTATTTATCATCTTTTAAATGCTTACTATATATATGACATAAGAAGACTATGTGCTTTAGTTTTTCATTTTTCTGATTTTTTTAATTTTATGCCCATTTGAATCTTGGTCAAATCCTAGGTTTGACAATGATTTAAACAAGTTTAAAATATGAAAATGAAAAGATAAGCATGGATCCTTCTTAGTCACTCTAAAATAAAGCTTTTGGGTGGTTTTTGAAATTTCCATGTTTGAAACCCAAAAGCACTTCTCTTCATGCTTGACTACATAAGACAGAGTTTAGGGTTAGGGGGTAGACACATGATTTTTCTTGTTTGAATATGTCTAGACCTTGTTTATCAACTTTAATGCTTACTATATGACATAAGAAAACTATGTGCTTTGTTTTTTCATTTTTCTGATTTTTTTGGAATTTTGATGCACATTTGAATCTTGGTAAAATCCTAGGTTTGACCAAGATTTAAACAAGTATATAACATGAAAATGAAAAGGGAAGCATGTATCCTTCTTAGTCACTCTAAAATGAATTTTTTGGGAGTTTTTTGAAATTTCCATGTTTGAAACCCAAAACCATGCACTTCTCTTCATGCTTGACTTCATAAGATAGAGTTTAGGGGTTTGCGGATAGATACATGATTTGTCTAGTTTGAATAAGTCTAGACCTTGTTTATCAACTTTAATGCTTACTATATGACATAAGAAGACTATGTGCTTTGGTTTTTCATTTTTCTATTTTTTTATTTTATGCCCATTTGAATCTTGGTCAAATCCTAGATTTAACCAGGATTTAAACAAGTTTAAAACATGAAAATGAAAAGGTAAGCCTTGATCCTTCTTAGTCACACTAAAATGAAGCTTTTGGGATGTTCTTGAAATTTCCATGTTTGAACCCAAAACGACTTCTCTTCATGCTAGACTTCATAAGACAGAGTTTAGGGGTTAGCGGGTAGATACATGACTTGTCTAGTTTGAATAAGACTAGACCTTGTTTATCAACTTTAATGCTTACTATATGACATAAGAAGACTATGTGCTTTGGTTTTTCATTTTTCTATATTTTTATTTTATGCCCATTTGAATCTTGGTCAAACCTATATTTGACCAGGATTTAAACAAGTTTAAAACATGAAAATGAAAAGGTAAGCCTTGATCCTTCTTAGTCACACTAAAATGAAGCTTTTGGGATGTTCTTGAAATTTCCATGTTTGAAACCCAAAACGACTTCTCTTCATGCTAGACTTCATAAGACAGAGTTTAAGGTTTAGGGGTATAGATACATGATTTGTCTGGTTTAAATATGTATAGACCTTGTTTATCAACTTGAATGCTTACTATATGGCATAAGAAAACTATGTGCTTTGGTTTTTCATTTTTCTGATTTTTTTAAATTTTATGCCCATTTGAATCTTGGTCAAATCCTAGGTTTGACCAAGATTTAAACAAGTTTAAAACATGAAAATGAAAAGGGAAGCATGTATCCTTCTTAGTCACTCTAAAATGAAGTTTTTGGGAGGTTTTTGAAATTTCCATGTTTGAAACCCAAAACCTTCTCTTCATGCTTGACTTCATAAGACAAAGTTTAGGGGTTAGGGGGTAGATACATAATTTGTATGGTTTGAATATGTCTAGACCTTGTTTATCAACTTTAATGCTTACTATATGACATAAGAACACTATGTGCTTTGGTTTTTCATTTTTCTGATTTTTAAATTTTAATGCCCATTTGAATCTTGGTCAAATCCTAGGTTTGACCAAGATTTAAACAAGTTTAAAACATGAAAATGAAAAGGGAAGCATGTATCCTTCTTAGTCACTCTAAAATGAAGTTTTTGGGAGGTTTTTGAAATTTCCATGTTTGAAACCCAAAACCACTTCTCTTCATGCTTGACTTCATAAGACAGAGTTTAGGGGTTAGGGGGTAGATACATGATTTGTATGGTTTGAATATGTCTAGACCTTGTTTATCACCTTTAATGCTTACTATATGACATAAGAAGACTATGTGCTTTGGTTTTTCATTTTTCTGATTTTTTTTAAATTTTCTGCCCATTTGAATCTTGGTCAAATCCTTGGTTTGACCAATATTTAGACAAGTTTAACACGTGAAAACGAACTGATAATCCCATTTGTTGACTCATTTAACTAGTTAATCCCATTTGTTGACTCTCTGTTGACCAGGCACTTGAGGTAAAACTGAGTATATTGCACTAGCCAGTATTAGTACTCAAGGGGAAAACCGAGCACACAAAAAATGCTACAGTATAAGACTCGAGAGTATATCTAAATTTCCAGGGTTAGACTCGAGTACGCGTGTTGCGGTGCAGAAGTGGAAGACGTGCAATTGTTGACGGGTACTGACGCGAGTCGCGGTGCAGAAGTCGAAGACGTGCAATCGTGGACGCGTGTCGCGTTGCAGAAGCCCAAGACGTGCAGACGTTAAATGGTGGACGCGTAGGACGCGGGTCGCATTAACCACCCCTCGCCTTTATAGACGCCTCCTCGCACTATCTCTGTCACTCTCACTCGCTCATGCAACGCCGCCTCTCACGTCCCATCATCTTCTCCAAAGCAAAAACCCTCTCCCTCTCTGCAGGCGAGATGGACATGGAGAATGCGAATCCCATCGTCCATGACGCCGTCGGCTCCAAGCGCGACGCCTCCCTCTTCGACGTCGTCCCCTCAAAGGCCGTCGCCGCCGCCGGTGGCGGTCGTATCCCGCCGGGATGGGACCCCTATGAGCCGGTGCCGTACATCTCGCCTCCGAACCCCTACGACACCTGCATGGACGACCCATGGAACGAGGTAACTATGGTTTGCTCCCTTTTTTGTTCCCCATTCCTTTTTGAACCCTATTTTTGCTGGTTCCCTAGTAACTATTAGTGCCGATCTGTAGATGGTTGAGTATTGGGTTAATATTTGCGCCGATTTTATTCCATTTTGCTTTGATCCCTTCTTGATTTCGTTTAAGATTTGGAGTTCGGCCGTTCGGTTAATTTATGCAAGTAATAATGGGATCTCAATCAGTTAATTTATGGGATCTCAGTCAGTTATTTTATGCAGGAATCAAAAGATATCAACCGTTTAATTTTGCAAATATTCTGGAATCTGTTCAAAATCAGATCTGGAATCTGTTTCTTTGCCTATGATGAATCGTTGGGCACAAATTTTTACAGAGTGGGTTCAGCGAACCATTGCTGTGTACAAATCTGTTGTGCATGAGCTATGGTTCGCTAACACCATCCCTGTAGACATATAATCGTGTCCACTCTAACTGAGGCTGGCTCTGTTTTTCCTTACTTTGTTATCATGCACGTTAGTCATCGTTGCATCTCATTCACTAATAGTTCCCGTTTGATATGGATCAGCTGTCTGGCAGCGACGTCGGCAGCGACGACGAGCACCATGACGTCAAGACTCGCCAGGTGCTGCGGAGGCTGCAGGTCGGCCAGTACGTCTCCTACTTCGCCAAGGGTGTCTACAGGTGCCCCTTCTGCACTAGGAGGCTCGGCCGCACTGACTTCAACTGCCTCCTCACGCATGCCGAGAACATCGGCAACACCAACCCCAAGGTCGGCGCGTCGGTGAACCCCCACTCCTTCCGCGCCAAGCACATGGCGCTCGGCATGCACCTCCGCAGCATCCAGCGGGTGGAGATCTCCGCCGGGCGCATGCCTCCGCTCAAGCCCAAGGCTCCCAAGGGGAGCAACAAGTGGAGGCAGATGGGGTAGGCGGAGTCGGACGTGTGCTGCTGCTGCCAAGAAAAAAACGAGGAGCTCAGCTTAGAGTGTGATCGCCTCCGAGACGATTTGGCTGCCAAGAAGAAGAATTCGAAAACTCTTGTGGAGCTCATTTGCAGCCTTCGCAATGAGCGCGATATGTTGAAGAACGAGCTGATTAAGCAGAAAGAGAGGAACATTGCATCAGCGGAGAAAGCCAGCAGCATACTCAAGACTGTGTGCCTCGAAAGAGACAAGTCTGATATAGAGTACAAAATCCTTCTTCAGGATAAAGTACAGCTCCAAAAGTTGAACCTTGAATATGCTGACATCGCCATCCTTGCCCTTCTCGAGAGGCAGAAGGCACAAGATAAGTTGATGCACCTGATGTTGGAGAGCTGCAGTGAAAGAGAAGAGACATTGAAAGAAGTGAGCAGTTTGGTGGGATACATGAGTGACGTCGGGCGAACTTCGCAGAATCCGCCCCGGCTGAGCTCAAATTCCAGCGGAACCAGCTTTCAGCAATGCATGTTAGGCGCACCTACAACTTCTACTCATTGATTAGAGGTCGCACGACATGGCATTTTCCCTCGAAATAGTAGTACTGTACTAATAGTTGTACTACTTAATATGTACCTTTTTGTAAAATAATTTCTTACATGTATTAGAAACTACCCCTCTCGTTTCTGGATGCACCCGGGACATTGTCATCCGGCCCTCTTCTGGACAAACCCCCTCGGGAAGGACGGTATATTTTGCACATTTCGCTACTAGTACTTCTAATTCCACCGCTTATTTTTCTAATCCGTTAAATCGTTAATTGGATGACCAACTGATGGAAGCTGCGATAGATTAGACCAACAAGTGGTGAATTGTGCAAAAGATATGTCCGTGTTTTATGCAAAAGAGTGATATGGGGATCTGGTGGAATCTTGAATTTCCTCTTCAGTGGTAGGCATGCTTCACTTATAGCTGGAGTACATTGCGGACCTGGTGCATTTCGTCAGTACCGATCAGCTATTTTTGCTTATCCGGGAAGAAAAGGTAGTACTAGCCTTTTCTGTGAGATGTCTTTTCAGTGCTACGGAGTTGTCTGTTCACTGCTTGCTTTGTCTGTCGGTGACTTTGCCAAGCTGACTTTGCCATGACTTTGGGTGACTGATATGTGGACCACAGTTGTAAGTGACTCAAAGTCACTGACTTTGGGGACTCCTGAATGCTTCGTATATTTCTGACGGTTTCTGAATTATGTACTCCGTACAACTTTTGTAATATTGGTCAAACTAGTTTTGACCAGGGTTTGTGTAGGGTGGTTTTTTTTGGTTGGTCCAAATGGTGTTGTGTGGTCCAAATGTGATGTATCATCACACCACCATGTGCCCCCTCCCCCCACCCCACCCCTAGGTTTTGGTAATGCCATTCTGATACATGCTTCTTAGAAGGAGTACATTTTTTCCGTTAGGGCATGACAATTTTGAAAAATTCAAAAAAAAATGGGAAGACAGAATGGTAACATCATTTTCCATGTGATGATGCACCCCTGTGCCAAATTTTGGTTCATTTTAAGAATGTAAGGTGACAAATTACTCGAGGAAGCTAGTTGGAGTAGACGGGCATGATCGGATTGGCATAGGGGATTTATTTTTTGAAGGATGTTATTTTTCATAGACAATATCTGACACAAAAAATAAAATGTTAAGGTCTCATATTATTCTGAATGATTTTGAATTACTTATGACGTTTGGAAGTATTGGTATACATGAGTCCCACATGAAGTTAAATGGTCCAAAAAAAAGTTTCGTACACGTCTCCCAGAAAGTGGAAAGTCGAGTACATGCATGACTTCACGCGTCCACTACTGGATACAGGGAGTCAGAGGCTATAACATAATCGGCCTCATCATCTCTCGCGAGCTCGTCCTCTCCACTCCCCCAACTTGCCTCCCCCACACTGTGAAAACCCCCATCCACTCACCGCACCTCTGAGGCATCGACTTTCCCGTTTCCAACCACAGCAGCATGAAGATAGGTATTGCATACGAGGCGGAGCAATAGGCGACCGCCCACGCAGAGGATGCCTCTACGGTAGTGGCCGTCGTGGTGGGTGAGGCTTCACCGGGCACCCAGGCCGCTCGTCTCCTCTGCTTGTCGGATTCTTCGACCTCGGTCGAAATGGGCGTCCTGGCCGTCACGACGGGTGAGGCTTCACCGGGCACCCATGCCGCTCGTCTCCTCTGCTTGTCTGGTTCTTCGACCTCGGTCGAAACGGGCGTCCTGGCCGTCGAGCAGAAGGTGGATACCAACGTTGTTTATCCCGCCGAAGATGTGCACGGCGTTGCAGGCCACCACGGCGAGGTCTTCCTAGGCCCGATGCTGGACGCGAACCTCGACCCCTTCGACGATTTCGGCCCAAACGTTCAGTTCCAGGAGGATGTTGAGGGTGATGACGAGGAGGTACTTCTCTTTTACCGAAACTGTCCCAACCCTCTTTGTGTCATATTGTTGTTCACATGGTTTGCACGAGCCTGGTTCTTGATTGATTTGATATCCTACCTTGTTCTTGTAGATGTAATTGATTCTACGATTCGTAAGATCAGATTCTAGTTTAATTTCGACTAATCTGCCATGTAGTCATATAATCAATTTATGTGTTCATACTTAGTGGACTTGCAATTGTTGTGGCTAATGTTCATGGTTGTTCATAGGGTTTCTCATGATTTATTACGATTTCTTCTGCCATTTACTTGTTCTACACATTTAATTTTAGGGTTTCTAAGGTTTGATTATGTTAGTGGAGTATTTATTCGATCTGTCATAAAAAACCTGATTATGTAGTACTTAATAATTCATAGGAGTATTCTGATGACATGGACAACAACAAGGTGCGCAGGGACCGGAAAAGCCGCTATGTTCTCAAGCGGCTGAAGGGTGGTGAAATTCGTTTCTGCATGCGCGGGGAGCTATTTTGCCCATTATGTGGCAAATTTCTCTAGAAGGACATCCACAGCCTGATCCAACATGCGATGGGTGTAGGCCTAAGTACATAGGGGGAAACACCGCCCTGCAACCAAGGCCAAGTACGCATCATATGGCCTCTTCCTCCAGAATTACGTCTTGCCTAGCTTGCTCCACGTCAACGCCCCTGCTGCTGGCCCTCATGCTCCTGGTCATGTTTAAAGTTCATATGTGTAATCTTAATCCCTTTGGAAGTTCAGCATTAAACTCTACTAGTACAACCGTGGTGGTCTTGTGATGTAGTACTCTTTTGATGCATTTGTGATGTAGTAGTACTTTTTTTTGAAATGATATAGTACTATCTAAGAAAAGTACTCCCTCCGATTCACATTCATTTCACATCAAGAAATATGGATCAGAGCGAGGGAGTAAATTAAACATGGCATCTCGTGCATGAAGCTTGACATATCGATCAGGTTGGCTAGAATAGCAATACAATGCTGCTCATTAGGCAAATGCATGCCATGTACGATAGTATACATCCAGTAAAGAAGTCTATACTGACATAAAAAAACTACTTTGGGGATGAGAGTCAATTGGGGCATCTACAATATAGAAAATCTTGCTCGTAGATGATTTTGGCTAAGAGGGTTTTACTCACATTACACGTGCCACTTTCCTTGTCTGCAAAACAAGTTCCAATAAAGGGAGAGGAAAGAAGAGGGTATTGTGGGCGAGATTGAACACCTTTTTTATGTGTTAAGCTGAGGCCTCGTTTAGATGAGGATTTCGACTTATGCCTAACAGCTCAACACACCCACAAATAATTCTGCTTGCGCGCACCACCGTTCATTAAAAATAACAATATTAGCTCGCAAGATTAAGAACGAAGTGAATTTAAGTAACTTGGTAAGCTTTTCAAGCAATATATTCAGAGAAAGAGCACACATGTTCGGCTCAAAATAATCATAAGAGAAGAACAATAAATCTAAGGCACCACATGGATTCATACCTTGAGTCGACGCTGGCTCGTAGAAGGGCGGCCGCGCCTCGAGGATGCCGGGGACGTCTCCACCTCGGTCTCACATGTGACTGCTTATCGGCGGGTGGTGCGCCGCGCCATGTAGAAGATCTATCAAGAGATGAGAGCCCGATGACGCTACCGACGCCTCAACCTTGATAGCACCGACTTGTTGCTCCGCACCGAGATGCGCCACGTGCAAGATTTAGCGGATGCACCAATTTTAGAGATATGTCATGATCATTGTAACAAATTTCAACGTGATGATGATTTGATCTTGTACTCGGCCTTGAACATAAGAACTAGTACAATCTCACCTTTTTTTATCATTATCCTTTGCGAGATTTAGCGGATGCGCCAAATTCAGAGAAATATCATGATCATGGTAACACAATTTTCAATGTAATGATGATTTGATGTTGCACTCGACCTTGAACATAAGTACTAGTACGGTCTCACAAATTTGTATCATTATACTTTGCAAGTTTTAGTGGATGCGCCCATTTTCAGAGGTAGATCATGATCATGGTAAGTTGGTAACAAATTTTCAACGTGATGATGATTTGATTTTGCACTCGGCCTTGAACAGAGGTACTAGTACGGTCTCACAATTTTTTATCATTATACTTGGACGGTGGCCAAATTCAAAATCTCATAGCGGCAAAACTTCCCGCCCACAAAATACAAAAATTTCACACGCTTCCAAATTCCCATTCTACCCCTGTGGAGATGGCAGCAAAGTCGGTTGGTGGGGGGGTCTGCCCGTCATTTTTTGGATCACCACCTCCCTAGCCCGGAAACCCTCCCAAAAAAATTCATTTCCCTCAGACCACCCACCGGAACTTCCCAAGTCCCTCTCTCCCACCTCCACGACCACCGCACCGGAACATCCCCGCCGGACTTCCCTGGCCTACCCGAGGCCTCGCGATCCTCGTCATCCGGCTGCCTGCCGGAGCCGCTTCATCGACGCCGTCATCAACCGGACCGGATCATCCCCGCCGAACCTCGAAACCATATGCTCATCCAGCAGTCTACCGCAGTCGCTTCAGCTGCGGTATCGTCCACCCCGCCGGAGCCGCTTCGCCGGATCCGTCGTCCACCGCATCGGATCTTGCTCACCGACACCGCTGTGCATGAACCGGATCTGCTTCACCGGCGCCTTGCATGATCTAAACTCTTCTACTGTCGCTTTTCTATTGCTTGCCTGCAAGTTCTTGTTTAATCTTGGGGGAACCTGTTTGTGCTAACGACGCGCCGTTACGTTTTTGCAGATGAGATGAGTAATCATGAAGTGTAATGGCCGTCTCTCCAACCCCAAGTAGCACATGTAGCGTACTTCATCACCGGATCTATCAACCCCAGGAAGATCTGCTGTGACTCCCACAGAGTGCTTCTCCTAATGTAAGTCCCTTGTTTTAGCGCCATGTTCTGGGTTCAGATGCTTGTTTGTCTGAAGCTCTTTTAGTTCATTCCTAGCTATGACCGTAACACGTTGCTATTTTCTAGTTCATTGCTAACTTCAAGCGATTGAACATTTTGGTTTGCATTCCCTGCTCTGTAGATGTAGCCATCATAACTTCTATCTTGCTCATTCGTTGTTCATGCCAATCTTGTTCTCCCTGAACATGTTGGTTTGCATTCCCTGTACTACGGTGATGCCATTGTTATTTCTATCTACTTCGTCGTAAGCTAACAAATTAACTGCCTGCTATTAGTTCCTGCATGCTATCGCTCTGCCATCCTGCAGTACAAATTTATTTGAACTCGTCACAGCAGCTACTTCCATCATAATTTTGTCTGCCATCTGATTCTTCAAAAGCTGCAATATTAACTTGTTTCTCTTAATTGGCATGGCGCTCACATATAGAATTGTGAACATATTGGTGTGCATTCCCTTTTCTACAAGTTCAGATCCCACTATATTCCGTTTCTGGTCCATCCTAAGCCGTAGCATTAACTATCCTCTATGTGTTGCTCATTACAACTTTATATCCCGAAACAAATTGATTTGTTTCCCTTATCTACAAGTTTATCAGTGATGCCATTATAACTCCTATCTGTTTTAAGATGCTCGCCTCACAAACGGAGCCAAACGGGGTTAGATCTATTTTTTCTGGGGCTGCTGTCCACTTTTCTGACGATGCCGGGCAAACAAACTACTCCAATCCAAAAGCACCCATCAAGCACCGTCTTTCCTGAACCGCGTGCATTTGTGCTAGTGCTATACTGGTGTGGATCATCTCTTCAGGGCTGCACCTCATCGCAGCTACCCTGGCCGATATGAACCACTAGCAATATAGTACTCCGTACTAGCTAATTAGTACATGTGGTAGTAATAAACGAAGTCTCTAGCGCTAATAATTTTTTATGCGGCCGGAAAGGGGCAAGGATTGCAGCTTTAGAGCGTTGACCTTGCCCGGACGGCACCCTCAACATCCATCGTTGCTCCGCTGCCGGCAGCCACACGAACCCCCTCGTGCAGTCAGGTCACCAGGCTAGCTGAGCCGCGCCGGCGACAGATGTGCTCCACAGTATGCAGCGGCTAGGGGATCTCCAGTTCTCCATGTCCATAGAGATGCGACGAGTCCATGCTTATGTGGACTCAAGGCTAGGGGATCTCCAGTTCTCCATGTCCATAGATCACCAGGCTAGCTGAGCCGCGCCGCGCAAGGATGGGACGCCAGAAATTGCCGGCGAGATCGAGCATGCCGGGGCTTGGGAAGAAGTGAGCATGTCGGGCGGCGGAGCTTGAGCGCGGGGCAGGAGAAGCAGCGGGCGCCTGCTGCTGGGACTTGCGCACGGAGGGTCCGGGCGGATGCGCACGCGTCCCGTCCAAGCTCACAGACGCCGCCCCTGTGAACTCGCCAAGGAGAGCTGCGCATTGTCCCGCGCACCCGTGCCTGTCGGCGATGGCTCCAGGGTCGCCGACGACGATGCAGGTGCGGCGGAAGGCGGCCATGCCATGGAGGAGGACGATTGACAACCGCGTCCGCACGATCCCGGCCACACCATGGATGCAGGCGGGCTCGGGCCTTGACTGCGGCCTGGAGCGGACCGGGCCGAGCGGAGCGCGCCAGAGGCGCGGCGGCGGAGCAGGACGTGGTCGGGCGAGCAGGCCTCCGCCGGGGGAGAGGAGCAGCTGCGCGCAGACGCGCGGTCGGAGTGGCGGCACGGCCACAGCCAGACAGGGCGGGGCCGCGGTCGGAGATGGGACATGCGCGAATCCTAGGCGGCGGCCGACGGCAGCGCGACGCGAAACACGGGCGGCGCCGTCCGTCCTGGATGACCGTGCCTCGTCCGCTCGCGGCAGCTTCCTCTCCCGCTCATGCGTCCTCAGCGACGGGCCTCGCCCCGCTGCTCGACGCGGCCTCCTTCCTCGCTGCAGGCTGCTGGCGACCTCCTCTCCCACTGCTGCGAGTCGGGCGGGCTCTTCCCCAGATCATTTTCCAGCAGCGATGCTATTTCCATGGTGATCTGCGTGGTGAAGAGTACTAGTACTCCGTACTTCTCGAGAGGATAAGGACACGGAGGGGATAAGGTGCAATGAACAGGGATCCATGTTTTCTAATCATAACGCCCACCGCTCCGGGCCACACACGCACATGCGCCTCACAGCTGAACTAACGACGTTAGACACGTGGCAGTCAATCAGCGCGTGCTCACGTATACACCCGGTCACCAGGCTTCATCCGTCTGTTTTATTCCTAGCTATAATAGTAACATCCTGCTATTATTTAGTTCATGGCCAATTTTAAGTAATTGCACATGTTGGTTCGCATTCCCTGCTCTATAGCTTTTGGCATCGTAACTTCTATATTTGGTTTACATTCCCTGCTCTGTAGATCTAGCCATCATAACTTTATCTTGCTCAGTTGTTGTTACAAAAATTATGGCCTGCTACTATGTTGTTTGTGCCAATTTTTTACTCCATGAACATGTTGGCTTGCATTCCCTGTACTACAGGTGATGCCATTGTTTTGTATCTAGTTCATTGTAAGCTAACAAAGTAAGGACTTAGTTTGGCATGCTATCACTCTGCTATCTAGCATGTAGTACAAATAAACTTGTCATATTACTAGATAATAATTTTGTGTGCCATCTTGTTCTTCAAAAGCTGCATTATCGACTTGTTTCTCTGACTTGGCATGACGCTCACATATGGAATGCTGAACATATTGGTTTGCATTCCCTCTTATACAAGTTCACAGGTGATCCCACTATATTCTGTATCTTGCTCAGTCGTCGTTACAAAATTTATAGCCTGCTACTATGTTGTTCATGCCAATTTTGTACTCCCTGAACATGTTGGTTTGCATGGGACTCGACAGTAGTAAGTCTGCTGTTTCATTCTAACATGCTCTGTTATATTGGCTGTTGGTATGCGGCATGCACTCTTTGTTTGCTTATTGTGCGCATTACAATGATCTTGTTATAACGACGAAATGATGAGTTCCAAATTCTTTGGCAAACAATATTGTAGTGTCTTTGCCTTTCCATTATTGCTGTCTTAACTTGTAATGTCTTTGTTTCAGATATAGGTGCTGCATGGACAACTTAAAAGATTGCTTCATTGTATTGCTAGGTTTAATTACCATTCAATTTCTCTGGGTTCTGTAATATTTTTTCAATGCCTTGCAGCTGATGTAATATTTAGTTAGTTTTTATAGTTCTTTCGCGCATTTTTTCTTTGGTGCTTGTGGTAAGTGAGGCTATCCGACAGAAATCAATGCTGCGTAAATATTCTCAGTATCTAAATCACGAATTCCCATCCCTTAAACGGCCCAATTAAGCGAAATCACATATGTGCCTGCCCGCAAAATCCTAAAGCGCATATTATGCCGGCATATAAACAGCAACAATAATAAATCAAGAGAGAGCTTCAATTATTCAAAATTTACAACAAACAAAAACTTTTTCTATGCATATAGTGCCACATATAGTTTTGTGCATTTGAGTGATTTCTTTTGTGCAAATTGCCATGATGAGTGTTAGCATGCTTAACTATTGTTATATGAACCCTAACCAAGATCACAAAACCCTAATTTGAGGGGAATTAGAGAAAATGGGAAAAACCCATTTTTCACTTACATACACAATATGCAAAATTGCAAATACTCAACCAAGGCCATAATTGCTTGCCCCCTTGCTTCTAAAATACTTCAATATGATAAACTAACACAATTGCATCATTGGATCAAGAATCAAATACAAGGAAATCAAAAATCTTACATACATATGATAATGGTCATTTGGACCAAAAATATTTTCTTCACCACTTTACCCCTCTGTATTTCTCAATTCCTAAACTAAACTTGGTCAAACAAAACCATGTCATCCAAGACCATGTCAAGGTGAGTAACTTTGATGTTGACCACCATGGCTAGAGTTGACTAGGTTGACCAGAATAAAAGTGACAAGAAGGGATGCTGAAACAAAGTGAAGATTATGTCACTTTTGACATTTTGCAAAACAACTCTAAATTGAGTGCCACCACCACCAATACTTCACTTTAATTATATAAAAGAGATTCACCAAAAAGAATTTCAAAATTCAAATAAAAAGTTCATGCGGCCATTTTAACAAACACCTTGCAGGCATCATTTCCAAATTGAGTTACAACCTATTGTCCACTGGTTTCTTCACTAAACCACTTTAAACTTGTGATCATTAGCTATCTCTAGGACCCCTGCATCGAGCTGAGTACTTGCTAGGGTTAAACAAAGTGGAAAAGTGAGAAAAACAAACCATGTCGTGGCCATGCCGGCCACCTTTGGCCAAAACTCTCTCTGGCCTCTCTCTCACTTTCTCTCCATGTCCTCGAGCATCCCTGCAGCACAAGGACGCCAATGGTACCCAGCCCCAGCTTGCCAAGGCTTGGCATTGGCCAGCAGCACCGTGTCCAAACCATGCCAGGACGCGCCAGCCGCGCGCTCACCGCGCACTGGACGCGCCCCGTCGCGCGCTCGGCGCGACCGTCCTCCTCCTGCATCCCTATCAACGCGTCGAGTAGCCACTCCACACACCCTAGCGCCTAGACATGCTCAAGCACGCGCAGAAGCCTTGTCACCCTCGTCCTCACCGGCGACGTACCGCGGGTACCGCCATGATCACTGCAAGAACTTGAGCGATTCCGTCGTCCCCTCTCTGCGCCAGCTAGCCCTCGAGCACCGCTAGGACGACGCCTACACCTTGCCGTCCTTCCCTTGCCCTTTCGCTCGCCAAAAGCGCCGCGCCATGGCCGCACCCTTGCAGCACCTCACGGCCACCATCGTCTGCTATAAATAGCAACGATCGGCTCCTCCTCTCTTCACACATTTCACTCCCCTCCCCTCACTGAGCAACACGCCCCAATCAATTTCACCCTTAGTCGCCGGAGCTGCTCGAATTGGAAGCTGAGGTCCGCCGGAGCCCGCGGAAGCCCTGCTTCGATTGGAGCCTCCCCGAGCGCCACCGCTGCACCAGTAGCTTCCTCGTCGACGACAGCTTCTCCGCGCACCCTGCCTGCAACGGCCTGGTACGCCCTCCGACCCCCTACTGCGCCGTGAGCTCAATCCCGCCGGGGACGACGACGCTCACAAGCCGTTGATCGCCTCTCAGATCCTACGGCCTAAATTCATCTTACCGTTTCGCGCGTTAAGAGCCGCCGACAGGTGGTCCCCACCTCGTCAGGCAGCCCACCCGCACCAGTTGCTTGTTGGGCTGCGAAGCAAATTTTAAACCGTTTCGGCCCAGTAGCGTTTCCCGCCCAAGCCCAAGATTCAAATATAGGTTTAAACTTATTTTGAATTGTGCTGCAGATGGTTTAGTAAAAATTGAATAGTTTGAAATCTGCCAAACCAAATTTAGCAAACTTTATATCATTGGAAAGCCCATGAAATTATCTAACTAATGCCACTGGCCCCATCTCCAAATTCGTAGTAGAATTTAAATGTTAAAAATAACAAGTCAGGGACTTTTGCAAATTGAAACTTAATTTAAAATTCAACTATAATTAATTTTGAGTTGATTCCAATTCCAATAAATCACAAATAATGTCCTCTAATTGATTATGCAATAATATAGATATGTTATTTGCATGATCATGGACTAGATGAAATAAAATAGCTATGTAGTCAATTCTAGTGCTTTCACAACTTGAATTCAAATTTAATAATTAATATGAGAGATATCTTCTCATTTAAATCTTGATCCTAAGTAATATAACCAGAGGGAATGACTTAGATTAATGAACCTCTGATAACTATTACTTAGAGATTTTAATTCATTTAATTAATAAATATTAAAACCATGTGAAGTATAGTACTTCAATAATTATATACTCACATATAATAGATATGAAATGTTGACCTTGGGTCAACCTATATTTCATACCTGATTATTATATGAAGAGATTAAATCTTAATATAAGATAATAAGAGGAGACCAAATTTCTCTAAGGAGCTACATACCAAAGTTAAGAAATAAATATAATAAGAGGAATTAATTTTAATAATAAGAAATCATACAATAACCCACCATGCCATGTGTGATTGATGATAAGATTAGTGTGAGAATTCTTTTAAGTGTTTCTAGTATAGTATGTGAGCTTGGTTTAGTATTTATACCTCGTATTCGTATATAGACGCTAGTAACGAGGAGTATCAAGAGGAGGAGGCCTACTCCCAAGAAGAGGAAGAGAACTTTGATCACTACTCAGCTCAAGGCAAGCTAACCCTTGCTAAACACAAGTGCTTAGCTCTACAAGAGCAAAGGCACCATCACCTTTTACTTTTATGTATTACCTATCCCATGTTTTTACTTATTTTACTTTGGCTTATTTATTTCAAAGTACTTTTTGATTTATGATTCACTTGGTCTAGAATAGAACAATACTTGGTTTAGATTAACACCACTCCAAGCTAGATAGCACCCCTCATATAGTGGCTATTGCTAACCAATTAAAAATTGACTACTCTAGATGGGAACAAGTGATTTTGATATGAATTTGAAACCTTGGAATGATGGTTCATTCCATGGAATGACTTTGAAGGTGAATATGACCAAGAGAAGATAGTGATTTTTGATATAAAACTGATATGGTTTTGAATGCGATACCTTTCCAATTATACAAGTACCCCCACAATACCTGATTATGGGTAGGGCTTAACTAGAAACTTGTGTATTTTAGTATGGGTTCCCTCTAAACAAGCATCATAGGGGTTACGCCGAGGCTGCCTCCGTATATGAGAAATGATGTGAATATGAGGTGAATGTACGACCCAAGCCCTGTGCAGTTCCCGGGTTAACAGTTGGTTCTCACCGGGGGGCCAAGCTCATGGGGAGAGGTGCCTATACTAGGACATATAAGTGAAAGGTTATGGTTGATGATCCGCGTACTGAGTTACGATGATTCGGGGTTATCCTCGACGGATGTAATCAAAAGTTGTGGCACAAGAGTACAACCTCTGCAGAGTGTTAAACCTATTCGAATAGCCGTGTCCGCGGTTATGGACGGTTGGAAAGGCCATACTATTTCCTTTATCAGAATTTATGTTGAAATGATGATGGTGAATGGTGATTTGACTTGGATCCCAAATCAATTGTGGGAATGACACTAATGTTCCCACTTGAGCTAGTCTAGCAATTAATGGGGTTTACTAAATGTTTATCAAATAAAACTTGGCTTTATGCAAATAAACCTAGAGCTTAGTACCCCTTTACTACCCTTAATATGATCTACTTTAGTATTAGTTTGCGAGTACTTTAAAAGTACTCATGGCTTTGCCCTGGCTATTCAAATGCCAGACTTTGAAGAGGAGCAACAGTATCAGGATGACGGACAGCAGGACGTCTACGATAACTAGGATCGTCTTCTAACGTCAAGCGTTGCCTGTGGAATATATAGTCCACTACTACTACGCTTCCGCTACTTATTTGTGATGTTGAACAATCTATTTGTGTAATATTGGATCATGTGATCCCTTGTTGTAAGACCTTATGTGTTGTAATAAATGATGACTCTGAACGACTTACTATTATGTCTCGCAAAAACAATCTTCCTGGGATTGCGATGTATGATGTAATAGGGCATCCGGACTTAAAAACCCGGGTGTTGACACCCACTTACTTCTTGGACCAGCCCATTTGATTTACGGTGGACCCCACACTCTAATTGGGCTGGCCCACTTGCTTTAAGGTGGACCCCACCCACTTTGGGCCGGCCCACTAATTAGTTGGGCCAGCCCATTTGCTTTTGTGGTAGACCCACATACTAAATGCCCTTTAAGAGAAAGTGGGACCCACCGTGTTTTTGGCCCCCACTATCTTTTGGGCCGGCCCACTTGCTATATGGTGGACCCCACATACTAATTGGGCGGCCCTTTTAAGGAAAGTGGGGCCCACTGTGCTTTGGCCGCCCACTATCTTGTTGGGCCGGCCACTTGCTATATGGTGGTCCCACATGGTAAATGGGCGGCCCTTTGTAGGAAGGTGGGACCCACGTGTTTTTGGCCGACCCACTATCTTGTTGGGCGGCCCACTTCTATATGGTGGACCCCACATACCAAATGGCCCGGCCCATTAACAGGAATGTGGGACCCACTGTGTTTTGGCCGGCCCACTATCTTGGTGGGCGGCCCACTTGCTATATGGTGGACCCCACATACTAAATGGGCCGGCCCTTTAACGGGAGGTGGGACCCACCTCTGTTTTTGGCCCGGCCACTATCTTGTTGGGCCGGCCCTTGCTATATGGTGGACCCCACGTACTAAATGGGCCGACCCTTTAACTGGAAAGTGGGACCCACCTGTGTTTTGGCCCGGCCCACTAGCTTGTTGGGCCGGCCCACTTGCTATACGGTGGACCCCACACACTAAATGGGCCGGCTTTTAACAGGAAAGTGGGACCCACCTGTGTTTTTGGCCCGGCCCACTTGCTTCTTGGGCCGGCCCAGTTGCTGTAAGGTGGACCCCACATGTTAAATGGGCCGGCCCATTTAAGTTTTGACCAGTCAACATTAGAGGTTAGGCCCGGCCCACGTAACTAATGGACCAGCCCAGCTATATAGTTGACCGGTCAAACTATGTCATCTGGCCCGGCCCGCTTAAGACGTGGCAGGCCTCGTGTGGGCCTACCATCTACCACGGGGTTTCAGCGGTTAACGCCGTTAACTGCGGCGGCGTCGCCACGTGTCAGTTTGCATGACGTCAGCAGTCAACGGGCTCCCGGAAACACTTGGGCAACGGTCCGATTTTCCGTGGCGGAAGGGCGCCCAAGCGCGACGGACCGAAAAAATCGTCGTTGGACTTTGCCTGACGCAGTTTCGACAACAGAACCCATATCGTCGGGTTAGGCCCATAGGCGACGAAAAATACCCCTTAGTGGACGATTTTGGGACGTTGTCTATCAGAACTTTTCTTGTAGTGAGTAGTAACGCAGTAAAACAGTAAACAAGCAGCGTTAGCAGTATTTAGGAACAAGGCCTAGGGATTAGACTTTCACTAGTGGACACTCTCAACTTTGATCACATAACAGAATAGATAAATGCATACTCTACACTCTCTTGTTGGATGATGAACACATTGCGTAGGATTACACGAACCCTCAATGCCGGAGTTAACAAGCTCCACAATTAAATGTTCATATTTAAATAACCTTAGAGTGCATGAAAGATCGACACGACTAAACCAAGTACTAGCATAGCATGCACACTGTCACCTTCACACCATGTAGGAGGAATAGATCACATCAATACCATCATAGCAATAGTTAACTTCATAATCTACAAGAGATCATAATCATAGCCTACGCCAAGTACTAACACGGATGCACACACTGTCACCATTACACCGTGCAGGAGGAATAAAACTACTTTAATAACATCACTAGAGTAGCACATAGATAAATTGTGATACAAAACACATTGCAATCATAAAGAGATATAAATAAGCACCTCACTATGCCATTCATAACAGTGAATAAGTATTCTGTGAAATATAGCCTAAGAGACCCACACGGTGCACACACTGTCACCTTTACACACGTGGGACAAGGAGTCTCCGGAGATCACATAAGTAAAACCCACTTGACTAGCATAATGACATCTAGATTACAAGCATCATCATATGAATCTCAATCATGTAAGGCAGCTCATGAGATTATTGTATTGAAGTACATAGGAGAGAGATGAACCACATAGCTACCGGTACAGCCCCGAGCCTCGATGGAGAACTACTCCCTCCTCATGGGAGCAGCAGCGGTGATGAAGATGGCGGTGGAGATGGCAGCGGTGTCGATGGAGAAGCCTTCCGGGGCACTTCCCCGTCCCGGCGGCGTGCCGGAACAGAGACTCCTATCCCCCAGATCTTGGCTTCGCGATGGCGGCGGCTCTGGAAGGTTTCTCTTACCGTGTCTTATTCGTCTCGGGGTTTTAGGTCAGGGACCTTATATAGGCGAAAGGGCAGCCTCGGAGGGGCCTGGTGGGCCCACACACTAAGGCGGCGCGGCCCCCTCTGGCCGCGCCAGTGTTGTGTGGGGCCCCGGGGCTCTCTGGCGGCTCTCGGGTGTTGGAAGCTTCGTCCAAAAATAGGATGCTTTGGCATTGATTTCGTCCGATTCGAGAATATTTCCTTACTAGGATTTCTGGAACCAAAAACAGACAGGACGGCCCTTCGGCATCTCGTCAATAGGTTAGTTCCGGAAAACGCATAATAATGACATATAATGTGTATAAAACATGTAGATATCATCAATAAAGTAGCATGGAACATAAGAAATTATAGATACGTTGGAGACGTATCAGCTATGATCATGATCTCTTGTAGGTTGTGGAGTTAATTATCATTATGATAGTATTGATGTGATCTATTCCTCCTTTCATAGTGTAATGTGGACAGTGTGTATGCTATGTTAGTTCTCGGTTTATTTTGCAAAGATCTATTATGCTCTAAGGTTATTTAAATATGAACATCGAATGTTGTGGAGCTTGTTAACTCCGGCATTGAGGTGCTCTTGTAGCCCTACACAATGAATGGTGTTTGTCATCCAACAAGAGTGTATGTAGCACAAATGAGAAGAAGTTATTTATTATGCGATCAATGTTGAGAGTGTCCACTAGTGAAAGTATGATCCCTAGGCCTTGTTTCCAATACTGCAAACACCGTTTACTTACTGTTCTACTGCATGTTTCTCGCTGCCATATTTATTTCAGATTGTTATTACCACTCATATACATCCATACTACTTGTATTTCACTATCTCTTCGCCGAACTAGTGCACCTATACATCTGACAAGTGTATTAGGTGTGTTGGGGACACAAGAGACTTCTTGTATCGTGATTGCAGGGTTGCTTGAGAGGGATATCTTTGACCTCTTCCTCCCTGAGTTCGATAAACCTTGGGTGATTCACTTAAGGGAAACTTGCTGCTGTTCTACAAACCTTTGCTCTTGGAGGCCCAACACTGTCTACAAGAATAGAAGCACACGTAGACATCAAGCTATTTTCTGGCGCCGTTGCCGGGGAGGTAAGGTAAAAGGTATTCACATCCTCCGACTACTAAGCTATTTCCTAGCACTGTTGCCGGTGTGTGAGTGCTCGAAGCTATTTCCTTTAGATCCTGCAATTGCATCTTTTGGTTTCTTGTTTACACTAGTTAGGCATAATGGAAAGCAACAATGAGCTTCTTATTCTATTTCCTGAGTTAAGACATGGATTGTTTGCCGAAAATTAAAAAACTATGGAATCTTATTTGCATGCTAGTAGCAATGATATTAGTATGAACGCTTTGAACACCATTGTTGTTAATGATATGGAAAATTCTAAGCTTGGGGAAGCTGGTTTTGATGAGCATGATATTTTTAGTCCCCCAAGCATTGAGGAGAAAATTTTCTTTGATGATACTTTGCCTCCTATTTATGATGATTATAATGATAGTGGTCTTTTGGTGCCACCTACTATGGAGAGTAAATTTTATTATGATTATACTATGCCTCCTACACTTGATGAGAATAATAATGATAGCTACTTTGTTGAATTTGCTCCCACTACAACTAATAAAATTGATTATGCTTATGTGGAGAGTAATAATTTTATGCATGTGGCTCATGACAAGAATGTTTCATGTGATACTTATATTGTTGAGTTTGTTCATGATGCTACTGAAAGTTATTATGAGAGAGGGAAACATGTTTATATGCATCTTAATAATATTAAGTTTCCCCTCTTTATGTTGAGAATCTTGAAATTGCGCTTGTGTTGCTTTTCTATGCTTGCCACTTTGTTCTTCATGAATCTATTTGTGTACAAGATTCCTTTTCATAGGAAGTGGGTTAGGATTAAATGTGTTTTGAATTTGCTTCTTGATGTTCTCTTTTGCTTCATTGTCTATTTTCATGAGAGCATCATTAAAACTGCTGAGCCCATCTTAATGGCTATAAAGAAAGAACTTCTTGGGAGATAACCCATGTCTTTATTTTACTACAGCACTTTTGTTTTATATTTGAGTCTTGGAAGTTGTTTACTACTGTAGCAAACTCTCCTTATCATGTTTTTGTGCCAAGTAAAGTCTCTATGGTAAAGTTGATGCTAGATTTGGATTACTGCGCAGAAACAGATTTGCTGTCTGTCACGAATTTGAGCAGAAGTCTCTGTAAAAAAATCAAAAAAATCTGCAAATTTACGTGTGTGATCCTCAGATATGTACGCAACTTTCATTAGTTTTGAATTTTTCCATCTGACCAAGTTAAGTGCCCCTGCAAAATTCGTCTTTACGGACTGTTATGTTTTTGACAGATTCTGCCTTTTATTTCGCATTGCCGCCTTTGCTATGTTGAATGAGTTTCTTTGTTCCATTAACTTTCAGAAGCTTTGTGCAATGTCCAGAAGTGTTAAGAATGATTGTGTCACCTCTGAACATGTGAATTTTTGATTATGCACTAACCCTCTAATGAGTTTGCTTGAAGTTTGGTGTGGAGGAAGTTTTCAAGGGTCAAGAGAAGAGGGTGATATATGATCAAGAAGAGTGAAAAGCCTAAGCTTGGGGATGCCCCCGTGGTTCATCCCTGCATATTTTAAGAAGACTCAAGCATCTAAGCTTGGGGATGCCCAAGGCATCCCCTTCTTCATCGAGAACTTATCAGGTTTCTTCTATTGAAACTATATTTTTATTCCGTCACATTTTATGTACTTTACTTGGAGCGTCTGTGTGCTTTTATTTTTGTTTTGTTATCTTGGTTCTCTGAATAAATTCATCCTTGTGTGGGAGAGAGACACGCTCCGCTTTTTCATATGAACACTAGTGTTCTTCATTCTTACTTTTAATGTTCAAGGGCGAAAGTTGATCGCTTCACTTGTTGCTATTTGGTTGGAATCAGAAAATGCTTCATATGGTCTTGAATAATTTGATACTTGGCAATTGTTTTGAGCTCTCATAAATCATGTTTAAGCTCTTGCATCATGTAGTTTAAATCTAGTAGTGGAGAACTACTGTAGAGCTTGTTGAAATTTGGTTTGCATGATTGGTCTCTCTAAGGTCTAGATATTTTCTGGTAAAAGTGTTTGAGCAACAAGGAAGACAGTGTAGAGTCTTATAATGCTTGCAATATGTTCTTATGTAAGTTTTGTTGTACCGGTTTATACTTGTGTTTGCTTCAAACAACCTTGCTAGCCAAAGCCTTGTACTGAGAGGAAATGCTTCTCGTGCATCCAAAACCTTGAGCCAAAACCTATGCCATGTGTGTCCACCATATCTACCTACTATGTGGTATTTCCTGCCATTCCAAGCAAATACTTCATGTGCTACCTTTAAACAATTCAAAAGCTATTATCTCTTATTTGTGTCAATGTTTTATAGCTCATGAGGAAGTATGTGGTGTTTTATCTTTCGATCTTGTCATTTACTTTTGACAGACTTTCACAATGGACTAGTGGCTCATCCGCTTATCCAATAATTTTGCAAAAAGAGCTGGCAATGGGGTTCCCAGCCCCAATTAATTAACTTGCATTAATAATTCTCTTCACATGTTTTGCTCTGATCTATCAGTAAGCAACTTAAATTTGCAAATAGACACTCCTCCATGGTATGTGAATGTTGGAAGGCACCCGAGGATTCGGTTAGCCATGGCTTGTGTAAGCAAAAGGTTGGGGGAGTGTCATCTAATAAATAAAACTAAAGTACATGTGTAAACAAAAGAGAAGAGGGATGATCTACCTTGCTGGTAGAGATAATGTCCTTCATGGGAGCCGCTCTTGAAAGTCTGGTTGATAAGGTAGTTAGAGTACCCATTACCATTCGTTGACAACAACAAACACCTCTCAAAATTTTACTTTTATGCTCTCTATATGATTTCAAAACTTGAAAAGCTCTAGCACATGATTTAATCCCTGCTTCCCTCTGCGAAGGGCCTTTCTTTTACTTTATTGTTGAGTCAGTTTACCCATTTCCTTCCATCTTAGAAGCAAACACTTGTGTCAACTGTGCATTGATTCTTACATACTTGCTTATTTGCATTCATCATATTACTCTGTTGACAATTATCCATGAGATATGCATGTTGAAAGTTGAAAGCAACTGCTGAAACTTATATCTTCCTTTGTGTGTTGATGCCTTTACTTTGAATTTATTGCTTTATGAGTTAACTCTTATGCAAGACTTTTTGATACTTGTCTTGAAAGTACTATTCATGAAAAGTTTTGCTATATGTTATCTATTTGTTAGCAACCTATAGATCATTGCTTTGAATCACTCCATTCATGTCATATGCTTTACAATAATGTTGATCAAGATTATGATGGTAGCATGTCACTTCAGAAATTATGTGTGTTATCGTTTACCTACTCGAGGGCGAGTAGGAACTAAGCTTGGGGATGCTTGATACGTCTCCAACGTATCTATAATTTCTGATGTTCCATGCTTGTTTTATGACAATACCTACATGTTTTGTTCACACTTTATATCGTTTTGATGCATTTTCCGGAACTAACCTATTGACGAGATGCCGAAGTGCCAGTTGCTGTTTTCTGCTGTTTTTGGTTTCAGAAATCCTAGTAAGGAAATATTCTCGGAATTGGACGAAATCAACGCCCAAGATCTTATTTTTCCCGAGAGCTTCCAGAACATCAAAGAAGAGTCGGAGACGAGCCAGGGGGGCCACACCACCAGGCGGCGCGGCCTAGGGCCTGGGCGCGCCCCCTATGGTCTGGTGGCCCCAGGCCCCCTCCGAGGCTGCCCTTTCGCCTATATAAAGCCCCTGATCGAAAACCTAGAAACATAAGCCACGGTACGAGAAACCTTCCAGAGCCGCCGCCATCGCGAAGCCAAGATCTGGGGGACAGGAGTCTCTGTTCCGGCACGCCGCCGGGACGGGGAAGTGCCCCCGGAAGGCTCCTCCATCGACACCACCGCCATCTCCATCAACGCTGCTGCTCCCATGATGAGGAGGGAGTAGTTCTCCCTCGAGGCTAAGGGCTGTACCGGTAGCTATGTGGTTAATCTCTCTCCATGTACTTCAATACAATTATCTCATGAGCTGCCTTACATGATTGAGATTCATATGAGCTTTGTATCGCTACTAGTCTATGTGCTACTCATGTGATGTTATTAAAGTAGTCTATTCCTCCTGCATGGTGTAAAGGTGCCAGTGTGTGCACCGTGTGGTTCTTGTCGTAGGCTATGATCATGATCTCTTGTAGGTTGTGGAGTTAATTATCATTATGATAGTATTGATGTGATCTATTCCTCCTTTCATAGTGTAATGTGGACAGTGTGTATGCTATGTTAGTTCTCGGTTTATTTTGCAAAGATCTATTATGCTCTAAGGTTATTTAAATATGAACATCGAATGTTGTGGAGCTTGTTAACTCCGACATTGAGGTGCTCTTGTAGCCCTACACAATGAATGGTGTTTGTCATCCAACAAGAGTGTATGTAGCACAAATGAGAGAAGTTATTTATTATGCGATCAATGTTGAGAGTGTCCACTAGTGAAAGTATGATCCCTAGGCCTTGTTTCCAACATCGAATCCGTTTACTTCTTTGTTCTACTGCATGTTTACTCGCTGCCATATTTATTTCAGATTGTTATTACCACTCATATACATCCATACTACTTGTATTTCACTATCTCTTCGCCGAACTAGTGCACCTATACATCTGACAAGTGTATTAGGTGTGTTGGGGACACAAGAGACTTCTTGTATCGTGATTGCAGTTGCTTGAGAGGGATATCTTTGACCTCTTCCTCCCTGAGTTCGATAAACCTTGGGTGATTCACTTAAGGGAAACTTGCTGCTGTTCTACAAACCTCTGCTCTTGGAGGCCCAACACTGTCTACAAGAATAGAAGCACACGTAGACATCATGCACTAACCCTCTAATGAGTTTGCTTTAAGTTTGGTGTGGAGGAAGTTTCAAGGGTCAAGAGAAGAGGATGATACAATATGATCAAGAAGAGTGAAAAGTCTAAGCTTGGGGATGCCCCCGTGGTTCATCCCTGCATATTTTAAGAAGACTCAATCATCTAAGCTTGGGATGCCCAAGGCATCCCCTTCTTCATCGACAACTTATCAGGTCACTTCTAGTGAAACTATATTTTTATTCCATCACATCTTATGTTCTTTACTTGGAGCGTCTTTTGCTTTTGTTTTTGTTTTTGTTTGAATAAATTTGGATCCCACCATCCTTGTATTGGAGATATTACGCTCCGCTTTTTCATATGGAACACTTGTGTTCTTAGTTATGCTTTAATGTTCATGGCGAAGGCTGAAATTGCTTCGTTGATTGCTATTTGGTTGGAATCAGAAAATGCTTCATATGGTTTGGAATAACTTGAAACTTGGCAATTGTTTTGATCTCTCATTAGATCATGTTTAAGCTCTTGCATCATGTAGTTTAATCTATTAGTGGAGAACTACCGTAGAGCTTGTTGAAATTTGGTTTGCATGATTGGTCTCTCTAAGGTCTAGATATTTTCTGGTAAAGTGTTTGAACAAGGAAGACAGTGTAGAGTCTTATAATGCTTGCAATATGTTCTTGTGTAAGTTTTGTTGTACATGTTCATACTTGTGTTTGCTTCAAACAACCTTGCTAGCCAAAGCCTTGTACTGAGAGGAAATGCTTCTCGTGCATCCAAAAACCTTGAGCCAAAACCCATGCCATTTGTGTCCACCATATCTACCTACTATGTGGTATTTTTCTGCCATTCCAAAGTAAATTACTTGAGTGCTACCTTTAAAATTTCATTCCTTTGTCTTTGCAATATATAGCTCATGGGAAAAATAGCTTAAAAACTATTGTGGTGATGAATATGTAGCTATGTGTCTTAGTTCTTATAAGTTGCTTGTTGAGCGGTAACCATGTTTCTGGGGACGCCATCAACTTTTTACCTTGTTGGATATCATGTGAGATGCTATGCATGTTCGTCTTGTCTGAAGTAAGGGTGATTTATCATGATCAAATGGTTTGAGTATGCATATGTTAGAGAAGAACATTGGGCCGCTAACCAAAGCCATGTATCATGGTGGAAGTTTCAGTTTGGACATTCATCCTCACTCTCTTATGAGAATATTATCTGTTGTTGAATGCTTATGCATTAAAGAGGAGTCCATTATCTGTTGTCTATGTTGTCCCAGTATGGATGTCCTAAGTTGAGATCTATTAAAAAATCAAATGCGATTATCAAATGGCGGCATAGAGGTACCCCTTTGTGACACTTGGTTGAAACATATGTTATGCAATGATAATCCATGTAAATCCAAGCTAATTAGGACAAGGTGCGGGCACTATTGGTATTCTATGCATGAGGCTTGCAACTTGTAGGAAGTATTATGCATAACACATATGAATTATTACTACCGTTGACAAAATTGTTTCTATGTTTTCAAAACAAAATCTCTAGCACAAAAATAGTAATCCATGCTTCCCTCTGCGAAGGGCCATTCTTTTACTTTATGTTGAGTCAGTTTACCTACTTCTTTCTATCTTAGAAGCAAACACTTGTGCTAACTGTGTGCATTGATTCTTACATGTTTACTTATTGCACTTGTTATATTACTCTATGTTGACAAATATCCATGAGATATACATGTTACAAGTTGAAAGCAATTGTGAAACTTAATCATCCTTTGTGTTGCTTCAATGCATTCTACTTTGAATCTATTGCTTTATGAGTTAGCTCTTATGCAAGTCTTGTTGATACTTGTCTTGAAAGTACTATTCATGAAAAGTTTTGCTATATGATTCTGTTGTTTAGTCATTATCTCTTTGTTAGCAATCTATTGCTTTGAATCACTCCATTCACTTCATATGCTTTACAATAATGTTGATAAAGGTTATGTTGGTAGCATGTCACTTCAGAAATTATTTGTTGTTACCGTTTACCTACTCGAGGGCGAGTAGGAACTAAGCTTGGGGATGCTTGATACGTCTCCAACGTATCTATATTTCTTATGTTCCATGCTACTTTTATGACAATACTCACATGTTTTATACATACTTTACATCATTATTATGCATTTTCCGCACTAACCTATTAACAAGATGCCGAAGCGCCGTCTTTCTTTCATTTTTTGGTTTCAAAATCCTACAAAGGAAATATTCTCGAATTGGATGAAATCAAAGCCCAGGGTCTTATTTTTCCACGAAGCTTCGAAGACCGGAGGGGATACGAAGTGGGGCCACAGACCCCGTACCCATAGGGCGGCGCGGCCAGCATGGGGCCCGGCCTATGGTGTGGGGCCCCTGTGCCCCCTCCAACCCTACCCTCCGCCTACTTATAGCCTTCGTCGCAAAACCTGTATGAGGCCGATACGGAAATACCTGAGCTGCCGCCGCCGCCAATCCATCTCGGGGGATTCAGGAGATCGCCTCCGCACCCTGCCGGAGAAATCATCACCGGAGGGCTCTACATCATCATGCCCGCCTCCGGATTGATGCGTGAGTAGTTCATCCTTGGACTCTGGGTTCATCCTTGGACTAGTTGGTTGTCTTCTCCTCTTGTGCTATCATGTTTAGATCTTGTGAGCTGCCTAACATGATCAAGATCATCTATTTGTAATGCTACATGTTGTGTTTGGCGGGATCCGATGAATATAGAATATTATGTCAAGTTGATTATCAATCTATCATATATGTGTTGTTTATGTTCTTGCATGCTCTCCGTTGCTAGTAGAGGCTCTGGCCAAGTTGATACTTGTAACTCCAAGAGGGGTATTTATGCTAGATAGTGGGTTCATGCCTCCATTGAATCTGGGACGTGTGTGAAGTTCTAAGGTTGTGGATGTGCTGTTGCTACTAGGGATAAAACATCAATGCTTTGTCTAAGGATATTTGTGTACATTACGCACCATACTTAATGCAATTATCTGTTGTTGCAACTTAATACTGGAGGGTGCGGATGCTAACCCGAAGGTGGATATTTATGCATAGATGCATGCTGGATGGCGGTCTATGTTCTTTGTCGTAATGCCCTGATTAAATCTCATAGTAATCATCATGATATGTATTGAATCTTTATTTGTCAATTGCCCAACTGTAATTTGTTCACCCGCTGTTATTTATCTTAATGGAGAGACACCACTAGTGAACTGTGGACCGGTCCATTCTTTTACATCTGAAATACAATCTATGCAATCTCTTTCTTTGTTGTTCTTCGCAAACAAACATCATTCTCCACACCATACGTTTAATCCTTTGTTTTTAGCAAGCCGGTGAGATTGACAACTCACTTTACGTTGGGGCAAAGTATCTTGATTGTGTTGTGCAGGTTCCACGTTGGCGCCGGATTCACCGGTGTTGCACCCACTCTCCACCAACAACCTTCACGTGGTCCTTGATCTCTGACGTTCGATAACCTTGGTTTCTTTCTGAGGGAAAACTTGCTGTTGTGCGCATCACACCTTCATCTTGGGGTTCCCAACGGACGTGTGCTTCACGCGCCATCAATCGCCTCCCGTCGTAATGGTGTTGTCGCCCTCCCACCATAACTGCCACCTGCCCCTAACCCCGGCGGCGAGCGCCTATATCACACGGCCCTAAGACACTCCCTCCACACCCAAACCATAGACACCATAATCCAGAGAGCCCGAATACAAATGGACAGGAAGGAGGTTGTTCCAAACTCAGGCGCCCAGGCACTCCCGATGTAGGCTGGTGGGGAAGCGCCACCACCCTCGCATCAACTCTTGTGGTGGTGTCACCTCTGCGGACCCTCTCGGCGCCATGGCGGGAAGCAACATGTTCAGGGCCGGCGAACGGAGGAAGAACGGGCACCCATCATCGTCAACATCGCCCAGACCGCCGGTATCGCCAACATTCGCCTCCCTAGCTGTCGGAGTCCGCTATCGACGATCTCCATCACATTGGGGAGACAGGTGAGCTATATGAGGAATGTCGGAAGATTCGTGGCCATATCGAATCCCTGGAACTTGCAGATAGCCGCCTATCCTCGAATTCTCCTTGTGGGGAGACCCGAGCACGTCACCGAAGGCGGCCCATGGAGGTACCAAGGCGATGCCATCCTCATCCGCATTGGAGGACCATGAAGACTCAAAACGATGCCGCTTGATTCGCTTCCCATCCGGGTGCGTTCGCAGGCCTCCTCTCTACCTCCTCTCCAAACAGGCTGGCGAGGAACCCGGGAGCAAATATCGGTGAGTTCATCCGCACGACAACAATGCAAGAGGCGACATCGCGACAAGATCCTTCGGCACGGGTCCACCTGCCTATCGCCCGGACCTGCAGAGGTGGATCACGCTCGAGACGAGCTCACCGACGATGAGTGGTCGTCTCAGTCTTCTTTGAGACTGCCAAGCTGCCGCACCTGCCGCGAGGTGATCGGGCCGCGGGCGAATGGGCTCCGCGACGCTGAGAGGACACGCTACGCGAACAACCTGAGCATCCCTCTAACACACCACGAAGACAAGCGCAAGTGGTACAAGGCGAAGTGCCCTCGAGGCAGGCGCGCTGCCAGACGGACATCCCTTGGAGGAACGTGGCTGCCCTTGGATCCGCACGAGACCACGTCCATCTCGCGAGCTTGGTCTGGTGGCCCACGTCGTCAAGGAGGTCCGAGCTTATCGGTCAAGGACAGCAACAGCAGCGACATGAACGACAAGGCGGCACCACCATCGTCCAGCAGCAATGGCCTCTCGGCGGACATGGCGATCACCACCAAGCCCGGCAGCGACACCAAGCATCACAAGGAAAACACCACCACCAGGGCGCGAGCGATCCCAACAAACCCACGTGGAAGCCAAGAAGGGAAGCTGGAAGAGGAAGGCTAGGAATGAAGGAAGGAGAGGCCGAGAAACCTGTGATGGAGATAGATGTACCTGCCCCCGCGGTGGGGGTTGGTGCAGGAAAACGTCAAGTCCACGTCCGGCTGATGCAAGTCGACGGTAAGTCTAAAAACAAAAAGAAGAAGGCAGAGGACACCGAGCTGTGACCTGGTCATAGCTGATCCAGGGATGGAGACAAGGCAGCAACCAATCCAGGCTCCGGTCAACCGACAAGCATAAGTGTCGGGCGCCATGGTCGGTTTTAGGATGGAACTGCCAGGGACTTGGCTTGCCCCGGACAGTTCAAGAATTGGTGCAGCTGGTGCACACCTACAAGGCTAGGATCGTTTTCATTAGTGAGACCAGACAGTGTGAGAAAAATCTAAAAGAACTTACTGGTAGGCAAGGACTAAAATTATGTATCACTCAAAAAGGTGCAGGATCGGGTGCTGGCATAGCCTTGTACTGGGATGAGCAGATCCAAATAAAGGTCATGTCTGAAGGTTTGAGGTACTTTGGATGGTAAAAGATATCCCCAATGGCCGTAAGTGGCGGGGCACTTTCCTTTATGGCGAACCCAAAATTGTGAAAGACACCACATGTGGAACACCATTGAAGAATTAAGCCAAATGCCGTTGAACCTTGGTTGATGTTGGGTGATTTCAATGAATGTAAGTGGCAGCATGAACACTCGGTCAATCAAGGAGATCAGAAAAGAGATTGTAGAGTTGGAAAAGTTCTTAATTTATGTGATCTCCAGGACATCAAATTTAGTGGCCCCTAGACTTATGACAACAAAAGGAAGGGTACCCACAACGTGAAAGCTAGGATTGATATAGCAGTGTGTTCTCCAAGCTGGACAACCCTATATCCTGAGGCTAGACTCTCACATTCGCTCCACAAGGTCGACCATTTACCTTTGGTCCTAGACTGCGCAACTCCGCAACCAACCTAGGGGTGAAAAATTTTCAGATACGAACAAATGTGGGACGGGAGGCGTCCCCGGCCGACGCCATCGAGACTGCCCGGTCTAGCCTGCCAAAGTGTGCGTCCTGGATGATCTGGCAGAAAATCAGCAGACCGGAAACCACCTAAAAGAGTGGAGTTCTGAAACTTCCCAAGGTTACCAAAGTGAAATCGAGAAAGAAAATAAATGAGACTCAAAAAACTCGGAAGAGGCAGCCCAGCTTTAGGGATGAGGAGGTGAGAAGATCTCCATGGACCTTGATGAGCTCGCAGAGAGGGGATGATGTGGAAGCAATGCTCCCGTATTAAATGGTTGCATGAAGGAGATAAAAACACCACATACTTCCATAGAAAAGCCAATTGGCGATGATCAAAGAACAACATCAAAAGAATCAGAGGCCTAAATGGCAACTGGACAGTGATCCTAAAGAAATTAAAAAACTAGCTGATGACTTCTTCCATGAACTATACTCAAGACACGTGCGTTGTCCCGAAGAGATCCTCAGACACCTTCCGAGATGACGACGATGACACAAATTATGAGCTATGCGGAGAGTTCACCGACGAGGAAATCAGTGATGCCCTTTCCAGATCAGGCCTTTGAAGGCTCCCGGACCGATGGGTTACCTGGCAGGTTTTTCAGCGTAATTGGGGAATTATGAATTCAGAAGTGATCAGTTGTAAGAAGGTTCTTCCTCGGAACTATTCCTCCCGGCCTAAAATGATACCGTGATCGTGCTAATCCCAAAAGGTAACAATCCCGAGACACTTGTGACTTCCGTGCCAATCATCCTATGCAACGTTATCTACAAGGTCATTTCCAAATGCCTTGAAATAGATTGCGCCCTTTCTGAATGATCTTATCTCTAAAACTCAAAGCGTTAATCCCTGAGACTACTCACCGACAATGCATCTATTGCCTTTGAGTGTTTCCATAAGATCTAGAGGAGCAACATCGAGAGATACCCACCGTGCATACAAACTAGACCTCTCAAAAGCATATGACCGAGTTGATTGGCGCTTCCTCGAGAAAATGCTCCGGAAACTTGGCTTCGCAAAGGATGGACAAAATGGGTGATGAGTTGTGTCGGCCATCCGATTCTCGGTCGAATAAGTGGACAAACAACACATGCCTTTTCCCCTCGAGGCATCGACAGAGGTGACCCCTTTGTCCTATTCCCTGTTTGTTGGGGAAGCCCTCTTTGTATCCTGAGAGGGGAAACTAGTAAGGTACATCACTCCTTTGACGGTGGCTCGTGGTGCCCCGGTATTTCAAACCTCCTCTTTGCTTTGTGACCTCCTCTTCTTCAAAGATACCGTAGAGAGGCGGAGCAGTTGACAACACTCGAAAATATTCCAAAGGTGCAGGGTCAACTTCTGAGTCCAAGCAAATGCTCAATCATGTTTAGCTCGTTTGTCAGAGGCAATCCAGTTGGAAGTGAAATCCACCCTCTGTCGTCACCACTACCACTTTTGAAGAGAAATATTTGGGCCTTCCTACCCTAGAGGGTAGAATGAAAAATGGCAGCTTCCAACCCATCATGTCTAGGTTCGACAAAAGGCTCACAAACTGGGATGAAAGGTTCATGTCCCATGGTGCTAAGGATACCCTCATAACCGTGGCTCAAGCTCTTCCAGCTCATGTGATGGGGATTTTCAAGCTTTCTAATGGCTTCTGTGAGCACTATGAAACACTTTTGAGGGACTTCTGGTGGGGAGATGACAAAGATAGAAGAAGAGTACACTTTGGACGGCAGGGATAACCCGACAAAACCAAGATCCGAGGTGGACTGGGCGGACATGAACTTGTTCAACCAAGCTATGCTAGCCAGAATGGCATGGCGTCTAATCCAACACCCGAACAGCTTATTTGCCAGGGTCCTCAGGGCGTACTTCCCAAAGGCAACATCTTGGACACGGTTTTCCTCGGTGGATCCCTCGCCCTATGGGAGAGGTGTGGG
The DNA here is from genome assembly GCA_030979885.1 of Lolium multiflorum. Classification (NCBI taxonomy): domain Eukaryota; kingdom Viridiplantae; phylum Streptophyta; class Magnoliopsida; order Poales; family Poaceae; genus Lolium; species Lolium multiflorum. The sequence continues at coordinate 284,612,955 of CM061750.1, forward strand.
GTTCGGCCTCTCGAACTCCTAAAGGAAACGTCATTAGCTGCATTGGTGATGGCAAAAACACTCGAGATCCTTAGAGACCGGTGGCTCCCCGGAGAGTGGACACAAAATTACTGCTATGAAAAGAACTAGCGTCGGCGATGGGTTAACCAGCTCATAGACAATGTTACAAAAACCTGGAAGATGGACCTCCTCCATGAATTATTCTACGATCACGATGTGCAAGCTATCGTGAAGATTGAAATCCATCAACATGATCAAAGTGACCGGCACTTCATGAAAAGAATGGGAACTTCTCTCGTTAGGAGTGCATACCTCCTTGCCTATAACCTAAAGCAAGCACATGGATATAGGCAGCTCTAGTAGCAAGCCAAATGGAGAAAGATCTATCTGGAATACCATCTGGAAGGCTGGGGTTCAACCAAAAAGCAGAGTAGAGTTGTTGCCTACAAAGAATAACAAGTTGAGAAGGAACTTGGAGACAAATAACCTATGATGCATCGTGGAATGGTGTTGAGCATTCCCATCACGCCACCGCGTCGCACCAAAGATGCTGCACTCGCACACGCCATGCGACAGTAAATGGAACTTGCCAAAGGAATATAGGTTCAGATATACTGGGATCGACTGGCTGCAAATTTTGTTGGCCAGGTAGATGTCAATACCTGTGCAAATATACTGAAATTCTTGTGGAGAGCGTGGCACTTGAGGAATAACATCATCCACGAAGATGGCAAGGAAACAATTGAGAGGTCAGTATCCTTCCTCGAATCCTATGATTCCGAGGGCTCGACACTCAGCTGCAACGAGAGCCACAAAGGCAAGGGACCTGACTATCCAGAAGTACCGACCTCAGCTAGGATGAAGACCACGGAAACCTCGATGATCTGCTCTCGGAGGGTTGGGTGAAGCTCAATACCGGCCTCCTTCATTGGTGCGTATAAACCCAGCTGGTGCGGGCGCCGTGGCTAGGTGCAGTGATGGACGTGTTGTCCTGGCTGCCTGCTCGCCGATCGCTACCTGCTACGATGCGGAGGATGCAGAAGCTAAAGCGGCTCTGCTGGGAGCCAAGCTCATGCAAGGCATGGGCTACGGCAACATCATTCAGGAAACTGATTATGTCGCGGTGGCATCCGCCTTGATATCCAATGATATTAACAGATCAAAGCAATGGTCCATTTATGATGAGACTAAGATGCTTCTGAAGAACTACCGAAATGTCAAGATTGTCCATGCCAAGAGAGAGAGCAATAGGGTGGCCGATGCTCTTGCAAATGTTGCCAGATCGGCCGGGAGCTGCATATGGTTCGATCAACTCCCAGACCTTGTTACCCAGCTTGTATCAGAGGACTACAATGTAAACTCGTCCTCTTATGATAATATAAGCTCTCTTTCCTAAAAAAGTAGCTAGCTCCTAACTAGAAACTAATACAGTACGGATTGCAAAAACAAAAAATATTATTCATCAAATTAATTAACTTCTTGCCATAATGCTACGATTTTTGCTGCCGATTACTTCTTGACGAATTCATCCCGTCGAAGAAATTTCCTACTTCCATGGATTTCTCACCATCTTTTCTTGTTTGCTCATTCTGCATTATATTCCATAAGAAGAGGGAGTTTCACATGTCAAATATCAAACGTCGAATAACAGAGGTAATTGGTTCAATATGACTGAGAAGTGTCTCCTTACACTAGACCACTCGACAACATCTTGCTATCCTAAACAACGGTATGCCAAAGGAAGAGAGACACGTATCTGATATCACTTGCAGGAAATTGGATGATATAGGTGACTTAAACATACAGTTTTACAATATTTATTGATGCAAAATACAAATAAGAGAATTTTCCTAAGATACAAAACTAAAATCTCGCCATGCATGCTTCGGTAAGTGCATCAATTTACTAAATCTAAAACAATAATTCTATCGTGACAAATAAGAGTAATTGAATTGATACATAATATGTATGCACTAGAATGAATAGCAATAAAATACAAAATACAATGGAAATAGATTATGTCTGTTCTACATTTTTTTACATCCATTGATAATAACCACTAGTACTCCTCGAAATAGGCTTTCACCCCGTTATATTAATATAGCAACCACACGATACAACGAGCACGCTGGAGCCGCAGCACAACAAATAAAACATACAAAGAAAGAAAATACTGACACCGGCAGATCGACAGAAAAGAAAACGAGTCGCCACCGCTGCGCCCTCCGGACAAGTCTCACCACGCTCCTAGCACATTGGATCGCCGCATACCAAGCAACACCTTCAACAAGGAAAGAGGCGACGATGCCGCTGCTGCCCAGACTAGTCCTAGGGTTTCCCCGCACGCAGCGGAGGGTGAAGAGGGGGTACACCCGATGCCCTCCAGGAAGGAACGATGGAACCCGCAGCGGTCACCGCGTCGGTGACCGAACGAGCCAGCAAGGATTTCTCCTGACCCCCACCAACACCACCCCGGACGATCCAAAGTGTCCACGGAACCTCTTGTCCACCAACATGCGCCACTCGGTCTTGGCTCCATCCTCGCCGTTTCAAAGGTGGTCACCGTCGAGGCCTAGGGGAAGGAAAGGGGACAATGGGGTTAGGGTAGCAGCACCGCAGCTGCACGGAGGCAATACTCTACCGCCTTGCGATTAACCGACCGAACGTAGCAACAGAGACACACTAGGACTGTACTGGCCCGACCAGGCCCAAATTGGCCCGCGAAGTCTCCGCCATCGTGCTGCAGCAGGCCGGCTGGCAACGCCGCCACCACCCATCTCCACCGACGCACCTCCTCCACCTCCAAGGAATGACACGAGCGAACCTATCTAGGAACGAACTTAATGATCCTAATTAACCAAGAGATTCCTTTGACATCCTTGCTACTATCTAGGAACAAACGCTTATTTTGGTTCGCTCATACCCTCATTTTACATATGGTGATGTCAGCAAGCACTCACTAGTCCTCATGACTCTTTACAATTTTCCTAAAAGATCTCTAAGATCAAAAACCCCGATATGACGGTGATGGATTTTGAAAGTAACAAGGTTGCCACACTTCCACCCATATATTATCGACGCAAATAATTCAAGTCACAACAACAAATGAAACCACCAAGTGCATCATTGGTGTAGAAATAACAGTCACAACTCACCATGATAAATTTATGTACTATAGATTTAGTGGTAGTAGGATCAAGAAGGATTCATGAAAGGATGCAAACGCCAACAATTGGACTCAGAAGACACAAAGGGTAGCTACTTATATCCCACACTAGAAAAAAACTAGACATTACTCATATCATCCATAAATCTCAAAGGATCTGCGATTCAAAACGACCATCACAAGATGATAAAAAAATGTTACCAAAAATGATAGATAACTATTCGGACCATGGAACAGACGACCCATGGCTCCAACATGACAAAACATGATATGGTCGAGCAAACTAAGATAGGATATGACCCTTTTGGAAAAAGTAAACTGGTGAAAGAAATAAGATACAAATCGACAAGCGATTAAGATGATGCATGTAGTTGGCCATGCATGCCTTGTGGAGGGCCTTTCCTTCCTTGTGTAGGAGGGAAGAACTCAAAGATCTTGCATCAGTGACTTCCCATGGACACCTGCACCATCGCCTTATCGAAGGTCTGAGTCATCTCATCACCGTTGAAGCTAACATTGGAGGTGCCACCATCGCGGTTATCTTTGAAGCTACCATGGAAAAGAGAACCAATGGCCCCTCCTCCAGATCTCATCATGTCAATCCATCCCTCGTGGAGCTGGGATGGCTCTTTTCCTAGATTAATTGCTTCATGACCAACAGATACCCATGCCATTGGTGACAGTAGGAGACACACACGGGGAAGATTGATAGACTGATGGCTGATCTCGGATCTTTGCGATGCGTTCGCCAATGCTCTTGAGGAGAACATCCACCTTCAAGCCAAGTTTGGTTAGATCCTCAATGGATAGCCCCATGAGTCCTGGGAACTTCCCCATCATGACCTTGTGCAGGAGGATCCTAATCTCATACTCTTCGCGTCGCTCCTAGACTTCGGATCTGGTTCGAAGCTTGGCAATGCGCCGGATAAGGAAGGACTCCGATCCGTCGTCTTCTTGCACCGATTATGTTCCGGCATGTCCTTGAACCGGTTTAGGATGGCCACCGCCTCATCGTGGATGGCGGGTACACATGTGGCACCGACTCACCCTCACCATAGATAACAACGCAGGCCTTAGCATCACACAAGGTGGCCAACTCACCTGCCTTCTTCATCATGCCATTGCTATGCTTCTGGAAGGTGGCACGGCGGATGGAGTTGTTGGGGATGTAATTGGAGGTTCACCTTCTTGCGAGGCATTGTTGACCCGATCAAGCAAGCATGCAACAAGAGGAGGAAACAACAAAGGAAATTTGGTGGGTTTGGTGACTTGAATGCGAAGGAGAGGTGGGTTTATAGTGAAGGTCGAGACTATGAGCTGGATACAGTGCCGAGAAATTTTAATATGGTAGGATATTACTATTACAGATATGCAGGGTATTTTATGATTTAGTGCTTATTAACGTGATCCAATATCTAGCACATTCCACCCTAGCCGGGCTTTAATTGCGTAGATATGTTGCTTGTCGTACATTTACGACTTCTAAATTTCCCTTGATAAGATAAGGAGGTGATACCTACCATGATTAATGCATCGTCACAAGAAAGATTTTCTTCAATGCGCAAAATATATATGATCACAATCAATTAAGGGGGCGGTCGATAAATAGGACTTTCCTACATACATTTATTGAAAGGACACATATGCCGCCTAGAGGGGGGTTGTAATGTCCCAGGTTTAGAGACGACCGAGGGGTAGATTTTAGAAAGGGATGTGCATTGCATTGCAAATTCTGGGGAAATTTCGCGCTTTTAAACAAAAGCTGCATCGAAGGGGGACAAGTTTCTCTCTCGACACCTTACAGGGTTAGGGTTTCGAGAGTGCGATAAACTTGTTCCTTGTTCACTAAACTAGAGTTTTGAGAAGAGAGGGAGAGATTGCATCAAACTTAAGTTGCATGATTGAATTCAAATTTAAGTTGCATGATTGAATTCAAATTTAAGTTGCATGATTGAATTCTAACCAAAGTTGAATTTGAATTTCAAATTCAAACATTAAACATATATCTCATAATTTAATTGTAAGGAAATTCATTAAGTAAATAATAAATATACACATTATAAATAATACACATAATAAATAAAGCTCCTTAGAGAAAACCTTGAGCTTTATTGATAACACACATTATACAATGTCTTTACATTATTCACAAATGAAATAAAGGAATATTACAACATATTACAAGAATTGGACAAAAATAGAAAAAGAAAAGAAAAGGAAATTACAATTCAATGATCTATCCTAAAACTACAAGCTAAACTTCATTTAGTCTTGTGCTTGATGATCTTCATGATCATTGGATCATCACCTTGAACCCTGCACAAATCAAACAAAAACAAGTTATGCCAAGTGGCATAGCCACTTGGCAGGTTAAAAATCAAATAGAATTGGAGAGGATATGACCAAAGCTGCCGAGCTGATCCATTCTCAGCCAAGACACAAAGAGCATTTTCCACAAGCAACTGGTGATCATATGACCACCAGAAGCTTGCAAGAGCATGCTACAGCATGCTAGACATCAAGTATAGCACCAATACATGGCCAGACAATTGAATTGACCACAGAACTGGAACAATGGCATAGCAGATAATCAAAAGTATGATTTATAATTGTATGCAGAAGCACACCATCAAGGGATGGTGATGTTTGCCCACGGACATGCTCAAGGAGCATGTCTATGAATTATAGCAAAGGCACCCAAGGGCACCGGCTCTTGCAAACTTGCAAGGATTGCACTGCAATCAAGCCAGGGCAATATATATGAACACACTTGAGTAATTGGCAAGAATAGCATCAAGAACAGAGGCACAGAGACGCACAAGCACAAGCACAAGCATGGATACAGTAGCAATGGCCATGGTAGTAGCACGACCAAATATGCATAGCAATAGAGCAAAGCGGTAGCTAGCATCCAGACAGCAAGAAGGAGCCCAGAATGCGCACAACAACAAGAAGCATCGGCAGCAAGCACATCAACAGCAGCTAGTAGAGCAGTAGCGCGGCCGAGATGACCTCTCCATGAGGAGGAAGCCATCTCAAGATAGGAGGAGAAGAAATAGAACACGAAGAAGAAGAGGAGGTGGCGCACTTACCGTGGTCGAGCAGACAAGCATGGCCATGGCGGCCACGGCGGCACACACCAGAGCGCGGCGGCGCCAGGCCAAGCCAGGCCATGGCGGCACCACGACACCACCCGCACCACGGCGGCGAAGCCAGGGCGGCGTCCAAGCACCAGGAGCGCCAGAACGGCGGGATCGAGCGGATCCCGTAACCCTAGCACCAGAGGGTCGAGGCGAGAGCAGAGGTCGCCAACGTCGACGACGGATAGGATTGACCGCCGTCGTGGGGCGCGTCGATTGCGCACCATGGCGGGGGCCAGATCCGGCGGAGCTCGCCGGAATCGAGCGCGACGGCGGAGGCGACGCGGGTCGCCGTAGCGGTGGGTTAGGGTTCGGACACGCGCGAGAGAGAGAGGAGTGGGGCTGGTCGAGCCGGACCAGGCCGGTCGGTTCGACCTAACCCACTGGGTTGCACCGACAGGTGGGCCCAGGGGTATTTGTGTCTTTTCACAAATAAATAAAAATGCTGAAACTTTGAAAAATCATAGAAAATTATTAATAGCTCTAAAAAATAATTAAAAATATGAAAATCACTCAGCATAAAATTCTCTATCATAATAAATTATGAAATAGAATTTTAAAGACAAATATGACTAAGCCCTAGTTTAATGATTAAAATTAACCATTTAAGCCACACTTTATATTTTTAATATTAAAAATAAGTCCATAAATATTATTGGACATTCAAAACACCTTGACAACATTTCAAGGTTGTATTTTACCCTAAACAGAGTATCCCTAAATTGTTCTTAGTATTAACCTTCCACATAAAATAATAAAACACCGGAAGGGGGGAACAACCCTAAAAGCTGAATCATGCATAATTGCTTCTTTAACCATTGCCCTTATCGGACAATGATGCTATTTTTCAGCAACAGAGGACAAGGGTCAGTCCACACCATCCAACTGCAACACTTTGCAGTGTTCAGGCAAGTTCATCGCTTGCTCATGTCATTTGAGTATTTTTACCAAATTACTTGCAAAGTACTATGTTTATCACTATTGCATAAAAAGCAAAACCACTATTTTCATAACTATGAATATGACTATGTGGTGGGCAATGGAACCATGGATTGTGTTGATATGGTGGGGTTCCATTGCAAGGGTTTATATCCATCTAGGATTAAACAACAAATGTCGTCCAGTGATTCTTGTGCCGTAAAACTCGTGTTCACCATAAGATCTGGAGTGGGACGGAGTAGCCAATTGTATTTCCACCTCTCGTACATCAACGGATGCGCTTACCGTAGCAGTTGTGTCTTGCGGAGCAACTTGAGGGTGGGGAGCCCCTTCTAATTCCCCACGGTATAGCAGTGCTTACCGTAGCGGTTGCGGCTTGCGGAACAACTTGAGGGTGGGGATCCCCTTCTAATTCCCCACGGTAATGTGGTCTATGATGGGTTGCAGCTACCGGCGAAGGAGTTTGGTTAACGAGTCCCAAACTGTTGTCGTGGTCGGGGTCCATCCTTAATTGGTGTAAGAGGACCGACGAGGACCCAGGGTCGGGGTATGCAACAAAGGGTGGGTGTGCGAGGTAGCGGAGGAATATGAACGGCTAAGACCTTATACCGGGCCTCACACCAAAGGAAGTGTGGATGGGAAAGCTGCCCGGTTGGCACCAAGGTTAAGATCTCTTATGGGTAAAGAAACACACCTCTGCAGAGTGTAACGAATTGTGACCAGTCACTCCTTGTTCCGGGATTTGGAACTGCGAACGCTGCCGGAAAGGAACTCCATGAAGTTCTAGTCAACCGGTGAAGGCTGACGGACATAGTTCTTCTGAATAAAAGCAACCTTTTGAAGAAATAATTATTAAAACCTGCATGGTATCAGACTCACTGGTCTGGTATCGTAGTTAGTGCATTAAACACCTCTTTCCTAATATGAACTTGTTGAGTACGCTCGTACTCATACCACTCTTAAATCCCCTGCTTAGATTGTCTGAACCATCTGGAGGAGGACAACGACAACCCTGAAGGAGCCGACATCATCGGCTATGAAGAACCAGACCTCTCAGGTGTTGAAGGTGTAGACTACCTGATAGTCTACGGAACCGGGGAGGGTTCCGGAGGAGAACAATCTTAGACCTAGTAGTAGTATTAGTAGTACCCGAGCAGTCCAAACTCTTAGTAATTAACTGCTCGTTGGAATAAATGTATAGTCTCGTGAGACTTCTATATTGTAAGTTAAGTTGGGTTCGCCTCGAACCCAGGAGTATCCCTCTTAGGACCCAAGAGGAGCTCCGAGATGATATGTATATATGGCTTGTAATAATAAATGAATGAGTTATGGACCTGCTATGTTCTGTTGTACTACTCTGAGGGATGTAATATTTGCGGATTGGTACTTCGCGAATGTTATATCAACGACTGGCATACTACAACATGCAGTGGTATGCAGGGTCACCACAGTTGGTATCAGAGCAAAAGCTTTGACCTTAGGTTGGAACCTAGTAAATGGGACGAAAACGTTAGGAGTCAAATAGGATTAGTAAAGAATTCTCTAAAAATATGGTGTATATTCACTTGAGAATAAAACAATCATATCTTTTAGTGCGATAATTCTTTATTATCTCTATTATGATGCATTATTACTAATCTTATATTCTTTCTTTTCTACAGCCAACTATGGCAAGTTCACGTTCGGGACGTAACGTGAAAGTGATGGAATCAAACCTGAGTGAATATGATGGAGGACTCGCGGATATTCTTCGTGCTATGTTGCTTGAATTTGGGTGCGATCCCCAAATCAAAGTAACGAAATACATGTACTACGACGGTACAGTATTAGCGAAGTGTAGGGTAGGACTAAGACTTCCAGAATCCCTAGGAATGAGTGTAGTGATGCCAGCAGGTGAGGCTAGAACTATCCAAACAGCCTACCACATAGCCATAATGAGAGCCATCACTGATATTCGGGAACATAAGACGAAGGAGCTTATTGGTTCCGAATTCTCTCATATTCCTCATATGGAGGAGGAAGATGATCCTATGCTTAACCACCTCAAGTATGCTAAACGCAAACCAGTAGAAGCCGCTAAGTACATGGATAATAGTCGCAACCTACTGACATTGTTCTTTCAGTTGAACCGACATTTGTCGGGAGCAATTGACACAATGTTGGAAGAATTCACTGAGCCCAAGGAGGAGACAAAAGGAAAGGAACCCATGGAGGGAGTGGTTCATACACCAGTTTATTCAGCTGGTGACTACATTAGTATTGACCATCCAGAACAACAAACCACACCTATTACACCTAGGTACTTTCCTAGTAATTCCTATGGAGGATATGAAGGTGGAGAGGAATCCGGAAACCATCAGCGTTCCGTGACTCCTATAGAAAACTCAACAGGTTGGCGTTGGGGATCAGATACTGGAAACCATAGTGATTCGGTTAGGTATAATCCTGAGATGAATGATGATGCCACAACCCAGTTTCAGAACAATCAGTATAATAGAGGAGATATTGAGGGGTATCCGATGCTGATTGAGTCTGATACTGATGGTGGAAATACCTATGGTGGAGTTACCGGGGAGTACACCCGATGGGTGGATTATGATGCACTGAATGACCAGTTCATGAACACAGATTTTTCCCTCGGATCATCATCCGATTCCGACTACAAGCCTACGGGAAGACCCTATGTTCCAGATTCTGTCAGGAGGACTACACGTTCGACCGGATGGAAGCCTGGGATGTATCGGGAGTGAAGCACGACTAGAGACCACCATGGGAGGCGAGACTACAATACAGTTGTACCACATGTATTGTAGTATGTAATATTTGTATAAATTTGTACATATACTTTAATAAGTGAGTTTGCATACTCACATCGCTACTGAGTATTGTAATAAGACCACTTAAGTATGTATATACATGGTATATGTTTTGTATGATTTGCATTTGCTTCTTGATTTCCATTGTGTGACTAGTTCTGTGCACAAAGTTGAGCTCAGAAAACTTGCGCATGGAGTAATTATGAGTACCACTTTGTGTTGCAGAACTAGGGGGATATGTCGGGAGCGCCGAGTGAGGAGAGTGAAGAGCAGCGCCTCGAGCGTGAGGCCAGAAGAAGGCTGAGGCTGATGAAGCAGCCAGGAATCAGTTTCCACCACCACCACCACCGATGACGCAGCAGAATTTCCTCCAATACATGCAAATGTTGGAGGAAAGGCAACGTGTGACAATGGAGCAGCAAAATAAGTTCTTCCAGGAGCTGCTTCAGCAGAACAGGGTGGAGAGGCCCGAGAACCAGGGAGTCACTTTGTCAGACTTCCAGAATACAAAGCCAATATCCTTTGCATACGCGCCCGAACCCATGGACGCAGAAGTTTGGTTGATGGATACTGAGCGCAAGCTCAATACAGTTGGATGCAACGACCTGGAGAAGGTCAGGTATGCAACACACTTGTTGTGTGGACCTGCCGCATCATGGTGGGATATAGTAGCCGTTTATCCGGCTGACAAGGTATTCACATGGGATGAGTTCAAGAGGAAGTTCAGGGAATCCAATGTCCCTGAAAGCATAGTGGAACTGAAGCGTCGAGAATTTGAAAGTCTCGAGCAGAAGGATAAGGCCATCCTGACTTACGTCAGGGAGTTTTCTGGATTGTCTCGGTATGCCGTGGAGGAGGTCAATACCGAGGACAAGAAAAAGAAGAGGTTTATGCGAGGATTGAATCCTCAGTTCAAGGTACAGCTCAGGATGCTGAGAGCGACTGAGTTCCAAGAGTTGGTGGATGAGCCATCACTCTGGAAGATGATTTCAAGCAACTGCAAGAGGAGAAGAGGAAGAAGGCTAAATTTGAGCCTAAGAGGTTTGGCAGCAACAAGCCAAACATGGGCAGTTTCAGTTTCAACTCACAACTACAACAGGAGGAGAACCAAGCGTTTGCATCGCAAACTAGATTGTCCGTCGTTTGTGGATTCCGAGGTCATACCTCGAAGGATTGCAAGAAGCCCAAGATAATATGCTTTGGGTGTCGTCAGGAGGGGCAGCTGAAAGACTGCCCCAAAAGAAAAAATGACGGAGGAGGTCAGTCAGGAGGAGGAGGAAGCAGGAGGAAACACCGGAGGGAATTGGAAGAACAAGAAACCCTTCGGCAAGTTAAACTGCTTGGAGGAGGTGGTGAACTCCGATCAAGCAGTGATAGGTACGCTTCAGATACTCACTCATCCTGGCAAAGTACTTTTTGATACTGGTGCAACTACATCATTCATTTCCCAGCAATTCATCATCAAACATGGGATTAGATGCACTAAGTTAGATAAACCCATAACCATACTTTCTGCGGGGGGAACGATATTAGTAACCCACACCAAACCTGGACAAGTCATTATGATCAATAAGTGTGCGTTTGACGCAGACCTGTTCATTTTACCGATGAAGGACATTGATGTCATTCTTGGTATGAACTGGTTAGAAGAAAATGGAGCACTGATAGATTGTACCCATAAGACAGTGTCTCTGAAAAGCCCAGGTGGAGATAGAATCATATACCAAGGAGATAAGCATACTCAGATTGAAGTTGAGTTAAAGTTGAATAGTATGAAGGAGGTGAAACTCGAGGACATTCCAATTGTCAACGAATTCCAAGATGTATTTCCTAAGGAATTACCTGGAATGCCACCAGATAGGGAGATAGAATTTACTATCGACCTAATTCCAGGAACAGCTCCGATTGCTAAAGCACCATACAAGATGGGGCCTAAGGAGTTGAAAGAACTCAAGGAACAATTGGATGACCTGGAACAGAAAGGATTCATACAGGAGAGTATTTCACCATGGGGATCACCTGTGATCTTCGTGGATAAACGAGATGGAGGTCGAAGGATGTGCGGAGACTATAGGAACTTGAATAATGTTACTATCAAGAACAAGTACCCACTTCCTAGAATCCAAGATCTTTTTGATCAAGTTAGAGGCGCGGGAGTCTTTTCCAAGATTGATCTAAGATCCGGTTATCACCAGATAAAGATCAAGAAGGAAGACGTTCCGAAAACAGCCTTTGTCTCGAGGTACGGACATCATGAGTATCTCGTAGTACCTTTTGGACTAACCAATGCCCCAGCAATATTCATGAATCTCATGAATAAGATCTTCATGCCATGTCTGGACAAGTTTGTCATCGTATTCATCGATGATATCTTGATATATTCCAAAGATAAAGCTGAACATGCTGAACATCTTAGGATAGTGTTGCAAACACTAAGGGAACATCAACTCTATGCCAAGTTCAGTAAGTGTGAATTTTGGCTAGATCAAGTAGAATTTCTTGGTCATGTCATTAGCAAGGATGGGATAGCAGTAAACCCAAGTAAAGTAGCATCAGTTTTGGATTGGGAAGTGATACGTCTCCGACGTATCGATAATTTCTTATGTTCCATGCTACATTATTGATGATATCTACATGTTTTATACACATTATATGTCGTATTTACGCATTTTCCGCACTAACCTATTAACAAGATGCCGAAGAGCCGGTTGCTGTTTTCTGCTGTTTTGGTTTCAGAAATCCTAGTAACAAAATATTCTCGGAATTGGACGAAATCAACGCCCGGGTCCTATTTTTGCACGAAGCTTCCAGAGCGTGAAGGGGAAAGGAAGTGGGGCCACGGGTGCCGCCACAACAGGGCGGCGCCTGGCCCGGCCGCACCCTGGCGTGTGGGGCCCTCGTGTGGCCCCCGCGTTGCCCTTCCGCCTACTTAAAGCCTCCGTCGCGAAACCCCCGTACAAGAGCGCCGGAAAACCTTACCGAGACGCCGCCGCCGCCAATCCCATCTCGGGGGATTCGGGAGATCGCCTCCGGCACCCCGCCGGGAGGGGAATCATCTCCCGGAGGACTCTTCATCGCCATGATCGCCTCCGGAGTGATGAGTGAGTAGTTCACCCCTGGACTATGGGTCCATAGCGGTAGCTAGATGGTCGTCTTCTCCTCATGTGCTTCATTGTTGGATCTTGTGAGCTGCCTAACATGATCAAGATCATCTATCTGTAATACTATATGTTGTGTTTGTCGGGATCCGATGGATAGAGAATACTATGTTATGGTGATTATCAATCTATTACCTATGTGTTGTTTATGATCTTGCATGCTCTCCGTTATTAGTAGAGGCTTGGGTTTTTGCTCTTAACTCCAAGAGGGAGTATATGATCGAGTGGGTTCATGCCTCCATTGATACTGGGACAGTGACAGAAAGTTCTAAGGTTGTGGTTGTGCTGTTGCCACTAGGGATAAAACATTGATGCTATGTCTAAGGATGTAGTTGTTGATTACATTACGCACCATACTTAATGCAATTGTCTGTTGCTTGCAACTTAATACTGGAAGGGGTTCGGATGATAACCTGAAGGTGGACTTTTTAGGCATAGATGCATCTGGATGGCGGTCTATGTACTTTGTCGTAATGCGATTAAATCTCACTATATTCATCATATCATGTATATGCATTGTTATGCCCTTTTCTATTTGTCAATTGCCCGACCGTAATTTGTTCACCCAACATGCTTTTATCTTATGGGAGAGACACCTCTAGTGAACTGTGGACCCGGTCCTATTCTTTACATCGCATACAATCTACTGCAATACTTGTTTTACTGTTTTCTTCGCAAACAATCATCTTCCACACAATACGGTTAATCCTTTGTTACAGCAAGCCAGTGAGATTGACAACCTCACTGTTTCGTTGGGGCAAAGTACTTTGGTTGTGTTGTGCAGGTTCCACGTTGGCGCCGGAATCCCTGTGTTGCGCGCATCACATTTCGCCACCATCAACCTTCAACGTGCTTCTTGGCTCCTCCTGGTTCGATTAAACCTTGGTTTCTTTCTGAGGGAAAACTTGCCACCGTGCGCATCATACCTTCCTCTTGGGGTTCCCAACGGACGTGTACATCTACGCGCATCAAGCCTGTTTTCTGGCGTCATTGCCGGGGAGATCAAGACATGCTGCAAGGGGAGTCTCCACTTCCCAATCTCTTTACTTTGTTTTTGTCTTGCTTTATTTTATTTACTACTTTGTTTTCTGCACCTAAACAAAACACAAAAAAATTAGTTGCTAGTTTTTACTTTATTTACTGTCTTGCTCTCTATATCAAAAACACAAAAAAAATTAGTTACTTGCATTTACTTTATCTAGTTTGTTTTATTTACCGTTGCTAAAATGAATACCCCTGAAAATACTAAGTTGTGTGACTTCACAAACACAAATAATAATGATTTCCTATGCACACCTATTGCTCCACCTGCTACTACAGCAGAATTCTTTGAAATTAAGCCTGCTTTACTGAACCTTGTTATGAGAGAGCAATTTTCTGGTGTTAGTTCTGATGATGCTGCTGCCCATCTTAATAATTTTGTTGAACTTTGTGAAATGCAAAAGTATAAGGATGTAGATGGTGATATTATTAAATTGAAATTGTTTCCTTTCTCATTAAGAGGAAGAGCTAAAGATTGGTTGCTATCTTTGCCTAAGAATAGTATTGATTCATGGACTAAATGTAAGGATGCTTTTATTGGTAGATATTATCCTCCCGCTAAAATTATATCTTTGAGAAGTAGCATAATGAATTTTAAGCAATTAGATACTGAACATGTTGCTCAAGCATGGGAGAGAATGAAATCTTTGGTAAAGAATTGCCCAACCCATGGACTGACTACTTGGATGATCATCCAAACCTTCTATGCAGGACTAAATTTTTCTTCGCGGAATTTATTGGATTCAGCTGCTGGAGGTACCTTTATGTCCATCACTTTGGGGCGGCTACAAAGCTTCTTGATGATATGATGATAAATTACTCTGAATGGCACACGGAAAGAGCTCCACAAGGTAAGAAGGTAAATTCTGTTGAAGAAACCTCTTCCTTGAGTGATAAGATTGATGTGATTATGTCTATGCTTGTGAATGGTAGATCTAATGTTGATCCTAATAATGTTCCTTTAGCTTCATTGGTTGCTCAAGAAGAAAATGTTGATGTGAATTTCATTAAAAATAATAATTTCAACAACAATGCTTATAGGAACAACTCTGGTAATAACTATAGGCCATATCCTTCTCATAATAGTAATGGTTATGGTAATTCTTATGGGAATTCTTACAACAATAATAGGAGTGTACCCCTGGTCTTGAAGCCATGCTTAAAGAATTTATTAGTACACAAACTGCTTTTAACAAATCTGTTGAGGAAAAGCTTGATAAAATTGATATTATTGCTTCTAGAGTTGATAGACTTGTCTCTGATGTTGATCTATTAAAATTGAAAGTTATGCCTAATGAGGATATTGATAAAAAGATTACTACTACAGCAAATTCCATCCAAGTTAGAATTAATGAGAATATAAGATTAATGGCTGAATTGCGTGCTAGGTGGGATAGAGAAGAAAATGAAAAACTAGCTAAAGAGAATAATGTAGCTAAAGTTTGGACTATCACCACCATTAGTAATGATAATGATTCACATGTTGCTGCACCTCCTACTATCAATGGTAAAATAATTGGTGTTGGCAATGTTTCTACTCCTAGTGCAAAGCGTACAAAACTGCCTGAAATTGCTAAAACTGCTGAAACTGCTTGTGATAAAACTGCTGAAATTTTTTCCAACCTTGGGACAATGATCCCATTGCTGTAGCTCATAATGATTTAGATTTTGATGATTGCCACATCTCTGAAGTTATAAAGTTCTTACAAAAACTTGCTAAAAGTTCTAATGCTAGTGCTATAAATTTGGCCTTTACAAAACACATTACAAATGCTCTCATAAAAGCTAGAGAAGAGAAACTAAAACTTGAAACTTCTATTCCTAGAAAGTTAGAAGATGGTTGGGAGCCCATCATTAAAATGAAATTCAATGACTTTGAATGTAATGCTTTATGTGATCTTGGTGCAAGTATTTCTGTTATGCCTAAAAAGATTTATGATATGCTTGACTTGCCACCATTGAAGAATTGTTATTTGGATGTTAATCTTGCCGATAATGTTAAAAAGAAACCTTTGGGGAGGATTGATAATGTGCGCATTACGGTTAACAATAACCTTGTCCCCATTGATTTTGTTGTCTTGGATATCGAATGCAATGCATCTTGTCCTATTGTGTTGGGAAGACCTTTTCTTCGAACCGTTGGTGCTGTTATTGATATGAGGGAAGGTAATATTAAATATCAATTTCCTCTCAATAAAGGTATGGAACACTTCCCTAGAAAGAGAATGAAGTTGCCTTTTGATTCTATTATTAGAACAAGTTATGATGTTGATGCTTCTACTCTTGATAATACTTGATTCACACTTTCTGCGCCTAGCTGAAAGGCGTTAAAGAAAAGCGTTTATGGGAGACAACCCATGTTTTTACTACAGTATTTTGTTTTATATTTGAGTCTTGGAAGTTGTTTACTACTGTAGCAACCTCTCATTATCATGTTTTTGTGCCAAGTAAAGTTTTTATGTTAAAGTTGATGTTATATTTAGGATCGCTGCGCAGAAACAGCATTGCTGTTCACCAATTCTGGCACAAGTTTCTGTAGAAAATTCGAAAAAATCTGCAAAATTACGAGCGTGATCCTCAGATATGTACGCAACTTTCATTAGTTTTGAGTTTTTCCATTTGAGCAAGTCTAGTGCACCTTTCAGGTTCGTCTTTACGGACTGTTCTGTTTTTGACAGATTCTGCCTTTTATTTCGCATTGCCGTATTTGCTATGTTGGATGAATTTCTTTGATCCATTAATGTCCAGTAGCTTTGTGCAATGTCCAGAAGTGTTAAGAATGATTGTGTCACCTCTGAACATGTGAATTATTAATTGTGCACTAACCCTCTAATGAGTTTGCTTGAAGTTTGGTGTGAAGGAAGTTTTCAAGGGTCAAGAGAGAGTATGATATACTATGATCAAGAGGAGTGAAAGCTCTAAGCTTGGGGATGCCCCGTGGTTCATCCCTGCATATTTTAAGAAGACTCAAGCGTCTAAGCTTGGGGATGCCCAAGGCATCCCCTTCTTCATCGACAACATCATCAGGTTCCTCCCCTGAAACTATGTTTTTATTCAGTCACATCTTGTGTTCTTTACTTGGAGCGTCGGTTTGTTTGTTTTTGTTTTTGTTTGAATAAAATGGATCCTAGCATTCACTGTATGGGAGAGAGACACGCTCCGCTGTTGCATATGGACAAATATGTCCTTAGGCTTTACTCATAATATTCAAGGCGAAGGTTGAAACTTCTTCGTTAAATTGTTATATGGTTGGAATTGGGAAATGCTACATGTAGTAATTCTAAAATGTCTTGGATAATGTGATACTTGGCAATTGTTGTGCTCATGTTTAAGCTCTTGCATCATATACTTTGCACCCATTAATGAAGAAATACATAGAGCTTGCTAAAATTTGGTTTGCATATTTGGTCTCTCTAAGGTCTAGATAATTTCTAGTATTGAGTTTTGAACAACAAGGAAGACGGTGTAGAGTCTTATAATGTTTACAATATGTCTTTTATGTGAGTTTTGCTGCACCGGTTCATCCTTGAGTTTGCTTCAAATAACCTTGCTAGCCTAAACCTTGTATCGAGAGGGAATACTTCTCATGCATCCAAAATCCTTGAGCCAACCACTATGCCATTTGTGTCCACCATACCTACCTACTACATGGTATTTCTCCATTCCAAAGTAAATTGCTTGAGTGCTACCTTTAAAATTCCATCATTCGCCTTTGCAATATATAGCTCATGGGACAAAATAGCCTTAAAAACTATTGTGGTATTGAATATGTACTTATGCACTTTATCTCTTATTAAGTTGCTTGTTGTGCGATAACCATGCTTCTGGGGACGCCATCAACTATTCTTTGTTGAATATCATGTGAGTTGCTATGCATGTCCGTCTTGTCTGAAGTAAGGGAGATCTACCACCTTAATGGTTGGAGCATGCATATTGTTAGAGAAGAACATTGGGCCGCTAACTAAAGCCATGAATCATGGTGGAAGTTTCAGTTTGGACATATATCCTCAATCTCATATGAGAATAATAATTGTTGCTACATGCTTATGCATTAAAGAGGAGTCCATTATCTGTTGTCCATGTTGTCCCGGTATGGATGTCTAAGTTGAGAATAATCAAAAAGCGAGAAATCAAAATGCGAGCTTTCTCCTTAGACCTTTGTACAGGCGGCATGGAGGTACCCCTTTGTGACACTTGGTTGAAACATGTGTATTGCGATGATCCGGTAGTCCAAGCTAAGTAGGACAAGGTGCGGGCACTATTAGTATACTATGCATGAGGCTTGCAACTTGTAAGATATAATTTACATAACTCATATGCTTTATTACTACCGTTGACAAAATTGTTTCATGTTTTCAAAATAAAAGCTCTAGCACAAATACAGCAATCGATGCTTTCCTCTTTGAAGGACCATTCTTTTACTTTTATTGTTGAGTCAGTTTACCTATCTCTCTCCACCTTAAGAAGCAAACACTTGTGTGAACTGTGCATTGATTCCTACATACTTGCATATTGCACTTGTTATATTACTTTACATTGACACTATCCATGAGATATACATGTTATAAGTTGAAAGCAACCGCTGAAACTTAATCTTCCTTTGTGTTGCTTCAATACCTTTACTTTGATTTATTGCTTTATGAGTTAACTCTTATGCAAGACTTATTGATGCTTGTCTTGAAGTACTATTCATGAAAAGTCTTTGCTTTATGATTCATTTGTTTACTCATGTCATTACCATTGTTTTGATCGCTGCATTCATTACATATGTTTACAATAGTATGATCAAGGTTATGATGGCATGTCACTCCAGAAATTATCCTTGTTATCGTTTACCTGCTCGGGACGAGCAGAACTAAGCTTGGGGATGCTGATACGTCTCCGACGTATCGATAATTTCTTATGTTCCATGCTACATTATTGATGATATCTACATGTTTTATACACATTATATGTCGTATTTAAGCATTTTCTGGAACTAACCTTAACAAGATGCCGAAGAGCCAGTTGCTGTTTCTGCTGTTTTTGGTTTCAGAAATCCTATAACGAAATATTCTCGGAAGACGAAATCAACGCCCAGGGATCCTATTTTCACGAAAGCTTCCAGAAGCGTGAAGGGAAAGGAAGTGGGGCCACGAGGCGCCGCCACAACAGTCGGCGCGGCCTGGGCCCTGGCCGCGCGCGCCCTGGCGTGTGGGGCCCTCGTGTGGCCCCCGCGTGCCCTTCCGCCTACTTAAAGCCTCTGTCGCGAAACCCCAGTCCGAGAGCCACGATACGAAAACCTTACCCGAGACGCCGCCGCCAATCCCATCTCGGGGGATTCAGGAGATCGCCTCGCACCTGCCGGAGGGGAATCATCCCCGGAGGACTCTTCATCGCCATGATCGCCCGGAGTGATGAGTGAGTAGTTCACCCCTAGACTATGGGTCCATAGCAGCTAGATGGTCGTCTTCTCCTCATGTGCTTCATTGTTGGATCTTGTGAGCTGCCTAACATGATCAAGATCATCTATCTGTAATACTATATGTTGTGTTTGTCGGGATCCGATGGATAGAGAATACTATGTTATGGTGATTATCAATCTATTACCTATGTGTTGTTTATGATCTTGCATGCTCTCCGTTATTAGTAGAGGCTCTGGCCAAGTTTTTGCTCTTAACTCCAAGAGGGAGTATTTATGCTCGATAGTGGGTTCATGCCTCCATTGATACCTGGGACAGTGACAGAAAGTTCTAAGGTTGTGGTTGTGCTGTTGCCACTAGGGATAAAACATTGATGCTATGTCTAAGGATGTAGTTGTTGATTACATTACGCACCATACTTAATGCAATTGTCTGTTGCTTGCAACTTAATACGGAAGGGGTTCGGATGATAACTTGAAGGTGGACTTTTTAGGCATAGATGCAGTTGGATGGCGGTCTATGTACTTTGTCGTAATGCCCTGATTAAATCTCACTATATTTATCATATCATGTATATGCATTGTTATGCCCTTTTCTATTTGTCAATTGCCCGACTGTAATTTGTTCACCCAACATGCTTTTATCTTATGGGAGAGACACCTCTAGTGAACTGTGGACCCCGGTCCTATTCTTTACATACAATCTACTGCAATACTTGTTTTACTGTTTTCTTCGCAAACAATCATCTTCCACACAATACGGTTAATCCTTTGTTACAGCAAGCGGTGAGATTGACAACCTCACTCTTTTCGTTGGGGCAAAGTACTTTGGTTGTGTTGTGCAGGTTCCACGTTGGCGCCGGAATCCCTGGTGTTGCACCGCATCACATTTCGCCACCATCAACCTTCAACGTGCTTCTTGGCTCCTCCTGGTTTGATTAAACCTTGGTTTCTTTCTGAGGGAAAACTTGCCACTGTGCGCATCATACCTTCCTCTTGGGGTTACGGACGTGTACATCTTGGATCAGAAGCACCCAAGAATGTCAAGGAAATCCGAGGATTCTTGGGAATGGCAGGATACTATCGGAGATTCATTGAAGGAGCGACTGGTCAACACCGTAGAGCCGGGAACAACTAGGGCTGCGGCTGGCCCCAGTCCCTCAGAGCGACGGCCCGCAAAGCCTCCTGGTCGCGCGCCGATGCAAATTGCAAGGGCGTGCCACCTGACCTATACCTGGTCAGGAAGGTGTGGATGATGCCTCGCTTAGTTTCCTGCAGGGCACACACGTACACATTAAATACGAGCCTCGATCGGCTCTCAGGTTATCCTGTGAATCGGCTCATGGAGCCGATCCACCCATGATTCGTCCAAGGTGGCCGAATATATGGTGGTCCTGCTTGATCAAGATAAAGCATATGAGATCCACGACGATTTGGGGTTTTCACCGCATAATCGGATCATCCTACTCACGATTGGGCCTCGCGCTCGCGCACGGTGATCGTAAGCCAATCCTAAACAAGGCCTAAAAACCAACACGAAGTTGATCCTCGGAACGTCCTGTCTAGGGCCAGCAAACTACACCCTACACGCCGCTGGATCCTCCAATCCTTTGTAAGGCCTAACTATTGCAGATGTTAAACTAATCCTTGATGAATCAAGGAGCAACCGTAACGGATCAGATCTACTAAATAACGATCAAGCGGGGTGCCGCCCCTGCACCCGTGATGAGGTACAAGGACGGCTAGATGCGCAAGGGTTGCACTACGACAGCATATGATACTAAGAACAATGCTAACCCTAACACATCTATGATAACTACGTTGCTCGCCATCAAAAAGGCTTCAGTACGAGCAACGCATGAACAACGTAGGCAGGCTCGTGCTGCCTAGATCGCGAGATGCGATCTAGGCAGCATGGTGCTTACCGGAGAAACCCTCGAGACGAAGGGGTTGGCGATGCGCCGAGATTGGTTTGTGTTGAACGTTGGTTGTTGTTTATTCCATAAACCCTAGATACATATTTATAGTCCAGGGGACTTTCTAATGTGGGCGTGCACCAAACCGTGCACGAGATAAACTCTAACTTCTACGTAGCCTACTATATTAAGATACACGGGCTAACTAGCCCAAACTCTGCGCATAAAGGCCGATTCACCTATTTCTTGATGACATATCTTCAAGTCCATCTTGATCGCGGCCCACCTCTGGCTTGGTCAAATTCTGGTGATAACACATGCCCCCCTGGTTTTGGAAATGATATTTCCAAAATCACTCTGTTTTTCCTTCGTCGGGTCATGTCGTGGCAGAACCGTCGCAGTATCCTTCATCATGATGCCTTGCCTTCTCAACTTCTCCGCGTGACCTGGCAGTTTTTTTTTCTTTTAGGCACCACTTCCTCGGAAACTGCTGTGGCATTGAATTTCCACTATATCCCCTTTTATTTAACCGCTACGAACAGCTCTCCTCTGCATCTCCTTCGCATTAGCACTCCAAAAGCCCTCCTGCGCCACCATGTCTTCTTCCTCCTCTGCTCCATCGGATCCTTCCAGCCAGTCCTCCACATCCCGTGAGCCGACGCCGGGTACAACCCGGCGGAGGTCCACGCGGCCAACATCCGCCGCGCCATTGCGGCCGGGGAGGAGTCAGACCACGACTTCTCCATCTGGTCCGAGGACGACCAGTCCTCGACGGACGGGGAGAGCGACCTCCGCTTCCTCGCCAACGGGGAATCGGAGGAGGAGAGCGATGACGATCGCTTCTCCTGGGATGACTTCACCTCCTCCGAGGGGGTGAAGGAGGAGGAAGAGGAGGAGGAGGACGACGACGACAGCTCCTCCGACGAGCCGCCGGCCAAGCGGTTCTGCCCTTGGCCGGGCAACCTTAGCGACTTCGACAGCGACGAGGACGACGCTGACGAAGAAGATGAAGACAACGAGGGCCCGGTCGGCGGCCATTGGAGCGACGACGAGCCCGCCGGGAGCAGCGCCGACGGCAGCGACGACGGCGACGACGAGGGCAGTGATGGCCCGTAGATAGGACCTCTAGAATAGGGCCAGCAGTAGTAGATGGGGCAATGTATCCCCTAGTATTTCCTTTTGAGAGCAATTAGCTCTTTATGTAAGAAATCTCGCCTATCAATGAAGAACTTTTCCCCAATTTGATTTTGCCGATTTCTTCTGAGTTTAATTGAGCCGATTCCCTCTTCTACTGACCTTGCCGATTCGTCCCCTTTGCCAATGCGTAATGAGCCGATAGCACCGCATCGGTCCTTTGAAATTCGCCCTTCCCTTCTTCAACTGATGATTTTCTAAATCTGGCAGAAAATGCAGGATCTTCAGGAAAACCTTTGAACTTTTCCAACCAAACCCAATAATCCTCTTCAGTACTCATCATTTGTGAAGAAGGTTGCAATGAAGGATCAGCCGATGGTATCCCAATCGGCTCTTTAAACAGAGCAAAACAGAGTATCCACCAGGCCTGCTGCCCCCCGAGCCTTACTCGAGGCGAGAATGTCAGAGAGAATGTGCCAAAGCCGATCCCCTTTCTTCCTCAGACAGCCGATAACCTTCCGTTTCAGCTGAACTAGCCCCAAAGATTGGAAATCCTCGACAAAAAGGTTCAGGAACCCAGATCGGCTCGAAGCAGCTGAAGAAATTTCCATTGTTTTATTCCCTCGAAGCAACAGAAGGCACCACCGCTGGCCTGAATTTGGTGGAGACTCGATAAACATCGCATAATTCCACTAGAGTCGATGGCTGCGCATCGGCTACTTCTCAATTCTAAAGTCGATGCCCTTGCATCGGCTGTAAAAAAAAAATTTTACTGGCCGATTTTCTCCTATCGGCCCCCAGTATTTCATTGCACACATGTACCCCTGCATCTGTTCCCATGTTTAGGTGCCCCCCGAGCCGATTCTGTCAAGAGAATTGATGGTATCGGCTCTTCAGGTAGTCCCTGTTGGGTCAAACGTTGATCCCAGGCAAAATAGATGGTGAGGATAATCTTGGCCGATTGCTGGAATCGGCCTCCACGTTGCTTGCTCGGTGAAGGGGCCGATCGCAAGGATCAGCCTCGCCATGTTTGCTTATTGACGTAGTCTTGCTACTCGTCCAGGCCGGTGGATAAAACCAGCCCAATCTCTGACTTTATCACGTTGGTGCGCTTGCTGTTGTCCACCTCGGGTGCATCGTGTAATCGTGGAGCTCTACACTTCGCCGGACGAACGAGCACCATGTTTGTGCCAGCCGATGTTTCATCATCGGCTTTCCTTTGCTTGGGGCGCCACTCTTTTCTTTGCGGCAGTCCCTCTTCATCCAGGGTTCGCTGGACTTTCGCAGCCAGATCGGGCCGTGCCTTCCTTAGCGTATACAAGTACAACCTTTCGGCTTCCTCCAGACCGCGCAATCGCTGAACCCTGCGCTTTTGTGAATGGCTGAGACCATCAGGGCACCACCTTGGACGGTGGTACCTGTCTTCTTCGTCTTCCCCCTCGTCTTCCGAATCCTCGAGATCTTCCAACCGAGGGGTCTCAGCACGTCTGCTTTGTGGTGGGAGAGGCCCTAAGCGCTCGAACACGGACACGTTGGCTGCCTCCTTCTTCTTACGATTGCATTCTGGGCAATTGCCGATCGTAGGCAATCGGCTCATTCCTGAATCCCAGCAGTGTCTGAAGAAGGGGCAGTCCCAATGCCTGCCCGTGTCGTCTTGCTCCCTGGCGTGGCGCTCCTGCCGCTCCTCATCGTGATTATGCCGACGATGCCTTCTGTCGTTTCTGGCCAGACGATCTCTTTCATCATCGTCGCCGTGTCGCCGGCGTTGGTCATACCGACTCACATACTTGTTGAGGAGGTGATCAGAGAGGGGTCGTTGATATCTTACGTAGCGCTTGCCATCTTGACGGAGCCGATCGCATGGAGCGGCCCCCTCTGTGTCTTTGCTCTGAGAGCAGCTGCCCTCATCCCCGTCCTTCTCAGAGTGGTGTCCAAGCTCTACCATGTTGATGTTGGCTGAGAAATCTGGCTGGCACCCTCCGAGGTGGGTAAACTCCACCATGTTGACGGCGGGGAAGGGGTGTGTGTCGACCTTCATGGCGTACTGGTTAAAAATTAGTCGCCCATTTTCTATTGCCATTTGGATCTGCTGACGCCACACCCTGCAGTCGTTAGTGGTGTGGGTGAACGTGTTATGCCACTTGCAGTATGGCTTTCCGTTCAGCTCTTGCACCGTAGGGACCTTGTGGCCTTCGGGTATCTTTATATGCTTCTCCGCGAGTAAGAGATCGAAAATCTGCTCGGTTTTCGTCACGTCGAAGTCGAACCCTCTTGGAGGCCCTGGTGGCTTCACCCATTTGCAGGTTACTGGGCCTGCCGCTCGAGTCCACTCAGCCACTGCGACCTCTTGTTCTCCCGTAGCACCTTCATCTTCGCCTGCGTCAACCATGGTAACCACGCGCTTGAACTTGTCCTGGTAGACATCTGGGTGGCGCTGTTCATACGCTGACAGCTTCTGCACCATGTGTGCTAATGAAGGGTAGTCCGCTTGGGAGGCCACGTCCTTGATCGATGATGATAGACCCACCACCGCCAACTCGACTGCTTCTTTTTCGCTTACGTGAACCGAATAGCATCGGTTCCTAACGGTCCTGAAGCGCTGGATGTATTCCGACACTGTTTCCCCGCGCTTCTGTCGTACTTGTGCCAAATCGGCAATGCCAGCCTCGGAAGCCTCTGAGTGATATTGCTCATGGAACCGTTCTTCCAACTGCTTCCAAGTCTGGACTGAGTTCGGTGGCAGCGACGTGTACCAACCGAAAGCCGATCCTGTGAGGGACTGTGAGAAGTACCTCACGCAGCTCGTCTGACGCTGAGATCATGCCCAGCTGTGCCAAATATCGGCTCACATGCTCGATGGAGCTGGAACCATCTGATCCGCTGAACTTTGTGAAGTCCGGGAGCCGATATTTGGGTGGTAGCGGGATCAATTCGTACTCGTTGGGGTACGGCTTGGTATAGCCGACCGTCTTCCTTTTCGGCATCATGCCGAACTGATCTTTCAGAATCGTACAAATCTGATCCGCGGTGATGGCTGAAGGTGCCGAACCTTGAAGATTCGCCGGGGTGGCGTACTTAACCAGCCATGCTTGTTTTTCCGGTTCTGAGCCAACTGCAGGAGCTGGGCTCTGGAGTTTTGTCGGGGTGGCGTATTTAGCTAGCCACGTCTGCTTCTCGGGGTCTGCCTCCGACGTTCCTCCTGTTGTTCCAGAAGTCCCCGCTGTTGCAACCTGGTTCGAGAGTGCCCAGGTGCTGCAGTCTGGCACGTATGCGCATGCGTATCCGTGCGGGATCTCCTTGGGCGCGTCATGTAGGAATTGGTAGTCACTGGGGTCACCACCAATCTTGTAGACGACGTAGGCCGATGAGTTCGGCGCCTCGGGCGCTGCCAACGCGAACGGCAGCGGTGGACGGGACTGGAGTGGCACTTCTCCTTGGTGAGTCCCTAGAGCTGGTCCTGACGGAGAGTACTGACGGCTCATGATCTCCTGGATCACGCGCAGAGCGACGCGCTCCAACGTATTCACCAGGCTCTCAGAATGGCGGTGCAGCGAATGAGCCACCATGAAGTTGATCTCCTGACGCAGCGACCTGGTGCGTTCTTCTGACGGGGTGGATAGGTCCACTCCATCAAGCGCGCCTTCAGGTGAGAACCCCTTCCATCTGATGCCATGGGAGCGGGTCCTGTGGAAAGAGCCGATGAGGTCGGCTTCGAGGAGGACTTTGACCTCGTCATACTTCTTCTTGAGCTCGCCATTGAGCTCCTCGTAAGTGACCGGAGTTTCTTCCGCCATCTCCGATGTAGACGGCGATGTGGTTGATGTTGAGGATTGTCCCACCGGGCGTGCCAGAATGTGTTGACGTCAGAAACCCACCGGCGGGCAGCGACTGGTCAACACCGTAGAGCCGGGAACAACTAGGGCTGCGGCTGGCCCCAGTCCCTCAGAGCGACGGCCCGCAAAGCCTCTGGTCGCGCGCCGATGCAAATTGCAAGGGCGTGCCACCTGACCTATACCTGGTCAGGAAGGTGTGGATGATGCCTCGCTTAGTTTCCTGCAGGGCACACACGTAAACATTAAATACGAGCCTCGATCGGCTCTCAGGTTATCCTGTGAATCGGCTCATGGAGCCGATCCACCCATGATTCGTCCAAGGTGGCCGAATATATGGTGGTCCTGCTTGATCAAGATAAAGCATATGAGATCCACGACGATTTGGGGTTTTCACCGCATAATCGGATCATCCTACTCACGATTGGGCCTCGCGCTCGCGCACGGTGATCGTAAGCCAATCCTAAACAAGGCCTAAAAACCAACACGAAGTTGATCCTCGGAACATCCTGTCTAGGGCCAGCAAACTACACCCTACACGCCGCTGGATCCTCCAACCCTTTGTAAGGCCTAACTATTGCAGATGTTAAACTAATCCTTGATGAATCAAGGAGCAACCGTAACGGATCAGATCTACCAAATAACGATTAAGCGGGGTGCCGCCCCTGCACCCGTGATGAGGTACAAGGACTAGATGCGCAAGGGTTGCACTACGACAGCATATGATACTAAGAACAATGCTAACCCTAACACATCTATGATAACTACGTTGCTCGCCATCAAAAAGGCTTCAGTACGAGCAACGCATGAACAACGTAGGCAGGCTCGTGCTGCCTAGATCGCGAGATGCGATCTAGGCAGCATGGTGCTTACCGGAGAAACCCTCGAGACGAAGGGGTTGGCGATGCGCCGAGATTGGTTTGTGTTGAACGTTGGTTGTTGTTTATTCCATAAACCCTAGATACATATTTATAGTCCGGGGACTTTCTAATGTGGCGTGCACCAAACCGTGCACGAGATAAACTCTAACTTCTACGTAGCCTACTATATTAAGATACACGGGCTAACTAGCCCAAACTCTGCGCATAAAGGCCGATTCACCTATTTCTTGATGACGTATCTTCAAGTCCATCTTGATCGCGGCCCACCACTGGCTTGGTCAAATCCTGGTGATAACACATACTCACTGCAAGAAAAGTTCTGATAGACAACGTCTCAAAATCGTCCGCTAAGGGGTATTTTTCGTCGCCTATGGGCCTAACCCGACGATATGGGTTCCGTTGTGGAAACTGCGTCAGGCAAAGTCCAACGACGTTTTTTCGGTCCGTCGCGCTTGGGCGCCCTTCCGCCACGGAAAATCGGACCGTTGCGCAAGTGTTTCCGGGAGCCCGTTGACTGCTGCACGTCATGCAAACGACACATAGCGACGCCGTTAACTGGCGATTAACGGCGTTAACCGCTGAAACCCCGTGGTAGATGGTAGGCCCACACGAGGCCTGCCACGTCTTAAGCGGGCCGGGCCAGATGACATAGTTTGACCGGTCAACTATATAGCTGGGCTGGTCCATTAGTTACGTGGGCCAGGCCTAACCTCTAATGTTGACTGGTCAAAACTTAAATGGGCCGGCCATTTAACATGTGGGGTCCACTTACAAGCTTGGGCCCCAAGCAAGTGGGCGGGCCAAAAACACAGTGGGTCCCACTTTCCGTTAAAAGGCCGGCCCATTGTGTGGGGTCCACCGTATAGCAAGTGGGCCGGCCCAACAAGCTAGTGGGCCGGCCAAAAACACAGGTGGGTCCCACTTTCCAGTTAAGGGTCGCCCATTTAGTACGTGGGGTCCACCATATAGCAAGTGGGCCGCCCAACAAGATAGTGGGCAGACAAAAACACAGTGGGTCCCACCTCCTGTTAAAGGGCCGGCCCATTTAGTATGTGGGGTCCACCATATAGCAGTGGGCCGCCCACCAAGATAGTGGGTCGGCCAACAGTGGGTCCCACATTCCTGTTAATGGGCCGGCCATTTGGTATGTGGGGTCCACCATATAGAAAGTGGGCCGGCCCAACAAGATAGTGGGCGGGCCAAAAACACAGGTGGGTCCCACCTTCCTATTAAAGACCGGCCCATTTACCATGTGGGACCACCATATAGCAAGTGGGCAGGCCCAACAAGATAGTGGGCGGGCCAAAACAGTGGGCCCCACTTTCCTGTTAAAGGGCCGGCCCAATTAGTATGTGGGTCCACCATATAGTAAGTGGGCCGGCCCAACAAGATAGTGGGCGGGCCAAAAACACAGTGGGTCCCACTTTCCTCTTAAAGGGCCGGCCCATTTAGTATGTGGGGTCCACCACAAAAGCAAATGGGCTGGCCCAACTAATTAGTGGGCCGGCCCAGTAGTGGGTGGGGTCCACCTTAAAGCAAGTGGGCCAGCCCAATTAGAGTGTGGGGTCCACCGTAAATCAAATGGGCTGGCCCAAGAAGTAAGTGGGCCAGCCCGTTTAGTTGTGTTTATATGCCGGCATAATATGCGCTTTAGGATTTTGCGGGCAGGCACATATGTGATTTCGCTTAATTGGGCCGTTTAAGGGATGGGAATTCGTGATTTAGATACTGAGAATATTTACGCAGCATTGATTTCTGTCGGATAGCCTCACTTACCACAAGCACCAAAGAAAAAATGCGCGAAAGAACTATAAAAACTAACTAAATATTACATCAGCTGCAAGGCATTGAAAAAAATATTACAGAACCCAGAGAAATTGAATGGTAACTAAACCTAGCAATACAATGAAGCGATCCGGCAATCTTTTAAGTTGTCCATGCAACACCTATATCTGAAACAAAGACATTACAAGTTAAGACAGCAACAATGGAAAGGCAAAGACACTACAATATTGTTTGCCAAAGAATTTGGAACTCATCATTTCGTCGTTATAACAAGATCATTGTAATGCGCACAATAAGCAAACAAAGAGTGCATGCCGCATACCAACAGCCAATATAACAGAGCATGTTAGAATGAAACAGCAGACTTACTACTGTCGAGTCCCATGCAAACCAACATGTTCAGGGAGTACAAAATTGGCATGAACAACATAGTAGCAGGCTATAAATTTTGTAACGACGACTGAGCAAGATACAGAATATAGTGGGATCACCTGTGAACTTGTATAAGAGGGAATGCAAACCAATATGTTCAGCATTCCATATGTGAGCGTCATGCCAAGTCAGAGAAACAAGTCGATAATGCAGCTTTTGAAGAACAAGATGGCACACAAAATTATTATCTAGTAATATGACAAGTTTATTTGTACTACAGGCTTAGATAGCAGAGTGATAGCATGCCAAACTAAGTCCTTACTTTGTTAGCTTACAATGAACTAGATACAAAACAATGGCATCACCTGTAGTATAGGGAATGCAAGCCAACATGTTCATGGAGTAAAAAATTGGCACAAACAACATAGTAGCAGGCCATAATTTTTGTAACAACAACTGAGCAAGATAAAGTTATGATGGCTAGATCTACAGAGCAGGGAATGTAAACCAAATATAGAAGTTACGATGCCAAAAGCTATAGAGCAGGGAATGCGAACCAACATGTGCAATTACTTAAAATTGGCCATGAACTAAATAATAGCAGGATGTTACTATAATAGCTAGGAATAAAACAGATAGGAGTTATAATGGCATCACTGATAAACTTGTAGATAAGGGAAACAAATCAATTTGTTTCGGGATATAAAGTTGTAATGAGCAACACATAGAGGATAGTTAATGCTACGGCTTAGGATGGACCAGAAACGGAATATAGTGGGATCTGAACTTGTAGAAAAGGGAATGCACACCAATATGTTCACAATTCTATATGTGAGCGCCATGCCAATTAAGAGAAACAAGTTAATATTGCAGCTTTTGAAGAATCAGATGGCAGACAAAATTATGATGGAAGTAGCTGCTGTGACGAGTTCAAATAAATTTGTACTGCAGGATGGCAGAGCGATAGCATGCAGGAACTAATAGCAGGCAGTTAATTTGTTAGCTTACGACGAAGTAGATAGAAATAACAATGGCATCACCGTAGTACAGGGAATGCAAACCAACATGTTCAGGGAGAACAAGATTGGCATGAACAACGAATGAGCAAGATAGAAGTTATGATGGCTACATCTACAGAGCAGGGAATGCAAACCAAAATGTTCAATCGCTTGAAGTTAGCAATGAACTAGAAAATAGCAACGTGTTACGGTCATAGCTAGGAATGAACTAAAAGAGCTTCAGACAAACAAGCATCTGAACCCAGAACATGGCGCTAAAACAAGGGACTTACATTAGGAGAAGCACTCTGTGGGAGTCACAGCAGATCTTCCTGGGGTTGATAGATCCGGTGATGAAGTACGCTACATGTGCTACTTGGGGTTGGAGAGACGGCCATTACACTTCATGATTACTCATCTCATCTGCAAAAACGTAACGGCGCGTCGTTAGCACAAACAGGTTCCCCCAAGATTAAACAAGAACTTGCAGGCAAGCAATAGAAAAGCGACAGTAGAAGAGTTTAGATCATGCAAGGCGCCGGTGAAGCAGATCCGGTTCATGCACAGCGGTGTCGGTGAGCAAGATCCGATGCGGTGGACGACGGATCCGGCGAAGCGGCTCCGGCGGGGTGGACGATACCGCAGCTGAAGCGACTGCGGTAGACTGCTGGATGAGCATATGGTTTCGAGGTTCGCCGGGGATGATCCGGTCCGGTTGATGACGGCGTCGATGAAGCGGCTCCGGCAGGCAGCCGGATGACGAGGATCGCGAGGGCTCGGGTAGGCCAGGGAAGTCCGGCGGGGATGTTCCGGTGCGGTGGTCGTGGAGGTGGGAGAGAGGGACTTGGGAAGTTCCGGTGGGTGGTCTGAGGGAAATGAATTTTTTTTGGGAGGGTTTCCGGGCTAGGGAGGTGGTGATCCAAAAAATGACGGGCAGACCCCCCCACCAACCGACTTTGCTGCCATCTCCACAGGGGTAGAATGGGAATTTGGAAGCGTGTGAAATTTTTGTATTTTGTGGGCGGGAAGTTTTGCCGCTATGAGATTTTGAATTTGGCCACCGTCCAAGTATAATGATAAAAAATTGTGAGACCGTACTAGTACCTCTGTTCAAGGCCGAGTGCAAAATCAAATCATCATCACGTTGAAAATTTGTTACCAACTTACCATGATCATGATCTACCTCTGAAAATGGGCGCATCCACTAAAACTTGCAAAGTATAATGATACAAATTTGTGAGACCGTACTAGTACTTATGTTCAAGGTCGAGTGCAACATCAAATCATCATTACATTGAAAATTGTGTTACCATGATCATGATATTTCTCTGAATTTGGCGCATCCGCTAAATCTCGCAAAGGATAATGATAAAAAAAGGTGAGATTGTACTAGTTCTTATGTTCAAGGCCGAGTACAAGATCAAATCATCATCACGTTGAAATTTGTTACAATGATCATGACATATCTCTAAAATTGGTGCATCCGCTAAATCTTGCACGTGGCGCATCTCGGTGCGGAGCAACAAGTCGGTGCTATCAAGGTTGAGGCGTCGGTAGCGTCATCGGGCTCTCATCTCTTGATAGATCTTCTACATGGCGCGGCGCACCACCCGCCGATAAGCAGTCACATGTGAGACCGAGGTGGAGACGTCCCCGGCATCCTCGAGGCGCGGCCGCCCTTCTACGAGCCAGCGTCGACTCAAGGTATGAATCCATGTGGTGCCTTAGATTTATTGTTCTTCTCTTATGATTATTTTGAGCCGAACATGTGTGCTCTTTCTCTGAATATATTGCTTGAAAAGCTTACCAAGTTACTTAAATTCACTTCGTTCTTAATCTTGCGAGCTAATATTGTTATTTTTAATGAACGGTGGTGCGCGCAAGCAGAATTATTTGTGGGTGTGTTGAGCTGTTAGGCATAAGTCGAAATCCTCATCTAAACGAGGCCTCAGCTTAACACATAAAAAAGGTGTTCAATCTCGCCCACAATACCCTCTTCTTTCCTCTCCCTTTATTGGAACTTGTTTTGCAGACAAGGAAAGTGGCACGTGTAATGTGAGTAAAACCCTCTTAGCCAAAATCATCTACGAGCAAGATTTTCTATATTGTAGATGCCCCAATTGACTCTCATCCCCAAAGTAGTTTTTTATGTCAGTATAGACTTCTTTACTGGATGTATACTATCGTACATGGCATGCATTTGCCTAATGAGCAGCATTGTATTGCTATTCTAGCCAACCTGATCGATATGTCAAGCTTCATGCACGAGATGCCATGTTTAATTTACTCCCTCGCTCTGATCCATATTTCTTGATGTGAAATGAATGTGAATCGGAGGGAGTACTTTTCTTAGATAGTACTATATCATTTCAAAAAAAAAGTACTACTACATCACAAATGCATCAAAAGAGTACTACATCACAAGACCACCACGGTTGTACTAGTAGAGTTTAATGCTGAACTTCCAAAGGGATTAAGATTACACATATGAACTTTAAACATGACCAGGAGCATGAGGGCCAGCAGCAGGGGCGTTGACGTGGAGCAAGCTAGGCAAGACGTAATTCTGGAGGAAGAGGCCATATGATGCGTACTTGGCCTTGGTTGCAGGGCGGTGTTTCCCCCTATGTACTTAGGCCTACACCCATCGCATGTTGGATCAGGCTGTGGATGTCCTTCTAGAGAAATTTGCCACATAATGGGCAAAATAGCTCCCCGCGCATGCAGAAACGAATTTCACCACCCTTCAGCCGCTTGAGAACATAGCGGCTTTTCCGGTCCCTGCGCACCTTGTTGTTGTCCATGTCATCAGAATACTCCTATGAATTATTAAGTACTACATAATCAGGTTTTTTATGACAGATCGAATAAATACTCCACTAACATAATCAAACCTTAGAAACCCTAAAATTAAATGTGTAGAACAAGTAAATGGCAGAAGAAATCGTAATAAATCATGAGAAACCCTATGAACAACCATGAACATTAGCCACAACAATTGCAAGTCCACTAAGTATGAACACATAAATTGATTATATGACTACATGGCAGATTAGTCGAAATTAAACTAGAATCTGATCTTACGAATCGTAGAATCAATTACATCTACAAGAACAAGGTAGGATATCAAATCAATCAAGAACCAGGCTCGTGCAAACCATGTGAACAGCAATATGACACAAAGAGGGTTGGGACAGTTTCGGTAAAAGAGAAGTACCTCCTCGTCATCACCCTCAACATCCTCCTGGAACTGAACGTTTGGGCCGAAATCGTCGAAGGGGTCGAGGTTCGCGTCCAGCATCGGGCCTAGGAAGACCTCGCCGTGGTGGCCTGCAACGCCGTGCACATCTTCGGCGGGATAAACAACGTTGGTATCCACCTTCTGCTCGACGGCCAGGACGCCCGTTTCGACCGAGGTCGAAGAACCAGACAAGCAGAGGAGACGAGCGGCATGGGTGCCCGGTGAAGCCTCACCCGTCGTGACGGCCAGGACGCCCATTTCGACCGAGGTCGAAGAATCCGACAAGCAGAGGAGACGAGCGGCCTGGGTGCCCGGTGAAGCCTCACCCACCACGACGGCCACTACCGTAGAGGCATCCTCTGCGTGGGCGGTCGCCTATTGCTCCGCCTCGTATGCAATACCTATCTTCATGCTGTTGTGGTTGGAAACGGGAAAGTCGATGCCTCAGAGGTGCGGTGAGTGGATGGGGGTTTTCACAGTGTGGGGGAGGCAAGTTGGGGGAGTGGAGAGGACGAGCTCGCGAGAGATGATGAGGCCGATTATGTTATAGCCTCTGACTCCCTGTATCCAGTAGTGGACGCGTGAAGTCATGCATGTACTCGACTTTCCACTTTCTGGGAGACGTGTACGAAACTTTTTTTTGGACCATTTAACTTCATGTGGGACTCATGTATACCAATACTTCCAAACGTCATAAGTAATTCAAAATCATTCAGAATAATATGAGACCTTAACATTTTATTTTTTGTGTCAGATATTGTCTATGAAAAATAACATCCTTCAAAAAATAAATCCCCTATGCCAATCCGATCATGCCCGTCTACTCCAACTAGCTTCCTCGAGTAATTTGTCACCTTACATTCTTAAAATGAACCAAAATTTGGCACAGGGGTGCATCATCACATGGAAAATGATGTTACCATTCTGTCTTCCCATTTTTTTTGAATTTTTCAAAATTGTCATGCCCTAACGGAAAAAATGTACTCCTTCTAAGAAGCATGTATCAGAATGGCATTACCAAAACCTAGGGGTGGGGTGGGGGGAGGGGGGCACATGGTGGTGTGATGATACATCACATTTGGACCACACAACACCATTTGGACCAACCAAAAAAAACACCCTACACAAACCCTGGTCAAAACTAGTTTGACCAATATTACAAAAGTTGTACGGAGTACATAATTCAGAAACCGTCAGAAATATACGAAGCATTCAGGAGTCCCCAAAGTCAGTGACTTTGAGTCACTTACAACTGTGGTCCACATATCAGTCACCCAAAGTCATGGCAAAGTCAGCTTGGCAAAGTCACCGACAGACAAAGCAAGCAGTGAACAGACAACTCCGTAGCACTGAAAAGACATCTCACAGAAAAGGCTAGTACTACCTTTTCTTCCCGGATAAGCAAAAATAGCTGATCGGTACTGACGAAATGCACCAGGTCCGCAATGTACTCCAGCTATAAGTGAAGCATGCCTACCACTGAAGAGGAAATTCAAGATTCCACCAGATCCCCATATCACTCTTTTGCATAAAACACGGACATATCTTTTGCACAATTCACCACTTGTTGGTCTAATCTATCGCAGCTTCCATCAGTTGGTCATCCAATTAACGATTTAACGGATTAGAAAAATAAGCGGTGGAATTAGAAGTACTAGTAGCGAAATGTGCAAAATATACCGTCCTTCCCGAGGGGGTTTGTCCAGAAGAGGGCCGGATGACAATGTCCCGGGTGCATCCAGAAACGAGAGGGGTAGTTTCTAATACATGTAAGAAATTATTTTACAAAAAGGTACATATTAAGTAGTACAACTATTAGTACAGTACTACTATTTCGAGGGAAAATGCCATGTCGTGCGACCTCTAATCAATGAGTAGAAGTTGTAGGTGCGCCTAACATGCATTGCTGAAAGCTGGTTCCGCTGGAATTTGAGCTCAGCCGGGGCGGATTCTGCGAAGTTCGCCCGACGTCACTCATGTATCCCACCAAACTGCTCACTTCTTTCAATGTCTCTTCTCTTTCACTGCAGCTCTCCAACATCAGGTGCATCAACTTATCTTGTGCCTTCTGCCTCTCGAGAAGGGCAAGGATGGCGATGTCAGCATATTCAAGGTTCAACTTTTGGAGCTGTACTTTATCCTGAAGAAGGATTTTGTACTCTATATCAGACTTGTCTCTTTCGAGGCACACAGTCTTGAGTATGCTGCTGGCTTTCTCCGCTGATGCAATGTTCCTCTCTTTCTGCTTAATCAGCTCGTTCTTCAACATATCGCGCTCATTTCGAAGGCTGCAAATGAGCTCCACAAGAGTTTTCGAATTCTTCTTCTTGGCAGCCAAATCGTCTCGGAGGCGATCACACTCTAAGCTGAGCTCCTCGTTTTTTTCCATCAAGATGGCGACAGTGGTGTCGATAGTCGGCGCCGCTTCCTTCAGGGCGAAATCATCGGTAGCAAGTAAGCGCAAAGGAAGAAGAAGAAGAAGAAGAAGAAGAAGAAGATAACACAGTGCTTGGTGCTACCTCATTTCGCCGGGGTAGGGCCGGGTTGAAATCATCGGACGACGATGATTCCTTGGTCGTGGAAGTTGGTGCAGTACGGGCGTCGTTGGAACTTCCAACCCTTTAAGATGTATAACCATAGAGACTCTTAAAGAGCTTGAGCCCGGGCAAGAAGAAACGAAAGTACATGGCGAAGGAAACTAACCCGGTGAGCACAGCACGGACGCGTTTCGGCGGCGGCGGCAGCGGCGGCGACGGCGAGCCCACTTGGTTTCTGGAACCGTCTCTCGAAATTTCGAGCCGGCGTTTTTTATCCGCGTACTTGACCGCCGGCGACCTGAAGTTTGAACACATTAATTGCTGGAGGAGAGAGCGACGAAAGAAACGAAAGTACATGGCGAAGGAAACTAACCCGGTGAGCACAGCACGGACGCGTTTCGGCGGCGGCGGCGGCGACGGCGAGCCCACTTGGTTTCTGGAAGCGTCTCTCGAAATTTCGAGCCGGCGTTTTTTCTCCGCGTACTTGACCGCCGACGACCTGAATTTTGAAGACATTGCTGGAGGAGAGAGCGACGAACAAATGTTTGTTAGGTGGAGAGAGGAAGAAAGTGAATGGAACGAGAGAGTTTAGCGTTTTGCCCTTATAGTCATAGTCGCTAACCGTGACGCGGGAAGGTTGGTCGTCGGCGTTTAATGGTCTCCCGCGTGGAAACCGAGGCGGCCACGAGGCAGCGGCTGGCCACGCGGCGTCCAGTCGCCTACGCCGCCGTAAATGAGGGTAGTTGCCTACCACCACCAGGTGACATGCACCTTTTGCATGTCACCGTGTGACATGCGGCCTAAATTCAAATTTAAAACATTGCGAAAAAAATCATGCATCCGGTGACATGCCCATGGCATGCTGCGCCGTCTTGGATCAGAAAATGAGCGAAGAACGAGGACGAGGCACTAGTTCAAATTTAGGATGAAGTTTAAGTTTTATTTTGGTTTAAATTAGATTAGAGGGAGTAGTACTCTTACTTTATTACTCGTACTTGTGTTAATGTAGTAGTATTATTATGGTGGTGTACTTGCGTTCATGTACTTGTTTCAGCTGTTTTGGTGAAGGAGACATGCATCACCTTTTTTGGTGATGTATCTAGTCGTCATGTAGCCCTCTACCATGTACTATTTTTGCTATGAATATATGTGGTATTGATTGTCAAAAAAAAACCCCAAGATCCTGAAAAACTGTTGGTCTATCCCGAGAAACGAGGAGGTTTAAGGAAACGAGGAGTCCAGCGCGTGCGGAAGGAGCTTTAATCGTGCGAGCATGCAGGGGCAAAATGAGGAAACTAGCGATTACTTTCTCTCCTGCCAGTCTTATACCTTAATAAATGGGCAAACTGAGCACGTTGTAGCTAATCCTTTTATTAATTAAGCAGCTATATTAGTCAATAAGATTGCCTTATGTTTTTCCTCAGTTTTCGCCAAGCCCTTATTTGTAACCCGCA
This sequence comes from Lolium multiflorum, assembly GCA_030979885.1. Lineage (NCBI taxonomy): Eukaryota > Viridiplantae > Streptophyta > Magnoliopsida > Poales > Poaceae > Lolium > Lolium multiflorum. The sequence continues at coordinate 284,650,764 of CM061750.1, forward strand.
GAAGGAGCTCAGACGGGAGGATTCCAGTTTAGTTGACCGTTCCGTGCTGACGTGTGGGGCTAGTAGAAAGGGACCGCGTGGGACAGGACGAGACCGCGTTTGGTTGTACGTGAGCAGGAGCTGGGTTCTGTCTCTCTCGGCGCGAATTGGCATTTTTAAGAGCACCTTTTCCCCCTCTGTCTCTTTGTCTTTATTAACCAAATTAGTATCAAATCTAGAGAAGCTTGCATTTCTGTCTTTCTTCAATTATTTGTGCCTTTTGGCCCTCGTTGTTTGCCCAATATGGCAGCAAATCTAGTACTCCCTCTGGTCCATATGTATGTAGTTAAATCTAGAAGCAAATCTCCAGGGTAATGTACTCCGTACGACAAATTCACAGTAATAGTAAATCGAGAAAACAAAGTAGGGCCAACAAAATATACTCCAGTAGAATAGGGATAGATAATAGGGATCCCTCCCTAGATAATAAGCTGCATACACAGCAGCCAACAGGTTCGAGGTTCTTCACAACACCATCATACTAACAACATAACAACAAGGGATCCCTAGCTAACAACAAAATAGAAGCTGCTTTGCAGCAGCAGCACACGTCCAGGACTCCGCCTACCCCATCTGCCTCCACTTGTTGCTCCCCTTGGGAGCCTTGGGCTTGAGCGGAGGCATGCGCCCGGCGGAGATCTCCACCCGCTGGATGCTGCGGAGGTGCATGCCGAGCGCCATGTGCTTGGCGCGGAAGGAGTGGGGGTTCACCGACGCGCCGACCTTGGGGTTGGTGTTGCCGATGTTCTCGGCATGCGTGAGGAGGCAGTTGAAGTCAGTGCGGCCGAGCCTCCTAGTGCAGAAGGGGCACCTGTAGACACCCTTGGCGAAGTAGGAGACGTACTGGCCGACCTGCAGCCTCCGCAGCACCTGGCGAGTCTTGACGTCATGGTGCTCGTCGTCGCTGCCGACGTCGCTGCCAGACAGCTGATCCATATCAAACGGGAACTATTAGTGAATGAGATGCAACGATGACTAACGTGCATGATAACAAAGTAAGGAAAAACAGAGCCAGCCTCAGTTAGAGTGGACACGATTATATGTCTACAGGGATGGTGTTAGCGAACCATAGCTCATGCACAACAGATTTGTACACAGCAATGGTTCGCTGAACCCACTCTGTAAAAATTTGTGCCCAACGATTCATCATAGGCAAAGAAACAGATTCCAGATCTGATTTTGAACAGATTCCAGAATATTTGCAAAATTAAACGGTTGATATCTTTTGATTCGTGCATAAAATAACTGACTGAGATCCCATAAATTAACTGATTGAGATCCCATTATTACTTGCATAAATTAACCGAACGGCCGAACTCCAAATCTTAAACGAAATCAAGAAGGGATCAAAGCAAAATGGAATAAAATCGGCGCAAATATTAACCCAATACTCAACCATCTACAGATCGGCACTAATAGTTACTAGGGAACCAGCAAAAATAGGGTTCAAAAAGGAATGGGGAACAAAAAAGGGAGCAAACCATAGTTACCTCGTTCCATGGGTCGTCCATGCAGGTGTCGTAGGGGTTCGGAGGCGAGATGTACGGCACCGGCTCATAGGGGTCCCATCCCGGCGGGATACGACCGCCACCGGCGGCGGCGACGGCCTTTGAGGGGACGACGTCGAAGAGGGAGGCGTCGCGCTTGGAGCCGACGGCGTCATGGACGATGGGATTCGCATTCTCCATGTCCATCTCGCCTGCAGAGAGGGAGAGGGTTTTTGCTTTGGAGAAGATGATGGGACGTGAGAGGCGGCGTTGCATGAGCGAGTGAGAGTGACAGAGATAGTGCGAGGAGGCGTCTATAAAGGCGAGGGGTGGTTAATGCGACCCGCGTCCTACGCGTCCACCATTTAACGTCTGCACGTCTTGGGCTTCTGCAACGCGACACGCGTCCACGATTGCACGTCTTCGACTTCTGCACCGCGACTCGCGTCAGTACCCGTCAACAATTGCACGTCTTCCACTTCTGCACCGCAACACGCGTACTCGAGTCTAACCCTGGAAATTTAGATATACTCTCGAGTCTTATACTGTAGCATTTTTTGTGTGCTCGGTTTTCCCCTTGAGTACTAATACTGGCTAGTGCAATATACTCAGTTTTACCTCAAGTGCCTGGTCAACAGAGAGTCAACAAATGGGATTAACTAGTTAAATGAGTCAACAAATGGGATTATCAGTTCGTTTTCACGTGTTAAACTTGTCTAAATATTGGTCAAACCAAGGATTTGACCAAGATTCAAATGGGCAAAAATTAAAAAAAACAGATAAATGAAAAACCAAAGCACATAGTCTTCTTATGTCATATAGTAAGCATTAAAGGTGATAAACAAGGTCTAGACATATTCAAACCATACAAATCATGTATCTACCCCTAACCCCTAAACTCTGTCTTATGAAGTCAAGCATGAAGAGAAGTGGTTTTGGGTTTCAAACATGGAAATTTCAAAAACCTCCCAAAAACTTCATTTTAGAGTGACTAAGAAGGATACATGCTTCCCTTTTCATTTTCATGTTTTAAACTTGTTTAAATCTTGGTCAAACCTAGGATTTGACCAAGATTCAAATGGGCATTAAAATTTAAAAATCAGAAAAATGAAAAACCAAAGCACATAGTGTTCTTATGTCATATAGTAAGCATTAAAGTTGATAAACAAGGTCTAGACATATTCAAACCATACAAATTATGTATCTACCCCCTAACCCCTAAACTCTGTCTTATGAAGTCAAGCATGAAGAGAACTGGTTTTGGGTTTCAAACATGGAAATTTCAAAAACCTCCCAAAAACTTTATTTTAGAGTGACTAAGAAGGATACATGCTTCCCTTTTCATTTTCATGTTTTAAACTTGTTTAAATCTTGGTCAAACCTAGGATTTGACCAAGATTCGATGGGCATCAAAATTTAAAAAAATCAGAAAAATGAAAAACCAAAGCACATAGTTTTCTTATGCCATATAGTAAGCATTCAAGTTGATAAACAAGGTCTATACATATTTAAACCAGACAAATCATGTATCTATACCCCTAAACCTTAAACTCTGTCTTATGAAGTCTAGCATGAAGAGAAGTCGTTTTGGGTTTCAAACATGGAAATTTCAAGAACATCCCAAAAGCTTCATTTTAGTGTGACTAAGAAGGATCAAGGCTTACCTTTTCATTTTCATGTTTTAAACTTGTTTAAATCCTGGTCAAATATAGGTTTGACCAAGATTCAAATGGGCATAAAATAAAAATATAGAAAAATGAAAAACCAAAGCACATAGTCTTCTTATGTCATATAGTAAGCATTAAAGTTGATAAACAAGGTCTAGTCTTATTCAAACTAGACAAGTCATGTATCTACCCGCTAACCCCTAAACTCTGTCTTATGAAGTCTAGCATGAAGAGAAGTCGTTTTGGGTTCAAACATGGAAATTTCAAGAACATCCCAAAAGCTTCATTTTAGTGTGACTAAGAAGGATCAAGGCTTACCTTTTCATTTTCATGTTTTAAACTTGTTTAAATCCTGGTTAAATCTAGGATTTGACCAAGATTCAAATGGGCATAAAATAAAAAAATAGAAAAATGAAAAACCAAAGCACATAGTCTTCTTATGTCATATAGTAAGCATTAAAGTTGATAAACAAGGTCTAGACTTATTCAAACTAGACAAATCATGTATCTATCCGCAAACCCCTAAACTCTATCTTATGAAGTCAAGCATGAAGAGAAGTGCATGGTTTTGGGTTTCAAACATGGAAATTTCAAAAAACTCCCAAAAAATTCATTTTAGAGTGACTAAGAAGGATACATGCTTCCCTTTTCATTTTCATGTTATATACTTGTTTAAATCTTGGTCAAACCTAGGATTTTACCAAGATTCAAATGTGCATCAAAATTCCAAAAAAATCAGAAAAATGAAAAAACAAAGCACATAGTTTTCTTATGTCATATAGTAAGCATTAAAGTTGATAAACAAGGTCTAGACATATTCAAACAAGAAAAATCATGTGTCTACCCCCTAACCCTAAACTCTGTCTTATGTAGTCAAGCATGAAGAGAAGTGCTTTTGGGTTTCAAACATGGAAATTTCAAAAACCACCCAAAAGCTTTATTTTAGAGTGACTAAGAAGGATCCATGCTTATCTTTTCATTTTCATATTTTAAACTTGTTTAAATCATTGTCAAACCTAGGATTTGACCAAGATTCAAATGGGCATAAAATTAAAAAAATCAGAAAAATGAAAAACTAAAGCACATAGTCTTCTTATGTCATATATATAGTAAGCATTTAAAAGATGATAAATAAGGTCAAGACAATTCAAATAATACAAATCATGTATCTACCCCTAACCCTAAACTCTATCTTATGAAGTCAAGCATGAAGAGAAGTGGTTTTTGGTTTCAAACACAAAAATTTCAAAAACCTCCCAAAAGCTTCATTTTAATTAGACTAACTTATTAATTATGAAGGATCCAGGATTGATTACCTTTTCATTGTCATGTTTTAAACTTGTTTAAATCTTGGTCAAACCTGGGATTTGACCAAGATTCGAATGGGCATAAAAATTAAGAAAAAAATCGTAAGAATGAAAAACCAAAGCACATAGCCTTCTTATGTCATATAGTAAGCATTCAAATTGATAAACAAGGTCTAGACATGTTCAAACCAGAAAAATCATGTATCTACCCCTAACCCTAAACTATGTCTTATGAAGTCAAGCATGCATGAAGAGAAGTGGTTTTGGGTTTCAAACATGAAAATTTCAAAAACCTCCCAAAAGCTTCATTTTAGAGCGACTAATAAGGATCGATGCTTACCTTTTCATTTTCATGTTTTTACTTATTTGAATCTTGGTCAAATCCTAGGTTTGACCAATATTTAAACAAGTTTAAAACATGAAAATGAAATGGGAAGTGTGTATCCTTCTTAGTCAGTCTAAAATGAAGCTTTTGGGATGTTCTTGAAATTTCCATGTTTGAAACCCAAAACCACTTAAGACAGAGTTTTTGGTTAGGTGTAGATACATGATTTTCTTGTTTGAATATGTCTAGACCTTGTTTATCAACTTGAATGCTTATGACATAAGAAGGCTATATATGTGCTTTGGTTTTCCATTTTTTCATTTTTTCGAATTTTTTATGCCCATTTAAATATTGGTCAAATCCTAGGTTTGACCAAGGTTTAATCAAGTTTAAAACATGACAATGAAAAGGTAAGCATGAATCCTTTCTTAGTCACTCTAAAATGAAGGTACTTGAAATTTTTATGTTTGAAACACAAAACCCCAGTTCTCTTCATATGTTTGACTTCATAAGAGAGTTTAGGGTTAGGGTAGATATGATACATGATATTTCTGGTTTGAATATGTCTAGACCTTGTTTATCAACTTGAATGCTTACTATATGACATAAGAAGGCTATATATGTGCTTTGGTTTTTCATTTTTTTTTTTTTTTGAATTTTTACGCCCGTTTGAATCTTGGTCAAATCCTAGGTTTGACCAAGGTTAAAACAAGTTTAAAAAATGGCAATGAAAAGGTAAGCATGGATCCTTCTTAGTCACTCTAAAATGAAGCTTTTGGGAGGTTTGTGAAATTTCCATGTTTGAAACCCAAAATCACTTCTCTCATACTTAACTTCATAAGACAGAGTTTAGGGTTAGGGGGTAGATACATGTTTTGTGTGGTTTGAATATGTCTAGACCTTGTTTATCAACTTGAATGCTTACTATATGACATAAGAATACTATGTGCTTTGGTTTTTGATTTTTTTAATTGTTAAACCCATTTGAATCTTGGTCAAATCCTAGGTTTGAGCAAGATTTAAACAAGTTTAAAACATGAAAATGGAAAGCTAAGCATGAATCATTCTTAGTCACTCTAAAAATCTTTCGGTCTGCAGAAGAGTCGAATCTGCAATCAGTAGTTACAAAAGCGACCCACCTTAGGGATGGATAATAAGACTTGGGCAATATAAACGTTGATACTTACTTTGTGATACTAAAATATATGTATCTAGACATATTTCAGTTGTAGATACATCCATTTTAACATCAAGTAATATGGATCGGAGGACTAGCTAAAGAACAATGAGAGGCAGTGTTTCTCTCCCCCAGCCTACTTGGCGGAGTGGCCCTCCATCAGGACAGGTGGTGATTCCGCTTCTCTCGTTGGAATTCCTTATCCCCCAGCCTACTCGGCGACGTGCGCTCCTCAGTGACCTGCGCGAGGGCGCCTCGGCGACCTACGCAAAGGTGGCTGGACTCGGAGCGCATCGACTTCCTTCTGCGGTGCCTGGATTGGATCGACCATCCCGCGCGTGTCCTCCACCATATTGTTTTTCTTCAAGATGCTGTCATCCATCATCTTCTTCACCGCATCATGTTGGGTGTTGAGGCTCCCGTTGAGAGCTTGAACGCACCTGTTTGATAGCTCGACGTTTTCTTCGCGAAGAAAGCCGCACTCGATCTTAAGCATCAAATTCTCGCCCTTGAGCTTCTTGATGACAGAGTTCGTTTCCTCACTTGATGGAACGCTCACATCATGCAGCTTGCCCCGGCCGGTGACCTCGTCCTTCAAAGTATCGACATCATCGCGAAAGTTGGAGGCGAGTTCCACGAGAGTTTTAAGCTCATCTCTGAAACACGCCGATGCTTCCTGCATGGCAATATCATCAGTACCGAAACAAAGTGACGAGAGGAAGACGAAAATGTCCAATCAGTGGTAACCTCTAAGCGCAGGAGACAGGGGTTGAAGTCGTCATGAGAAGATGTCAGGGTGCGTCGTGGGGCACTGAGATATGTATAAAAAGGATTAATACGGAATAAAGAGTTGGGACCTCCGGGCCAGGAAGAATCAAGAAACATGGCGATGGAAACCAACCAGGAATCTTCGACCGCACGACTGACGCCGTTCCGAGACGAGCGCGAAGCAGGGCCTTCGTTTTCTGGCGGGCCCTTTCTCGCGGCCAGCATCTGGATAGACCGCCGGCGGGAACTCTCCGCGTCCTTGGTCAACACTAGATGGTGCTTCTTCAAGCGAGATGGTGGCCTTGACTTCGGAGGCATCGCTGGAAGTGGAAGGAGACTGGAAGTGAAGCAAGAAGGGGATGGAAGAAGTACTCCCCCCTATTAAAACCAGACAACCGTCTCCTGCCCTCGCTTCGAGCAACCTGGTCCGCCCATCCTAAATCAACGGCCGAGAGGGGGCTCCCTTGCGAACTGAGATCCAGTGACTTTACCCAACAGAAGTTACCATGAACTTTACCTATACGAGCCATCAGGTTAAGATCCAACGAACATGGTCGATCTAAAATTTGAAATTAAAATTTATGTAGCTCAGAAAAAACAGAAAAACTTTACATTAAGACGTATTCTCGGAAAGTTCCAGTCCATTTAAAATATTAGTTTAGTTTAAGTTCGAAATTTGGATCAACCGCGAGCGTTGGATCTTGATCGAATGGCTCACGTGTGTAAAGTCGCATGGTGACTTCTCTTAGTGAAGTCACTGGATCTCAGTCCGCGAAGGGTCAGGACGCGGGAGCAGAAGCAAATGAATCGAGAGCGGTCCGGAGTATCCTGTCCGTCCACCGTAAATCAACGGGACAGAGCGGCTACCTTCTCTTCGAAGGCTCTGGCGCGCAACCCGAGGAATGGACATCTGTCGGCTAGTATAGAATTTTATAGCACGCCATTAATCGAGCTAGCAGTACTGTACTACTGACTACAACTCTGATGGACGTCCAAAGCTCTGAATAGTCAGGGGAAACAATGAATGCGAGCCAGGGTAGTACTACTGTAGTAGTGAAGCAATGGGGATTATCTGGAGCAAGTACGGAGTACCGAGTACAGTACTACAAAAGTGTTGTTCGTTGTTTTCGCAGTTCATTTTAGCGTAACGTCCAGGTTGTTGTCGAACCAGCTGTTAGATTTTGGGTAATTATTGTTAAGTTGCTGCTTCTTAATTAAAATTTATCAAAGTCATGTAGACTAGATCGATTTGTGAGAACATCCCAAAAGCTTCATTCATTTTAGAATGACTAAGAAGGATCCATTCTTACCTTTTCTTTTCATGTTTTAAACTTGTTTAAACCTTGGTCAAACCTAGGATTTGACCAAGATTTAAATGGGCATAAAAATTCAGAAAAAATCAAAAAATGAAAAACCAAAGCACATATATAGCCTTCTTATGTCATATAGTAAGCACTCGAGTTGATAAAAACTCTGTCTTATGAAGTCAAACATATGAAGAGAACTGGTTTTGGGTTTCAAACATGGAAATTTCACAAACCTCCCAAAAGCTTCATTCTACAGTGACTAAGAAGGATCCAGGCTTACCTTTTTCATTTTCAATTTCTTAACTTGTTTAAATCTTGGTCAAACCTAGGATTTGACCAAGATTCAAATGGGTATAACAATTCAAAAAAAACGGAAAAAAACCAAAGAACATAGTCTTCTGATGTCATATAGTAAGCATTCAAGTTGATAAACAAGGTCTAGACATATTCAAACCAAACAAATCATGTATCTACCCCTAACCCTAAACTCTGCCTTATGAAGTCAAGCATGAAGAGAAGTGATTTTGGGTTTCAAACATGGAAATTTCAAAAACCTCCCAAAAGCTTCATTTTAGAGTGACTAAGAAGGATCCATGCTTACCTTTTCATTGCCATGTTTTAAACTTGTTTTAACCTTGGTCAAACCTAGGATTTGACCAAGATTCAAATGGGAGTAAAAATTCGAAAAAAATGAAAAACCAAAGCACATATATAGCCTTCTTATGTCATATAGTAAGCATTCAAGTTGATAAACAAGGTCTAGACATATTCAAAGCAGAAATATCATGTATCATATCTACCCCTAACCCTAAACTCTGTCTTATGAAGTCAAACATATGAAGAGAACTGGGGTTTTGGGTTTCAAACATAAAATTTTCAAGTACCTTCATTTTAGAGTGAGTAAGGAAGGATTCATGCTTACCGTTTCATTTTCATGTTTTAAACTTGTTTAAACCTAGGATTTGACCAAGATTTAAATAGGCATAAAAAATTCGAAAGAAATCAAAAAATGAAAAACCAAAGCACATATATAGCCTTCTTATATCATATAGTAAAAAATTCAAGTTGATAAACAAGGTCTAGACATATTCAAACAAGAAAAATCATGTATCTACACCTAACCATAAACTCTGTCTTAAGTGGTTTTGGGTTTCAAACATGGAAATTTCACAAACCTCCCAAAAGCTTCATTTTACAGTGACTAAGGAGGATCCATGCTTACCTTTTGGCTTAAACGTTTGAAACCAAAAACCACTTCTCTTCATGCATGCTTGACTTCATAACACAGAGTTTAGCTAGGGTTAGGGGGTAGATACATGATTTTCCTGGTTTGAATATGTCTAGACCTTGTTTATCAACTTAATTGATTGCTTACTATATGACATAAGAAGACTACGTGCCTTGGTTTTCATTTTTTGGTTTTTTTGAATTTTATGCTCATATATTTGAATCTTGGTCAAATCTTAGGTTTGACCAAGATTTAAACAAGTTTAAAACATGAAAATGAAAAGTGAAGCATGTATCCTTCTTAGTCACTCTAAAATGAAGCTTTTGGGATGTTCTTGAAATTTCCATGTTTGAAACCCAAAACGACTTCTCTTCATGCTAGACTTCATAAGATCAACAGGGGGTAGATACATGATTTGTCTGGTTTGGATATACCTAGACCTCGTTTAACTTGAATGCATACGATATGACATAAGAAGACTACGTGCTTTTGTTTTTCATTATTCTGTTTTTTTTGAATTTTGTGCCCACCCATTTGTATCTTGGTCAAATCCTAGGCTTGATAATGATTTAAACAAGATTAAAATATGAAAATGCAAAGGTAAGCATGGATCCTTCTTAGTCACTCTAAAATGAAGCTTTTGGGAGCAAAACCACTTCTCTTCATATGCTTGACTTCATAAGACGGAGTTTAGGGGTTAGGGGGTATAGATACATGATTTGTCTAGTTTGAATATGTCTAGACCTTGTTTATCAACTTAATTGGCTTACTATATGACATAAGAAAACTATTTGCTTTGGTTTTTCTTTTTCCTGATTTTTTCAATTTTGATGACCATTTGAATCTTGTCAAATCCTAGGTTTGACCGAGATAATTTAAACAAGCTTAAAACATGAATATGAAAAGGGAAGCATGTATCCTTCTTTGTCACTCTAAAATGAAGTTTTTGGGAGGTTTTTCAAATTTCCATGTTTGAAACCACCACTTCTCTTCATATGCTTGACTTCATAAGACAGAGTTCAGGGGTTAGGGGTATAGATACATGATTTGTCTAGTTTGAATATGTCTAGACCTTGTTTATCAACTTTAATGCTTACTATATGACATAAGAAAACTATTTGCTTTGGTTTTCTTTTTTCTGACTTTTTTTCAATTTTGATGCCCATTTGAATCTTGTCAAATCCTAGGTTTGACCAAGATAATTTAAACAAGCTTAAAACATGAATATGAAAAGGGGAGCATGTATCCTTCTTAGTCACTCTAAAATGTAGTTTTTGGGAGGTTTTTGAAATTTCCATGTTTGAAACCCAAAACCACTTCTCTTCACATGCTTGACTTCATAAGACAGAGTTTAGGGGTTAGGGGTATAGATACATGATTTGTCTGGTTTAATATGTCTAGACCTTGTTTATCAACTTTAATGCTTACTATATGACATAAGAAGACTATGTGATTTGGTTTTTCATTTTTCTGTTTATTATTTTTCTGCCCATTTTAATCTTGGTCAAATCCTAGGTTTGACCAAGATTTAGACAAGTTTAACACGTAAATGAGTTAACTTGGATTTCCTACCCTTGAATCCATAGGAAACTTTGTTCTAATGCACTATTATAATCAACCGAGTTTTTACACCAACAGGTCTGTCACTTACGTGTGTGCCCACGCTTGAGGTCCCACACAGTGAGCACAAGTCACGTGCAATAGGTACGCAAACTCCCAGCCATCTTCTTTGTCAAGAGAAGACGCATCAGGATGCGTATTGGAAGTCTGTGGGTCCTTCTGGATCCTTCCGTTGTCCCTCTCACAAAAAAATCTCTCTCATTCTCGGCCTCGCTCGACTCGCTCGCTCGCTCGCTCGCACCTCCTGCTCACGACAAACCCTGCACAAAAGTCAACATCATCACCCGAAAAAGGGGAGACACCATAATTCTCTCCCTTCTTCTCTCCTTCCGAGTGATCCCTCTTCCTCGACGGGCAAACACCCATGTGCTGCATAGTAATAATAAAAAGGTAGTACTCGTAGAAAAATCGATATACGAATCTGTAATTAAATAGGTTAAACTAGGGTTTTTCCCAGTTCTACAGATCAAGGGTTCAAAAAAATCCAACTACGGGGTTCGAACAACACGATTCTAATCCAAGAATTTTTTCGACCTAGGTCACCCAAATGGCCTCAAACTATAGGGTTAGCATCTAGTGCAGTATGTGTGAAAATGTATGCACTATGTGTGCTATAACTTGTATGTCTTTCATATTTGAACCAAATTTGAATAAGTTTGAAATATTTGAAAAGGGGCTTTTGGCTTAAACGTTTGAAACCAAAAACCACTTCTCTTCATGCATGCTTGACTTCATAAGACAGAGTTTAGCTAGGGTTAGGGGGTAGATGCATGATTTTCCTGGTTTGAATATGTCTAGACCTTGTTTATCAACTTAATTGAATGCTTACTATATGACATAAGAATACTATGTGCCTTGTTTTTTATTTTTTTATTTTTTAAAATTTTATGCCCATTTGAATCTTGGTCAAATCCTAGGTTTGAACATGGTTTAAACAAGTTTAAATCATGAATATGAAAAATTAAGCATCTATATATCCTTCTTCGTCACTCCAAAATGTAGCTCTTGGGAGGTTTTTTCGAAATTTCCATGTTTGAAACCAAAACCACTTCTCTTCATGCATGCTTGACTTCATAAGACAGAGTTTAGGGTTAGGGGTAGATATATACATGATTTTCTGGGTTGAATATGTCTAGGCCTTGTTTATCAACTTGAATGCTTACTATATATATATGACATAAGAATGTTATGTCCTTTGTTTTTTCATTCTTTTGATTTTTTATGAATTTCCATGCCCATTTGAATCTTTTGGTCAAATCCTAGAGGTTTGACCAAGATTGAAACAAGTTTAAAACATGAAAATGAAAAGGGAAGCTTGTATATCCTTCTTAATTAGTCACTCTAAAATGAAGTTTTTGGAGGTTTTTGAAATTTCCATGTTTGAAACCCAAAACTTCTCTTCATGCTAGACTTCATAAGACAATTTAATTAGGGGTTAGGGGGTAGATACATGATTTGTCTGGTTTGAATATGTCCAAACCTTGCTTGTTTATCAACTTGAATGCTTACTATATGACATAAGAATGCTTACCATATGTTTGAATTTTAAAAGCATATAGTCTTCTTATGTCATATAGTAAGCATTCAAAAGGTTTTCTTTGAGAGAGTAGCATGCATTCAAAAGTTGATAAATAAGATTTGGACATATTCAAACCAGACAAATCATGTATCTACACCCCCTAACCCTAAACTCTGTCTTATGAAGTCAAGCATGAAGAGAAGTGCTTTTAGGTTTCAAACATGGAAATTTCACAAACCTCCCAAAAGCTTCATTTTACAGTGACTAAGGGCTCCTTTGATTCATAGGATTTGCATAGGAATTGTGTAGGATTTGGTTCCTATGGGAAAATTTCCTATACATGTTGTTTGATTCATAGAAACATATCCTATAGGAAAAATTCCTATAGGAATCTTGTAGCGTAATTCCTATAGGAAAAAACATTGGCTCATACCTCATGAAAAAATTCCTTTGCTACAATCAAACACACTTCATCTTTCTATAGGATTCAAGTAGACATGTCATTCCAATCCTATGCCTTTCCTATTCCTATACTTTTCCTATCCTTTAAATCAAAGGAGCCCTAAGAAGGATCCAGGCTTACCTTTTCATTTTCATTTTTAAACTGCTTGTTTAAATCTTGATCAAACCTAGGATTTGACCAAGATTCAAATGGGCATAAAAAATCAGGAAAAAATGAAAAATGAAAAAACAAAACACATATATAGCCTTCTTATGTCATATATATAGTAAGCATTCAATTAAGTTGATAATTTTAAACAAGGTCTATACATATTCAAACCAGAAAAAAGCATGTATCTACCCATGCATATATATATATAACCCTATACTTTTGTCTTATGAAGACGTCAAGGATGAAGAGAAGTGGATTTGGGTTTCAAACATGGAAATTTCAAAAACCTCCCAAAACATGTATATATCTACCCCTAAACCCTAATCTTTGTCTTATGAAGCCAAGCATATGAAGAGAAGTGATTTTGGGTTTCAAACATGGAAACTTCAAAAACCTCCCAAAAGCTTCATTTTAGAGAGACTAAGAATGATCCATATGCTTACCTTTTCATTGCCATGTTTTATAGGATTTGACCAAGATTCAAATGGGAGTAAAAATTCAGAAAAATTCAAAAAATAATGAAAAACCAAAGCACATATATATATATATATAGCCTTCTTATGTCATATAGTAAGCATTCAAGTTGATAAACAAGGTCTAGACATATTCAAAGCAGAAATATCATGTATCATATCTACCCCTAACCCTAAACTCTGTCTTATGAAGTCAAACATATGAAGAGAACTGGGGTTTTGGGTTTCAAACATAAAATTTTCAAGTACCTTCATTTTAGAGTGAGTAAGGAAGGATTCATGCTTACCGTTTCATTTTCATGTTTTAAACTTGTTTAAACCTAGGATTTGACCAAGATTTAAATAGGCATAAAAAATCGAAAGAAATCAAAAAATGAAAAACCAAAGCACATATATATAGCCTTCTTATATCATATAGTAAAAAATTCAAGTTGATAAACAAGGTCTAGACATATTCAAACAAGAAAAATCATGTATCTACACACCTAACCATAAACTCTGTCTTAAGTGGTTTTGGGTTTCAAACATGGAAATTTCACAAACCTCCCAAAAGCTTCATTTTACAGTGACTAAGGAGGATCCATGCTTACCTTTTGGCTTAAACGTTTGAAACCAAAAACCACTTCTCTTCATGCATGCTTGACTTCATAAGACAGAGTTTAGCTAGGGTACGTTAGGGGGTGTAGATACATGATTTCCTGGTTTGAATATGTCTAGACCTTGTTTATCAACTTAATTGATTGCTTACTATATGACATAAGAAGACTACGTGCCTTGGTTTTCATTTTTTGTTTTTTTTGAATTTTATGCTCATATATTTGAATCTTGGTCAAATCCTAGGTTTGACCAAGATTTAAACAAGTTTAAAACATGAAAATGAAAAGGGAAGCATGTGTCAACACCCGGGTTTTTAAGTCCGGATGCCCTATTATATCATACATCGCAATCCCAGGAAGATTGTTTTTGCGAGACATAATAGTAAGTCGTTCAGAGTCATCATTTATTACAACACATAAGGTCTTACATCAAGGGATCACATGATCCAATATTACACAAATAGATTGTTCAACATCACACATAAGTAGCGGAAGCGTAGTAGTAGTGGACTCATAATTCCACAGGCAACGCTTGACGTTAGAAGACGATCCTAGTTATCGTAGACGTCCTGCTGTCCGTCATCCTGATACTGTTGCTCCTCTTCATAGTCTGGCATTTGAATAGCCAGGGCAAAGCCATGAGTACTTTTAAAGTACTCGCAAACTAATACTAGGGTAAAGCATAATATATTGTATTAAAGGGGTACTAAGCTCTAAGTTTATTTGCATAAAGCCAAGTTTTCTTTGAATAAACATTTAATAAAATCCTCATTATTTAATAGACTAACTCAAGTGGGAACATTAGTGTCATTCCCACAATTCATTTGGGATCCAAATCAATTCAGCAATCACCATCACCATTTCAACATAAATTCTGATAACGGAAGTAGTATGGCCTTTCCAACCGTCCGTAACCGTGGACACGGCTATTCGAATAGGTTTAACACTCTGCAGAGGTTGTACTCTTGTGCCACAACTTTTGATTACATCCGTCGAGGATAACCCCGAATCATCGTAACTCAGTACGCGGATCATCAACCATAACCTTTCACTTATATGTCCTAGTATAGGCACCTCTCCCCATGAGCTTGGCCCCCCGGTGAGAACCAACTGTTAACCCGGGAACTGCACAGGGCTTGGGTCGTACATTCACCTCATATTCACATCATTTCTCACATACGGAGGCAGCCTCGGCGTAACCCCTATGATGCTTGTTTAGAGGGAACCCATACTAAAATACACAAGTTTCTAGTTAAGCCCTACCCATAATCAGGTATTGTGGGGGTACTTGTATAATTGGAAAGGTATCGCATTCAAACCCATCTCAGTTTTATATCAAAAATCACCATCTTCTCTTGGTCATATTCACCTTCAAAGTCATTCCATGGAATGAACCATCATTCCAAGGTTTCAATTTCATATCAACATCACTTGTTCCCATCTAGAGTAGTCAATTTTTAATTGATTAGCAATAGCCACTAAATGAGGGGTGCTATCTAGCTTTGATTTGTGTTCATCTAACCCAAGTATTGTTCTATTCTAGACCAAGTGAATCATAAATCAAAAGGTACTTTGAAATAAATAAGCCAAAGTAAAATTAAGTAAAAACATGGGATAGGTAAGACATAAAAGTAAAGTGTGATGATGCCTTTGCTCTTGTAGAGCTAAGCATTTGTATTTAGCAAGGGTTAGCTTGCCTTGAGCTGAGTAGTGATCAAAGTGCTCTTCCTCTTCTTGGGAGTAGGCCTCCTCCTCTTGATAATCCTCGTTACTAGCGTCTATATACGAATACGAGGTATAAATACTAAACCAAACTCACATGCTAAACTAGGAACACTCAAAGAGTTCACACTCTAGTCCTATTATCAATCAAACATGGCATGGTGAGTTATTTGATGATTTCTTATTTATTAGAAAAATAATTTCCTCTCATTATTCCTATTTCTTAAATTTAGATATATAGATCCTTAGAGAAATTCATTTCTTCTCTTTACTTCATAATAAGATTTAATCTCTTCATATAATAATCAGGTATGAAATATAGGTTGACCCAAGTCAACATTTCATATCTATTATATGTGAGTCTAATTTAATTAAAGTGCTACACTACACATGTTATCATACTATTATTTTAAATGCATTAAAATCTCTAAGTAATACTTATCAGGGGTTCATTAGCCTAAGTCATTCCCCCTGGTTATATTACTTAGGATCAAGATTTAAATGAGAGAGTAGCTCTCATACTATTCATTAAATTTGAATTCCAAGTTGAATTGTTCTAGAATTAACTACATAGCTATCTTATTTGATCTAGTCCATGATCATACAAATAACATGGCTATATTACTGCATAATCAATTAGAGGACATCATTTGTGATTTATTAGAATTGGAATCAACCTAAAATCATTTATAGATTATTTTTAATAATTATTTGAAGTTAGGAAAGGCTCTGCCTTGTTATTTTTGTCATTTAAAATTTAATACGAATTTGGACATGAGACCAGTGGCATTAGTTAGATAATTTCATGAGCTTTCCAATGATATAAAGTTTGCTAGATTTGGTTTGGCAGATTTCAAACTATTCAATTTTTACTAAACCATCTGCAGCACAAATTGAATTAAGTTTAAACATTTATTTGAATTCTGGGCTTGGGCGGGAAAGCTACTGGGCCGAAACGATTTTAAACAGCACAGCGCGGCCCAGCAAGCAACGGGTGCGGGTGGGCTGCGCTGACAGGGTGGGGGCCACTGTCGCGCCTCATAACACGCCGAAGCGGTACGAGCGATGAGGAGCGTCGGATCAAGAGGCTGATCAACGGCTGGGTGTGTCGTCGTCCCCGGCGGGATTCCGGCGAACCCAGAGCGCCAGTAGGGGGTCGGAGAGCTTACCAGGCCGTTGCAGGTCTCTGGCAAGGTGCTCGGAGAAGTGGTGGTCGACGAGGAACAGCCTGGTGAAGTGGCGGCGCTCGGGGAGGCTCCAATCGACGCAGAGCTTCCGCGGGCTCCGGCGGACTCGAGCTCGCAATTCGAGCAGCTCCGGCGAGCTCTGGTGAAATTGATTGTGGAGTAGTGCTCAGTGAGGAGAGGGGAGTGAGTTGGGTGCTGAAGGGAGGAGCCGATCGTCGCTATTTATAGCGGCCGATGGTGGCCGTGGGGTGCTGTGGAGGAGCGGCCATGGCGCGGCGCTTCTGGCGCTCCAAAGGGCAAGTGAAGGACGGCTATCGATAGGCGGTGTCCTGGCGATGCTCAACGTGTATTGGCGCAGAGAAAAGGGCGACGGGAGAGCTCGAGCGTTTGCAGAAATCATTGCAGTACCCGCGGTACGTCGGCGATGAGGACGACGGTGACAAGGCCCTGGGCGGTGCTTGAGCATGTCTAGTGCGTAGAGTGCTTGGAGTGGAGGCTAGACGCGGTGGTAGGGATGCAGGGCGAGGACGATCGCGTTCGAGTGCACGGCGTCCTGGCGCGCTCCAGAGCGCGCTCACCGCGGCATGGGCGTGTACTGGCATGGTTTTGGCACGGCTGTTCTGGCCAATGCCAAGGCTTGGCTTCGCGCGTGCGTGTACCGTTCGATTCCTTATGCAGTGTAGATGCTCCAGGACAAGAAGAAAGTGTGAGAGGAGGGCTAGAGGTGGAGATGCCAAAGTGGCCGGCATGGTGTGGTGTTGCATAGTTTAGGGTTTTTCCTTGGCTTTAATCGACCATGCAAGTACTGGGCTAGAGGCAGGGGGTGTAGAACTAGCTAATGATCACCAGAACAAAGGGGTTTAGGGAAGAATCTGCTGGACAAAGAAGTGTAACACATTTCTGAAATCATGCCTGCCAAGTGTTCGACACAATGGCCGCATGAAGAAAATTTTCAAATTTCGAAATTCTTTTTGGTGAATCTTGATGATATAATTAATGTGAGGTTTTGGTGGTGGTGGCACTCAATTTGGAAAAGAATTGCAAAGTTTCAAATTTGAGGTGATCTTGTTTTTCTTCTCAGATCCTGTTTTGGCAATTAAATTCTGGTCAACCTAGTCAACTCTGGCCATGGTGGTCAACATGAAAAGTACTCACCTTGACATGGTCTTGGATGACATGGCTTTGGTTGACAAAGTTTAGATTAGGTTTTAAGAATTACAGGGGTGCAAAGTGGTGAAGAAAATATTTTTCACCCAAATGACCATTATCACATGTATGTTGAAATCCTTATTTTTCTTGATTTGATTCATGATCCAAAGATGCAATTGTGTTAGTTTATCATATTGAAACATTTTAGAAGCAAGGAAGCAAGCAATTATGGCCTTGGTGATGATTTTGCATTTTTACATAAGGTGTATGTGAGTGAAGAATGGGTTTTTCCCATTTTCTTTATTTCTCCTCAATTTAGGGTTTTGTGATCTTGATTAGGGTTCACACATCAATAGATCAACATGCTAGCACTCATCATGGCAATTGCACAAAAGAAATATTACTATATGCATGAATCTATATGTGGCACTATATGTATAGAAAAGTTTTTGTTTGTTGTAAATTTTGAGTAATTGAACTCTCACTTGCTTTATTATTGTTGAAAACTTGGGATGTTACAAACCCTTCCCCCTTACAAAAGATCTCGTCCCGAGATCTGGAAGAAAACTAGGTACTAAAGAGATTGGGGTATTCAGTCTTCATAAAGTCTTCTCTTTCCCAAGTGGCTTCTTCTTCGGTGTGGTTACTCCATTGTATCTTCAGAAACTTGATACTCCTGGTACGAGTGGTTCTGAATGCTTCCTCCAGAATGCGAATAGGTACTTCGCGGTAGGTTAGATCTGAGTTGATATCCACAGTACGATGGTCAATGTTCTTGAACACCTCAGTCTTCTCAGGTACCTCTAAGCATTTCCGGAGTAACGAGATGTGAAACACATTGTGCACCGTTGACATTTCTTCTGGTAACTCCAGCTGATAGGACACTTCCCCTCGGCGACTCAGGACTTTGAAAGGTCCGACATAACGGGGTGCAAGCTTTCCTTTAAGCTGGAATCTCTGCATTCCTTTAAGGGGGGACACTTTGAGATATACGAAATCTCCGATCTCGAAGGTCATCTCTCGGCGTCTCTTGTCGGCGTAGCTCTTCTGTCTTGATTGAGCGGTCTTGAGGTACTCACGGATCTTGTGAACCTTCTCTTCGGCTTCTCGGAGAATATCTGGTCCAAAGACTTGACTCTCTCCGACTTCCGACCAATTCAGAGGGGTACGGCACTTCCTTCCGTACAAGGCTTCAAAGGGGGCCATCTGCAAGCTGGCTTGATAGCTGTTGTTGTACGAGAATTCTGCGTACGGCAAGCAGTCTTCCCACTTGGATCCATATTCCAACACACATGCTCTCAGCATATCCTCTAGTATCTGGTTGACTCGTTCAGTCTGTCCATCCGTCTGAGGGTGATAGGCTGTGCTGAAGTTCAGCCTAGTTCCGAGTCCTTCATGCACCTTCTGCCAAAATCTGGAGGTGAATTGGGATCCTCTATCGGATACTATTGACTTCGGGGTTCCGTGCAGGCTGACTATCCGTGAGATATACAACTCTGCAAGTCTTGGTCCTTGGTAGGTGGTCTTGACGGGGATGAAATGGGCAACTTTGGTCAATCTGTCGACCACTACCCAGATAGAATCATTCCCTTTACTAGATTTGGGCAATCCGGTGATGAAGTCCATTCCTACGGAATCCCACTTCCATTCGGGAATCTGCAGGGGCTGTAGCAGTCCTGCGGGTCGTTGGTGTTCTGCCTTGACTCTCTGACAGATGTCACACTTGGCGATGTAACTCCCGATTTCTCGCTTCATCCCATGCCACCAGAACTGTTCCTTCAAGTCCTGGTACATCTTAGTACCTCCGGGGTGAATAGAATATAAGGTGTCATGGGCTTCCTTTAGAATCACTTGTTTCAACTCTGAATCTGACGGCACGCACAAGCGTCCGTTGTACCAAAGTACTCCTTCTTCATCAACAGTGAATCCCGGTGCCTTTCCTGCTGCTAGCTGGCTCTTAATCCCGTCAATGCTTGCATTGCTCTTCTGGGCTTCCTTGATTTGACTAATCAAAGTGGGTTGAAGTTCAATGCTAGCGAGAAATCCTTCACTTACTAGCTCCATTCTAAACTGTTCAAACTCTTGGTGAAGGCTAGGTTGTTCTTCGGCAATCATGGAGTTCAACTGACACGGCAGTCTACTCAAAGCATCTGCTACCACATTGGCCTTGCCTGGGTGATAGTGGATATCCATATCATAATCCTTGATTAACTCTAACCATCTCCTTTGCCTCATGTTCAGCTCCTTCTGGGTGAAGATATACTTCAAACTCTTGTGATCCGAATAGATCTCGCATCGATTACCCATGAGGTAATGACGCCATACTTTCAGGGCTAACACGACTGCTGCTAGCTCTAAGTCATGGGTTGGATAATTCTGTTCATGCTGCTTCAGTTGCCTGGACAGGTACGAGATCACTTTGCCTTCTTGCATCAACACACATCCAAGACCAATCTTGGAGGCATCACAATACACATCAAATGGTTTGGTGATGTCCGGCATAATCAGTATTGGGGCTGAAGTCAGTCTGCTCTTGAGCTGTTGGAAGCTCTCTTCACACTTGTTCGTCCATTCGAACTTCTTGTCCTTTTTCAACAATTGGGTCATTGGTCTGGCTATGCTTGAGAATCCTTCAACGAATCGACGGTAATATCCCGCCAATCCGAGAAATGCACGGACCTCAGTCTGGGTGGTTGGGGCTTTCCATTCTGCAACGGTCTTTATCTTTGAGGGGTCAACGGCAATTCCTCCTGCGGACAAGATGTGTCCCAGGAATCCTACTTCCTTCAACCAGAACTCACACTTGCTGAACTTGGCATACAGCTGGTGTTCCCGAAGAGTATCTAAGACCATTTCCAAGTGTTGCTCATGTTCTTCTTCGGTTTTGGAGTAGATCAGGATGTCGTCGATGAAGACAACGACGAACTTATCCAGGAAGTTCATGAAGATCTTATTCATGAGATTCATGAAGTAAGCGGGGGCGTTGGTCAATCCAAATGACATGACATTGTACTCATACAATCCATATCTGGTGGTGAAGGCAGTTTTGGGGATGTCCGATGCACGGATCTTCAGCTGATGGTAACCTGTCCTAAGATCAATCTTAGAGAACACGGTGGCACCGGTCAACTGGTCAAACAGGTCTTCTATTTTGGGCAAAGGATACTTATTCTTGATGGTGACATCACTGAGCTTGCGGTAATCCGTACATAAACGGATAGCACCATCCTTCTTGTCCACAAACAAAACTGGTGATCTCCAGGGTGATGCACTTGGTCTAATCAAACCTTTGGCTAACATATCATCCAGTTGTTTCTTTAGTTCCACTAATTCTGCCGGGTTCATGCTGTAAGCTCTCTGGGCTATAGGTCCTGTTCCGGGGATTAACTCGATGATAAACTCGATATCCCGATCCGGGGGCATACCGGGTAGGTCATCTGGAAACACATCAGAGTATCTACAGACGACTCTGATTTGATCCAGGGTGGGTTTGGTTAAACTCTGGTTGCAGGTAAATTTTCTGGGCAGCTTTTCTGAGATGTGCTCAACTAACACTCCGGTGCTACTAGTCATGGTGATGGCCTTCTTGGCACAATCAATCAATCCATGATGTTTGGACATCCAGTCCATACCCAGTACTACTTCCAAACCTTTTGTTCCCAGAACAATCAGATTGGCATAAAAGTCTATTTCATGAATTCTGATAGGAACATCTTTGCAAATTTTTCTAGCTTTAGTTGTTGATCCAGGTATTTGCACTACCATGACATGCTTCAAACTGATGGGTTGAATCTTACTAGTGCATGCAAATTCTTCCGTAACAAATGAATGCGATGCTCCAGAATCAAACAGCACTCTTGCAGGTATTGAGTTAACAGAGAACATACCCAGAACGACATCTGGGGCTTCCTGAGCTTCTTCCGCACTCATGTGAAAGAGGCGGCCGCTGCGGTTGTTCGGGTTGTTGGGGGCGAACTTCTTGTTGTTGGCGACACGGCGTTGCTGCTGAGCAGGGCCAGTGGTGTTGGCGGCCATCTTGGCGAGTCGCTGGGGACACTCTTTGGAGTAATGTCCCAACACGCCGCATTCATAGCAGTTGATGGTGGACTTGTCCTTGGGGGCGACAGGGATAGCATTGCTCCCAGTCCTTGGAGCAGTGTTGGTGTTGGGGTTGGCAGGGGCTCTTGTCGGGGCGCGGTTGAAGTTGTTGTTGTGGTGGACGAAGTTGTTGCTGTTGTGGTGGTGTCCTCCCGTCCTGGGGTTTCCTCCGCTCCGGTTCTGATAACCGGGGCGCGACATCTGTGCCGGTGGCCTGTTGTTCCTGGGGGTGAATCCTCCGCTTGAGCCAGGGCGAAACTTGGAGGTGTTGCTGGGCCCACTCTGGTGCATCATGCGGCGCTTGCGGTTTTCATTGGCTTGGTTCAGCTTGCCCTCCATCTGGATGGCGGAGTCAACAAGGGCTTCGAGGTCAGCAAAGGGGATGTTGACCAACACAGTCTGCATCTCATCGTGCAGTCCGTTCAGGAACCTCTCCTTCCTTTTCTCGGTGGTGTCAGTCTCATCCGGGGCGTACCTTGACAAGGTGAGGAACTTGTCGCGGTATTCTACCACGGTCAGACGGCCTTGCTTTAACTCGCGGAACTCATCCCGCATCTTCTTGATGAGACCCGGTGGCACATGATACTTGCTAAACTTGAGCTTGAAGTCTGCCCAAGTCATGAGCTGCCCTGCATTCAATGCGCGAGCACTCGTCCACCAGGCACGTGCAGGTCCTGCCAGATAGTGGGTGGCAAACAGCACCTTGTCATCATCTTCCACTCCGGCAACCTCAAGATTGTTCTCCATTGTTTGGAGCCAATCATCAGCATCAAGGGGTTCCTCCGTCTTGCTAAACACCGGTGGGTTGGTGTTCTGAAAGTTCTTCAACTTGGAGCCCGGGTGATCATGGTTCCCGTGGCCTTGGTTGTTCTGTGCTAACTGTTGAAGTACAGCTAGGTTAGCTTGCCTTTCAGTCCTATCAACTTCTCGTTCAGCCAACATCTGTTGCAGTATCTGTGTCAGCGCATCCGGATTGGCGTTGCGATTGGAATGTGCCATCTGAACAGAGATATGGATCATAAGATAAGAGGGACAATTTCTATGGCTTAATTTTGGGGAGTAAACTCACATTTATTTAAAACATGGTTCATAATATAAAAATATTACACATACGAACATAGTCATGAAGGTAGCAATTATTACAAGCCAACATTCCGGAGGGTTTGAAGAACCCTTTCAACAATCTACGATACAAGGGGCGAATGCAAGGGACCGATACATCTCAGGCTACGCGGTGCTCAAGGAGAGGATGGAAGCTATCCATCGATGCGGAGCGGGAAGGTGGTGTCCATCCCGGCAGGCAGGTGCTGGTGGAAGTCCTGGTCTTCCTCTTCCTCCGGCTCGAAGTCGTTGTCGTTGCTGACGTAGGAGTAGCCATCCCCTTGGATGTCTTCCCCCTCGCCTTCTCCCTCCAGGATCTGGAGCTGCTCCACCTGAGTGGAGATGGTCTCCTTCAGGACGGCGATCTTGGTCTTGAGGCGGTGGATGGTGGCATCCCTCTTCGCGACCAGCTGGCGCAGAGTCCTGCGCTCCTTCGCGATGACCTTGATGGTATCCGCGTACTGGTTCAGCTGCTGCTGAGTGTGGTTGGCGGCGGAGCGGGAGTTGCTCAGCGCAGACCGAGTCTCGTACAGCATGTAGTCGAGGTGGTCCACATGGTGCCTCAGCACGGGGTGGTACGGCAGGCTGAGGGGCAGACCAACAGAGGAGTGCCTTGCGAAGTGCGCAAAGCGTTCCCCTTCGATGGCCAGCGAGTTCTGCCCGCACAGACGAGCGAGAGACTCCTGCAGAGCATGGGCGAGTCCATCCACCCAAGTGTTCTCGCGGAGCGAGAACTGGATCTGGCGGAACATGGGCGACTCCGGCTTTCCCGGAAGGTTAGCCATGATGAGCCACTGGAGCTGGCCGTTGGCTTGGTCCGAGATCTGACCCCCGTAGAACACGGGAGGAGAGCGTCCGAGGAACTCGGTGAGAGCAAACAGATCCCTTTCAAAGATCAGATCCCCACCGTTCGCCAAGTCGTACACTTGGGTCTGGATGAAGGGCTCCGTCGGGATGATAGGCTCCATCTGTAGAGGGAGTGACAAATAAGTTAATAATTGTAAGTGTTCAAAATTTTAAGTAATAATCAATGAAATGGATTATTTTGAAAAAGAATTCCAAGGTAAGGGTATGAGTATATTTTCATAACTATTTTATTAAAAACTAAGTTTGTTTGGACGTCCAACTAAGGGTCTCCTAAGGTCAAACAATGGCTCTGATACCAACTTGTCAACACCCGGGTTTTTAAGTCCGGATGCCCTATTATATCATACATCGCAATCCCAGGAAGATTGTTTTTGCGAGACATAATAGTAAGTCGTTCAGAGTCATCATTTATTACAACACATAAGGTCTTACATCAAGGGATCACATGATCCAATATTACACAAATAGATTGTTCAACATCACACATAAGTAGCGGAAGCGTAGTAGTAGTGGACTCATAATTCCACAGGCAACGCTTGACGTTAGAAGACGATCCTAGTTATCGTAGACGTCCTGCTGTCCGTCATCCTGATACTGTTGCTCCTCTTCATAGTCTGGCATTTGAATAGCCAGGGCAAAGCCATGAGTACTTTTAAAGTACTCGCAAACTAATACTAGGGTAAAGCATAATATATTGTATTAAAGGGGTACTAAGCTCTAAGTTTATTTGCATAAAGCCAAGTTTTCTTTTGATAAACATTTAATAAAATCCTCATTATTTAATAGACTAACTCAAGTGGGAACATTAGTGTCATTCCCACAATTCATTTGGGATCCAAATCAATTCACAAATCATCATCATCATTTCAACATAAATTCTGATAACGGAAATAGTATGGCCTTTCCAACCGTCCGTAACCGTGGACACGGCTATTCGAATAGGTTTAACACTCTGCAGAGGTTGTACTCTTGTGCCACAACTTTTGATTACATCCGTCGAGGATAACCCCGAATCATCGTAACTCAGTACGCGGATCATCAACCATAACCTTTCACTTATATGTCCTAGTATAGGCACCTCTCCCCATGAGCTTGGCCCCCCGGTGAGAACCAACTGTTAACCCGGGAACTGCACAGGGCTTGGGTCGTACATTCACCTCATATTCACATCATTTCTCACATACGGAGGCAGCCTCGGCGTAACCCCTATGATGCTTGTTTAGAGGGAACCCATACTAAAATACACAAGTTTCTAGTTAAGCCCTACCCATAATCAGGTATTGTGGGGGTACTTGTATAATTGGAAAGGTATCGCATTCAAACCCATCTCAGTTTTATATCAAAAATCACCATCTTCTCTTGGTCATATTCACCTTCAAAGTCATTCCATGGAATGAACCATCATTCCAAGGTTTCAATTTCATATCAACATCACTTGTTCCCATCTAGAGTAGTCAATTTTTAATTGATTAGCAATAGCCACTAAATGAGGGGTGCTATCTAGCTTTGATTTGTGTTCATCTAACCCAAGTATTGTTCTATTCTAGACCAAGTGAATCATAAATCAAAAGGTACTTTGAAATAAATAAGCCAAAGTAAAATTAAGTAAAAACATGGGATAGGTAATACATAAAAGTAAAGTGTGATGATGCCTTTGCTCTTGTAGAGCTAAGCATTTGTATTTAGCAAGGGTTAGCTTGCCTTGAGCTGAGTAGTGATCAAAGTGCTCTTCCTCTTCTTGGGAGTAGGCCTCCTCCTCTTGATAATCCTCGTTACTAGCGTCTATATACGAATACGAGGTATAAATACTAAACCAAACTCACATGCTAAACTAGGAACACTCAAAGAGTTCACACTCTAGTCCTATTATCAATCAAACATGGCATGGTGAGTTATTTGATGATTTCTTATTTATTAGAATAATTTCCTCTCATTATTCCTATTTCTTAAATTTAGATATGTAGATCCTTAGAGAAATTCATTTCTTCTCTTTACTTCATAATAAGATTTAATCTCTTCATATAATAATCAGGTATGAAATATAGGTTGACCCAAGTCAACATTTCATATCTATTATATGTGAGTCTAATTTAATTAAAGTGCTACACTACACATGTTATCATACTATTATTTTAATTGCATTAAAATCTCTAAGTAATACCTATCAGGGGTTCATTAGCCTAAGTCATTCCCCCTGGTTATATTACTTAGGATCAAGATTTAAATGAGAGAGTAGCTCTCATACTATTCATTAAATTTGAATTCCAAGTTGAAATGGTTCTAGAATTAACTACATAGCTATTTTATTTGATCTAGTCCATGATCATACAAATAACATGGCTATATTACTGCATAATCAATTAGAGGACATCATTTGTGATTTATTAGAATTGGAATCAACTTAAAATCATTTATAGATTATTTTTAATAATTATTTGAAGTTAGAAAAGGCTCTGCCTTGTTATTTTTGTCATTTAAAATTTAATACGAATTTGGACATGAGGCCAGTGGCATTAGTTAGATAATTTCATGAGCTTTCCAATGATATAAAGTTTGCTAGATTTGGTTTGGCAGATTTCAAACTATTCAATTTTTACTAAACCATCTGCAGCACAATTCAAATTAAGTTTAAACATTTATTTGAATTCTGGGCTTGGGCGGGAAAGCTACTGGGCCGAAACGATTTAAACAGCACAGCGCGGCCCAGCAAGCAACGGGTGCGGGTGGGCTGCGCTGACAGGGTGGGGGCCACCTGTCGGCGCCTCATAACACGCCGAAGCGGTACGAGCGATGAGGAGCGTTGGATCAAGAGGCAGATCAACGGCTGGTGTGTGTCGTCGTCCCCGGCGGGATTCCGGCGAACTCAGAGCGCCAGTAGGGGGTCGGAGAGCTTACCAGGCCGTTGCAGGACTCTGGCAGTGTGCTCGGAGAAGTGGTGGTCGACGAGGAACAGCCTGGTGAAGTGGCGGCGCTCGGGGAGGCTCCAATCGACGCAGAGCTTCCGCGGGCTCCGGCGGACTCGAGCTCGCAATTCGAGCGCTCCGGCGAGATGGTGAAATTGATTGTGGAGTAGTGCTCAGTGAGGAGAGGGGAGTTGTGCTGAAGGGAGGAGCCGATCGTCGCTATTTATAGCGGCCGATGGTGGCCGTGGGGTGCTGTGGGGAGCGGCCATGGCGCGGCGCTTCTGGCGCTCCAAAGGGCAAGTGAAGGACGGCTATCGATAGGCGGTGTCCTGGCGATGCTCAACGTGTATTGGCGCAGAGAAAAGGGCGACGGGAGAGCTCGAGCGTTTGCAGAAATCATTGCAGTACCCGCGGTACGTCGGCGACGAGGACGACGGTGACAAGGCCCTGGGCGGTGCTTGAGCATGTCTAGTGCGTAGAGGGCTTGGAGTGGAGGCTAGACGCGGCGGTAGGGATGCAGGGCGAGGACGATCGCGTTCGAGTGCACGGCGTCCTGGCGCGCTCCAGAGCGCGCTCACCGCGGCATGGGCGTGTACTGGCATCGTTTTGGGCACGGCCGTTCTGGGCAAGGCCGTGCACGGCGATCGAGTGGCTGTACCGTTCGTGTCCTTATGCAGTGTAGATGCTCCAGGACAAGAAGAAAGTGTTAAAACGAGGGCTAGAGGTGGAGATGCCAAAGTGGCCGGCATGGTGTGGTGTTGCATAGTTTAGGGTTTTTCCTTGGCTTTAATCGACCATGCAAGTACTGGGCTAGAGGCAGGGGGTGTAGAACTAGCTAATGATCACCAGGCAAAGGGGTTTAGGGAAGAATCTGTGGACAAAGAAGTGTAACACATTTCTGAAATCATGCCTGCCAAGTGTTCGACACAATGGCCGCATGAAGAAAATTTTCAAATTTCGAAATTCTTTTTGGTGAATCTTGATGATATAATTAATGTGAGGTTTTGGTGGTGGTGGCACTCAATTTGGAAAAGAATTGCAAAGTTTCAAATTTGAGGTGATCTTGTTTTTCTTCTCAGATCCTGTTTTGGCAATTAAATTCTGGTCAACCTAGTCAACTCTGGCCATGGTGGTCAACATGAAAAGTACTCACCTTGACATGGTCTTGGATGACATGGCTTTGGTTGACAAAGTTTAGATTAGGTTTTAAGAATTACAGGGGTGCAAAGTGGTGAAGAAAATATTTTTCACCCAAATGACCATTATCACATGTATGTTGAAATCCTTATTTTTCTTGATTTGATTCATGATCCAAAGATGCAATTGTGTTAGTTTATCATATTGAAACATTTTAGAAGCAAGGAAGCAAGCAATTATGGCCTTGGTGATGATTTTGCATTTTTACATAAGGTGTATGTGAGTGAAGAATGGGTTTTTCCCATTTTCTTTATTTCTCCTCAATTTAGGGTTTTGTGATCTTGATTAGGGTTCACACATCAATAGATCAACATGCTAGCACTCATCATGGCAATTGCACAAAAGAAATATTACTATATGCATGAATCTATATGTGGCACTATATGTATAGAAAAGTTTTTGTTTGTTGTAAATTTTGAGTAATTGAACTCTCACTTGCTTTATTATTGTTGAAAACTTGGGATGTTACAGCATGTATCCTTTTTAGTCACTCTAAAATGAAGCTTTTGGGATGTTCTTGAAATTTCCATGTTTGAAACCCAAAACGACTTCTCTTCATGCTAGACTTCATAAGATCAACATGGGGTAGATACATGATTTGTCTGGTTTGGATATACCTAGACCTCGTTTAACTTGAATGCATACGATATGACATAAGAAGACTACGTGCTTTTGTTTTTCATTATTCTGATTTTTTTGAATTTTGTGCCCACCCATTTGTATCTTGGTCAAATCCTAGGCTTGATAATGATTTAACAAGATTAAAATATGAAAATGCAAAGGTAAGCATGGATCCTTCTTAGTCACTCTAAAATGAAGCTTTTGGGAGCAAAACCACTTCTCTTCATATGCTTGACTTCATAAGACGGAGTTTAGGGGTTAGGGGGTATAGATACATGATTTGTCTAGTTTGAATATGTCTAGACCTTGTTTATCAACTTAATTGGCTTACTATATGACATAAGAAAACTATTTGCTTTGGTTTTTCTTTTTCCTGATTTTTTTCAATTTTGATGCCCATTTGAATCTTGTCAAATCCTAGGTTTGACCGAGATAATTTAAACAATCTTAAAACATGAATATGAAAAGTGAAGCATGTATCCTTCTTTGTCACTCTAAAATGAAGTTTTTGGGAGGTTTTTCAAATTTCCATGTTTGAAACCCAAAACCACTTCTCTTCATATGCTTGACTTCATAAGACAGAGTTCAGGGGTTAGGGGGTATAGATACATGATTTGTCTAGTTTGAATATTTCTAGACCTTGTTTATCAACTTTAATGCTTACTATATGACATAAGAAAACTATTTGCTTTGGTTTTCTTTTTTCTGACTTTTTTTTCAATTTTGATGCCCATTTGAATCTTGTCAAATCCTAGGTTTGACCAAGATAATTTAAACAAGCTTAAAACATGAATATGAAAAGGGGAGCATGTATCCTTCTTAGTCACTCTAAAATGTAGTTTTTGGGAGGTTTTTGAAATTTCCATGTTTGAAACCCAAAACCACTTCTCTTCACATGCTTGACTTCATAAGACAGAGTTTAGGGGTTAGGGGTATAGATACATGATTTGTGGTTTAATATGTCTAGACCTTGTTTATCAACTTTAATGCTTACTATATGACATAAGAAGACTATGTGATTTGGTTTTTCATTTTTCTGTTTTTTATTTTTCTGCCCATTTGAATCTTGGTCAAATCCTAGGTTTGACCAAGATTTAGACAAGTTTAACACGTAAATGAGTTAACTTGGATTTCCTACCCTTGAATCCATAGGAAACTTTGTTCTAATGCACTATTATAATCAACCGAGTTTTTACACCAACAGGTCTGTCACTTACGTGTGGTGCCCACGCTTGAGGTCCCACACTTCAGTGAGCACAAGTCACGTGCAATAGGTACGCAAACTCCCAGCCATCTTCTTTGTCAAGAGAAGACGCATCAGGATGCGTATTGGAAGTCTGTGGGTCCTTCTGGATCCTTCCGTTGTCCCTCTCACAAAAAAACAAATCTCTCTCATTCTCGGCCTCGCTCGACTCGCTCGCTCGCTCGCACCTCTCACTGACAAACCCTGCACAAAAGTCAACATCATCACCCGAAAAAGGGGAGACACCATAATTCTCTCCCTTCTTCTCTCCTTCCGAGTGATCCCTCTTCCTCCGAGTTTCACTCGACGGGCAAACACCCATGTGCTGCATAGTAATAATAAAAAGGTAGTACTCGTAGAAAAATCGATATACGAATCTGTAATTAAATAGGTTAAACTAGGGTTTTGCCCAGTTCTACAGATCAAGGGTTCAAAAAATCCAACTACGGGGTTCGAACAACACGATTCTAATCCAAGAATTTTTTCGACCTAGGTCACCCAAATGGCCTCAAACTATAGGGTTAGCATCTAGTGCAGTATGTGTGAAAATGTATGCACTATGTGTGCTATAACTTGTATGTCTTTCATATTTGAACCAAATTTGAATAAGTTTGAAATATTTGAAAAGGGGCTTTTGGCTTAAACGTTTGAAACCAAAAACCACTTCTCTTCATGCATGCTTGACTTCATAAGACAGAGTTTAGCTAGGGTTAGGGGATAGATGCATGATTTTCCTGGTTTGAATATGTCTAGACCTTGTTTATCAACTTAATTGAATGCTTACTATATGACATAAGAATACTATGTGCATTGTTTTTTATTTTTTGATTTTTTTAAAATTTTATGCCCATTTGAATCTTGGTCAAATCCTAGGTTTGAACATGGTTTAAACAAGTTTAAATCATGAATATGAAAAATTAAGCATCTATATATCCTTCTTAGTCACTCCAAAATGTAGCTCTTGGGAGGTTTTTTCGAAATTTCCATGTTTGAAACCAAAACCACTTCTCTTCATGCATGCTTGACTTCATAAGACAGAGTTTAGCTAGGGCGTTAGGGGGTAGATACATGATTTTCCTGGTTTGAATATGTCTAGACCTGGTTTATCAACTTAATTAATTGATTGTTTACTATATGACATAAGAAGACTATGTGCCTTGGTTTTAAATTTTTCTGTTTTTTTTGAATTTTATGCCCATATATTTGAATCTTGGTCAAATCCTAGGTTTGACCAAGATTTAAACAAGTTTAAACATAAAAATGAAAAGGGAAGCATGTATCCTTCTTAGTCACTCTAAAATGAAGCTTTTGGGATGTTTTGAAATTTCCATTTTTGAAACCAAAAACGACTTCTCTCTTCATGCTAGACTTCATAAGATCGACAGGGGGCAGATACATGATTTGTCTGGTTTGGATATGTCCAAACCTTGCTTGTTTATCAACTTGAATGCTTACTATATGACATAAGAATGCTTACCATATGTTTGAATTTTAAAAGCATATAGTCTTCTTATGTCATATAGTAAGCATTCAAAAGTTTTTCTTTGAGAGAGTAGCATGCATTCAAAAGTTGATAAATAAGATTTGTACATATTCAAACCAGACAAATCATGTATCTACACCCCCTAACCCTAAACTCTGTCTTATGAAGTCAAGCATGAAGAGAAGTGCTTTTGGGTTTCAAACATGGAAATTTCACAAACCTCCCAAAAGCTTCATTTTACAGTGACTAAGAAGGATCCAGGCTTACCTTTTCATTTTCATTTTTAAACTGCTTGTTTAAATCTTGATCAAACCTAGGATTTGACCAAGATTCAAATGGGCATAAAAAATCAGGAAAAAATGAAAAAATGAAAAAACAAAACACATATATAGCCTTCTTATGTCATATATATAGTAAGCATTCAATTAAGTTGATAATTTTAAACAAGGTCTATACATATTCAAACCAGAAAAAAGCATGTATCTACCCATGCATATATATATAACCCTATACTTTTGTCTTATGAAGACGTCAAGGATGAAGAGAAGTGGATTTGGGTTTCAAACATGGAAATTTCAAAAACCTCCCAAAACATGTATATATCTACCCCTAAACCCTAATCTTTGTCTTATGAAGCCAAGCATATGAAGAGAAGTGATTTTGGGTTTCAAACATGGAAACTTCAAAAACCTCCCAAAAGCTTCATTTTAGAGAGACTAAGAATGATCCATATGCTTACCTTTTCATTGCCATGTTTTAAACTTGTTTTAACCTTGGTCAAACCTAGGATTTGACCAAGATTCAAATGGGAGTAAAAATTCAGAAAAATTCAAAAAAAAATGAAAAACCAAAGCACATATATATATATATATAGCCTTCTTATGTCATATAGTAAGCATTCAAGTTGATAAACAAGGTCTAGACATATTCAAAGCAGAAATATCATGTATCATATCTACCCCTAACCCTAAACTCTATCTTATGAAGTCAAACATATGAAGAGAACTGGGGTTTTGGGTTTCAAACATAAAATTTTCAAGTACCTTCATTTTAGAGTGAGTAAGGAAGGATTCATGCTTACCGTTTCATTTTCATGTTTTAAACTTGTTTAAACCTAGGATTTGACCAAGATTTAAATAGGCATAAAAAATCGAAAGAAATCAAAAAATGAAAAACCAAAGCACATATATATAGCCTTCTTATATCATATAGTAAAAAATTCAAGTTGATAAACAAGGTCTAGACATATTCAAACAAGAAAAATCATGTATCTACACACCTAACCATAAACTCTGTCTTAAGTGGTTTTGGGTTTCAAACATGGAAATTTCACAAACCTCCCAAAAGCTTCATTTTACAGTGACTATAAGGAGGATCCATGCTTACCTTTTGGCTTAAACGTTTGAAACCAAAAACCACTTCTCTTCATGCATGCTTGACTTCATAAGACAGAGTTTAGCTAGGGTACGTTAGGGGGTGTAGATACATGATTTCCTGGTTTGAATATGTCTAGACCTTGTTTATCAACTTAATTGATTGCTTACTATATGACATAAGACGACTACGTGCCTTGGTTTTCATTTTTTTTTTTTTTGAATTTTATGCTCATATATTTGAATCTTGGTCAAATCCTAGGTTTGACCAAGATTTAAACAAGTTTAAAACATGAAAATGAAAAGGGAAGCATGTATCCTTCTTAGTCACTCTAAAATGATGCTTTTGGGATGTTCTTGAAATTTTCCATGTTTGAAACCCAAAACGACTTCTCTTCATGCTAGACTTCATAAGATCAACATGGGGTAGATACATGATTTGTCTGGTTTGGATATACCTAGACCTCGTTTAACTTGAATGCATACGATATGACATAAGAAGACTACGTGCTTTTGTTTTTCATTATTCTGATTTTTTTGAATTTTGTGCCCACCCATTTGTATCTTGGTCAAATCCTAGGCTTGATAATGATTTAACAAGATTAAAATATGAAAATGCAAAGGTAAGCATGGATCCTTCTTAGTCACTCTAAAATGAAGCTTTTGGGAGCAAAACCACTTCTCTTCATATGCTTGACTTCATAAGACGGAGTTTAGGGGTTAGGGGTATAGATACATGATTTGTCTAGTTTGAATATGTCTAGACCTTGTTTATCAACTTAATTGGCTTACTATATGACATAAGAAAACTATTTGCTTTGGTTTTTCTTTTTCCTGATTTTTTTCAATTTTGATGCCCATTTGAATCTTGTCAAATCCTAGGTTTGACCGAGATAATTTAAACAAGCTTAAAACATGAATATGAAAAGGGAAGCATGTATCCTTCTTTGTCACTCTAAAATGAAGTTTTTGGGAGGTTTTTCAAATTTCCATGTTTGAAACCCAAAACCACTTCTCTTCATATGCTTGACTTCATAAGACAGAGTTCAGGGGTTAGGGGGTATAGATA
The DNA here is from genome assembly GCA_030979885.1 of Lolium multiflorum. Lineage (NCBI taxonomy): Eukaryota > Viridiplantae > Streptophyta > Magnoliopsida > Poales > Poaceae > Lolium > Lolium multiflorum. The sequence goes on from CM061750.1 coordinate 284,684,903, forward strand.
CATGATTTGTCTAGTTTGAATATGTCTAGACCTTGTTTATCAACTTAATTGGCTTACTATATGACATAAGAAAACTATTTGCTTTGGTTTTTCTTTTTCCTGATTTTTTCGATGCCCATTTGAATCTTTGTCAAATCCTAGGTTTGACCGAGATAATTTAAACAAGCTTAAAACATGAATATGAAAAGGGAAGCATGCATCCTTCTTAGTCACTCTAAAATGTAGTTTTTGGGAGGTTTTTGAAATTTCCATGTTTGAAACCCAAAACCACATCTCTTCATGCTTGACTTAATTTATAAGACATAGTTTAGGGGTTAGGGGTAGATACATGATTTGTATGGTTTGATATTTCTAGTCCTTGTTTATCAACTTTAATGCTTACTATATGACATAAGATGACTATGTGATTTGGTTTTTCATTTTTCTGTTTTTTATTTTATTTTTCTGCCCATTTGAATCTTGGTCAAATCCTAGGTTTGACCAAGATTTAGACAAGTTTAACACGTGAAAACGAATAAGTAAGCCTGGATCCTTCTTAGTCACTCAAAAATGTACCAATCGATAGATGTGTTAACTTTGCTTCATGGAAATAATAATGTCATGTAAATGAGTTAACTTGGATTTCCTACCCTTGAATCCATAGGAAACTTTGTTCTAATGCACTATTATAATCAACCGAGTTTTTACACCAACAGGTCTGTCACTTACGTGTGGTGCCCACGCTTGAGGTCCCACACTTCAGTGAGCACAAGTCACGTGCAATAGGTACGCAAACTCCCAGCCATCTTCTTTGTCAAGAGAAGACGCATCAGGATGCGTATTGGAAGTCTGTGGGTCCTTCTGGATCCTTCCGTTGTCCCTCTCACAAAAAAACCAAATCTCTCTCATTCTCGGCCTCGCTCGACTCGCTCGCTCGCTCGCTCGCTCGCACCTCCTGCTCACTAACAAACCCTGCACAAAAGTCAACATCATCACCCGAAAAAGGGGAGACACCATAATTCTCTCCCTTCTTCTCTCCTTCCGAGTGATCCCTCTTCCTCCGAGTTTCACTCGACGGGCAAACACCCATGTGCTGCATAGTAATAATAAAAAGGTAGTACTCGTAGAAAAATCGATATACGAATCTGTAATTAAATAGGTTAAACTAGGGTTTTGCCCAGTTCTACAGATCAAGGGTTCAAAAAAATCCAACTACGGGGTTCGAACAACACGATTCTAATCCAAGAATTTTTTCGACCTAGGTCACCCAAATGGCCTCAAACTATAGGGTTAGCATCTAGTGCAGTATGTGTGAAAATGTATGCACTATGTGTGCTATAACTTGTATGTCTTTCATATTTGAACCAAATTTGAATAAGTTTGAAATATTTGAAAAGGGGCTTTTGGCTTAAACGTTTGAAACCAAAAACCACTTCTCTTCATGCATGCTTGACTTCATAAGACAGAGTTTAGCTAGGGTTAGGGGATAGATGCATGATTTTCCTGGTTTGAATATGTCTAGACCTTGTTTATCAACTTAATTGAATGCTTACTATATGACATAAGAATACTATGTGCATTGTTTTTTATTTTTTTTTTTTTAAAATTTTATGCCCATTTGAATCTTGGTCAAATCCTAGGTTTGAACATGGTTTAAACAAGTTTAAATCATGAATATGAAAAATTAAGCATCTATATATCCTTCTTAGTCACTCCAAAATGTAGCTCTTGGGAGGTTTTTTCGAAATTTCCATGTTTGAAACCAAAACCACTTCTCTTCATGCATGCTTGACTTCATAAGACAGAGTTTAGCTAGGGCGTTAGGGGGTAGATACATGATTTTCCTGGTTTGAATATGTCTAGACCTGGTTTATCAACTTAATTAATTGATTGTTTACTATATGACATAAGAAGACTATGTGCCTTGGTTTTAAATTTTTCTGTTTTTTTTAATTTTATGCCCATATATTTGAATCTTGGTAAAATCCTAGGTTTGACCAAGATTTAAACAAGTTTAAACATAAAAATGAAAAGGGAAGCATGTATCCTTCTTAGTCACTCTAAAATGAAGCTTTTGGGATGTTTTGAAATTTCCATTTTTGAAACCAAAAACGACTTCTCTCTTCATGCTAGACTTCATAAGATCGACAGGGAGATACATGATTTGTCTGGTTTGGATATGTCCAAACCTTGCTTGTTTATCAACTTGAATGCTTACTATATGACATAAGAATGCTTACCATATGTTTGAATTTTAAAAGCATATAGTCTTCTTATGTCATATAGTAAGCATTCAAAAGTTTTTCTTTGAGAGAGTAGCATGCATTCAAAAGTTGATAAATAAGATTTGTACATATTCAAACCAGACAAATCATGTATCTACACCCCCTAACCCTAAACTCTGTCTTATGAAGTCAAGCATGAAGAGAAGTTTTGGGTTTCAAACATGGAAATTTCACAAACCTCCCAAAAGCTTCATTTTACAGTGACTAAGAAGGATCCAGGCTTACCTTTTCATTTTCATTTTTAAACTGCTTGTTTAAATCTTGATCAAACCTAGGATTTGACCAAGATTCAAATGGGCATAAAAAATCAGGAAAAAATGAAAAAATGAAAAAACAAAACACATATATAGCCTTCTTATGTCATATATATAGTAAGCATTCAATTAAGTTGATAATTTTAAACAAGGTCTATACATATTCAAACCAGAAAAAAGCATGTATCTACCCATGCATATATATATAACCCTATACTTTTGTCTTATGAAGACGTCAAGGATGAAGAGAAGTGGATTTGGGTTTCAAACATGGAAATTTCAAAAACCTCCCAAAACATGTATATATCTACCCCTAAACCCTAATCTTTGTCTTATGAAGCCAAGCATATGAAGAGAAGTGATTTTGGGTTTCAAACATGGAAACTTCAAAAACCTCCCAAAAGCTTCATTTTAGAGAGACTAAGAATGATCCATATGCTTACCTTTTCATTGCCATGTTTTAAACTTGTTTTAACCTTGGTCAAACCTAGGATTTGACCAAGATTCAAATGGGAGTAAAAATTCAGAAAAATTCAAAAAAATGAAAAACCAAAGCACATATATATATATATATAGCCTTCTTATGTCATATAGTAAGCATTCAAGTTGATAAACAAGGTCTAGACATATTCAAAGCAGAAATATCATGTATCATATCTACCCCTAACCCTAAACTCTGTCTTATGAAGTCAAACATATGAAGAGAACTGGGGTTTTGGGTTTCAAACATAAAATTTTCAAGTACCTTCATTTTAGAGTGAGTAAGGAAGGATTCATGCTTACCGTTTCATTTTCATGTTTTAAACTTGTTTAAACCTAGGATTTGACCAAGATTTAAATAGGCATAAAAAATCGAAAGAAATCAAAAAATGAAAAACCAAAGCACATATATATAGCCTTCTTATATCATATAGTAAAAAATTCAAGTTGATAAACAAGGTCTAGACATATTCAAACAAGAAAAATCATGTATCTACACACCTAACCATAAACTCTGTCTTAAGTGGTTTTGGGTTTCAAACATGGAAATTTCACAAACCTCCCAAAAGCTTCATTTTACAGTGACTATAAGGAGGATCCATGCTTACCTTTTGGCTTAAACGTTTGAAACCAAAAACCACTTCTCTTCATGCATGCTTGACTTCATAAGACAGAGTTTAGCTAGGGTACGTTAGGGGGTGTAGATACATGATTTCCTGGTTTGAATATGTCTAGACCTTGTTTATCAACTTAATTGATTGCTTACTATATGACATAAGACGACTACGTGCCTTGGTTTTCATTTTTGTTTTTTTTTTTAATTTTATGCTCATATATTTGAATCTTGGTCAAATCCTAGGTTTGACCAAGATTTAAACAAGTTTAAAACATGAAAATGAAAAGGGAAGCATGTATCCTTCTTAGTCACTCTAAAATGAAGCTTTTGGGATGTTCTTGAAATTTTCCATGTTTGAAACCCAAAACGACTTCTCTTCATGCTAGACTTCGTAAGATCAACATGGGGTAGATACATGATTTGTCTGGTTTGGATATACCTAGACCTCGTTTAACTTGAATGCATACGATATGACATAAGAAGACTACGTGCTTTTGTTTTTCATTATTCTAATTTTTTTGAATTTTGTGCCCACCCATTTGTATCTTGGTCAAATCCTTGGCTTGATAATGATTTAACAAGATTAAAATATGAAAATGCAAAGGTAAGCATGGATCCTTCTTAGTCACTCTAAAATGAAGCTTTTGGGAGCAAAACCACTTCTCTTCATATGCTTGACTTCATAAGACGGAGTTTAGGGGTTAGGGGGTATAGATACATGATTTGTCTAGTTTGAATATGTCTAGACCTTGTTTATCAACTTAATTGGCTTACTATATGACATAAGAAAACTATTTGCTTTGGTTTTTCTTTTTCCTGATTTTTTTCAATTTTGATGCCCATTTGAATCTTGTCAAATCCTAGGTTTGACCGAGATAATTTAAACAAGCTTAAAACATGAATATGAAAAGGGAAGCATGTATCCTTCTTTGTCACTCTAAAATGAAGTTTTTGGGAGGTTTTTCAAATTTCCATGTTTGAAACCCAAAACCACTTCTCTTCATATGTTTGACTTCATAAGACAGAGTTCAGGGGTTAGGGGGTATAGATACATGATTTGTCTAGTTTGAATATGTCTAGGCCTTGTTTATCAACTTAATTGGCTTACTATATGACATAAGAAAACTATTTGCTTTGGTTTTTCTTTTTCCTGATTTTTTTCGATGCCCATTTGAATCTTTGTCAAATCCTAGGTTTGACCGAGATAATTTAAACAAGCTTAAAACATGAATATGAAAAGGGAAGCATGCATCCTTCTTAGTCACTCTAAAATGTAGTTTTTGGGAGGTTTTTGAAATTTCCATGTTTGAAACCCAAAACCACATCTCTTCATGCTTGACTTAATTTATAAGACATAGTTTAGGGGTTAGGGGTAGATACATGATTTGTATGGTTTGATATTTCTAGTCCTTGTTTATCAACTTTAATGCTTACTATATGACATAAGATGACTATGTGATTTGGTTTTTCATTTTTCTGTTTTTTATTTTATTTTTCTGCCCATTTGAATCTTGGTCAAATCCTAGGTTTGACCAAGATTTAGACAAGTTTAACACGTGAAAACGAATAAGTAAGCCTGGATCCTTCTTAGTCACTCAAAAATGTACCAATCGATAGATGTGTTAACTTTGCTTCATGGAAATAATAATGTCATGTAAATGAGTTAACTTGGATTTCCTACCCTTGAATCCATAGGAAACTTTGTTCTAATGCACTATTATAATCAACCGAGTTTTTACACCAACAGGTCTGTCACTTACGTGTGGTGCCCACGCTTGAGGTCCCACACTTCAGTGAGCACAAGTCACGTGCAATAGGTACGCAAACTCCCAGCCATCTTCTTTGTCAAGAGAAGACGCATCAGGATGCGTATTGGAAGTCTGTGGGTCCTTCTGGATCCTTCCGTTGTCCCTCTCACAAAAAACCAAATCTCTCTCATTCTCGGCCTCGCTCGACTCGCTCGCTCGCTCGCTCGCTCGCACCTCCTGCTCACTAACAAACCCTGCACAAAAGTCAACATCATCACCCGAAAAGGGGAGACACCATAATTCTCTCCCTTCTTCTCTCCTTCCGAGTGATCCCTCTTCCTCCGAGTTTCACTCGACGGGCAAACACCCATGTGCTGCATAGTAATAATAAAAAGGTAGTACTCGTAGAAAAATCGATATACGAATCTGTAATTAAATAGGTTAAACTAGGGTTTTGCCCAGTTCTACAGATCAAGGGTTCAAAAAATCCAACTACGGGGTTCGAACAACACGATTCTAATCCAAGAATTTTTTCGACCTAGGTCACCCAAATGGCCTCAAACTATAGGGTTAGCATCTAGTGCAGTATGTGTGAAAATGTATGCACTATGTGTGCTATAACTTGTATGTCTTTCAAATTTGAACCAAATTTGAATAAGTTTGAAATATTTGAAAATGGGCTTTTGGCTTAAACGTTTGAAACCAAAAACCACTTCTCTTCGTGCATGCTTGACTTCATAAGATAGAGTTTAGCTAGGGTTAGGGGGTAGATGCATGATTTTCCTGGTTTGATTATTTCTAGACCTTGTTTATCAACTTAATTGAATGCTTACTATATGACATAAGAATACTATGTGCCTTGTTTTTTTATTTTTTTATTTTTTTAAAATTTTATGCCCATTTGAATCTTGGTCAAATCCTAGGTTTGAACATGGTTTAAACAAGTTTAAATCATGAATATGAAAAATTAAGCATCTATATATCCTTCTTAGTCACTCCAAAATGTAGCTCTTGGGAGGGTTTTCGAAATTTCCATGTTTGAAACCAAAAACCACTTCTCTTCATGCATGCTTGACTTCATAAGACAGAGTTTAGGGTTAGGGGTAGATATATACATGATTTTCTGGTTTGAATATGTCTAGACCTTGTTTATCAACTTGAATGCTTAATTACTATATATATATATGACATAAGAATGTTATGTCCTTTGGTTTTTCATTCTTTTGATTTTTTATGAATTTCTATGCCCATTTGAATCTTTTGGTCAAATCCTAGAGCGAGGTTTGACCAAGATTTAAACAAGTTTAAAACATGAAAATGAAAAGGGAAGCTTGTATATCCTTCTTAGTCACTCTAAAATGAAGTTTTTGGGAGGTTTTTGAAATTTCCATGTTTGAAACCCAAAACCACTTCTCTTCATGCTAGACTGCTTCATAAGACAATTTAATTAGGGGTTAGGGGGTAGATACATGATTTGTCTGGTTTGAATATGTCCAAACCTTGCTTGTGTATCAACTTGAATGCTTACTATATGACATAAGAATGCTTACCATATGTTTGAATTTTAAAAGCATATAGTCTTCTTATGTCATATATATAGTAAGCATTCAAAAGTTTTTCTTTGAGAGAGTAGCATGCATTCAAAAGTTGATAAATAAGATTTGGACATATTCAAACCAGACAAATCATGTATCTACACCCCCTAACCCTAAACTCTGTCTTATGAAGTCAAGCATGAAGAGAAGTGCTTTTGGGTTTCAAACATGGAAATTTCACAAACCTCCCAAAAGCTTCATTTTACAGTGACTAATTAAGGAGGATCCATGCTTACCTTTTGGCTTAAACGTTTGAAACCAAAAACCACTTCTCTTCATGCATGCTTGACTTCATAAGACAGAGTTTAGCTAGGGCGTTAGGGGGTAGATACATGATTTTCCTGGTTTGAATATGTCTAGACGTGGTTTATCAACTTAATTAATTGATTGTTTACTATATGACATAAGAAGACTATGTGCCTTGGTTTTAAATTTTTCTGTTTTTTTTTGAATTTTATGCTCATATATTTGAATCTTGGTCAAATCCTAGGTTTGACCAAGATTTAAACAAGTTTAAACATAAAAATGAAAAGGGAAGCATGTATCCTTCTTAGTCACTCTAAAATGAAGCTTTTGGGATGTTCTTGAAATTTCCATTTTTGAAACCAAAAACGACTTCTCTCTTCATGCTAGACTTCATAAGATCGACAGGGGGTAGATACATGATTTGTCTGGTTTGGATATACCTAGACCTCGTTTATCAACTTGAATTCATACGATATGACATATGAAGACTATGTGCTTTAATTTGTTTTTCATTTTTCTGATTTTTTTGAATTTTGTGCCCACCCATTTGTATATTGGTCAAATGCTAGGCTTGATAATGATTTAAACAAGTTTAAAATATGAAAATGCAAAGTTAAGCATGGATCCTTCTTAGAAACTCTAAAATGAAGTTTTTCGGAGGTTTTTGAAATTTCCATGTTTGCAACCCAAAACCACTTCCTCTTCACATGCTTGACTTCATAAGACAGAGTTTAGGGGTTAGGTGGTATAGATACATGATTTGTCTAGTTTGAATATGTCTAGACCTTGTTTATCAACTTTAATGCTTACTATATGACATAAGAAAACTATTTCCTTTGGTTTTTCTTTTTTTCTGATTTTTTTCAATATTGATGCCCATTTGAATCTTGTCAAATCCTAGGTTTGACCAAGATAATTTAAACAAGCTTAGAACATGAATATGAAAAGGGAAGCGTGTATCCTTCTTAGTCACACTAAAATGAAGTTTTTGGGAGGTTTTTGAAATTTCCATGTTTGAAACCCAAAACCACATCTCTTCATGCTTGACTTAATTTATAAGACATAGTTTAGGGGTTAGGGGTAGATACATGATTTGTATGGTTTGATATTTCTAGACCTTGTTTATGAACTTTAATGCTTACTATATGACATAAGATGACTATGTGATTTGGTTTTTCATTTTTCTGTTTTTTATTTTATTTTTCTGCCCATTTGAATCTTGGTCAAATCCTAGGTTTGACCAAGATTTAGACAAGTTTAACACGTGAAAACGAATAAGTAAGCATGGATCCTTCTTAGTCACTCAAAAATGTACCAATCGATAGATGTGTTAACTTTGCTTCATGGAAATAATAATGTCATGTAAATGATTTAACTTGGATTTCCTACCCTTGAATCCATAGGAAACTTTGTTCTAATGCACTATAATAATCAATCGAGTTTTTACACCAACAGGTATGTCACTTACGTGTGGTGCCCACGCGTGAGGTCCCACACTTCAGTGAGCACAAGTCATGTGCAATAGGTACGCAAACTCCTAGCCATCTTCTTTGTCAAGAGAAGACGCATCAGGATGCGTATTGGAAGTCTGTGGGTCCTTCTGGATCCTTCTTAGTCACTCTAAAATGAAGCTTTTGGGAGGTTCTTGAAATTTCCATGTTTGAAACCCAAAACCACTTCTCTTCGTGATTGACTTCATAAAACATAGTTTAATTAGAGTTTTAGGGGTAGATATATACATGATTTTTCTAGTTTGAATATATATGTCTCTAGACCTTTGTTTATCAACTTGAATGCTTACTATACATATGACATAAGAATGCTATGTGCTTTGGTTTTTCATTCTTTTGATTTTTTTCTGAATTTTTAGGGCCATTTGAATCTTGGTCAAATCCTTTGTTTGACCAAGATTTAAACAAGTTTAAAACATAAAAATGAAAAGGGAAGTCTGTATCCTTCTTAGTCACTCTAAAATGAAGCTTTTGGGAGGTTTTTAAAATTTCAATGTTTGAAACCCAAAACCACTTCACTTCACATGCTTGACTTCATAAGACAGAGTTAATTAATTTAGGGGTTAATTAGGGGGTATAGATACATGATTTGTGTGGTTTGAATATGTATGGACCTTATTTATCAACAACTTTAATGCTTACTATATGACATAAGAAAACTATTTGCTTTGGTTTTTCTTTTTCAATTTTTTTTTCAATTTTGATGCCCATTTGAATCTTGTCAAATCCTAGGTTTGACCAAGATAATTTAAACAAGTTTAAAACATGAAAATGAAAAGGGAAGCATGGATCCTTCTTAGTCACTCTAAAATGAAGCTTTTGGGAGGTTTTTGAAATTTCCATGTTTGAAACCCAAAACCACTTCTCTTCACATGCTTGACTTCATAAGACAGAGTTTAGGGGTTAGGGGGTATAGCTACATGATTTGTCTGGTTTGAATATGTCTACACCTTGTTTATCAACTTTAATGCTTACTATATGACATAAGAAAACTATGTGATTTGGTTTTTCATTTTTCTGTTTTTTTTATTTTTGCCCATTTGAATCTTGGTCAAATCCTAGGTTTGAGCAAAGATTTAACAGGTTTAACACGTGAAAACGAATAAGTAAGGCTGGATCCTTCTTAGTCACTCCAAAATGTACCAATTGATAGATGTGTTAACTTTGCTTCATGGAAAAAATAATGTCATGTAAATGAGTTAACTTGGATTTCCTACCCTTGAATCCATAGGAAACTTTGTTCTAATGCACTATTATAATCAACCGAGTTTTTACACCAACAGGTCTGTCACTTACGTGTGGTGCCCACGCTTGAGGTCCCACACTTCAGTGAGCACAAGTCACGTGCAATAGGTACGCAAACTCCCAGCCATCTTCTTTGTCAAGAGAAGACGCATCAGGATGCGTATTGGAAGTCTGTGGGTCCTTCTGGATCCTTCCGTTGTCCCTCTCACAAAAAAACAAATCTCTCTCATTCTCGGCCTCGCTCGACTCGCTCGCTCGCTCCTGCTCACTGACAAACCCTGCACAAAAGTCAACATCATCACCCGAAAAAGGGGAGACACCATAATTCTCTCCCTTCTTCTCTCCTTCCGAGTGATCCCTCTTCCTCCGAGTTTCACTCGACGGGCAAACACCCATGTGCTGCATAGTAATAATAAAAAGGTAGTACTCGTAGAAAAATCGATATATGAATCTGTAATTAAATAGGTTAAACTAGGGTTTTGCCCAGTTCTACAGATCAAGGGTTCAAAAAAATCCAACAACGGGGTTCGAACAACACGATTCTAATCCAAGAATTTTTTCGACCTAGGTCACCCAAATGGCCTCAAACTATAGGGTTAGCATCTAGTGCAGTATGTGTGAAAATGTATGCACTATGTGTGCTATAACTTGTATGTCTTTCATATTTGAACCAAATTTGAATAAGTTTGAAATATTTGAAAAGGGGCTTTTGGCTTAAACGTTTGAAACCAAAAACCACTTCTCTTCATGCATGCTTGACTTCATAAGACAGAGTTTAGCTAGGGTTAGGGGGTAGATGCATGATTTTCCTGGTTTGAATATGTCTATACCTTGTTTATCAACTTAATTGAATGCTTACTATATGACATAAGAATACTATGTGCCTTGTTTTTTATTTTTTGATTTTTTTAAAATTTTATGCCCATTTGAATCTTGGTCAAATCCTAGGTTTGAACATGGTTTAAACAAGTTTAAATCATGAATATGAAAAATTAAGCATCTATATATCCTTCTTCGTCACTCCAAAATGTAGCTCTTGGGAGGTTTTTTCAAAATTTCCATGTTTGAAACCAAAACCACTTCTCTTCATGCATCCTTGACTTCATAAGACAGAGTTTAGGGTTAGGGGTAGATATATACATGATTTTCTGGGTTGAATATGTCTAGGCCTTGTTTATCAACTTGAATGCTTACTATATATATGACATAAGAATGTTATGTCCTTTGTTTTTTCATTCTTTTGATTTTTTATGAATTTCCATGCCCATTTGAATCTTTTGGTCAAATCCTAGAGGTTTGACCAAGATTGAAACAAGTTTAAAACATGAAAATGAAAAGGGAAGCTTGTATATCCTTCTTAATTAGTCACACTAAAATGAAGTTTTTGGGAGGTTTTTGAAATTTCCATGTTTGAAACCCAAAACCACTTCTCTTCATGCTAGACTTCATAAGACAATTTAATTAGGGGTTAGGGGTAGATACATGATTTGTCTGGTTTGAATATGTCCAAACCTTGCTTGTTTATCAACTTGAATGCTTACTATATGACATAAGAATGCTTACCATATGTTTGAATTTTAAAAGCATATAGTCTTCTTATGTCATATAGTAAGCATTCAAAAGGTTTTCTTTGAGAGAGTAGCATGCATTCAAAAGTTGATAAATAAGATTTGGACATATTCAAACCAGACAAATCATGTATCTACACCCCCTAACCCTAAACTCTGTCTTATGAAGTCAAGCATGAAGAGAAGTGCTTTTGGGTTTCAAACATGGAAATTTCACAAACCTCCCAAAAGCTTCATTTTACAGTGACTAAGAAGGATCCAGGCTTACCTTTTCATTTTCATGTTTTAAACTTGTTTAAATCTTGGTCAAACCTAGGATTTGACCAAGATTTAAATGGGCATAAAAAATCAGAAAAAACAGAAAAATGAAAAACCAAATAACATAGCCTTCTTATGTCATATAGTAAGCATTCAAGTTGATAAACAAGGTCTAGACATATTCAAACCAGAAAAAGCATGTATCTACCCCTAACCCTAAACTCTGTCTTATGAAGTCAAGCATGAAGAGAAGTGGTTTTGGGTTTCAAACATGGAAATTTCAAAAACCTCGCGAAAGCTTCATTTTAGAGTGACTAAGAAGGATCCATGCTTACCTATTCATTTTCATGTTTTAAACTTGTTTAAACCTTGATAAAACCCAGGATTTTACCTATTTAATCATAGATTCATAGGTCGATTTTTTACTTTTTTATTTTTACTATGCAGCACATGTGTGTTTGCCCGTCCAGTGAAACTCGGAGGAAGAGGGATCACACGGAAGGAGAAGAAGGGATAGCAGTCACGGGGCCCCTCTTATTATTTATGGTGTATATCTTTTTTCTGGTGATGTTGACTGTTGTGCAGCGTTTGTCAGTGCGCAGGAGGTGCGAGGCTGCGAGCGAGCGAGTCGAGCGAGGCCGAGAATGAGAGAGATGTTTTTTTCTTTTTCTTTTCCGTGAGAGGGACAACAGAAGGATCCAGAGACGACTTCCACTACGCATCCTGGTGCGCGTCTTCTCTTGACAAAGAAGATGGATGGGAGTTTGCGTACCTACTATAGTACTACTACACAAGAACCATATACATGTCAAACTTTTCAATCATGACCCACATGCATTTTATGTATATATTCACAACTTTTAATGCATGCATGAAAACTCAGCAAAATATGTGCATTTTGGGTTGTCGCACATAAATGTGCTTTTACTTGTCTGCCACCAATCCAATTTTCATGTGAGGGGGAAACATGACACACGATGGACATTTCCAATGTTTCACGAATTAATTATCTCAATTTGCATCCATATATATATGCGCCTGGTTACTGAAAGATCGAACCAAAGGTGAACTTGAAACGTTTTCATTTTCATGTTTTAAACTTGTTTAAATCTTGGTCAACCCTTGGATTTGACCAAGATTCATAAAAAATTCAAAAACATAGTCTTCTTATGTCATACAGTCAACATTCAAGTTGATAAAACAAGATCTAAACATATTAAAAGAAGAATCATGTATCTACCCCCTAACCCTAAACTCTGTCTTTTGAAGTCAAACATGAAGATACGTGGTTTTGGGTTTACAAAATGGAAATTTCAAAAACCTCCGAAAAGCTTAATTTTGGAGTGACTAAGAAGGATACATGCTTACTTTTTCATTTTCATGTTTTAAACTTGTTTAAAGCTTGGTCAAACCTAGCTAGCTAGGATTTGACCAAGATTCAAGTGCGCATAAAAAATTCGAAAAAACCCCCAAAAATGAAAAACCATAACACATAGTCTTCTTGCGTCACATATATTGTAAGCATTCAAGTGTTGATAAACAATATCTAGACATATCAAACAAGAAAAATCATGTATCTATACCCCTAACCCTAAATTTGTCTTATGAAGTCAAGCATGAAGAGAAGTGGTTTGGGTTTTCAAACATGGAAATTTCGAAAACCGCCCAAAAGCTTCATTTCGGACTGACTAAGAAGGATCCATGCTTACCTTTTCATTTTCATGTTTTAAACTTGTTTAAATTCTTGTTCAAACCTAGGATTTGACCAAGATTCAAATGGGCATAAAAACAATCGAAAAAATCAAAAATGAAAAACCAAAGCACATAGTCTTCTTATGTCACATAGTAAGCCATTCAACTTGATAACAAGGTCTAGACCTATTCAAACCAGAAAAATCATGTATCTACCCCTAACCCTAAACTCATCTGTCTTATGAAGTCAAGCATGAAGAGAAGTGGTTTTGGGTTTCAAACATAGACATTTCAAAAGCCTCCCAAAAGCTTCATTTTGGAGTGACTGAGAAGGATCCATGCTTAATTTTTCATTTTAATGTTTTAAACTTGTTTAAATCTTGGTTAAACCTATGATTTGACCAAAATTTGATTCGGCATGAAAATTCAAAACAAATCAAATAAATAAAAAACCAATGCACATAGTACATCTTCTTATGTCATATACTAAGCATTCAAGTTGATAAGCCAGGTCTAGACATATTCAAACTAGAAAAATCATGTATCTACCCCTAACCCTAAACTCGATTTGTCTTATGAAGTCAATCATGAAGAGGTGTTTTGGGTTTCAGACATGGAAATTTCAAAAACCTTCCAAAAGCTTCATTTTGAAGTTACTAATTAAGAAGGATCACTACAAGAAAAGTTTGGCAACTTTTCTTGTAGTGGATCCAGGCTTAATTTTTCATTTTCATGTTTTAAATTTTGGTCAAACCTAGGATTTGACCAAGATACAAATGGGCATAAAAATTCAGGGTAGCATCATACCCCCCTCCTTCCCGCGTAGAAAAAGTGTTAGGCGAGTAGTAGAATGGCATGACCAACAAGTTTCAAGTAAAATTTTGAATATGACCAAAATATACCAATTGATAGATGTGTGTGACCCAAGATTGAGCCATGGTACATTTTGCCAACAAAGTAGCAATTGAGTTGGCTTTCTACCTTAGTAGGCGTGCATTGGAAGGATGCATTATGCCGGCAAAGTTTTCAAACGTTCAAACTTTTCCGGTTTCTCATACAGTATTTGGCTCCTTGAGAAGCATTGATGTGATCATATAAGGTTATGCAAAACTTCGCCTTTCCCGTATTTGCCCGAGCACTCGACACCCCTCGTCCCATGGCGACTCCTCCAGCCATAGCCCCGTGCACCCAGGCTCCACGACTCAGCCTCGGAGGGGTGTGCGCTAAAAGCTCGCAAATGTCTGTGTGCCATTGGTGTGCGATGAAGCAGGCGGCTCTGTGTCTTGCTGTGGCTAGACTCCTGGCGCCCTTTGATCTAGGAGAGGGAGAGGAGGGAGGGGGTCCCATGAAGCGGCGGTGGCCCAGGTATCGGCGGCAGCCCAGGCAGCAGCGGCAAAGTGGGCTGGTCGGAGCATAGGCATGCGCCGGGGGCGAACCTCGCCGGGTGAGGATGCTTCCATTGTGAAGAAGCACTTGCCATCCAGGGCTTCGGGTTCGCCAACAAACTCAGCGCCTCGGTCCATGGCGTTGCCGTCGTGGGGACGTCGGGGGCGGCGGCGACGTGCTGCAGCCCCAGCCTTTAGTGGGGACCAAAGTGCGACCGACCACATCACGGCGTCGGCAGCATTGGGGATGCCGATGGGCATCCACTGCCACACACAGATTTGGGAGGTTCTGGCCGGGCCGAGTTCCAAACTTCCATCATCGGAGCCGAGGGCTTGGTACTTCAAATTCCGAATCAGGCAATCCTTCGACCCCAATCAGCTTCTGCCTGTGGTCCAAATCCGAGATATCTTGGCGGCAGCTATGCTGGTTAAGCTTAGCCGGACAGCGGCAATCGACGATCTGCAAAACCTAGATGCCTTCCGAGGATTTGCAGCAGCCGTCAATGCACTCGTGGAGGCATCGCATGCTGGTAGCAGCGGCGAATGCGGGTATGTTGTTTTACTCCCTTTGTATGCTTTTGTCATAAAAATCAATTTGCTAATTCTCATTCGATTGAAAATTAGACCCATTCACCATCAACTCTCAAACAGTGGACACTAGTAATATGTAGAACTAGAAATTACACAAGATTTCTGTACTCCTAGTACTATTACTTCGACGCTACATGTTGTTTACACGAGGAAATTGCACAAACTACCGCTTATTGCTGCCTTCGTTGCGTAAAACACTTTTTTAAACTGTAATTTTTTTCCGCACAAACCACCAACTATCGTGTTCTGTTGCAGGGAATTTCAAATTTAGGATTGAGCTGTTTAAGAGCAAATCAGATGATCGGGGACCACCAACTACTATAGTTTTAATTGCAAATAGAATAGATTTTGCAAAATTATGAAACGCACATAACGTTTGAATTACTACAATTTTTTTGAAGGTTTGATATTTTCATCATTTTTGTGTGAATCTTACACCAAGTAACACAACTTTCAGACGGAATACAAAATATTTTCAAACTTCCTAGATTTGATAGCTCAAATATTTTTAATTACTAGTTTTTCAGTATTTTAAAAAGTCGAAACACTATATTTTGGCTGAATGTTAGAAAATATATTTCATGATTATCCCATATTAGTTAAGAAGTACATAAACTAGTAGTAGTAATAAAGAACAGAGGGAGTTTATGGAGATACATCCATTAAGGGCATGTTAGTGTGTGTTGGTGTATTACTTATGCCTTCTTTGGTTAATACACTTCTCAAGTGATCCCCGCAAACCCTCTATTCTTGCCTAGAATACAAAAACTCCCCATCAAAGTATTAGTGCATTTTTTGGATGAGTATTCGAGAGGATTGGGTGAACACCAAGGATTTGCATAGGGAATTGGTACAATTGAATCCTTGGCTGTTTGATTTGTAGGATTGTTTCCGATAGGAATTTTTCCTAAGGATTTCTTTGCACAGATTCCATAGAAAATTAAACATCTACTCATGCCTCTTTTTAAGAATGCTTTACTTTTCCTATGGTGGAATCAAACAAAGTTTGGATTCTATGAATTCCTATAGGATTGGAGTGGACATGACATTGCAATCCTACATTTCCCTATTCCTACATCTTTCGGTAGGCATTTGCCTAGAATAAATAACCATGTGTATTACGGAGTAGCAATAAAATATAGGTTTATTTCTCTAAAGCATCTTGCACTGTACTAGTACATGGCTTAAGAGACAATATTTTTACCATTTTTTTTGCGAGAAGACAATATTATTACCATAGTTACTAAGTACATTTTATTGGATGATGAAGTGATAGCCCTCATCAATGCATTGTGAATTATTAGGGCATGGGTCGCACGTGATTTACGAGTACACCGCACGATCGAGAGCCGCCGTCCCTCTTTGCTTTCTACCGATGCGGCGGAGCTCCTCCCCACACCCACGAATAACTGAAAGCCACAACTGCTGGGGAAAAGTCTTGCGCCGAGAAAATCTACAACCGTGGTTGAGTACATGTGTTTCTTAAGATACGAGTGCTCCAATGCATTTTTTCTTTCCTTTTACTAATTTACCTTGAAAATCCCGCACGTCCACTTATTTGTGGACGGAGGGAGTATCACGCCAAGAGGAAGTAGGACAATAGTGGGCGCTTATAGCCCGCCTACGTGGTACTTTTGCCAGCTGTTGGCTCTTCTATTGTTCTTGCTCTAAAGAAACCCCGATTGTGAAAGGCCAAGGCGTACTTCTTTTGGTCACGCAAAATTCAAAATACTGCCATGGACATTGAATTGACATGACAACACATAGCTTGGGATGTCCAAATTTGCACGTTAGACCAGTGACTTGTTCTTCACCTTTTCAGAGGGAACAGTGACTTTTTATTATGGGTCTATACACTTTCCAAGAAACAGGAGGAGATGCTGTAGAGTGTAGAGGAGCGAAGTCAAGCGCCCCGCCCCCACCTGCCCTATTTCGGTTCACCTCCATCGTCTACCTCCGCCCCCGCCCGCACCAATCGACCACCTTCCATAGCACGCGCCAGTGCCGCCGCCATGCAGCTTTAGAATCAATTCCACCGCCCAGTTTGAGAGCCTCCGTTCTTCATCTTCCCCGCCACCTGCCGCCATCGAACCCAAATTAAACTCCAATCAGTTGAACCCAAACCTCATAGACCCACCCCCTGCCCTGCGATGGCGGCATCGAACAAGGAAAATGATGACTCTGAACTGTTTCAGAAGGTCTTTTCCGAAGGTCCCCTTGAAGAACTCGTAACAAGATGCGACGTCATCACCGCCGCGAGCCTCGTCGGTTCGTCCAAACTATTTTTCGACTCTGCAAATGATAGTGCAACTCTATCTTTTTCTCTCCCGTTTGGCCTCCCATGTGTTCTTCATTCTCACCCGACGAAGGTAGCACGGGATTGCAAGCTGACGCCGCTGGACAGGTTCTCCTCCGACGCTGTGATGCCAGACGGTACGGGTAAGCAGTGGGTAGGTGCCAATGGAGATTGGGTTGCCATGGTTGACACTGGCTTTCCTGCTTGCAAATGGAAACTTGTCAACGTCTACACTCGCCGTGAAATTCCTCTCCCTGTGCCGTTTGAAACCACCCACATTCCAAATATATACCACCACAACCTTCGTGCTATTATATTTCACAAGATATATATTTGCCAAGTTCCCACAGCTGCTGGGGGGTACAAAAATTTCTCTCTTGTTGCTGTTTTTGACATCAGAGTTGCCCTCCTTTGCGGCGAAGATTCTGGATGGACAGTTCTTACAGAGCCCAAGTCCCACATCTTTTACAATTACAGCGATGCAATTCTCCACAATGGGCTTGTGTTTGCCACAACTCATACTGGCACTGTTCACGCATGGAATCCTCAGCAAGCTGGTAATTTTCCTCCGGACGTAAGTAGTGTATGATGAGCTTCATTATTCATGGCTGTAAAGATAATTTTAATGCACAAACTTATTAATTTTCGAACCTGACTGATCTGACTTGGAGGCTTGGGGCATATTTGCTTCGGATGAAATTTCATTGGTATTTAGACTTTTTATTCGAGATGATTACCATAGAAAAATTTGAGGATTGTATAATTAGGAGTTTTATTCTCAGATTGAATTATGTTGGATTTTGACCTCTACTTGAACTTCTTGAAATGAATCCTTTGGTTTCCCATGTGATGTACTCAAATACACCAATATGTTGTATTATTGAATGGAAATGCCATTATATCATCCCATCTGAATCCTAATGCGTTTTCCCAATTCTTACGTTTTCAGATTTGTGCAAACCAAACATACCCTTCTTAACAGTAATTTCGTTTTCAAGCAGGTCCTCCGCTGATCGTAGAGCCACCGCCCATTGTGTTTGAATGGCGGTGTGCACTTGATGATGCTCTTGGCCATGATCACGAGGTCGATTATGGCATGTGGTGGTTAGCAAGATCTATAGATGGTTCTAGACTTCTTCTGATCCATACACTGGGCATTGCTGATGAAAGGGAATATTCCTGTAAAGTTTGCCATACTGCTTCTGATCGTCGTGTTCATCATGGTCGCACTGTTGGCAACTATGCTTCTGGGTTTGGTTGCCTGGTGTTCACGAAGGACACTAGTAAGTTAAATGAAGGTATTCCATGGGAAAAGATTGATGACCTTGGAGAATATTCTCTTTTCCTTGGAGTGAACTATCCGATTATGCTGCCATTAGGCGGTGCAGATGTTGTCCCAGGATGTCTGACGAGAAGAAATTGTGTGTACACCTTGCCGAATGAAGCATGGCTTCGCAATTCGCAGCTGCCTGAAATATGCCGATTCAGTCTGAATCGTGAAGATTGCGCCGTTGGTTTCCAAACCAACGCCTTGGAGAAAACATGCAAAACAAAAAAAGATAGGTACCTGGTAAAGACACCGCTTTGGTTCATCCCAAACTTCGCCAACGCCCCGGATTGGAACAAGTGTGATGTTTAATTCTGAAACAGGGCCTGCAGCCATTGTAGCTACTGATAGTATGTAATTTCATAGCTAATGAACGAGGCAATTGTGGTCTACTAATTACAACTGTTTTGTAAAGAGGTGGTCTATAAGTATACCCCTCTCTTCATTGATGCATTTGTGGTCTACATGATGGTACTCTTAAATATATGGGTGTGGCTCCTCAACACATAATGTGGGGGTATTATTGTGTTAAAGTTGAAGGCTTGATCAACTATAGGTTCACTTCTCTAGTTACATTACTAGGTACTCCGGTTGGCTATGTTGTGATGAACACATTGTGTTCTGTTGTTCGGTGAAGACAAAAGTAGAACTATGGTATGCTTATGTTTAAGAGCAAGCGAGGGTTTAGCTTGAGATGTTAAAATTCAGATTTGAACTATTTTTTGATATGGAAATTTGAAATATATATGGTACTGTATATGATTATGTATAACAACAAGCGACGAAAGGGCTGATGCTCCTATTCCTTGTCGGCGGGAGGACTATGTGTGCGGCGACTTGAGCCAAATTAGAAGGCCATAGCTATGTTGATTGGTCCTTGAAGTTGGAGGGGCTAGGATTTCGGATGAGCGGAGTGGGGGAAGTTGTTGCTCATGGAACAAAAGTCCTTAAAATAGTAATGTTAGTATATAGGAGTACAAGGTATATACTTGTACTATTTTAGTACTATAATAAGTATATCGGGTTCATCAAAAAGAATTATCTCGGGTTCACAAGTGGGGTCAAAAATTCAATACCTTACATCTCCATAATATATGTGCATTCGTCAAGTTTCACGAAAAATCAATATTTTTTGTGGTCTATGTAAAAAAGAGAAAATTTATCTTGTAAAAAGCATTATTTTTAGCATTGAGTTTTGTCTTTTTTACACACTTCACATGACAAGTCTATTTTTTATGAAACAACTTTGTAAGTGTGTAGCAGCGTGAAGACGTACGTGCGAATTTTTCGTTTCAATTTTTTTGAAATTCAAAATATGTGTAAGATGAATTTCGAAATAGAGGGAGCATATGCTCCCATGTTCCAAAACACCTATTTTAGTACTATAATAAGTATATCGGGTTCATCAAAAAGAATTATCTCGGGTTCACAACCACGTGGGGTCAAGGTGAGGGAAAGTTGGTCAATACCTCTTACCGCTATATCCCCGCCCCAAGTTCTAATGCGCAAGTGCTGTTATTTTTTTTAAGGGAAATAGTGGTTCCTCTCCCCCGGAAACATGCCCCGCATCTCCACCTCCTAGTATCGTAGTACTACTACTGCATCTTCTCCAAAAAACCCTCTTCTGTCTCTTTCTCCCGTTCACCCCTCTCTCCCTTGCATTGGATTACCGACTCCAATGAAGCAGAAGCGTAAGGTTGAGGAGATTCCTGATTGCTACCACCAGTCCATGGGGTGGGGCAACCTCCACTACCCACTGGTGGAGAACATAGCCGAGCGGGCGGATATCCTCAGCACTGGTCGCCTCGCTCGAGGCATGATCGGCATGCGGCATGCCATCCGCGGAGCGCATAAGGTTCCGTTCGGTTTACCGAGCCTGCTCCACTGCGACCCCGAGACATGGCCAGACGACCGCGACAATACTGTAAGAGTATTTATTTATTTACTCATCTCGTTTCAGCTTGTGTTTTTTCAATCAACTTTTCTTATTGCCAAACATCATGCATGAATTTAGACTCAACATCATCACCTGATTTGGGAGTACTGTAAGGTTTGCTGCCTTCACTATGCACATGTACTCTTCGGAATTGCTTTATTTATCCATTACATCTGTGCTTCAGTTCTGCACAATCCGCTCTTCATTCTGTCGAATACCTTGCATGCATAGACAATTTTGAAACAAATCCTATTTGCAGGGCATTCACGCGTTGCTGATGCCATTAGACAAGCCGACAGTTCCAGCATTTATCCATACCAAGGAGGAACTGGATGGACATGGACCCATGCACTGGGTGGGTTGTAACGGCGACTGGGTGGCATTTGTCCAGCAGGACGGGCACTTGACGATCCGCAACATATACATATCAGATACTATTATACCTCTTCCATCTCTGCAAGATGCAGGAATTTCTTTGGGCCCTACTAGTGAATGGTGGCATGGCAGCCCACCATTCCTGTTCAAATACAAAATAGATAAAAGTTTGGAACTGCTCAAAGTACGGATCGTCAAGAGGCCGTACAAAGATGATCTAGCAGGGCCATGGCATTACGAGGTAATCGTTGTATTTGACGAATTGATCGCTATCCTACAAGCGCCCCTAGAAAAGGAGTGGAATATCCTGAGAAACCCTGAATTCTTTGATAGAAACAGCTATGTCGATGCCATGGGCATTCCTGGATATGGTACAAGTTCACACCTACATCGTGTATACGCAGTTACATATCCGTATGGAGATGTTCTGGTTTGGGAACCATATACCTGTGGTGAGTCTTTGTTTTATGTCTTAACTAGTAAATGGCATGCTGCACATGTTGGACCAATTACGATTCGCAATACTGATGTATAAAAGTTGCGTTCTAAATGTTGTTCAAACTTTCAATACAACTAATAATTTGGTTATACCATCAAAATAAGTGTGAGCATACAGTTTATAAATATGAACAAAAATTTGGAACCTTTCTTAATCACTATCAAGTGGGACGTGTGATATCGGTGTGAGACTGCTCTGATTTTTCTTCATAATGGAAACATGACGGTTCTAGAAACACGTGGACACTGGTGTGGTATTTTTTTCACGCGAATACCTCTAATCCCAACCGTTAGATTTTGGACACCAACAGTTGGAATTGCTGCTACATGTCTTGTTAAAAACTGGTGCCTTATAGTAGTAGAAAATAGAAGATAGAAGAGAAGAGATAATTTTCAGTGTAGTTCCTACTTGCTGCATTGTGGTTGATCTTTGTGCATTGCAGGGACACATGCAGCCCCGCGTCTCATTGACGCCCCTGTCATTGAAGATGAAGAAGCAGAAGTGGCTGCAATTTTCGCTCAAATCGAGGGAGATGCTGTCATGGAAGATGATGAAGCAAATGTGGCTCAAGGCGATGGAGGTGCCGATGAAGATAATGATGCTGATGAAGAAGAATTAGAAGAAGAAGAATTAGAAGAAGACGAATTCGATGATGAAGAATTAGATGATGAAGAATTAGATGATGATGGTGATAATCATAATTATGAAGATGAAGATGTATTTCTTGGATTTTCTGACCAGCGCACTTGGTTCCTGGCACCAATGAGAGCAGAGTCCATTACTGGTGAATCTGATCTCGCGTGGATTCAGGTTAAAGGTTATCGGCCCATCCTCGGTCCTCCAATATTACATATGGGTAACAAGCTGAGGTCTTATCCTTTGGTACGGTGCTACGTTTTCTTGAGATCTGCCCATACCTTGGACCCTGTAGAAGAGGCAAGGTGGGAAAGATTGAACAATTTGAAGGGGCGTTCTTTATTTCTTGGACTCAATCACCCAATTTTCATGCTACCCCCGCCAATCGACGCAGAGGCTGCAGAACCAGATTTCCAATTGTTCAAACCTGACTGTGTCTTTGCTACCCACAATCGCGCCCGTGATACATGGATACGTCCAAGGCCAAATTGGTGCAGAATGCACGTCAATGGAGGTCCTGCCATAGGCTCAAGATTGCAGTACAAAAAAGAGAAGATTGAACATAGAGCCGAAGCACCCATGTGGTTCGTCCCAACACTTCCACCTGTTTTTCCTTGAGAAATAAGAGACAGATGGTGACCTTATTTTATAGAGAAAACATAGTGTTCGTGAACTTAACCTCATGAACATTCGCTGTTCGGTTTTTGCTGAAATCAAAATTTTGCAGAGATGAAGATCTTTGTTTGAATCCCGTGCTGAACATATTTTTCACAAATTAGCTACCCGTATTGTGATGAATACATGCTGGTTTGTTGTTTGGTGCAGTAGCAGACATGAAGATCTTTGTCCTGAATACCACAATGGACATCTTTTTTTCTTCAAAAATTAGCTAAGCTCACGCTATTAGGCGCAAATGCCTATTAAGAGATTTGGTGCTCTTGGGCACCAGTGCTCCTGCTATTTTAGAAAAAAATAAAAAATATATTTATTTGTTCAAAAAATTAGAAAAAAAATCATGGAGTAGCTAATGAATTGTCCCATAAACGTGCAAAATTTCAGTTTCAAATACAAAAAATTCTGGGCTACACAAAAGTAACAAACGTGTGGATCTGGGTATGCATATTTCAAATCTCCAAATTTCAACAGATTTTGTCTTTTTTGTGTAGTCTACAATATAAAGAATGTCATATTAAAATTTTACACGCTTGTAGGTTACTTTATTTATTATGTCTACATTCATTTTCAGATTTTTTTGAAACAAATATGTATGCTATTTGATTTTTTTTAAACAGCAGAGCACTGGTGCCCATTAGCCAAAGACACTTTTCGCAAATGCCTACAATAAAGGAACGGATGGTGACCTTATTTTATAGAGAAACCATAGTGTTTGTGAACTTAAAGTCATGAACACACGCTGTTCGGTTTTTGGTGAAATCAAAATTTAGCAGAGATGAAGATCTTTGTTTGAATCCCGTGATGAACACATTTTTCCTAAATTAGCTACCAGTATTGTGATGAATACATGCCGGTCTGTTTTTCGGTGGAGTAGCAGACATGCAGGGGATCGAAAGAAACGGCAAAGTAGCCAGAAATCAGGGGTCAAATATAAATTCGAGAAAGGAAACGTTTATTCAACAGTCAGGCTGACATGTGGGACGTATCTTGCAGCCGCGGCCCCAACATTTATCATTCAGAGAGGATGACATGTGGGACCCACGAACCAGCATCGTTCTCGACGTTTCTCAAAGGGGGCAGGAGATCGAAAGAAAAAGGCAAGTAGCTCGAAATCAGGTGTCCAAAAAATCCAAGAAAGGAAAGGTTTATCGCACAAAGAGGCTGACATATTGTACCCAGTTTGCAGCAGCGTCATCAACGTTTCAAAGGCGGTGGAGTTCGAAAGAAAAAGGCAAATAGCCAGAAATTAGGGGTCAAAAATAAATCCAGCAAAGGAAACTTTTATCGTACAAAGAGGCTGACATGTGGGACCCAGCCAGCAGCGTCCTCAACGTTTCTAAGGTGGCAGGCAATGGAAAAAAGGCAAATAGCCAGAAATTAGGGGTCAAAAATAAATGCAACAATAGAAACTCTTATTGTTCATAGAGGCTGACATGTTGGACCCATGAGCCAGCAGGGCCCTCAACGTTTCAAAGGCGTCACGGGATCAAAAGAAAAGAACCAAGTAGTCATTAATTAGGTGTCAAAAATAAATCCAAGAAAGTAAATGTTTTACTTTTCATAGAGGCTGTCATATGGGACCCATGAGCCAGCAGCGTCCTCAACGTTTCTAAGGCGGCTGGGGATCGAAAAAAAAGCGAAGTAGCCATTAATTAGGGGTCAACAATAAATCCAAGAAAAGAAATGTTTATTGTTCTTAGAGGCTGACATGTGGGAGCTATGCGCCAGCAGCGTCCTCATCGTTTCAAAGGCGGTCGGGGATCCAAAGAAAAAGGCAAATAGCCAGAAATCAGGGGTAAAAAAATCCAAGAAAAGAAATATTATTGTTCATAGAGGCTGGCATGTGGGACCCATGAGCCAGCAGCGTCCACAATTTCAAAGGCGGCACAGGATCGAAAGAAAAAGGCAAGTGACCAAAAATCAGGGGGTAAAAAATCCAAGAAAAAAACTTTATTGTACATAGAGGATGACATGCGGGTCCCATGAGCCAACAACTTACTCGTCGTTTCAGAGGGCCGAGGCGGCATGAGATCGAAAGAAAAAGGAAAGTGACCAAATATCAGGAGCAAAAAATAATCCATGAAAAGAAACTTTCATTGTACATAGAGGATGACATAGGGTCCCATGTTGTAGCAGCGGTCTGAACTTTTCAAAGACGGCATGAGATCGAAAGAAAAAGGCAAGTGACCAAATATCAGGAGCAAAAATAATCCAAGAAAAGAAACTTTTATTGTACCTTTGAGAGTCGGCATGAGATTGAAAGAAAAAGGCAAGTGACCAAATATCAGGAGCCAAAAACCTAGAAAAGAAACTTTTATTGTACATAGAGTATGACATGTGGGTCCCATGACGCTGCAGCATCCTCAATGTTTCCAAGGCGGCAGGGGATCAAATGAAAAGGAAATAGCCAAAAAGCAGAGGGTGAAAAAAATTGAAGAAAAGAAACTTTTATTGTTCATAGTGGATGACATGTGGGACCAATGAGGCAGCAACATCCTCAACGTTTCCAAGCAGCAGGGATCGAAAGAAAAAGGAAATAGCCAAAAATCAGAGCGTGAAAAATAATCCAAGAAAAGAAACTTTTATTTTACATAGAGGATGACATGTGGGTCCCATTTTGCAGCAGCGGTCTCAACGTTTCAAATGCGGCTTGAGATCAAAAGAAAACGAAAGTAGCCCGAAATTAGGGGGAATAAAACTCCAAGAAAAGAAAGTTTTTTGTACATAGAGGATGACATACGGGTCCCAAGGCGGCAGGGGAACAAAAGAAAAAGGAAATAGCCAAAAATCAGAGGGGTGAAAAAAATCCAAGAAAAAAGAAACTTTTAGAGTTCATAGTTCATAGAGGATGACATGCGGGTCCCATGAGGCAGCAGCGTCCACAACGTTTCCAAGGCGGCACACAGGACCAAAAGAAAAAGGATGTACCCCTGCTGGGCCTTTTGATCAAAAAATAATCCAAGATAAGGAAGATATAAATTGGGGCTGCCTGGCCATCTGGGCCTTCTAACCTGCTGGACGTCTTTTGACTCGTACAATTTCAGCCCACTCCAAAACAAGAAAGTCCTATGCTTCGCAAAAACAAAACAAAAACAAGGAGATTCATATTAGTTCGTTTATGTAAAAATAAAGATTTAATTTATCCGTTTGCAATAGCTCAGAGCGAAATACACTTTTTATTGTCTAAAATAATCAAGATATCACATGTATCTTGTACGGGGACCCATGAGCCAGCAGCGTCGTCAAAGTTTTAAAGGCGGCAGGGGATCGAAAGAAAAAATAAATCAAAAATCAGTTGGTAAAAAAATCGAAGAAAAGAAACATTTATCGTTCTGAGAGGATGACATGCGGGACCCATGTGGCAGCAGCATCCTCAACGTTTCCAAGGCAGCACGGGATCCAAAAAAAGGCAAAATAGCCAGAAATTAGGGGTCAAAATAACTCCAAGAAAAGAAAGGTTTATCGTCCATAGAGTCTGACATGTGGGACCCATTAGCGAGCAGATTCTTCAACGTTCAAAGGCGGCAGGGGATCAAAAGAAAAAGGAAGTAGCCAGAAATTAGGGGTAAAAAATAACTCCAACAATGGAAACTTTTATTGTTCATAGAGGATGACATGCGGGACCCATGAGCCAGCAGCTTCCTCAACGTTTCAAAGGCGGCATGGGAACGAAAGAAAAAGGCAAGTGACCAAATATCAGGAGCCAAAAATAATCCAAGAAAAGAAACTTTATTGTACATAGAGGATGACATGCGGGTCCCATTTAGCAGCAGCGGTATCACCATTTGAGATGCGGCAGGAGGTCGAAAGAAAAAGGCAAGTGACCAAATATCAGGAGCCAAAAAATCCAAGAAAAGAAAGTTTTATAGTACATAGAGGATGACATGCGGGTCCCATTTTGCAGCAGCTGTATCACCGTTTGAGAGGCGGCAGGGGATCGAAAGAAAAAGGCAAGTGACCAAATATGAGGTGCCAAAAATAATCAAAGAAAAGAAAGTTGTCAACGTTTCAAAGGCGGCAGGGGATCAAAAGAAAAAGGAAGTAGCCAGAAATTAGGGGTCAAAAATAACTCCAAGAAAGGAAACTTTTATTGTTCGTAGAGGATGACATGGGGGACCCATGAGCCAGCAGCTTACTCAACGTTTCAAAGGCGGCATGAGATCGAAAGAAAAACGCAAGTGACCAAATATGAGGTGCCAAAAATAATCCAAGATTTATTGTACATAGAGGATGACATGCGGGTCCCATTTTGCAGCAGCGGTCTCAATGTTTGAAATGCGGCTTGAGATCAAAAGAAAAAGAAAGTAGCTAGAAATTAGGGGGTCAAAAAAATCCAAGAAAAGAAAGTTGATGGACATAGAGGTTGACATGCGGGTCCCATGTGCCAGCAGCTTACTCAACGTTTCAAAGGGGCCAGGGGATCAAAAGTAAAAGGCAAGTGACGAAATATCAGCCAAAAATCAGAGGGTGAAAAAAAATCCAAGAAAACAAACTTTTATAGCACATAGAGGATGACATGCGGGTCCCATGAGCCAGCAGGTTCCTCAACGTTTCAAACGTGGCATGAGATCGAAAGAAAAAGGCAAGTGACGAAATATCAGGAGCCAAAAATAATTCAAGAAAAGAAACTTGATTGTACATAGAGGATGACATGCGGGTCCCATGTGTAAGCAGCTTACTCAACGTTTCCAAGGCGGCAGGGCATCAAAAGAAAAAGGAAATAGACAAAAATCAGAGAGTGAAAAAAACCATAGAAAATAAACTTTTATAGCACATAGAGGATGACATGCGGGTCCCATGAGCCAGCAGGTTCCTCAAAGTTTCAAACATGGCATGAGATCGAAAGAAAAAAGGCAAGTGACCAAATATCAGGAGCCAAAAATAATCCAAGAAAAGAAAGTTTTATAGTACATAGAGGATGACATGCGGGTCCCATTTAGCAGCGGTATCACCGTTTGAGAGGCTGCACGGGATCGAAAGAAAAAGGCAAGTGACCAAATATCAGGAGCCAAAAATAATCCAAGAAAAGAAATTTTATTGTACGTAGAGGATGACATGCGGGTCCCATTTTGCAGCAGCGGTCTCAATGTTTCCAAGGCGGCATTCAAAAGAAAACAAGTAGCCAGAAATCAGGGGTGAAAAAAATCCAAGAAGAAAGATTTCAATTGGGCTGCATCTGGACATCTGGGCTTTCGAACTATCCTGCTTGGCCTTTTGACTCGTACAATTTCAGCCCACTCCAAAACAGGAAAGTTCCGAATTTTCTAAAAAAACAGAAAGTCCTATGCTTCGCAAAGACAAAAAAACAAGGAGATTCAACATATAAGTTTGTTTATGTAAAAATAAAGATTTAATTATCCGTTTGAAATAGCTCAGAGCGCAATACATTGTTTATTGTCTGCAAAATAATCAAGATATCATATGTTTCTTGTACGGGGAGGCTGACATCGGGGACCCATGAGCCAACAGCGTCGTCAACGTTTTAAAGCGGCAGGGGATGGAAAGAAAAAATAAACCAAAAATCTGTTGGTAAAAAATCCAAGAAAAGAAACATTTTCGATCTAAGAGGATGACATGCGGGACCCATGAGGCAGCAGCATCCTCAGCGTTTATTGTTCATAGAGGTTGACATGTGGGACCCGTGAGCCAGGCGTCCTCAACGTTTTAAAGGCTGCAGGTGATCGAAAGAAAAAATAAGCCAAAAATCGTTTGGTCAACAAAATCCAAGAAAATAAACATTTACCGTTCCGAGAGGATGACATGCGGGACCCATGAGGCAGCAGCATCCTCAACGATTCCAAGGCGGCAGGGGAAATATCCAGAAATTAATGAGGGGTTCAAAATAAATCCATCAAAGGAAACTTTTATTGTTCATAGAGGATGACATGTGGGACCGACCTGCCAACAGCGTCCTCATCGTTTCAGAGGGGCAGGAGATCAAAAGAAAAAGGCAAATAGCCAGAAATTAGGGGTAAAAAATAACTCCAAGAAAGGAAACTTTTATTGTTCGTAGAGGATGACATGCGGGACCCATGAGCCAGCAGCTTACTCAACGTTTCAAAGGCGGCATGAGATCGAAAGAAAAAGGCAAGTGACAAAATATCGGAGCCAAAGATAGTCCAAGAAAAGAAACTTTATTGTACGTAGAGGATGACATGCGGGTCCCATTTAGCAGCAGCGGTCTCAACGTTTCAAATGCGGCTTGAGATCAAAAGAAAAGAAAGTTGATTGTAAATAGAGGATGACATGCGGGTCCCATGAGTCGCAGCTTACCCAACGTTTCCAAGGCGGGGGGGATCAAAAGAAAAAGGAAATAGCCAAAAATCAGAGGGTGAAAAAAATAAAGAAAATAAACGTTTATAGTACATAGAGGATGACATGCGGGTCCCATGAGCCAGCAGGTTCCTCAACGTTTCAAACTTGGCATGAGATCGAAAGAAAAAGGCAAGTGACCAAATATGAGGAGCCAAAAATAATTCAAGAAAAGAAAGTTTTATAGTACATAGAGGATGACATGCGGGTCCCATTTAGCAGCGGTATCAGCGTTTGAGAGGCGGCAGGGGATCAAAAGAAAAAAGAAATTGCCAAAAATCAGAGGGTGAAAAAAAACCAAGAAAATGAACTTTTATAGTACATAGAGGATGACATGCGGGTCCCATGAGCCTGCAGGTTCCTCAACGTTTCAAACGTGGCATGAGATCGAAAGAAAAAGGCAAGTGAAAAAATATCAGGAGCCAAAAATAATTCAAGAAAAGAAAGTTTTATAGTACATAGAGGATGACATGAGGGTCCCATTTAGCAGCAGCGGTATCAGCGTTTGAGAGGCGGCGGGGATCAAAAGAAAAAGAAATTGCCAAAAATCGGAGGGTGAAAAAAAAAGAAAATGAACTTTTATAGTACATAGAGGATGACATGCGGGTCCCATGAGCCAGGGTTCCTCAACGTTTCAAACGTGGCATGAGATCGAAAGAAAAAGGCAAGTGAAAAAATATCAGGAGCCAAAAATAATTCAAGAAAAGAAAGTTTTATAGTACATAGAGGATGACATGCGGGTCCCATTTAGCAGCAGCGTATCAGCGTTTGAGAGGCGGCAGGGGATCAAAAGAAAAAAGAAATTGCCAAAAATCAGAGGGTGAAAAAAAACAAGAAAATGAACTTTTATAGTACATAGAGGATGACATGCGGGTCCCATGAGCACAGGTTCCTCAACGTTTCAAACGTGGCATGAGATCGAAAGAAAAAGGCAAGTGAAAAAATATCAGGAGCCAAAAATAATTCAAGAAAAGAAAGTTTTATAGTACATAGAGGATGACATGCGGGTCCCATTTAGCAGCAGCGGTATCACCGTTTGAGAGGCGGCAGGGATCGAAAGAAAAAGGCAAGTGAAAAAATATGAGGAGCCAAAAATAATTCAAGAAAAGAAAGTTTTATAGTACATAGAGGATGACATGCGGGTCCCATTTAGCAGCAGCGGTATCACCGTTTGAGAGGCGGCAGGGGATCGAAAGAAAAAGGCAAGTGACCAAATATGAGGTGCCAAAAAAAACTCAAGAAAAGAAAGTTTTATAGTACATAGAGGATGACATGCGGGTCCCAGTTAGCAGCAGCGGTATCACCGTTTGAGAGGCGGGGGATCGAAAGAAAAAGGCAAGTGACCAAATTTGAGGTGACAAAAAAACTCCAAGAAAAGAAAGTTGATTGCACATAGAGGATGACATGCGGGTCCCATTTAGCGCAGCGGTCTCAACGTTTCCAAGGCGGCAAGGGATCACAAGAAAAAGGAAGTAGCCAGAAATCGGGGTCAAAAAAATCCAAGAATAGAAAGAATTTTGGTTCATAGAGGATGACATGCGGGACCCATGATCCTGCATCGTAAACGGCTCGATCGGAGAACGTTGAATGAGATGGCGCGATCTAGAAAAAAACAATGCCAGAGAGGCTGCCATGTGCGCCATACATCCCTGGGCGGTGCGGATTTGCGTTGACTCGGCCGGCGAACCCGAGAATTCACGTCCCGGGCCACCATACGCGACATTTTGGCCGCTTTCGTCGGGCTAGGTGGCCTCAAAAACGAGAAAAAAAAAGTTTTGACATGCACCACGGAGGGACCAAAATCGTCGGCCATGGTACACCAGCAACCACGGCGCGACTTCAACTTCGTCGGCCATGGCAACTTTTCTTGTAGTGACTACCGGAGATTCATAGAAGGATTCTCGAAGATAGCAGGGCCAATGACCAAGTTGCTAAGGAAGAACACACCATTCGTGTGGTCTGATGAGTGTGAGAAGAGTTTTCAGACTCTGAAAGAGAAACTCACCACAGCACCGGTGTTAGCAGTTCCGGAAGATGGCAAGGATTACACCGTGTACTGCGACACATCCAAACATGGATTGGGATGTGTACTCATGCAAGATCGGAAAGTAATATCATATGGATCAAGGCAACTCAGACCTCATGAAGTGAATTATCCAACACATGATCTAGAGTTAGCAGCAGTTGTTTTTGCACTCAAAACTTGGAGACATTTTCTCTATGGAGCCAAGTGTGAACTCTATACGGACCATAAGAGTCTTAAGTAATTCTTCACTCAGAAGGAACTTAATATGAGACAGAAAAGATGGCTTGAATTAATCAAGGACTATGATTTGACCATCAATTATACTCCAGGAAAGGCTAATGTAGTAGCAGATGCCTTGAGTAGGAAGAGTACTGGAGTAATAGAACAAGAAATATCACCGGAGTTGAAGAAGGAAATAAGCCAAGCCCAAATACAACTTTGGGAGAAAGAAGCTCACGAAGGACTATCGGCTTTACAAGTAGCCGATGAAATGAATGTCAACCTAAAGAATGAGATAATCATGGGTCAATTGGATGATCCATTCATCGTGGAGGAGATGAGGAGGATTGATGAAGGAAGACCATCAGAATTTCACCGAGGAGAAATGGGATCATTGTGGTTCCAGAAAAGGATTTGCGTTCCGGATATTGATGAGATCAAGGAAGTTATACTCCGGGAAGCACATCAAACACCTTACTCTATACATCCTGGTAGTACAAAGATGTACATGGATCTCAAAGAATTATTATGGTGGAATAACATGAAGAGAGAAATAGCACAATATGTGGCAGAATGCCATACATGTCAAAGAGTGAAAGCTGAACATCAAAGTCCAGCAGGAAAGTTACAACCTTTACCAATCCCAGAATGGAAATGGGAAGAGATAGGTATGGACTTCATCACCGGACTACCCATGACTAATAAAAAGAAGGACATGATATGGGTAATCGTGGACCGGTTGACGAAAAGTGCACACTTCTTAGCGGTAAACCAGCATGACAAAGGGGAGAAACTCATCGATCTTTACATCAAAGAGATCGTGAGTAAACATGGAGTGCCCAAGAAGATAGTGTCAGATCGAGGATCCGTGTTCACATCAGCATTTTGGAAGCAACTACATGAAGCTTTAGGATCCAAGCTAGATTATAGCACCGCATACCATCCTCAGACTGGTGGACAAACAGAGAGAACAAACCAAATATTGGAGGACATGCTTAGGGCTTGTGCCCTAGACTTCGGAGGATCATGGGAGGAACACTTACCACTAGCAGAGTTTTCATACAACAATAGCTATCAAAGCAGTATCAAGATGGCACCATTCGAAGCTCTATACGGAAGAAAGTGTAGATCACCGATATGTTGGTATGAAGCGGGATCAAGCAAGGAGTTCAATCCTGATTATGTCAAGGAAAAGCAACAAATAATTGACATTATAAGAGATAGACTGAAGATAGCCCAAAGTCGGCAGAAGAGCTATGCAGACCAGAAGAGAAGGACTTGGGAACCACAAGTTGGGGACATGGTATATCTTAAGGTAAGCCCGGTGAAAGGTCTTCAGAGATTCGGAGTAAAGGGAAAGTTGAGCCCTAGATACATCGGACCTTTCAAGATACTGAGTCAGAACCGAGGGTTAGCCTTTGAATTGGATCTACCGGGAAGGCTAGCTCAAGTTCACAATGTATTCCATGTGTCGCAACTCAGGAAATGCTTAAAGACCCCAGATGAGCCAGTATCACATGATGAGCTCGAGTTACAACCAGATTTGACTTACATCGAGAAACTAGCCAAGATTCTCGAGGAGAACTGGAAACAACTCAGGAATAGAGCTATAAAGTACTGCAAGATACAATGGAAGCATCACCCCGAGAGAGAAGCCACCTGGGAAAAAGAAGAAGACCTAAGGAAAACATACCCCGAACTGTTCAGGTATTACAACCACAACTTCGGGACGAAGTTTTCTTTAAGGGGGAAAGGCTGTAATGTCCCAGGTTTAGAGACGATCGAGGGGTAGATTTTAGAAAGGGATGTGCATTGCATTGAAAATTCTGGGGAAATTTCGCGCTTTTAAACAAAAACTGCATCGAAGGGGGACAAGTTTCTCTCTCGACACCTTACAGGGTTAGGGTTTCGAGAGTGCGATAAACTTGTTCCTTGTTCACCTAAACTAGAGTTTTGAGAAGAGAGAGGAGAGATTACATCAAACTTAAGTTGCATGATTGAATTCAAATTTAAGTTGCATGATTGAATTCAAATTTAAGTTGCATGATTGAATTCTAACCAAAGTTGAATTTGAATTTCAAATTCAAACATTAAACATATATCTCATAATTTAATTGTAAGGAAATTCATTAAGTAAATAATAAATATACACATTATAAATAATACACATAATAAATAAAGCTCCTTAGAGAAAACCTTGAGCTTTATTGATCATCACACATTATACAATGTCTTTACATTATTCACAAATGAAATAAAGGAATATTACAACATATTACAAGAATTGGACAAAAATAGAAAAAGAAAAGAAAAGGAAATTACAATTCAATGATCTATCCTAAAACTACAAGCTAAACTTCATTTAGTCTTGTGCTTGATGATCTTCATGATCATTGGATCATCACCTTGAACCCTGCACACAAATTCAACAAAAACAAGTTATGCCAAGTGGCTATTAAAAATCAAATAGAATTGGAGAGGATATGACCAAAGCTGCCGAGCTGATCCATTCTCAGCCAAGACACAAGCCAGATACCAAGCATTTGCACACACACACAGCCAGACTGCTCACCAAGCAGCGTGCATGCAGCACAACACACACAGGTCTGTGTGTCACCAAAAGAGGCCAGGCCTTGCTGTCGACCAGAGAAGCATCAGGCAGACACATAAAAGCTTTTCTCAGCCAAATCCTAGCCATTCCATCGACAGGCATCTTGGTAAGTTCACCAGAACACAAGAACACAAGAACAGCCAGCTGCTGTTCAACACATCTTCACCACCACAAAATAACCAAGCAGCATCAAGCTCACAAGGAGGAGCAGGGCAAGCCAAACAAACCACCAGAAGCAAAACCTCTACACCAACACCCTATTTCTAGGAGCTGGAGTGAGGTATACATATAATCATGAACATACCAGATGGTTTGGTTCATAAATTGCACAGGCATGATTTCAAGCACACCAAAAGGGTAGGAAGCCCTGTTTGTGTCATCATATGGCTATCTAGCCATTTGGTACAAGCAAACATAGAAAAGCCAGTAGGAAATCATCCAGGGAACACTGGTTGTGTCCACACAGGGACACAATCAGAGAAATCCAACATGGATTTAATCCCTAGCTAGCTACACAAGTTCACTTGACAACCTATAGCTAGCTAAACCATCAGACAGATAGACAATCAAGTGTCTATACATGTTTATCAACATTAAAAGCATCTGGTAACCAAATATGGTTGAACCAGGAAAGCAATTGTCCATACACATCAAGCCAACAAAGGAGGGAGCTTCCTGAACAGCCAAGAAATTGCTGTTGGGGCCACCTCAACCACAAAACCATCAAGACAGAAAGCATATCATTACCCAGAAGGGTTCAAATGGAGCTAGGGTCCCCAATAAATGATTGGCATCCCTCTAGATCTACCAAATCCACTGTTATGATCATCACTGCAGGGCAGTTCACATC
Organism: Lolium multiflorum; assembly: GCA_030979885.1. Taxonomy (NCBI): domain Eukaryota; kingdom Viridiplantae; phylum Streptophyta; class Magnoliopsida; order Poales; family Poaceae; genus Lolium; species Lolium multiflorum. Next base: position 284,720,118 of record CM061750.1, read on the forward strand.
ATTTATCTATTTAAGCAAACAGAACTGCACAGATAAATGAAATAGACAAGCTACTTATGCACAGAGTCTTGCAGATGATCCAATGGATTATTGCAAGCATCCACTGGTACTTGCACAAGCAACTGCACACACAGGCCAAGCCTGTGAGATGCACACACAGCACATAGTGGACCATAGTGAGGCACAGACAACAAAGAGCATTTTCCACAAGCAACTGGTGATCATATGACCACCAGAAGCTTGCAAGAGCATGCTACAGCATGCTAGACATCAAGTATAGCACCAATACATGGCCAGACAATTGAATTGACCATAGAACTGGAATAATGGCATAGCAGATAATCAAAAGTATGATATATAATTGTATGCAGAAGCACACCATCAAGGGATGGTGATGTCTTGGCCACAGACATGCTCAAGGGAGCATGTCTATGAATTATAGCACACTGAAGAGCACCCAAGGGCACTGGCTCTTGCAAACTTGCAAGGATTGCACACTGCAATCAAGCCAGGGCAATATATATGAACACACTTGAGTAATTGGCAAGAATAGCATCAAGAACAGAGGCACAGAGAAGCACAAGCACAAGCACAAGCATGGATACAGTAGCAATGGCCATGGTAGTAGCACAGCAGCAGCATATGCATAGCAATAGAGCAGCAGTAGCTAGCATCCAGGACAGCAGCAAGGAGCCCAGCAGCATGCGCACAACAACAGTAAGCACCGCAACAGCAAGCACAGCAACAGCAGCTAGTAGAGCAGTAGCAGCAGCACGAGATGACCTCTCCTTGAGGAGGAGTAGCCGCATCTCAAGATAGGAGGAGAAGAAATAGAACACGAAGAAGAAGAGGAGGTGGCGCACTTACCGTGGTCGAGCAGACAAGCACGGCCATGGCGGCCGCGGCGGCACACGCCAGAGCTCGGCGGCGCCAGTCCAAGCCAGGCCATGGCGGCACCATGACACCACCCGCACCACGGCGGCGAAGCCAGGGCGGCGTCCGAGCACCAGGAGCGCCAGGAACGGCGGGATCGAGCAGATCACGTAACCCTAGCACCAGAGGGGGTCGAGGACGAGAGCAGCAGGTCGCCCGCGTCAAATCGACGCGGATAGGATTGACCGCCGTCGTGAGGCGCGTCGATTGCGCACCATGGCGGGGGCTAGATCCGGCGGAGCTCGCCGGAATCGAGCTGTAGCACCCTACCTTTTAATAAAGGCAAGATACCTGTGTATAGTGCTATTCCCGGGATCACTGATAGCACACACATTACAAAATATAGTAATCATTGCAATAGTATCAAATTACTACATCATTGATCCATATGGTAAAGTAAAACCTTACAAATTGCATAGTCACTTGGACTAGCTCAACAATGTTCAGAACAAACACAACGGAAATGTAAATCATCAATGAGCCTTCATCATCTTCATGTGCCACAGGCAGTCATGTTGGAATGCAGACTCGAGATCATATCAAGTACTTCTCCTCAGAAAATCCTGCACGTTTGAATATGCAGCCCCACGAATGGAGGTCAGTACAATGATGTACTGGCAAATGACACTTATATAGTGGCAGTTTTTAGGCATGACTATCTACATGATATTTGGCTAGTGGAGTTTAGGCACAATTTGCATAAAGCCAATTTTATCCTATATTTTATTTAAAACAAAACATTTTGAAATCCTTGAATGACATTATGAAATCACACCATGGTTAAAATCCTCCATGGGTTTTAGAATAATCACATGGTTACATCTCCCATGATTTTTCAAAGGTTGATACAAATTTTAAATACATTCAGAAAAGGTGATGAGATTCTTTCGTACATTCCCTGCCTAGAAGCTCAAATTGTCCGTAACCGGGGACACGGCTAAGATCTTAGGTTTAACTCTCGAGAGGTTGTGCACTTTCACCTTACGACCCACCCTTCCCAAGAGAAGAATGAGACAAGATCTTTCAGAAGGAAAATCCAACCATACAAACTAGACCCGTTCCCTTGGCCGTCGCCTCCACCCACTGTCTAGTCACAAGTTGAATCCTCACAACTTAATTAATCTTGGCAGAGCCCATAATACCATAAGGCTGCACTGGAAGCTATCTAAAACATGGACGACTTGGAAATCTCTTTAATCCTGGGTGGCCAACCACAAGTGGAACTCACAAGCTTAAAACCCATCCCAGGTAATAAACCCCCACACGATCCCCTGGTGAAAACCAGGTGTGCAGTCAAAAGCGACCACTCTACAAATGCGAACTCTCAGGGATTCACCACTTTAGCCCACTAGCTACGACTAGGAGCGTGGACCTGAGCAGCCGCCCACCATTCAACCAATCCACCCAGGTGTTTCATTAAGGTTGTTAATTTTAAATTTTCAAACACTCACAACCAATAACGAAACAACATTTGGCATTTGATGTTGCAAAGCAAAAATTGAAGCATCCTAGCAATGGGTTCAGGAGTAGCTACACACTACTAGGGTTTGCTAAGCATAGCATAATACTTTTCTTTTGAAATCAAAATCCTACCATGCATACTAGTTTAAAACACTAATGCATAAATAAAATAGGTGGGATTGAATGTCACTTGCCTTTTTGGTAATTGAAGATCGTTCACTTCTCTCAACAAAACACGTCGCTCTTCACACGAACTATAAGATAAAATATAGCACAACATAAACACACCATTCAACAACAACAAAATCAGACAAGACAACAATCGGAAATCGCTCTATGGTACTAAGGTGGGGCATGAGGTCTGGCTTGCAAGGTATGGCGGTGAGAGTTTGGATGGCAAGTCACATGATTAGAAAGAGATGGATTATCTAAGATATAATTGAAGAATATTTATGCTTTACAAAAAGCATGAAAAGAATTTGAAACGGCTTATGTGAATTGAATCACATAAGTGACAAATAGTACAAGAACAATACTACTGAATAAGTGTGACAATAATTATTCAAAATAGTATGAATTACACATAGGCTTGGGTATAGATTTGTGATATATTGAATTACTCAATTAACTCATTTGTATATTGAATAGTTCAATATAAGCCAACAAGATTAAGTGGGCATGAGGTTGAATACGCATGATAGGTGTCGGGATTTGGTTCACGGATTCTAATGGATAACAATGGTTTAACACATCGGATATGTAGTAGAGTTTCTCGACCTCACCGGAGCAAGGTGAAAGTCTAAAATAGGACATCTCACACTTTACTCAAATAACTCAGTTGTTATTTGAATAACTAGCAAAGTGGCCCTCGCAAATGCGAGGGCATCATCTATGGATCAGTTTAATAAACTAATTGATGATTTCATTAATATTTGAATTTTTTTTCGATAAAGGAGCATAGCCCCAGCCTCTGCATATATTTGTATATTTGTGCAGGTAACACTACTATATTCCTCGTAATATTTTGGTATACCACCGTATATGTATTAAATGCTATTTTGGGGTAATTGTTTCATGAAGTGACTCATTGTTCTACCATTTGTAGGTGCGCAGAATTAAGATCCTTGTGTGTTCCTATGTGATTTGGTAGGCCTTGCGTAAATGATAGTATATTGGTACGATGAAGTAATCGATCTCACTATGTTATAGGCATATATCTATATCAGTCTAACACATGGTTGAACCATATAGATATCTGGAAATATCAATAATAGAAGCATTTTCTTACTACTTTATATACTTTTACATGTGAACTAAATACAAAAATGGTGATACTCTTCATACCCGGTGAAGAAGCAATTTGTGTGACAAGTACATTCACAGACAGTTCCAAAGTCCGGACTCAGGCACGTTGTACCTTGGTACAAAAACATGATATTGTAGCTAAATCTTCATATTACGGCTGTAGATTAAAGACCTAAAAGGCATCAGAAAATATGAATACAAGTTAAGGGACGGATTGCTAGACGGAATAGGAAACTATATCTCTTAAATCATAAAGTGTATGAGAACAAACATGCTTCAGATGCAAATATTTTAATTTTTTACATATTACTTTGGGGGAGGCTACTATTTTGCATATTTCAGAGACAAAAATTAAAACTTGTATCATGGTTCATAGTGTCTTGGCTCTTCTTGCCTTAGGGGGAAATTAGTAGTAATTATAAGGCCACTAAATTTTGAACATACCACTCTTCACTGAACTTTTATCGGGCATGGCAGGCATGGCGACATTCCATTCACAGAACGCTTAAGGCATGTGCATGCTTGCCGAGGCGCGTCATTTGTCATCTATGATAGCTCCAACTGATCAAACCACAATTTTCGGGATTATGTATATATATAACATGAATATGGATTGTCAATTTCTTTGAAAACTTTTAAACACGTGAAAAATTGAACCATAGATGGTAGATGAGCAAGTACAATTCAATAGGAGATGGTAAACCTGAAAAAAGACAGAACTTCTTTGAGCGATGGTTAATCAACAAAAGTTTCAAAGACTAATCACTTGCGCTACATTTTTTTGGGTCAGTATATATATTTTTGTCAATGCAATCCAGCTCCAACTGTATTTTTATCAAAGTAAAACTTATCAATCATTTCGGAGATGATGATTCCATGAACCGTACTAACCACATCATGACTGTCTGTGTACCTTCTAGTGTTCTACATTATAATTTTAAATGTCATCAACTTGTCTAACAAATCCCTCTTGAATATGTAAAATCTTTTCAAATGCCTAGGCAAGAGACACATGTATTACATGGCAATAGACATGTGGAGAAGAAAATCGTTTTTTTTTCACATATGACCAATATTGATCTGAACTTACCAAACCGTGAACTGTATTGGGCTTCAGAGATAATTAGCGGGTTTGTCTCAGAAGAACGAACTTAGAGCTTTTAAGTTTTGCAATAGCCAGAATCTATGAACCTGCAAGCACGCAGAATTTACAATGGCCATACTCTTCCTCGTGCAGTATTGCCCGGTTTTGCTTCATTTGTACACCATGCCAGGCTACCTTGCAGCGCTGCACTGGTCGACGTAGACCCATAGGGGCGCCTCCAAGGACATAACTTGAAATGAAATGTGGCAGTCATGGTTTTTTTTTTCTCGGCCGAGATTTTTGAAATTTCTTCAAAAAGCGGCTATTCTGGTTGCGATCGATTTTCTTTTCTACCAGACAAAATTTACTGATATTTACATGAGTTCATTAAAATTTAATTTTATTACAAATTTTGGACACTTTTGTAAATTTGAGTGAGAAATCTCAGGTGATATTTCAATCACCTGGTATGTATTTCTGAAACCGGAAATAGCGGTGCCCACGGGTAATTTTTCTAAACCAAGAAAAAAATCCAGGTTGCAATAGAACAAAAATAATATTTTTATACAGCTGGATGTACACATGCCATTTTAGGTGTTTGGACATTTTAGCATAGAGAGGGTCATTTACTTGACCAAATGATAGGTTATGATTGTCTAAGAACCAACTAATACATTTATTTAGATGCTATTCACCACTGTGTTCTCTTAATTTACAATGACATGATAACATGGGAGAAAGCATACTGTAGCCTTACCAATGCCTTTTAAGTCAAGCTAGTAAATTCTAAGGAAATCATTACTTCTACCAGGATACGACTATTCTTTATTTTGACACGTGATTACTCTCGCAATACAGCCGAGTATCATATAAGAAACAACATCTATAAGGGAGTAAGCATAGAACTGCATGGAGGAGAGTAAAAGAAACTTTCAGCTTTCAGCATTAAAACATAACTACAAGTGGCTTTACCTGACATTTGTTAGATAATTATAATAAAAAATATTAATATATTCCCTTTATCGAAAAAAATAAAAAATATTAATTACGAATTATGTCAGCATGGAAGCAAACCTTTCAACTTTTGAAGCAATCACATGCTTTAGCTGGTCCTTGAGCCCATGAAGGCAACCAAGCATATATGAGTAAGTTTCACCAGTAAATAAGGTAAGCAACTTCAGGATATTAAGATTCACATAACCTCGCAGGCTCCTCCTGATGTTGCCGTTGTACATGCTCTAATACTAAACTTCTCTCCACGTCGCAGCCTCTCGTGGTGTTGGTACTGTTGTACCAGAGACTCCCTGGGTCTTCCCTGAGATCTTCACCTTCCTTATCTTCGGCACCACCGTTGCTACAAGGTTGCACCTTGCAGCCTCCTCAACGTACATGTCCGCACAATCTGCAACAACTTTATCATGCCACTGATTTCTTAGTCATTGTGCTTAGTCTTGGAGTTCCATCTCATAGCACAATTGAACAAAACTGTACAGTAATGCCGTTAGTGTTCTGCAGTACAACTTTCAGTGTCATCAACTCAAAAAACAAAGCACCCTTGATCATGTAAAATCTTTTCAAATAGCAAGGCTACATGCATATTTATTAGATGGCAATAGGACATACGCACTGAAAGAGATAATTCGCGGGACTGCCTCACATGAACGAACCTAGATCTTGCAAGATTTGCAATCACCCAACTCTACGAATCTGGAGCATGCAGGATTCACAATCGCGGGAACCTTTCTTAGAAAGTATATGCCCTTCAAGCCATCAACTCTCGAGACGACCAGAACCGCCATATTGTAGGTGAGAACTGGGATGAGAATACCAGCAGCTCCCAATCACCACGGTGCTAATTGCTGAAGAAAATCAACATAAGATTGCAGCTTGACAATTAAATCCGTGTTTTACATACAGCCAGATGTCTTGATCCTTATGATCTGGCAAAAATTTAGGTGCTCTTTTCTAGTCAGGGGGATTTACCCCAGATATGCAAGAACGTCTTCTAAATATTTTCTGATCTTTAGCAAACAAAAACATTAGGCCGACTACTTTAGCAAGAAGTACTGCATCTTGCTGACAGCCGCATGAAGGGCATGACCATGAGAACTGAGATGACAATACCAGCAGCTCCCAATCACCACTTACGGTGCTAATTGCTGCAGAAAAAAATTAACATAACAGAATAGGAAGTGTTTAAGTAGTATTTCCGTGTTCACAATACACATCAAGTTCAGCAAAAAATCTTTCTTCTAATCACCATCTGGCCGGTATGGCTCTTCCTACATGCACTTATGCTGTCGATTAAAATTCAGAAATCACATGACAGGGAGAATTTGAGTTGCTTAAAGATCAAGAAAAAATAACTTATATGTACATCCGTGTGCTTGGGGCTGAATAGGAAGTATGAAATTAACTATAGAAGAGAATCAAGTGCCGATGATTGTGAAATGATTTTTCTTGCAAAAGCACCTGACGTGTTAGGACCGTGAAAACTAAATAAGATGCATGGGAAAATGCATCAAGCATGCATCGAGCTGCTTGCATGTCCAGCTCAATCTTACCAGACGTGGTGGCTTGTACACACAGACCGATGTTGTTCATATGGCCGTGTCGATCAGTCATGTTCCCGTCAGCTATTGCAGTGTATAAAACGTCCGCGTTTGTACGTCGAATTGTCAAGTACATAATCCTCGCAGACGGCCAGCCAGGCTAGCTAGCACAGACAGCGTGTGCGCCATATCATCTCGCCATGATAATACCATCTGTCATAGGTCAGCATTAGTACTAATAAGGGAAAATCTAATTCAATCTGTATGTGAGCAGCTGAAGCAATGAGAGCACATGCGACCGACCGATCAAATTAATTCTTGGATACAGCCCGTTCGGCCGCGCATCATCTGGAATTCTGGATCGTAACCGTTTGGTCATCCATGCATATGTATGCTAGATCAGGTAGTGGTACCTTGCTCGATCCATATGCAGAACCCCAATTCTCACTTTGAAATCTGCACATGAGATTTACACCTTAATTTCAATTAATGAAGGAGATATGTTACCTGATGCTATTGAATCGCTTGGCCGGAATCGCTCGGCCGGAGATTTCAAAGCAGGAGCCTCGTGATCCCTTCCTGGATGATGCTACCGAATCGCTCGATCGGCCGGAGATCCTAAAGCGGGAGCCTCGTGCAACGGCGGTTTTCCTAGCCACACGGGTTTGGAGGAATTGGAAAATTAGGGTAGAAGATAGAAGACAACGAACGGTGAAAAAATAGAGAAGAACGTTTTGTTTTCTATTGGCATTGGTGGGTAATTTATTTGAAGTTAGATCTAACGGATGTCCTATTCTATTCCACAAAAATTAAAGGTCGGATGTTTCTGATTTTTGTGGGATTTTCTAGCTAATTCTCTAATTTCTGGTTAGCCCTTAATGTACTTTTAATATATAATAGATATGAACTCGGATAATATCATTTGGACATATGATGATTGTGTCTAAGATATTTTGATAGATGGGTTTGACTAAAGGATTCACTTTTCCATGAATGAACCTTGTTTGAAATAATTAAGGAAATGCATCTATAATGAAAATACTCAAATTCTCATGTTTGAATTTGAATAGTCGGAAAAGGGTTGAACTAAGTTTGGTGTTTGTGTAACTGGACAGAGAGCATCAATATGATCCATTTGCAAAAAGAATCTCTTGATTTGGGTTTATAGAAGTTGAGTTATATCAAAATACTCAAATTCACATATTCAAATTTGAATATTTGAACATTACTCGAAGTCAGATTTAAAATCACATTTGTGTTCTAAACATTTTTATGAGACCAGCGGTATATTATTTGCCAACTTTAGATGTGTAATTATTTTCCTATAATTTTTACAAGATTAAACATGTCGCGGTTAAATTTTAATGTTGTACGAAAAGTTGTCGGAAAAAGTTTCTCGAATGGAAAAACTTTCTACACGAAAGTTGTAGATAATTTAATTACAAACTTAACGGAAGAATAACTATTCAAAACGGAGCTCTAGGTCTGCAGTTACCGAATTTCAAAGTTTCATGTGAGCTAGTACAAACTACACACAATCTGATCGATCGGTTGATGTGCGCGTGTGAGGAACAATTGGGACGTGACTGATTTCAGGTGGACCTTCCGATTCAGATCTAATGGACAACATCGTGACTGGTTTTTAGCACTAAGGTTCTAATATGGGACATGGAATTAAACCAGATGACAACGGAAACGAGGATCGTACCATCAACAGCAAAGAAGAACTCCGGAGAAAGATGATGGAGGCGGACTTGGACGTGGTTGATGGCAGCGTTCCGGCGGCCTCCGGGGTTCGGCGAGGTGTGGACGAGTTCCGTGATGACGAGGCGAATAGGTGTGCTCTCTGGATTTCAACTGCTCCTCCTCGTACGGACTGAACAGAAACTACTTCCGTCCTTCTCGCGGATGGTCACCTGCTGCATAATCGGATGGTGTAAAGAAGAAAGAAGATGCGCCCCATTCAGGAAAGATGAATGAAAGAATTATCAGAGCACAAGTCCCTGTGTACCGGGCGAAATCGTCAATGGTTTTACCACAGCGGTGGAGCTTCAACAACAAAAACTCTGTCGGAGGAGGTGCAGAGCTTGGGCGATTTTGGGGAAGAGATGGAGTGAGGCGATGGGAAACTCGAGACTGGTTAAACAGAGAGGGGAGGGAGTCAAGCGACGGGGCGCTCAAGAGGCGATCTGGCCGTTGGGTTGTGACTAACACATTTGATTTAAGGTGCAATGAAGTAGGATTTAATCCCCTGAATTGGACCGTGGTTGAATGGGGAGTAATTCCTGTGTTTAGGTCGAGCCGTTTCGAGGTGTTAAATGGCCTAGAAGATGAGAGAAAGGGGTGGAACTCCATTGCTGTAACGTAACAGCTGACTACGTATACGTGAGGAAGAAGATCAGCCGCTGGGTGGGCATAGTCGGTTGGGCCTGGCTGGTTGGGTCGGCCCAGTTGGTTGGCCTGTTTTTTTTTTTCTTCTCTCCACTTTCTATTTCTGTTTTTCTATTGTTATTTGATTTGAACCTCCAATTTGATTTAAAACTGAGTCAAATTAATATCAGATAATTAATAAAAAAACAAATACCAGTGTAAATATAATTCAAAGGAAACTTTGGCACTTCTTTTGTTTGAAAACAAAATTTGTTAGAATCAAACTACGCTTCATAAAGCTCTAGGGCTTATTTATTAATAGATTTTATGGCTTTTGATTTAATACCCTTTTTGAAATACTTTGAAAAATACTTTTAAATAACTCCAAAAAGTTTTAATTCTTGGTGAATTTTTATTCAACTTCAAACAATCAAGCATTAAATTTATTTTTATTTTATATTCCGAAATTTAGAAAATTTCGGGATGTGACAGACTACCACCCTTAAAAGGAATCTCGTCCTCGAGATTCGGGAAATGCTAGAATGGAAAGGTTTTGGTTCAGGTATTCTAGAAGGTTCATAGTCACTATTGCTTCTTTTTCGAACATCTACGGGGAGGTTTCGAACTTTATTGAGCTTTGAAAACTTTACACTAAACCATATGCAGTCGTACCATCAACTGTATCCATTCTTATGAGAGTACTCATCCTAGGGGTATTATATTTTACTTGAGTATACTCAGGGGGAACTCCTTGTGATACCTTCTCCAAGTATCATCTCACGGGACATCTGTGTATATCCATAATCCAAGAGTATGGCTTCTACCACCCTTAAAAGGGACTTTTGCTAGGTAGTCTTAGGTCTTTGTTTTAGGCTAAGCTCTTCTTGGATATGATTTGGCACATCCGAGGATATGACTTGACAACAAGTTATCTTTTGAAACGATCTATGGCTTATGGCTTCTGAGTTGATATCCAATAGGCGAATGATTATTCACATATAGTGAACAACTCATCTCGTGAAAGTGACTTGAGTAGGCTTTTCCTTATGGTTGGGCTTCTAATCCATATAGGATGGTGGTTGATCTAATTTTGACACTGAGGGGTCACTCTTCGGGTCAATCAGGAGATCAAGATGAGAGGACTTCGTGACTTTCCTCATCTTTGTTTATTGGTCTCTTCGACAGCCTTCCACCACTCTAAACTAGTGGTTGGATCTTTGATCTCGTTGTAGTCCTACGCTTGGCAACACTTTCCTAATATAAGGGTATAATATTTCTCCACCCTAAGGTTCCGGCTTATCAGCGATGTCTCTCTTGTAGGTACGTCTCTCTAGATTTACCATTCCTCATAACAAGAGCGAACAATATGAGTAGTCGTCATGGGGGCCAATCCATGTCGCACCCAATCATTGCTTTGTATTCAGTTTGGTACATCTCGTATTCTAACCCTTGGTCAACCTCACAAGTTTGACAAAAACTTCCATGGAGAATTGAATCAATGTTTCAATCCCCATTATTGAATTGTTATTTTTTTTTCAAAACCCCTCTATCGATCCTTAACTAGGGTTTTGTGTATCTCACATTCTACGCTTCTTCATCTTGATAGGAACCATCATGCTTGGTTTCACTAATGTTGTCTTCATGGAGATTTGACGAGAAAACATTCTCTGGGTTGGGTATAGATGAGAATAGATAGAAAGGTCTAAAGAAGATTTCCTATCCAAACACCACATATTAAAACAATTCAGCAAACCACAATCATCTAACAAGCATCAAGCAACATGGTTCGAACACAAACAAAATAGCATGGTTTGGTAAGACCAATACTTTCTTATGCTAGCGATGTTTCAACAAAAAGAGAACTAATGGTGGTCTGGTCTATTTCTACTTTGGATGTTTCAAGTTTCTATTCTACTCCTTCGGTGTATCGTCCTGTGTTGTGCAGTCTGCATCGAAGTCTTTCTCCAAATCTTCGTTGGTCTTCCATGAAACATTTATTAAGGATTCGAAGAATATCATGTGAAGCAGCAGTCCCCACTTCAGGTACAAGATCATCATCTCTACTTCCTTGATGGTTTCACAAGGTAGGTCATCTAAGGCAAGACTAAAACAATTTTGAAGATGGAATAGATGAGAATACTAGAAGTTCACAAAGCAAACATTTTTTTGAAATAGGATTAGACAAAATTTTCATCCTAGGGTCTTCCTATTTCTAATCCAAACCTAGGGTCTCGATCCTACAGGCAACACTATGCTCTGATACCATTCTGTAGCACCCTACCTTTTAATAAAGGCAAGATACCTGTGTATAGTGCTATTCTCGGGATCACTGATAGCACACACATTACAAAATATAGTAATCATTGCAATAGTATCAAATTACTACATCATTGATCCATATGGTAAAGTAAAACCTTACAAATTGCATAGTCACTGGGACTAGCTCTTTACGATGTTCAGAACAAACACAACGGAAATGTAAATCATCAATGAGCCTTCATCATCTTCATGTGCCACAGGCAGTCATGTTGGAATGCAGACTCGAGATCATATCAAGTACTTCTCCTCAGAAAATCCTGCACGTTTGAATATGCAGCCCCACGAATGGAGGTCAGTACAATGATGTACTGGCAAATGACACTTATATGGTGGCAGTTTTTAGGCATAACTATCTACATGATATTTGGCTAGTGGAGTTTAAGCACAATTTGCATAAAGCCAATTTTATCCTATAATTTATTTAAAACAAAACATTTTGAAATCCTTGAATGACATTATGAAATCACACCATGGTTAAAATCCTCCATGGGTTTTAGAATAATCACATGGTTACATCTCCCATGAGTTTTCAAAGGTTGATACAAATTTTAAATACATTCAGAAAAGGTGATGAGATTCTTTCGTACATTCCCTGCCTAGAAGCTCAAATTGTCCGTAACCTGGGACACGGCTAAGATCTTAGGTTTAACTCTCGAGAGGTTGTGCACTTTCACCTTACGACCCACCCTTCCCAAGAGAAGAATGAGACAAGATCTTTCAGAAGGAAAATCCAACCATACAAACTAGACCCGTTCCCTTGGCCGTCGCCTCCACCCACTGTCTAGTCACAAGTTGAATCCTCACAACTTAATTAATCTTGGCAGAGCCCATAATACCATAAGGCTGCACTGGAAGCTATCTAAAACATGGACGACTTGGAAATCTCTTTAATCCTGGGTGGCCAACCACAAGTGGAACTCACAAGCTTAAAACCCATCCCAGGTAATAAACCCCCACACGATCCCCTGGTGAAAACCAGGTGTGCAGTCAAAAGCGACCACTCTACAAATGCGAACTCTCAGGGATTCACCACTTTAGCCCACTAGCTACGACTAGGAGCGTGGACCTGAGCAGCCGCCCACCATTCAACCAATCCACCCAGGTGTTTCATTAAGGTTGTTAATTTTAAATTTTCAAACACTCACAACCAATAACGAAACAACATTTGGCATTTGATGTTGCAAAGCAAAAATTGAAGCATCCTAGCAATGGGTTCAGGAGTAGCTACACACTACTAGGGTTTGCTAAGCATAGCATAATACTTTTCTTTTGAAATCAAAATCCTACCATGCATACTAGTTTAAAATACTAATGCATAAATAAAATAGGTGGGATTGGATGTCACTTGCCTTTTTGGTAATTGAAGATCGTTCACTTCTCTCAACAAAACACGCCGCTCTTCACACGAACTATAAGATAAAATATAGCACAACATAAACACACCATTCAACAACAACAAAATCAGACAAGACAACAATCGGAAATCGCTCTATGGTACTAAGGTGGGGCATGAGGTCTGGCTTGCAAGGTATGGCGGTGAGAGTTTGGATGGCAAGTCACATGATTAGAAAGAGATGGATTATCTAAGATATAATTGAAGAATATTTATGCTTTACAAAAAGCATGAAAAGAATTTGAAACGGCTTATGTGAATTGAATCACATAAGTGACAAATAGTGCAACAACAATACTACTGAATAAGTGTGACAATAATTATTCAAAATAGTATGAATTACACATAGGCTTGGGTATAGATTTGTGATATATTGAATTACTCAATTAACTCATTTGTATATTGAATAGTTCAATATAAGCCAACAAGATTAAGTGGGCATGAGGTTGAATACGCATGATAGGTGTCGAGATTTGGTTCACGGATTCTAATGGATAACAATGGTTTAACACATCGGATATGTAGTAGAGTTTCTCGACCTCACCGGAGCAAGGTGAAAGTCTAAAATAGGACATGTCACACTTTACTCAAATAACTCAGTTGTTATTTGAATAATATGAACTAGGATAATATCATTTGGACATATGATGATTGTGTCTAAGATATTTTGATAGATGGGTTTGACTAAAGGATTCACTTTTGCATGAATGAACCTTGTTTGAAATAATTAAGGAAATGCATCTATAATGAAAATACTCAAATTCTCATGTTTGAATTTGAATAGTCGGAAAAGGGTTGAACTAAGTTTGGTGTTTGTGTAACTGGACAGAGAATCAATATGATCCATTTGCAAAAAGAATCTCTTGATTTGGGTTTATAGAAGTTGAGTTATATCAAAATACTCAAGTTCACATATTCAAATTTGAATATTTGAACATTACTCGAAGTCAGATTTAAAATCACATTTGTGTTCTAAACATTTTTATGAGACCAGCGGTATATTATTTGTCAACTTTAGATGTGTAATTATTTTCCTATAATTTTTACAAGATTAAACATGTCGCGGTTAAATTTTAATGTTGTACGAAAAGTTGTCAGAAAAAGTTTCTCGGATGGAAAAACTTCCTACACGAAAGTTGTAGATAATTTAATTACAAACTTAACGGAAGAACAACTATTCAAAACGGAGCTCTAGGTCTGCAGTTACCGAATTTCAAAGTTTCATGTGAGCTAGTACAAACTACACACAATCTGATCGATCGGTTGATGTGCGCGTGTGAGGAACAATTGGGACGTGACTGTTTCAGGTGGACCTTCCGATTCAGATCTAATGAACAACATCGTGACTGGTTTTTAGCACTAAGGTTCTAATATGGGACATGGAAGTAAACCAGATGACAACGGAAACGAGGATCGTACCATCAATAGCAAAGAAGAACTCCGGAGAAAGATGATGGAGGCGGACTTGGACGTGGTTGATGGCAGCGTTCCGGCGGCCTCCGGGGTTCGGCGAGGTGTGGACGAGTTCCGTGATGACGAGGCGAATAGGTGTGCTCTCTGGATTTCAACTGCTCCTCCTCGTACGGACTGAACAGAAACTACTTCCGTCCTTGTCGCGGATGGTCACCTGCTGCATAATCGGATGGTGTAAAGAAGAAAGAAGATGCGCCTCATTCAGGAAAGATGAATGAAAGAATTATCGGAGCACAAGTCCCTGTGTACCGGGCGAAATCGTCAATGGTTTTACCACAGCGGTGGAGCTTCAACAACAAAAAATCTGTCGGAGGAGGTGCGATTTTGGGGAAGAGATGGAGTGAGGCGATGGGAAACTCGAGACTGGTTAAACAGAGAGGGGAGGGAGTCAAGCGACGGGGCGCTCAAGAGGCGATCTGGCCGTTGGGTTGTGACTAACACATTTGATTTAAGGTGCAATGAAGTAGGATTTAATCCCCTGAATTGGACCGTGGTTGAATGGGGAGTAATTCCTGTGTTTAGGTCGAGCCGTTTCGAGGTGTTAAATGGCCTAGAAGATGAGAGAAAGGGGTGGAACTCCATTGCTGTAACGTAACAGCTGACTACGTATACGTGAGGAAGAAGATCAGCCGCTGGGTGGGCATGGTCGGTTGGGCCTGGCTGGTTGGGTCGGCCCAGTTGGTTGGCCTGTTTTTTTTTTCTTCTCTCCACTTTCTATTTCTGTTTTTCTATTGTTATTTGATTTGAACCTCCAATTTGATTTAAAACTGAGTCAAATTAATATCAGATAATTAATAAAAAACAAATACCAGTGTAAAGATAATTCAAAGGAAACTTTGACACTTCTTTTGTTTGAAAACAAAATTTGTTAGAATCAAACTACGCTTCATAAAGCTCTAGGGCTTATTTATTAATAGATTTTATGGCTTTTGATTTAATACCCTTTTTGAAATATTTTGGAAAATACTTTTAAATAACTCCAAAAAGTTTTAATTCTTGGTGAATTTTTATTCAACTTCAAACAATCAAGCATTAAATTTATTTTTATTTTATATTCCGAAATTTAGAAAATTTCGGGATGTGACACGAGCGGCGACGGCGGAGGCGACGTGGGTCGCCAGAGCCGTTTAGGGTTAGGGTTCGGACACGCGCGCGAGTGAGAGAGAGAGAGGAGTGGGGCTGGTCGAGCCGGACCAGGCCGGTCGGTTCGACCTAACCCACTGGGTTGCACCGACAGGTGGGCCCAGGGGTATTTATGTCTTTTCACAAATAAATAAAAATGATGAAACTTTGAAAAATCATAGAAAATTATTAATAGCTCTAAAAAATAATTAAAAATATGAAAATCACTCAGCATAAAATTCTCTATCATAATAAATTATGAAATAGAATTTTAAAGACAAATATGACTAAGCCCTAGTTTAATGATTAAAATTAATCATTTAAGCCACACTTTATATTTTTAATATTAAAAATAAGTCCATAAATATTATTGGACATTCAAAACACCTTGACAACATTTCAAGGTTGTGTTTTACCCTAAACAGAGTATCCCTAAATTGTTCTTAGTATTAACCTTCCACATAAAATAATAAAACACCGAAAAGGGGGAACAACCCTAAAAGCTGAATCATGCATAATTGCTTCTTTAACCATTGCCCTTATCGGACAATGATGCTATTTTTCAGCAGCAGAGGACAAGGGTCAGTCCACACCATCCAACTGCAACACTTTGCAGTGTTCAGGCAAGTTCATCGCTTGCTCATGTCATTTGAGTATTTTTACCAAATTACTTGCAAAGTACTATGTTTATCACTATTGCATAAAAAGCAAAACCACTATTTTCATAACTATGAATATGACTATGTGGTGGGCAATGGAACCATGGATTGTGTTGATATGGTGGGGGTTCCATTGCAAGGGTTTATATCCATCTAGGATTAAACAACAAATGTCGTCCAGTGATTCTTGTGCCGTAAAACTCGTGTTCACCATAAGATCTGGAGTGGGACGGAGTAGCAAATTGTATTTCCACCTCTCGTACATCAACGGATGCGCTTACCGTAGCGGTTGTGTCTTGCGGAGCAACTTGAGGGTGGGGAGCCCCTTCTAATTCCCCACGGTATAGCAGTGCTTACCGTAGCGGTTGCGGCTTGCGGAACAACTTGAGGGTGGGGATCCCCTTCTAATTCCCCACGGTAATGTGGTCTATGATGGGTTGCAGCTACCGGCGAAGGAGTTTGGTTAACGAGTCCCAAACTGTTGTCGTGGTCGGGGTCCATCCTTAATTGGTGTAAGAGGACCGACGAGGACCCAGGGTCGGGGTATGCAACAAAGGGTGGGTGTGCGAGGTAGCGGAGGAATATGAACGGCTAAGACCTTATACCGGGCCTCACACCAAAGGAAGTGTGGACGGGAAAGCTGCCGGTTGGCACCAAGGTTAAGATCTCTTATGGGTAAAGAAACACACCTCTCAGAGTGTAACGAATTGTGACCAGTCACTCCTTGTTCCGGGATTTGGAACTGCGAACGCGCCGGAAAGGAACTCCGTGAAGTTCTAGTCAACCGGTGAAGGCTGACGACATAGTTCTTCTGAATAAAAGCAACCTTTTGAAGAAATAATTATTAAAACCTGCATGGTATCAGACTCACTGGTCTGGTATCGTAGTTAGTGCATTAAACACCTCTTTCCTAATATGAACTTGTTGAGTACGCTCGTACTCATACCACTCTTAAATCCCCTACTTAGATTGTCTGAACCATATGGAGGAGGACAACGACAACCCTGAAGGAGCCGACATCATCGGCTATGATGAACCAGACCTCTCTGGAGGTGTTGAAGGTGTAGACTACCTGATAGTCTACGGAACCGGAGAGGGTTCCGGAGGAGAACAATCTTAGACCTAGTAGTAGTATTAGTAGTACCCGAGCAGTCCAAACTCTTAGTAATTAACTGCTCGTTGGAATAAATGTATAGTCTCGTGAGACTTCTATATTGTAAGTTAAGTTGGGTTCGCCTCGAACCCAGGAGTATCCCTCTTAGGACCCAAGAGGAGCTCCGAGATGATATGTATATATGGCTTGTAATAATAAATGAATGAGTTATGGACCTGCTATGTTCTGTTGTACTACTTTGAGGGATGTAATATTTGCGGATTGGTACTTCGCGAATGTTATATCAACGACTGGCATACTACAACATGCAGTGGTATGCAGGGTCACCACAGGGGTGAATATGCGGTTTAAAACTTTTACGATAATGGCTTGAACAAATGCGGAATAAAACTAGCATTTAATTTATCAATCACAAAACCTATGTAACTAGGGTTCACCTATGTACACTGACAACCTATGATAAGCAAGATAAGCAAATATGTGATAGCAAGATATATAACTTCAAGCTCGAAGGCCATGACAAAGAAAATTTCATAAGTAAAGATGTCGAGTATAGACATGACCGAGGCACGGGGAGACGACAGTGTATCGAAGTTCACATGTTCTAAGTGCTACTATCCATTGGAGCGGTGTGGAGGCACAAGGCTCCCCCAAACTCCACGAAGGCCTCACCCTATTCTCCTCGAGCCCTCCCACCAAAAGGTAAGTCATCAATCCACTAGGTTCCTTGAGGGTGGTCACAAACCTGCACAAAGCTTAATTGGTGAATCTCCATAACTTAATTGGAGACTCCCAAGAAATTTCCACAAAGGTCTCATGCTTGATTAATCTCCACAACTCAATTGGAGGCCCCAAAAACACCACTAAGTCGCAAAGCCATCTGGGTTCCAAAGACCAAGGGGAACAACCTGCGGGAACAAGCTCCCGAAGAGATATACTCACGAGCTTTCTCTTGCGCGTATCACCGCAGAGAACTCAAACCGATGCACCAAATGCAATGGCAAGTCCATCACTCTAAAATTACACCAAAGCTACAAAAGCTATTGGGAGAATAAGAGAGGACGACAAAGGACGATAACAACAAATCTCTCCAAGATCTAGATATGGGGAATAATCCCTCACCAAGAGGGGATTTTGATTGGTAGGGTTGTAGATCTTGATATCATCTCCCTCTTTTCCCTCAAATAGGTGCAATAAATAATAATGGACCGATTGAAGAGAAAGGAAGCTCTCACAAGGTCAAAAATGGTGGGGAGCAAAGGGGAGAACCAGCAACCAACCCAAGGGGGAAGAAGGGGGCCTTTTATAGCCCCCTCCCGCCCACCACCACGAAATTATACGACCGTTTCAGGCACTTAACACAGAAGATTTCGGCCTGGAGGCCCGGAGGCTCTGAACCCCCATAAGGAGAGAAAGGCACACTTCGAAATATAGAAAACTGGGTTTAGACCAGAGTCTCCCCCCCCCCCCCAAGAACAAAGTCTCTGGCCCTCGGACAGACAGAAGCTATGGAAACTTAAACGACCATAACTAGAGCATCCATGCTCCGTTTTTTATGACCTTGAGCTTGTTTTGAAGCTAGAAAAAAGCTCTACAAGATAATTGATGACCCACAAGTATAGGGGATCACAACAGTCTTCGAGGGAAGTAAACCCAAATTTATTGATTCGACACAAGGGGAGCCAAAGGATATTTATAAGCTTTAACAAGTGAGTTGTCAGTTCACCTGCACCTGAAAATAGACTTGCTAGCAACAGTTTATTAGTAGTAACAGTTTTATGGCAATGGGAGTAGTGAAGTAACAGCCGTAGTGAAATAAAAACAGCAGTAGCGATCATTGAGGTAGGCATCGAGATTAAAATACTATAGGCATAGGGATGGATGAACGGGCGTTGCATGAATGAGAGAGTACATGTAATAACAAGACATAGACATTGCAAATAATAATGATAAAAGTATCCTAGCATAATATATCCATAGGCGTGTGTTCCTATTTAGTCGTGCGTGCTCGCAATGAGAAATTTGCATGACATCTTTATCCTACCAGCCCGTTGCAGCAGGGCCTCTAGGGAAACTACTGGTAATTAAGGTACTCCTTTTAATAGAGCACCGGAGCAAAGCATTAACACTCCGTGAACACACGTGATCCTCACATCATAGCCATCCCCTCCGGTTATCCCAATTCTTGGGCACTTTGGGGCCTCGGGTTCCGAACAACAATATGTGTATATGACTTGCAGATATGATCAAAAACAATAATTATCCTCATGAATCAATAATATGTTCAGATCTGAGATCATGGCACTCGGGCGCAAAGTGACAACCATTAAGTATAGCAAGTTGCAACAATGTCAAAAATACTAACAACAGATACTAGGCACTATGCCCATAACAATCTTATAGCTATTACATGACCAATCTCATCCAATCCCTACCATCCCATACAGCCTACAGCGGGGAATTACTCACACATGGATGGGGAATCATGGATGGTTGATGGAGAGGCGTCGGTGATGGCGATGGAGATGATCTCCTCCAAATCCCTGCCTCGGTAGGGTGCCAGAACGGAACTTCTGGTCCCCGGACTGGGGTTTCTGGTGGCGGCGGAGCAGCGGACCTCTTTCTGGAAAAACGTCGAACCCTCTCGGTTTTTAGGTCCATGGGCTTCTTATAGTGCGAATGAGAGGTCGAAGGGGTGGCCGAGGCGGCCACACCACCCCTAGGCGCGGCCAAGCCCTGGCCCGCGCCTAGGCCAGGTGTGGGCCCCTCGTCCCCCCTCCGTCTTATCTTCTGGCTCCAGGAGTCTTCAGGTAAAATATTGGGTTTCTATATTTTTTGGGAATTTTCCCGAAAGTTGGATTTCTGCACAAAAACAAGACATCAGAGCAATTCCGCTGAAAACAGTGTTAGTCCGCGTTAGTTGTATTCAAAACACACAAGATAGAGGGCAAACAACAACAAAAGTGTTCGGAAAAGTAGATACGTTTTGGACGTATCAACTCCCCCAAGCTTAGCTTATTGCTTGTCCTCAAGCAATTCATTGACAACTGAGTGCGATAAAAGAAACTTTCATGAACCTATTTGCTTCATATGATGCATATATTCTCACTACATGATCGAATGCTCAGGAAATTCATAATAAGAAGCATGCAACTAAGAATACTTAATAGTTATGCAAGTCATGAAAGGATACCAACACAATAATAAGCAACATAAGTATTGGCAGGATTGCAATGTTCATAATATGATATGATAAAGTGGTATCTCGCTTGCCCTATTTGTGGAGCAAAACATAAATTTCGGGGCACCTCTGAAGTTCAAGAGAAGACTAGAAGTAAAAAATGTCGAAAGAATCAAGCATCATAGTTATACCACAATTAATCTTATTCCTGGACAAGTACATTAAACTAAGAATGACAGCTATGCTTTCAAAAAAATGCTTGGAAAACCGATGGTGACTCAACATAAAAGTATAAGACTGGCCCTGCGCAGAGGGAAGTAGGATTGCTCATGTGCTAGAGCTTTTCAATTTTGAATGCAATAGGAGTGTGGAATATTTTTTTTTTGAGAGATGCAACTCATGTCAACGGTAGTGATAAATAATATGGCTCATGCATAACACTAAGTTGCTCGCCTCATGCATAATATACTAATAGTGCTCACACCTTGTCCTAATTAGTTTGGATTTCCATGGATTTTCATCGCATACATATGTTTCAACTAAGTATCACAAAGGGATACCTCCTTGCCTCCTGTACAAAGATCCTAGGAGATGAATCTCATTTGATTTCTCAATTTTGATAAATCTCAACTTTTTGGACATCCATACCGGGAAGACAAGGACGACAGATATTCGGATTTTTGTCCAACTAAAACTTCCACCATGTGAACATGGCTTTAGTTGGTGGCCCAATGTTCCTCTCTAACAATATGCATACTCCAATCTTTGCAACTCATGGTAAATCTCCCTTACTTCAAACAAGATGAGCATGCATAGCAATTCACACGATATTCAACAAGGCAAGTTGATGGTGTTCCCCATGACAGCATGGTTATCACACAACAAGCAACTTATAAGAACTGAAATGCATAAGACATAATACTCACCACAATAGTTTTTAGACTACTTTTCCATGAGCAATAAATTACACAAAACAAGTGATAATAATTTTCAAGATTTAAAGGTAGCACACAAGCAATTCACTTTGGAGTGGCAGCGAAATACCACATATAGGTATGCATGGTGGACACAATTGGCTCTTTGGTTTTTAGTAGTTGGATGCACGAGTAGAGCTCATACTCAGTACAAGTTAAGACTAGCAATAGACTGGGAAGCGACAATCAAGAAAGCAGTAGCTGTCATAATCATGCTTGCGACGGATAAAATTAACGCAAGCATAAAAGTAATACAAGAACACCGAGTCAAGATAAATCATTGAGGCTTAAATGAATTTTGTTTTAGTCTTATGCATGCTTGATCATGTTCCAAGTCGATTCAAATGAAGCATTCAGAGGAGGATACCACAATGTCATACCGTTATATGAATAGAGCAATGCAAGCAAACCTCTATATGACATGTTACCTACTATTAGTAAATTGGAACTAATCATGAGAGAGTATAAACTACTGAGCATCATCAAGTAGCATACACCTTACACAAACAAACTAATCATATCTACGTAAGTGAGTATATGTACAAAAATGAAAACAAATAGAGTTCATACCAGCCTCTCACCACAACTCGAATTGTCGTGACCGTCATTATTGCTCTTTACTTATGTGACTTGAATGATATGAAATGATAACCAAGCTCTGATGAAACCACGGAAGACCGTTGAACCCTGCAGAAACTTTACAAAACCAAAGAAGAACAACAAATATTTTTGGGTTTTCGATTTTTAATCAACACACAAAGCAAAATCTTTTTAGATTTCTCATAGCAAACCATAATCAGAAGATGAAACAAACAAAGAAGCAAATTGAGAGAAACAACAGAAATATTTTTGGTCTTTTTGTGTTTTAGAAAGTAGAAACAAAAGCAAGAACAATAAAAAAGAAAGAAAATTAAAATAAACACGCAAATACAACAAGTGGCAGAAATCTGTCAACCCAGAACAACAGGCAAAGATCGATTTTTATGAAGATGTTCTGTAGCTCATATCGCAAAGTTCTCAACTAAAGAAAGTTATATAACAACCTAGGACAGATGCTCAAAAATTGTCAGCTCAAAATTCTATTATGGCTATTTATACGATTTTTTATGGTGACAGCACAGAATCTGTTTTTAGACAGCAACTCCCCAAATTCTTACCTCCTTCCTATTAGTGGCTATCCTTGGTATAAAAACAAAAAAATAAGATAAAGAGGGGTTATTACAGTAGCAACAACTTCCAAGATTCAAATAAAGAGAAATTACTGAAACAAAACTAACAAGAACAAAAAAAAAGCAAAACATGGATATACAAAGTTTCGACGGAATATGATATGTAGATGAGCGGGATGTCGGTATACCTCCCCGCAAGCTTAGGATTTTGGCCTAAGTGGAGATCAACCCCAGGGTGACCAAGAATCTAAAGAAATGTTGCCTCTGTAATATGAGGAAGAAGCTCCTTCGTCCTGATATGAACTCGAGGACGCCCCGGTGTAATGCGCGACGTAGTCATCAGTGGCCTCCTCCTCCTCTTGGTGCTGCTCATGGAATCCAAGCAGTCACAGCTGCTCGTCCAACTCCTCCTTTGAGCGTGACCACGGCTTCCTGTGAACACCAAACAAACTAAATGGTGGCAAGAGCAAATGCTTCAAATTTCAGCAAGAAATATGGGCTGAGCAAGGAGATCGAAAATTCACGAGCAAGAACAGCAAGAACACGAGTTTGGGCAATGGAGATGTGTTTTCTCGGGTGAGTGAGTGGAATGGCAGGGGAGGGAGCAAGTGGAGGGCCAGGGGGCCCACACCTGGCCTTGGCGCGGCCAGGGTATGCCCTGCGCCACCACATGGTGTGGTCGGCCAGTGGGTCCCCCTGGGCTGCCCCAGGTGCCTCTCTGCCCCTTTTCATGTGTAATTTTTTTTAGATATTTCTGGAATTTTTCGAGAAAATTTATTTTTGGGCAAATTTCGGAATTTGAATAATGATTCTATCGCAGGAAAACAGTTATGGAATGATGAAAAACCAAAATCAAAACCAAATCTACAGCAACTCTAAGATAATCTAATATAAAGTCAATCAATAGTACATAGGTGAAAACATAGTTTCATTCATTCAAAATTATTTTGTTAACAAGGTTGATGAAGTCTTGTTATCAAAACAATTTTAAATGAAGCAAAACTTTGTATTTCACACAATGATTATGTTACCTCAATCTCGATAGGAATAGTTCCAACCATGACAATATTATTCTCTTTCTTTGGCTTTGGCAAAGGCAAATGAAATTCCCCAATTTGGATAGTATAACATTAAGAATTGAGTTTAGACCATATTTCACATCGATCTTCTAGGGAAAATAAACCGTATGCTCTTTGTCATCGATATTGAAAGTTACTTTTCCTTGGTTGCAATCAATAACAGCCCCTGCAGTGTTAAGAAAAGGTCTTCCAAGAATAATAGACATATTATCATCCTCCGGCATTTCTAACACAACAAAGTTAGTTAATATCATACGATGATGAGCAACTTGAACAGGAACATCCTCATATATACCAATAGGAATAGAAGTAGACTTATCAGCCATTTGCAAGGATATATCAGTTGGTATTAATTTTTCTAGATCAAGTCTTCTATAGAGAGAAAAAGGCATAACATAGAGCAGGTCTAACATAATTATTTTTGATGGAGCATGGAATAGTGGGTATACCTGGATCACCAAGCTTCTTTGGAACCTTAACATTAAAGGAGTAATTAGCGAGCATAGTGGAAATTTCCTCATTTGGAATCTTCCTCTTATTATGGACAGTGTCTTTCATATACTTCGAATAAGGATGCAATTTAATAGCATCAGTCAAAGGAATTTGCAAAAACAAGGGTTTCATCCATTCACAGAACTTATTGTAATGTTCTTCCTCCTTTGATTTATGTTTCTTATCAGGAAAAGGCATTGGTTTTTGCACCAAGGTTCTCTTTCACTACCATGTTTAGTAGCAATGAAATCTTCCTTAGTGTATTTTGTATTCTTAGTATGCTTTTTGGGTTCTTCTTCAATTTCTTCTTTATCAGAAGCATCAATTTTATCGTTACCACTTTTAGTTTCGGCATCAGAAATAGATATACTATTAGGATCCTTAGCAAGTTTAGAGGATTCTACAACAATTTTATGTTTCTTCTTCTTTTTCTTATACTTAGTCCTAGTGTCATTAGCTTGTTGAGAATCGTGTTCAATTATTTTTGGATGTCCTTCAGGATATAGAGGATCCTGAGTAGAAACACCACTTCTAGTTCTTATTTCATAAGCATGTTTTTCTCTAGAAGCATTAACTAGAAAATCTTTTTGCACTTTAGTGAGCTGATCAATTTGAGTTTGAAATATTTGGAAATGTTTAACAAGCATTTTAATATCATTAGAGATTATTTCCACAGTATCATGCAAATTATTGATAGCTCTAAAATTTTCCATTAGGTGATGTTCCACTCTCTTATTAAAATTATCTTGCTTAACAATATAATCATCAAATTCATCTAAGCATTGATCAGGAGGTTTAGAGTAGGGAATATCTCTATTATCAAAGCATTGGAGAGAGTGTACCTCAATAGTGGAAAAACGATGGATTGGCTTACATAATTCTTCTATAGGTGGTAGATTCTTTACATCTTCAGATTTAATAATCTTCTCCTTAAGAGATTTCTTGGCTTCCCTCGTCACTTCACCATTTAATTCAATCATTCCCCTTTTCTTCGGTGTTGGTGTCGGCTCCGGTGTAGTCAAATCAACATATTTTTTGCTTATTTATGCCAACAATTCCTCAGCTTCAGCTGGAGTTCTTTTCCGGAAAACACAACCAGCACAACTATCCAGGTATGTCCTAGATTAAATGGTTAGTACATTATAGAATATATCAAGGAGCTCATTTTTAGCTAATGGATGTTTAGGTAGTTCTCTAATTAAAGAACAAAATCTTGCCCATGATTCAGGCAATTTCTCTCCTTCTATCTGCACAAAGTCAAAGATTTTCTGCAAAGCAGCATGTTGAGCACTAGCAGGCAAATATTTATGAAAGAAAGCATTAACCAAACCAATAGGACTATCAATAGATCCAGGAGACAAATTATCATACCAAATTTTAGCTGCTCCTTTCAGAGAGAAAGGGAAAATTTTAGTGACAAAGTAAGTGCGTATCTTAATATCATCGGAGAATAAATTGCTCAAAGTAGAGAGTTCATTCATATGTTTCATAGAACTTTCATTTTCAGTACCACAGAAAGGTTCTTTCCTAACAATAGATATGTAAGGTAAATCCAGAGAGAAATCATAATCCTTATCTCTAATATCTATGGGAGATGTGGAAAATTTAGAATCAGGAGACAAATTATATCTAACAGCTCGTCTTGCAAGAAGACTTCTCATAGCACTTGCATCTCTAGTAGCATGACATTCATCAATGAAGTCATCATCAAGTTCAATATAAGTTTCATCAAGATCATCGCTAGGATTCCCCCTAGCTTGAGGTGAACTAACAGGTGTAATAGTATTTTCAGCATTTTCAATTTGTTTAGCTCTAGCAATTGTAGTATCTAGGAAAGGACCTAACGAACCACTCTTATCAAGCACAGTAGAGGCATGATACGTCCAATTTGCATCACTATTTTGTATCATAATTTGCTGTTATTCATTGATATATTTCATATTGGGACACAATACTTATGTTATTTCATCTATTTTACATGTTTCATCATCATTGGAGGATCAAGCACCGGAGCCAGGATTCTGCTGGAAAAAGCACCGTCGAACGCAATATTTCGGAAGATCAACGTGGAAGGGAATTTCACGTAAATTCCTATTTTTCCGATGACGGAGGGCCAGAAGGGGAAGAGGAGAAGAGCCACTGTGGGCCCAGACCACGGGCGGCGCGGCCCAAGGCCCGGCCGCGCCACCGTGCTCGGGGGCCCACAGCCTCTTTCGCCTCCTTTTCTTCGCGTACTCCTTCGTCCCGAAAACCTAAGCCACAGAGGGATCCTCACGAAGGGTTACAGCCGCCTCTGCGGGGCGGAGAACACCAGAGAGAAAAGAGCTCTCCGGCGGGCAGGAATCCGCCGGGGAAATTCCCTCCCGGAGGGGGAAATCGACGCCATCGCCATCGTCATCGAGCGGGACATCATCTCCATCATCATCATCATCATCTCCACCATCTACACCGCCATCACCACCGCTGCACCTCGTCATCGCTGTAGCAATTCGGGTTTGATCTTGATTGTTTGATAGGGGAAACTCTCCCGGTGTTATTCTATACTTGTTGTAGATGCTATTGAGTGAAACCATTGAACCAAGGTTCATGTTCAGATTGTTATCCATCATCATATCACCTCTGATTGTATTCCATATGATGTCTCGTGAGTAGTTCGTTTAGTTCTTGAGGACATGGGTGAAGTCTAAATGCTAGTAGTGAATTATGGTTGAGTAATATTCAATGTTATGATATTTAAGTTGTGGTGTCATTCTTCTAGTGGTGTCGTGTGAACGTCGACTACACGACACTTCACCATTTATGGGCCTAGGGGAGTGCATCTTGTATTCGGTTGCTAATTGCGGGGTTGCCGGAGTGACAGAAACCTGACCCCCGTTAGTATATCGATGCAGGAGGGATCGCAGGATCTCAGAATTTAAGGCTGTGGTTAGATTTATCTTAATTACTTTCTTGTAGTTGCGGATGCTTGCAAGGGGTATAATCACAAGTATGTATTAGTCCTAGGAAGGGCGGTGCATTAGCATAGGTTCACCCACACAACACTTATCAAAACAATGAAGATTAATCAGCTGTATGAAGCGAAAGCACTAGACTAAAATCCCCGTGTGTCCTCAGGAACGTTTGGTCATTATAAGTAATCAAACCGGCTTGTCCTTTGTGCTAAAAAGGATTGGGCCACTCGCTGCAATTATTTCTCTCGCATTTTATTTACTTGTACTTTATTTATCTGCAATATCAAAACCCCCTGAATACTTGTCTGTGAGCATTTACAGTTGAATCCTCCATCGAAACTGCTGCCAACACCTTGCTCCTCGTTGGGATCGACATTCTTACTTATCGAAGATACTACGATACACCCCCTATACTTGTGGGTCATCAAGACTATTTTCTGGCGCCGTTGCCGGGGAGTGAAGCGCTATTGGTAAGTGGAATTGGTAAGGAAAACCTTTACTGTTTGTGCTGATTTTATTTCTGCCTGCTGCTATAATCATTATGGAGAGATCTTCTCTTCAATTTCTATTTGGGAAATCTACTACTACTGCAACGGTAGTGGATGAAGCGCCAGTGAGGAAGTAGTACCATATAAAATACCTACGAAAATTATTGAACGTGTAATGGATAACCGCTATGAAGGGGATGGAACTGTCCATCCTGGTGATCATTTACTGTTTTTGCATGAATTATGTGGTTTATTCAAATGTGCAGGTATTTCTATGAATGAAGTTAGGAAGAAACTATTCACTATATCGCTGTCTGGTAAAGCGGCGCACTGGTATAAATTGCTGAAGAATGGTGATTCTATTGATTGGGAGGACATTGTGCCTTTATTTTATTCCAAATTTTATCCTCCAAGTGAAATTCACAAAGATCGGAACCGCATATATAATTTCTGGCCTCATGATGGAGAAAGTATTGCCCAAGCTTGGGGAGATTGAAGTCTTTAATGCTCAAATGCCCCATTCATGAGCTTCCTGGTAATGTTATTATTGATAATTTCTATGCAAGACTTTCTTTTCAAGACAAGACCTTGTTGGATACTTCTTGTTCTGGATCATTTACACGCAAGAATGAAGAGTTTAAAAGGGACCTTCTTGATCGGATCCAAGAAAATACTGAAGGATGGGAGAACGACAAAGATAGAGAATCAGGTATAATTTATGATTATAAATGCATTGAAGCTTTTATGGATACCGATAAATTTCGTAATATGAGTGCTACATATGGTCTTGATTCCCAAGTTGTTGCAAATCTTTATAGAGCTTTTGCCTCTCATTATGAACTGCCTAAGAAGAATTTTGATAAGTATCATGAACCGTATAAAGATAAAATTGATTCATCGTAAACAAATGTGTAGTGATTGAAACTGTTGATAATGTTATTCCTGAAGCTTATATTGAAAAAACTCCTTTCCCTGCTAAAATGAAGGAGTACTCTGTCATATCTAGTGCGGTTAATAAAAGTGAAAAGAAACCTAAAGAACCCGAAGAACAAATTAAAATTGAACCTGCTGTTGCAATAGTTAAAGATCTTGTGACTGAGAATGTGGAGGATGGTCATATTATTTTCTGTGAAGATGCTTCTAATATTGTTTCACATCCTAATAAACCCAAACAAGTTAGTGTTCCTATGCTATCTGTTAGAATTGGTGATCATTGCTATTATGGTTTATGTGATATTGGTGCAAGTGTTAGTGCTATACCTTATGAACTTTACACGGAGATTATGCACGAAATTGGTTCTTGTGAACTTGAAGATATTGATGTGGTTATTCATCTGGCTAATAGAGAAACTATTTCTCCGATTGGTATTGTTCGAGATGTGGAAGTTCTATGTGGTAAGATTAAATATCCTGCTGACTTTTTGGTACTTGGTTCTGCTGCTAGTGATCATTGTCCTATCATTTTTGGTAGACCTTTTCTAAATACTTGTGGAGCTATTATAGATTGTAAGAAAGAGAAAATTTTGACTAGATTTGCTGGTGAACCTTATGAATTTAACTTTTCTAAATTTACCAAAACTCCTTATAAAGTTGACTTGCCTAGTAATGATTTTAAAATGGAGCAGTGTGCATCTATTGTTCTTGTTCCTAATAACCCTTTGCAGCAACATTTGGAGAATAGTGAAAGTGAAGCTTTTAGGAAAGAAAGAGATGAGCTTGAGGAAATTTTTCGTCGCCAACCTATTCTCAAGCATGATTTACCGGTGGAAGATCTGGGTACAACACCACCACCGAAGGAAGATCCTGTTTTTGATCTAAAGCCTTTACCTGATAATCTTAAATATGCTCATATTGATGATAAGAAAATATATCCTGTTATTATTAGTTCTAAGCTTTCAGAGATTGAGGAAGAAAGGTTATTGGAAATATTGAAGAAACACCGAGGAGCTATTGGCTATACTCTTGATGATTTGAAAGGGATTTCTCCTTCTATTTGCCAACATGCTATTAATATGGAAGAAGATGCAAAGCCTGTTGTTGAACATCAACGTCGTCTAATTCCGAAGATGAAGGAAGTGGTAAGAAACGAGGTATTAAAACTCCTTGAAGCTGGTATTATATATCCTATTGCTGATAGTAGATGGGTTAGTCCTGTCATTGTGTTCCTAAGAAAGGAGGAATGACTGTTGTGCCTAATGATAATGATGAGCTTATTCCTCAAAGAATAGTTGTAGGGTATAGAATGTGCATTGATTTTCGAAAAGTTAATAAAGTTACTAAGAAAGATCATTACCCTTTACCCTTTATTGATCAAATGCTAGAAAGATTGTCTAAAAATACTCATTTTTGCTTTCTTGATGGTTATTCTGGGTTTTCACAAATTGCTGTTAAAGCTAAAGATCAAGAGAAAACCACTTTTACTTGTCCTTATGGAACTTATGCTTATAGGCGTATGCCTTTTGGTTTATGTAATGCTCCTGCTACTTTTCAAAGATGCATGTCTGCTATTTTTCATGGTTTTTGCGAAAGTATTGTAGAGGTGTTCATGGATGATTTTTCTGTCTATGGGAATTCTTTTGATAATTGCCTGCGAAACCTCGATAAAGTTTTGCAGAGATGTGAAGAAACTAACCTTGTTCTTAATTGGGAGAAATGCCACTTTATGGTTAATGAAGGAATTGTATTGGGACATAAAATTTCCGAGAGAGGTATTGAAGTTGATAGAGCTAAAGTTGAAGCAATTGAGAAGATGCCCTATCCGAGGGATGTTAAAGGTATTCGTAGTGTTCTTGGTCATGCTGGGTTTTATAGGAGATTTATTAAAGATTTCTCTAAAATTTCAAAGCCTCTTACTAATCTTCTTCAAAAAGATGTACCTTTTGTTTTTGATGATGATTGTAAGGAAGCTTTTGAAACTTTAAAGAAAGCCTTAACAACTGCTCCTGTAGTTGAACCTCCTGATTGGAATTTGCCTTTTGAAATTATGTGTGATGCTAGTGATTTTGCTGTAGGCGCTGTTCTTGGACAGCGAGTAGATAAAAAATTAAATGTTATTCATTATGCTAGTAAGACTCTTGATGCTGCTCAAAGAAATTATGCTACAACTGAAAAAGAATTGTTAGCTGTAGTCTTTGCTTGTGATAAGTTTAGACCTTATATTGTTGATTCAAAAGTTACAATTCATACTGATCATGCTGCAATTAGATACCTTATGACAAAGAAAGATGCTAAGCCAAGGCTTATTAGATGGGTACTTCTTTGCAAGAATTTGATTTACATATTATAGATAGGAAAGGTGCCGATAATCCTGTTGCTGATAATTTGTCTAGATTGGAAAATATTGCTTATGATCCTGTTCCTGTTAATGATAGTTTTCCAAATGAACAATTGGCTGTAATAAAGGTGAGCTCGCGAGAGAGCCCTTGGTATGCAGATTATGCTAACTTTATTGTTTCGAAGTATTTGCCTCCAACCTTTTCAGCTCAGCAAAGGAGGAAATTCTTTTATGACTTGAGGCATTATTTTTGGGATGACCCACACTTATATAAAGAAGGAGTGGATGGTATTATGCGAAGATGTGTTCCTGAATATGAACAACAGGAGATATTGAATAAATGTCATGGAAGTGTTTATGGAGGACATCACGCTGGAGATAGAACCGCGCAGAAGGTTCTACAATCAGGTTTTTATTGGCCAACACTCTTCAAAGATGCAAGGAAATTTATTTTATCTTGTGATGAATGTCAAAGAGTTGGTAATATCTCTAGACGCAATGAAATGCCTATGAATTATACTCTTGTTATTGAACCATTCGATTGTTGGGGATTCGACTTCATGGGACCTTTCCCTCTTCAGACGGTAACACTCATATACTTGTCGCTGTTGATTATGTTACTAAATGGGTAGAAGCTATACCTACAAAAAGTGCTGATGGTGAGACCTCTATAAAAATGCTTGTAGATGTTATATTTCCTAGATTTGGAGTACCTAGATATATTATGACTGATGGAGGTTCTCATTTCATTCATGGAGGTTTTAGAAAAACTCTTGCTAAGTATGGTATTAATCATAGAATTGCTTCTGCTTATCACCCTCAAACTAGTGGTCAAATAGAATTATCAAATAGAGAGATTAAAGCTATCTTGGGTAAGACTGTTAATAAATCTAGAAAGAATTGGCCTAGCAAATTGAAAGAAGCGTTATGGGCTTATAGAACTGCTTATAAAAATCCTATGGGAATGTCACCTTATAAAATGGTTTATGGAAAAGCTTGTCATTTACCTTTAGAACTAGAGCACAAAGCTTATTGGGCTGTTAGAGAACTAAATAAAGATCCTAAATTAGCCGGTAATAAGAGGTTGTTACAATTAAGTTCTCTAGATGAATGGAGAAGTGAAGCTTATGAAAATGCTAAACTCTTTAAAGAAAAAGTTAAGAAGTGGCATGATAGAAGGATCATCAAAAGAGAATTTAATGTTGGAGATCAAGTTCTATTGTATCGGTCTCGTCTCAGATTCTTTGCAGGGAAATTACTCTCGAAGTGGGAAGGACCATATGTTGTTGAGGAGGTGTATCGTTCAGGAGCAATTAAAATTAGCTCTCTCCAAGGCAATGCCACACAAGTGGTGAATGGACAAAGACTCAAGCATTATATCTCGGGCGATTCTTATAATGTTGATGTTGATATTATTCAAGTGGAAACACCGGAGGCTTTCATCAAAGGACAAATTGACAGTCCGCCAAACCGGACTTTGAATAGGTAACAGTACAGGTAATAAAGAGTCCGCGTTTACCTTTCCGAACATTATTTCTGCTGTTTTTGGAAAATATGAAAAATTACGGAATCGAAACGGAGTGGAAAAGACGCGCGAGGGCCCGTCACCACAGGCCGGCGCGGGCCCCACCCTGGCCGCGCCGACCTATGGTGACGGCACCTCGGCGTCCCGTTTCCACTCGTTTTCGGCCCGGAACCTTCCTTTTGTCGTAAAAATATTTGCTATATAATCCCCCGGACCCCTGGAGGTCCGTAATATCGTTTTCTCGTCGTGTTTTGTTTCGAGCTGTTTTCTGCCAGATCTGTTTTCAGTTTAGAAGCGCCATGGTCTCCAAGAACAAGGGCAAGGAGTTTCCGGAAGAAGATAATCAAGATCTTGGGCGGAAAGAGGAAGACAAGGACGTCAAGGAAGAGGATGAAGAAGAGGTGGATGAAGATTCGCGCACGCACCCGCGTGCTACTATCGCAAGCATCAAGGTGGTGGACAACCCTTTTAGCGCAAACAAGAGCGCAAGAATTCGCACTGGAGGAGCGGTTCCACGTCATTACCTAGCTCCAAAGTCATCTCTATCAGGCACTCATCGACCCTTCCACAATCTAATTTTCAATAATCAAATTGAAGGGACTCCCAAGGCAGCATTGCCTAGCCAGTGGGATATAGATCGCTCTAACACTGCAGGAGAGAAGGAGCCGAGGCTGAAGAGTGGGGAAATAACTCCAAGAGTTGGGACTCACCGTCGGACAGACTCCTTAACCGCGTCGAGCACAATTCAGAGATGATTCGCAATCTCATATACAGGATTGACGAGCTCCAGGAGATTATTGAGAAGCTTGTCAGGAATTCATCACCACCATCGTCGAAGGAGTAATTCATCATCGGTATTGGCATCCCCTTGGTTTGTTCCAAGCTTGGGGGAGTGCCGCGGTATCACATCACCACCTTTATCTTTTACTATCAAGTAGTGTCATATCATGAGTAGGGAAGTTATCATATAGAATAGTATGCAATGTGGGAGTATCTCTCTTAGTTAGTTATCGATGTATCCGTTGGTGTGAGTTATCGTTATGGAATATTAATGAGAAGTCTTATCATTTACTTTTTGCACACCTTATTTTAGTTTGCAATCTCCATTATATGATTACTCTTGACATGAGTATTGATATCACTTTGGGAGCATCAAGTAAATCTATTTGGTTTTGGCAAACTTAGCATTGGTCAATAGCAACAACACCCTGATGTTTTAATAAAAGAGAGAAATACACTTAGATACATTACTCTATTATCTCTATGCTAATGAGTTTAGTATTCTGAAGTTAAAATTGCTTGTGCTTATGAGAAAGATGCATGATTGTTCTATCATATGTATATTTGTTTGTTTCCCTCAACCTTTATGCTTGCTATCAAACCTTGCTAGCCAAAGACCTGTATCGAGAGGGAATGCTTCTCATACATCCATAACCTTAGACCAAACCTATGCCATTTGTGTCCACCATACCTACCTACTACATGGTATTTTCTGCCATTCCAAGTAAATACTTCATGTGCTACCTTTAAATTATTCAAACTATACTACTTCTCATTTGTGTCAATGTTTTATAGCTCATGAGGAAGTATGTGGTGTTTTATCTTTCAATCTTGTTGGGCGGACTTTCACCAATGGACTAGTGGCACATCCGCTTATCCAATAATTTTGCAATAAGAGCTGGCAACGGGGTTCCCAGCCCCAATTAATAACTTTCATTAATAATTCTCTTCACATGTTTTGCTCTGATTCATCAGTAAGCAACTTAATT
The DNA here is from genome assembly GCA_030979885.1 of Lolium multiflorum. Lineage (NCBI taxonomy): Eukaryota > Viridiplantae > Streptophyta > Magnoliopsida > Poales > Poaceae > Lolium > Lolium multiflorum. The sequence goes on from CM061750.1 coordinate 284,754,805, forward strand.
TTGCAATAGACACTCCTCCATGGTATGTGAATGTTGGAAGGCACCCGAGGATTCGGTTAGCCATGGATTGAGAAAGCCAAGGTTGGGGGAGTGTCATCCTAAATAAAACTAAAATACATGTGTAAACAAAAGAGAAGGGGGATGATCTACCTTGCTGGTAGAGATGCCGTCCCTCATGGGAGCCGCTCTTGGAAGGTTCGTTTGGCAAGGGGGTTAGAGTGCCCGCTACCATTCGTTGACAACAACAAACACCTCTCAAAATTTTACTTTTATTCTCTTTATATGATTTCAAAACTTGAAAAGCTCTAGCACATGATTTAATCCCTGCTTCCCTCTGCGAAGGGCCTGTCTTTTACTTTTATGTTGAGTCAGTATACCTATTTCCCTCTATCCTAAGCAAGCAATTGAGTTGTTGTGAACCAATCATTTATGCTATGATTCAGTTGATCATGTCTTTTATACTTTCTTGTTTAGTACCAATTTTATCTGAATGAATATGACTTTGAAGTTATCAATGATTATGAAGAGATTGTTATGCTTAAATATGAAGGCTCAGCTATAAATTCTAATATGAAAGCTTTGCTTAGAAGTACAATCCGTTAGCAGTTCTCTGACCAAGAACAAAGTTTGCCATCACCAACTATGATTTCTTATGCACCTTTACTTGTGATTTCTCTTTACTTATTTCGAGATGAGTTATATGAGGAAGTTGTTTGCTAGAATGTCTTGTGTGAATGAATATGATGCTTCTTGTCCGTATTTTATTTATCGACTCTTCACTCCATAAACATGTGGTCTTGTTTATCGAGCTCAGTTTCGCTTGGGGACAAGCGAGGTCTAAGCTTGGGGGGAGTTGATACGTCCAATTTGCATCACTATTTTGTATCATAATTTGCTGTTATTCATTGATATATTTCATATTGGGACACAATACTTATGTTATTTCATCTATTTTACATGTTTCATCATCATTGGAGGATCAAGCACCGGAGCCGGGATTCTGCTGGAAAAAGCACCGTCGAACGCAATATTTCGGAAGATCAATGTGGAAGGGAATTTCACGTAAATTCCTATTTTTCCAGATGACGGAGGGAGCCAGAAGGGGAAGAGGAGAAGAGCCACGGCCTGCACCACGGGCGCGCGGCCCAAGGCCGGCCGCGCCGTGCTCGGGGCCCCAGCCTCTTTCGCCTCCTTTTCTTCGCGTACTCCTTCGTCCCGAAAACCTAAGCCACAGAGGGATCCTCACGAAGGGTTACAGCCGCCTCTGCGGGGCGGAGAACACCAGAGAGAAAAGAGCTCTCCGGCGGGCAGGAATCCGCCGGGGAAATTCCCTCCCGGAGGGGGAAATCGACGCCATCGCCATCGTCATCGAGCGGGACATCATCTCCATCATCATCATCATCATCTCCACCATCTACACCGCCATCACCACCGCTGCACCTCGTCATCGCTGTAGCAATTCGGGTTTGATCTTGATTGTTTGATAGGGGAAACTCTCCCGGTGTTATTCTATACTTGTTGTAGATGCTATTGAGTGAAACCATTGAACCAAGGTTCATGTTCAGATTGTTATCCATCATCATATCACCTCTGATTGTATTCCATATGATGTCTCGTGAGTAGTTCGTTTAGTTCTTGAGGACATGGGTGAAGTCTAAATGCTAGTAGTGAATTATGGTTGAGTAATATTCAATGTTATGATATTTAAGTTGTGGTGTCATTCTTCTAGTGGTGTCGTGTGAACGTCGACTACACGACACTTCACCATTTATGGGCCTAGGGGAGTGCATCTTGTATTCGGTTGCTAATTGCGGGGTTGCCGGAGTGACAGAAACCTGAGCCCCCGTTAGTATATCGATGCAGGAGGGATCGCAGGATCTCAGAGTTTAAGGCTGTGGTTAGATTTATCTTAATTACTTTCTTGTAGTTGCGGATGCTTGCAAGGGGTATAATCACAAGTATGTATTAGTCCTAGGAAGGGCGGTGCATTAGCATAGGTTCACCCACACAACACTTATCAAAACAATGAAGATTAATCAGCCGTATGTAGCGAAAGCACTAGACTAAAATCCCCGTGTGTCCTCAGGAACGTTTGGTCATTATAAGTAATCAAACCGGCTTGTCCTTTGTGCTAAAAAGGATTGGGCCACTCGCTGCAATTATTTCTCTCGCATTTTATTTACTTGTACTTTATTTATCTGCAATATCAAAACCCCCTGAATACTTGTCTGTGAGCATTTACAGTGAATCCTCCATCGAAACTGCTGCCAACACCTTCTGCTCCTCGTTGGGATCGACATTCTTACTTATCGAAGATACTACGATACACCCCCTATACTTGTGGGTCATCAAGGCATCATCAAAATCATCAGGAACATTATCAGATTCAGCGGAAGTAGCAGTAGCATGTGGTGGAGTAAAAAGCTTACTCATAACAGATGGAGAATCAAGAGCAACAGAGGTGTTCAGAGTTGTACCTCTTCTTGTAGTGGATGGCAATATAGGAAACTTAGATTCAGTAGCTTTCCCCATAATGAATAAATTGCAGCGAACAATATCACCTTCAAGTGGGCTTGTAAATAAAGCTATGCTCCCCGGCAACGGCGCCACAAAATAGTCTTGATGACCCACAAGTATAGGGGATCGCAACAGTTTTCGAGGGAAGTAAAACCCAAATTTATTGATTCGACACAAGGGGAGCCAAAGAATGTTTATAAGCTTTAACAAGTGAGTTTTCAGTTCACCTGCACCTGAAAATAGACTTGCTCGCAATAGTTTATTAGTAGTAACAGTTTTATGGCAGTGGGAGTAGTGAAGTAACAACAGTAGTGAAATAAAAACAGCAGTAGCGATGATTGTAGTAGACAGCATGATTAAAATACTATAGGCACATGGATGGATGAACGGACGTTGCATGAATGAGAGAGTCCATGTAATAGCAAGACATAGGCATTGCAAATAATAATGATAAAAGCATCCTAGCATAATATATCCATAGGCGTGTGTTCCTATTTAGTCGTGCGTGCTCACAATGAGAAACATGCACAATATCTTTTGTCCTACCAACCCGTTGCAGCGGGGCCTCTAGGGAAACAACTGGTAATTAAGGTACTCCTTTTAATAGAGTACCGGAGCAAAGAATTAACACTCCGTGAACACACGTGATCCTCACATCATAGCCATCCCCTCCGGTTATCCCAATTCTTGGTCACTTTAGGGTCTCGGGTTCCGAACAACAATATGTGTATACGACTTGTAGATATGATTAAAAAAATTATCCTCATGAATCAATAACATGTTCAGATCTAAGATCATGGCACTCAGGCCCAAAGTGACAAGCATTGAGTATAGGAAGCTGCAACAATGTCAAAAATACTAACAACAGATACTAGGCACTATGCCCATAACAATCTTATAGCTATTACATGACCAATCTCATCCAATCCCTACCATCCCCTACAGCCTACAGCAGGGAATTACTCATACATGGATGGGGGAATCATGGATGGTTGATGGAGAGGCATCGGTGGTGGCGATGGAGATGATATCCCTCAAATCCCGACCGGAACTTCCGGAAATTCGCCCGGATTGGTTTGGAGCAGCGGAACTCTTTCTAGAAAAACGTTGACCCCCCCGGTTTTCAGGTCCAGGGGCTTCTTATAGTGCGAAGGAGAGGTCGAAGGGGTGGCCGAGGCGGCCACAACACCCCTAGGCGCGGCCAAGCCCTGGCCCATGCCTAGGCTAGGTGTGGGCCCCTCGTGGCCCCCTCCGTCTTGTCTTCTGGCTCCGGGAGTCTTCAGGTAAAATATTGGGTTTTCTATATTTTCCAGGAATTTTCCCGAAAGTTGGATTTCTGCACAAAAACAAGACACCGGAGCAATTCTGCTGAAAACTGCGTTAGTCCGTGTTAGTTGTATTCAAAACACACAAGATAGAGGGCAAACAACAGCAAAAGTGTTCGGGAAAGTAGATACGTTTTGGACGTATCAATAATGCAGATTACCATAATATTACATCAAGGGAGGATAAAACCAAATGAAGAATGGTTCAACCTACCTATAAGAGACAAACCGGTAAAACCTCCAACACAAAAAATGCAACAACTTAGGAAACTCTGATGTAGGTGAACCAATTTTGTAAGAAAGATGATGAAAGAGCTGCCAAACAAAGAGTCGAAATCTTAGAAACAAATGGCATATATTTTTCATGAATTTATAGGTGAAACCTCTCAATACGAAGAACCGGGGAAAACTCCAATATAAAGAACACAACAAGTATTTCATGCGGAATCCATTTTTGATGAACTAGAGCTTGTCATGAGAATAAGGACAAGCTATAAAACACCATATGGATAATATATAAATAAAAAACAAGAAATATGATGTAAGGATGCAAAGGTTTGAGATGTCTACAAACGATACGATCAAGTTACTCACTCGAGGGCCCTCTTTATAGTAAGGCTAACTATCCTATAAACCGGTCTCCCAACTACACCGCGATACCGAAAAGATACAAACCCTGTCAAGAGAAAACCTTAACCTTGAAAATTCCACCTGAACTAGATGATGATGATCTTGACCGCAACAAGACGGAATGCCTTTCTCTGTTGTGCTTGCTTGATGAAGTCTTGTGGTCTCCCCCATACTCCACTATTGGAGAGCTTCTTCTTCGACGCATTTTCATATATCCATGATCACCATATTGGTTGGTAGCTTCAAGCATATGATCTCTTCGAGATGTCTCATCTTGAACTTGCACACCATTTGTTGTTTCTTCCTTATGTTGATGTCTTGAAGATTCACATGATAGCTCACTACATCTTCTTCTACAAGACATACTTGGCACTTAATCTTCTTAATTTTGTTGTTCTTTCAATCTTGAAGCGAACATATGGTTAAAGCATTGCCTATGGATAAATCCTACAAGTATAACCCAATACAAACGTAAGTCCATATATATGGATTGTCATTACTTACCAAAACCACACATGTGGGATCCACGCAATTATCAATCTCCCCCATTTTGGTAATTGATGACAATCTCTTTGAAAGGGTTTATATACGGAATTTAAGAAACAATGAAGTTGAACACATAGAGAGAACTCCACCATAATATACGCACGTGTAAATGAACTTGAATTGCAATCAAAACCTAGTGGAGTTTCCTATAAATATTCAACCATGCAATGCAACAATATGCAAAGCAAGAAAGGAATATTCTTAGGAACACAACAAAATCATAAAAATCAACTCCCTTAGACCCTCGAAACATCTCCCCCATTGGCACCAATTGCCGAATGGGTGAAAAATTTAGAAGGCAATATAGTGAGAGTTCCTCCATAAGGTGTGCATTTCTCATAATGTGAGTGGAATCAAATGCACATATCCAATGACGAATACTTGGATGCATTCAAGCTATATTGGGGATCAAAGATTACAAAAATATAACAAGGCGAAGGAACTTCAGCAAATGAAGCAAGCAATCAAGTGAACCAAAAATAAGATACCAAATCAAACATGGATATTATGATAAGATCAAGAAGAATGCTCTCAATAATATGAGAAATCTCGCCAAGGTTTGTGCGAAAAGTAGAGAATTTGCATTGGAGTATAAGGTACACAAACATGGAATCATAACTCCCATAATTTCATTCAAAACAAAAGATACCAAGTGAAATAAAATATTATAATCACTGCAAAATGGTGCTTAAATAAAATGAGGAAGCTCCCCAAGATACGTTGTCGAGGATACTCCTCGGCAATGCCCTCCGTTTGGGGCTTAGGGTAGATGGAATCCTGTAGGCTGACACGAGACATCGGTTATCAAACAAGCAGGGAAAGCGATTTACCCAGGTTCGGAGCCCTCGATGAGGTAAAACCCTTACGTCCTACATGTCTGATCTTGATTATGAAAATATCGGGTTACAATGGGGTGTCGAAGTTTTCGGCTATGATCTCGTCGAGAAACTAAGTTCTGCAGGGACCTAGCTCTAGACTTATGGTGACTATGATTGATAAGATTGCGTGTGTCCTTGGCAGCCTCTCTCCTGGCCCTTATATTGGGAGCCAGGTCTCGAGAGATCTGTCCGGGTACGACTAGGTTACAGAGAGTCCTAGTTCTAAACTTTCCTTGTTTTCTTTGTCTCCTAGTATTGCTCTTCAAGAATTCCTGTTTGGAACCGACGCAGTGGCCCACCTGGCTATCAAGTGTCTTCATGAGCCTCTGGTTGGGCCGCAAGGGGTATTGCCATAACAGTTACCCGAAGGGTAATGCGCACGTCAGTAGCCCCCGAGTGCCTGGCCGAAGATACTTTGGGCAGGGACTAAAGCATTCCTCTGCCGAATGTCTGTCTCACCCGATAAATCTTGACCTTCTTGTGAAAGTAGCATCTTCTTCTGTCGGGTGCGCGTCCAGCGCTCCAGATGGGAGTAGCCCCCGAGTCTAGGTACGGATGCTTGCAACCGTGCGTAGACTCAAGTTGTGCTACTCGAACGTTTTCTTCTGTCAAAGCTTTCTGCAGGTCTTCAAAGGTCACCCGATACATTTATATCGGGGCTTCAGTTTTCCAAATAAGGCTTAGTACGTAAAGGATATCGAGTAACGTGTCCAGCTTTGTTGGTTAGCTGTCGATGGCAAACCAACGCTACCCTACACAGAATCAAGTCCCCGGGCATGATCCTGGAGTGCAAAAAAGTTTCGTCGGGCGTGCAATCAACACTCCCGATGGGAGTAGCCCCCGAGTCTGGTTGCGGGTGCTTCCAACCGAGTCCATACTTTAGGCCAAACAGTTTGAATATTTCAATCTTTCTTCAGATACTCCTCTTGCAAAAGTCTTCGAGTCTGAATTATATCGGGTGTGCGTCGAGCGCTCCCGATGGGAGTAGCCCCCAAGTCTAGACATGGATGCTTGCATACGTGTGTAGACTCAAGTCGATCCACCCGACGATTTTAATTTTTCTTCGGATGCTTCATACGGACTCGACACCTTTCATGACATCATTGATGACGTCGCCACTGCTGCGGTTTGATTGACGGGACGTGACCTGACGGGCCCACCCTACTTCTGCGCGGTCATTTTTAGGAAATGACTAGTGCTTGTGCATTGACCGAGGCGCCTCCTCGATTTCCGCACGTAGTGGGATTAATGGGCCGCCGGTTCCGTTTTCCTTACACGGACACGTGTACAACTAGTTCTTCGTCCATCTCCCACGATAGCTTGGAGTTATGGCCACGATTTCCCAATAGCCCGTGCTATAAATAAAGGACCTTTCTATCGTTTTCACTTTTCATGCCTCCATACTGCTCATCTTCTTCCTCAATCTTTTCTCTCACCTATGTTCCTGCTCCCAAGAACTTCAAACGCCATGGGCAAGAAGAAGGGAACCGCCGAGCCAGGTTCTTCATCAGGTGTGAGCAAAGTCAGCCGCGATTGGTGCGCCTCCACCATTTCCAATCGTGATGTGAACAAACTGCGTACCCTTGGCTTCATCTCATCAGCCGACAACGACATTCATCTTCCAGGTCCATCTTCTCGCCCAAAGCCTCCTAAAGGCTTCACTGTTATGTTTGTCGCCTTCTTATTTCGTGGGCTTTCTCTTCCTGCCCATGAATTTCTTCGTTCCCTTCTCTTTTTCTATGGGATTCAACTCTGGCAGCTGACCCCAAATTCCATTCTTCATCTCTCCATCTTCATCACTTTATGCGAGGCTTTCCTCGGCATTGACCCCCACTGGGGTTTGTGGAGGAAAATCTTCTATGTCAAACGCCACAATGGCAATGACGCCCCCCCCCCTCCCCCGGCGTCGGCTTTATCGTTAGAAAGGAGGTTGATTACCTCGATTACCCGATGAAGGAGTTAGTCCAGGGCTGGCGACAGAAATGGTTCTACCTGCGAGATGTTCCAGCAGCTGGACGACGCTCCAAGCTTCCTTCATTCGAAGACGTCTTGGTGGCTACGCCGAAGAAGTCCTGGCGAAACATCCTGACTGTCGAGGCGCTATAGCCGATCAACTGTTCGAACAGGTTGTAGATCTGAAGAACGTAGGAGGCCTAACAATGTGCGGCACTGAGGTGGTCTCGGTGTTTCTAAAATGTCGGGTGCAACCGCTGATGTCTCGGCCTCACCAGTTGTGGATGTATGTTGGCAAGGATGATAAGTCAAGAGTTAGCTCAGCCGACCTGTCGGATGAGGAACTCCGTGACGAGGTGCGGCGCCTTACTCGCTTCAGCCAGAAGGACAATATTGTCCTGACTTCGGCCCACCTTCCATATGACCTCAAGCATCTTCCGGCCAAGGCAATCTTCATTGCGCTTGCTCCAATCGTTGTTCTCATTTTGTCATCCGACCTTTTATTAACTTCTTTATCTGCCGACAGGCTTCTACCGTCGCTCAATGTTATCCTCCTACACCCGAAAGTGGGGTAGAACTAGACGATGATGAAGACGATTCAGAAGAAACCGAGGATGCACAGCACGCTCTCGAGGATAGCAACGTCCAAGGAGACGAAGCCCCCGAAGACAATGCTCCCACCAGGGATAGGCGGCGTAGAAGGATCAACGAAGACTTGATGACGACGTCTGAATCGAGTCCTAGCGGACAAGATGATGATGCCAATGAAACTGCGTCGCCTCCCCCAGTTGCGAAGAGTTCGACAGGCATTTTTGCTGTCGAAGACGACTTAGACCTGTGAGTATCTATTTTTCCCTGTGTAACCATTCCTCTTCAATTCATGTAACGGATGTCCTTGCTTTCAAGCAGCTCTGATGAAGATGATGATGAAGTCCCTCTCGCAATGAGGGCTAAGATTTTCTGGAAAAACTGAGTCAGCCAAGGAGTCGAGTCCTTCGCCTGCCGCTCCAACGCCGCCCTCAAGGACGACTGTGGTGAAGATTCCGGTGTCGAAGGTTATCCCTTCTGCTAGCACCCCCGTTCCTCCAGCTGCCCGTGATCATGTAAGGAAACCACTTAGCTTGATATTCTTTTATGGTAGATTTCCACACTTGGCAAAGACTCTTTATCTTCTTTCTTGCAGCCAATTTATGCCACAGTTAACGCTGTGGCAGATTTCGCTGATCAATTTACTCGCCTGGAGTCAGAGAATGTTCAGCTTCGAAAGACCATCAAAGTTTTGGCTGACCAAGTGCTGGAAGCTAACAATCTCACAGTCGATGCTCAGAATGAAAACATCCTGCTAAAAAATGAGCTAAAGAAGCTGAAAAAGAAAATGAAGGACGAGCAAGACGCTAGACGCGAGGCTACTATTGCAGCCGATGAAAAAGAAGGTGCCCTCCGCGAATCTATCACGAACTTGCTGAGTAAGTTCATTTGTGCTTAATGCATGCTATTTTTCTAATACTATCCTCTGGATTGCTTATTCATCCTTTTCCAGATGCTGCCGATGTTCCTATCAATCGAGCCCGCAAGCTTTGGGAGGATTCAATGGCTGACGCCCTTTCTCTTGCTACTGACTCCAATATCCAAGTCCTTGGTCTTTTGCAAAAAACCAAGGGAGCATTGTCGAAATTATTCTCGAAAATGAAGCAAAACAAGACTTGGCGAGATGGCAGACGCTTTCTTTGTCGACCCTTCTGAAGCTATAGAGGTACTTAAGCGGCGCTCCCGTTTGTTTGGGGCGGTTCTTACTTTCCAACTGCTGATGGGTCATGGGCTAGGCTCCGAATTGGAAAAGTTGTCCAAGGCACTGCCCGTAGATGATGACAATTGCCTAGTCAACCTTGAGCCCTTCAAACAATCGGCAGTGACATGTGCTAACCAGCTCCTTAAGTTAGTCGACGAAGAAAAGACCAAAATTGTGCATGAAGCTGCTCCTGGTTCATCATCGGCTCAACCTTGATTGAATTCTTGCTCTGTTGCTGTAATTAAGTCCTGATACAATTTAATCTAGTCTTGTTTTGTACTGGCTTTGTTGTCAGTGTTAACAATCTTTTGAATGTAATATATGCGCTCCCGATGGGAGTTTTTATCAATGCTTTTCTGAACCGAGAGTTGTGCTGCAGATTCCTTCAACTTCTTCTTGTGCCGACCCTTCTTTAAATTCTTCGGCTAGCGATGAATCTGACCTTGTTCGTCGCTTGCGTGATCAAATATCCCAACTAAACAGAGACATAACCACCGTTCATGCAATGGCAGCATTGTTAAAAAAGAAAAAGCAAGATTGCTACCGCAATCGGACAGCATGCTCTTGACCGCCTCCGTGTTGCTACTGAAAGCTTAAGATGTAAGTATCTGATCATCTTCCGATTTTTATTGAAGTATTTACTTGAACAACCTTCTTCTAACTAGCTTTTGCTCTTCAACAGTCGTGGCCTTCGATGAATCAGAAGAGAATAGAAGGATCCATGAAAAGATCGAGGCGATGACTGATGTCGCTCACCCGAAGCACGAATTATGGTCCAATCGACCAAAAGCCGTTGCCATGGCTAAATTCGAACATCGAGCGGAGAAGGTGCATTATTACTTTGATAAGTACAATGTTCATCTCTCGATGGTATGGAGAACCATGTTTCCATTAGACCAAGCACCCGAGACTTTATCTGCTTTGTTCAACCGTTTCAAGACTCCCGAAAGAATTTGATTGTTGGTGCGGAAGGAACTTTTGGCCAGGGTTGAACTAGCTCGTGCTTCAGTTTTGGCGCTTCATCCGACCTTAGATTTGGAGGCCATAGCGAATGCCAATAGGAGATTGGACCAGTATTATGCTATTGCCAGAAATCCTGCATATGTTATTATCTCCCGGATGGAAACAGGGATTGAGAGGGACTTGAAGGCCCGAGAAGATCAAGAAACCTGCCATAAAGTTATGTATACATATATAATGACTTTGCGTTGCAAGGGGTAATCCCGTATGTATTTTGATGCGTGTTTATACATCATTTACTTTTTTGAATTTGTTAATTCGATTAGTAAGTTTTTGTCAGGGGCGGTTGAGTGATCAAGTCAGCCTGCTCACCCGACGACTCCGTTGTAATTGCATTATTTGCAGAGTTGATATGTAAATTCTGTAAGAGCGACACCCATCGAGTAAACGAGGGATTTAGGCGCTTGGCTTCGTTACACGATGCACCGGTATGAGCCTTTTTGTAAGTAATAACATGTCCATCGACTGCAGCACTCGCGTATTATCTTGAGGCTTGGATGGTTTGTTGCGTATTGATAACCATAGCTCCCGGTGGGAGTATTAATTAGTTATCGATACTGTAATAATTCCTTGCAGCACTCGAATATTATCGAGTTAGCTGTGAAGCATGTAATTTTAGCCAAAGCTCCCGATGGGAGTAAGAGCCAATAAAAGAGGACCCGAACAGCCGCTCGAGTGATAATGCTTTAAACAATAAGGGTGGAATCCCAATCGAGAATTTTATTCATAATATGGGACAGGCTAAGAAGCTGTCACGTAGCAAGTAAGGAATAGCTGAATCATATGCGTAGAATCGTCGCAAATGTGCAACATTCCATGGATTTTCAACGTCTTCACCCGAGGTTGGGTTCTTGAGACGGTAAGCTCCTCCTGGTATCACTTTAGTGATTATGAAGGGTCCTTCCCACGGAGATTCGAGCTTCAGGGGTCTCTCTTGCTTTAATCGTAGCACCTTATCTCCAACACTGAAGCTTCGATTACGTACTCGTCGGCTATTGTAATTTCTTAACGCCTGTTGGTACACCGTTGTTCTTGCTAAGGCAATGTCTCGGGCTTCGTCAAGGAGGTCCACAGCATCTTGCAGTGCATTGATGGAGTTTGTTTCTGTGTATGCAGTCACCCGAGGGGCTTCAAAGCGAACATCGGCTGGTAGAACTGCTTCGGCTCCATAAACGAGGAAAAATGGAGTATACTGAGTCGATCTGTTTGGTGTAGTGCGCAAGCTCCAAAGTACAGATGGTAATTCTTCGACCCAAGCTCCAGTCGCGCCCGTAAGGCGTTTTTAATGCCATCTCCTATTAAGCCATTGATTCTTTCGACTTGACCATTGGTTTGGGGATGTGCGACTGAAGCGAATTTCAGTTTGATACCACCGTCGTCACAAAATTTCCGAAACTTTTTGGAGTCGAAGTTAGTTCCATTGTCTGTAACGATGTTGTGAGGCATGCCAAACCGACAAGTTATTACCTTAAAAAACTGGACAGCTGTTTCGGCTTTTTGATCTCTAACTGGTACAGCCTCGATCCATTTAGTGAACTTATCGACTGCGACCAATATATATGTGTGCCCCCCAGGCGATGATCTTGGCAGCGGTCCAACTTGATCGAGTCCTCATTGTGCGAAGGGCCAAGCCAAAGGTATAGTCATTAGATCTATTGCAGGAGCATGCGGCTTGGGCGCAAAACATTGACAGGGATCACACTCCCGTACTAGGTCTCGAGCATCAGACGCTGCTGTTGGCCAATAAAATCCTGCTCTAAAAGCTTTGGCCACGAGGGCCCTGCTACTTGCATGATGACCGCAAGTTCCTTCGTGTATCTCGCGTAGTAGAGCTTTTCCATCGTTAATGGCAATGCAACTTTGAAAGATACTGGAGATACTGCGCTTGTAGAGTTCCCTGTTTACTATCGTAAAGGCTTTAGACCGTCTCACGATACGCCTAGCTTCCACTAGATCCACCGGTCACCGTTGGTTTATAAGATATGCTAAAAAAGGCTTAGTCCAAAGAGGCTCAAGAAGAAGGACCTGCTCTGTGAGTTGCGATGTAAATTCTTCGACATCTTGTTGCAGTTTTGCTCCTGAATCATCAGTCAATACTTTTGGAGGTACCGATACTTTTTCCTTGATCGATCGTTGAGCGATAACTTCACAAAATACTCCATCTGGAATAGGGGAGCACATGGACCCTATGTTTGCCAGAGCGTCTGCTTCCTCATTGCTGGCTCTGCCGATGTGTTTTAGCTCGCACCCTTCAAATTTGACTTCCATATTCTGGTATAATTGGCGGTAGGCAATCATATTATCACTGATTGCGTCACACAAATTCATCGACTGCTGCACCACAAGATTCGAATCTCCATAAATTTCCAGGCGAGTTGCTCCGCATGCCTTGGCCATTCTCATTCCGTGCAACAGTGCTTTGTACTCTGCTTCATTATTTGTCGGCAGCGAGAAATTCATGCGTAGGATATACCTCATCTTGTCCCCCGGTGGTGATATCAATATTACTCCTGCGCCCGCACCTGTACTCTGCTTCGACCCATCAAAGTACATTGTCCATGACCGAGACATGTCGGGTGCTGCCGGAGTTTGCGATTGAATCCAATCAGCCAAGAAATCTGGGAGAACCTGTGACTTGATTGCCGTCCGATTGACGTAGGTTATGTCGTGTGGTGCTATCTCGATAGCCCATTGAGATACTCTACCCGTAGCCTCTGGGTTAGTAAGTATATTCTTCAATGGGGCTTCGCTTACCCCAATAATCGGGTGCTCCGTAAAGTAATGTCGCAGCTTACGTGATGTTCTCCATACGGCATATGCTAACTTCTGGTGATGAGGATATATCTGCTTTGCTGGCGTGAGTACCTCGCTGAGGTAGTAAACGGGTCGCTGCACACCATGAACTCTCCCTGCCTCTTCTCGCTCAACAACTAGGATGGTGCTAAAGACCTGCACCGTTGCTACTATATACAAGAGCATTGGTTCTTTTTCATGTGGAGTTACGAGTACTGGGGATGTCGACAAAATCTTCTTCAAATTATCGAAAGATTCCTGCGCCTCGTCTGTCCACTCGAACTTTTCTGATTTCTTCATCAACTGATAAAAGGGCAAAGCTTTCTCTCCCAACTTGGCGATGAATCCACTAAGCGCTGCCAATCGTCCTGCCAATTGTTGCACTTGATGCAAATTCTTTGGCATTTCCATGTCAAGGATAGCTTTGATATTCAAAGGATTGGCCTCTATTCCTCTAGCTGAGATGAAGTACCCGAGTACTTGTCCTCCTGGCACCCCGAAGAAACATTTCTTCGGGTTCAGCTTGATTTTGTACCTGTCGAGATTGTCGAAGGTTTCTCGCAAATTGTCGATGAGGGTAACTGCATGTTTGGTTTTTACCACGATATCGTCGATGTAGACTTCGATATTCCTACCCATCTGCTCCCCGAGACAAGCTTGCACACACCATTGATAAGTTGCGCCTGCGTTTTTTAACCCGAAAGTCATAATGTTGTAACAGTAAAGGCCATGCGGGGTTATGAACGCGGTTAACTCTTGATCTTCTTTCTTGAGCTTGATCTGATTATATCCGTAGTATGCATCGAGGAAAGAGAGGCGATCGCATCCTGTTGTGTGGAGTCGACTATCTGGTCAATACGGGGCAGCGGAAAGTGATCCTTTGGGCAATGCTTGTTGAGACTTGTGTAATCGATACACATGCGAAGAGTTGTCGTATCCTTCTTCGGCACCATGAATGGGTTGGCTACCCACTCGGCTTCCTTGAGCTCCCGAATGAATCCAGCTTTGCAGAGTCGATTAAGTTCTTCACCGATAGCTTTTCTCTTTGGTTCTGAAAAACGGTGCATCGTCTGCTGTACAGGTTTGGCTTTAGGGTCAACGTTGAGGGCGTGCTCAGCGAGTTCCCTGGGAATACCTGGCATGTCGGATGGTTCCCATGCAAATATTTCCCAGCGCTCACGGAGGAACTCGATGAGCGCGCTTTCCTATGCGACAATAAGATCTGCCGAAGCGTTGACTGTCTTCTTCGGGTCAGAGGGGTGCACTTGCTGTTTCTTTGCCTCCTTTGTGATGTCAAATTCATCGGATCTTACGTTCCGGTTATCGGCTGGTGGCTTCGTGTGATCTGTGACAGCGTCGAGTGCGTTGAGCTCTTCCTTAACGCCAAACTTCGAGGCGATCTTCTGGAAATCCCTGTCGCAACTATCAGAACGAGAAAAACTTCCGTGAACGGTTATCGCTGTCCCGTTATTGCCTGGCATCTTCAGCTTTAGATATGCGTAATGAGGTACCGCCATGAATTTGGCAAACACTGGTCTGCCGAGGATGGCATGATATTGAGATTCCCAATCAACCACTTCGAATTCGAGTTTCTCCTTTCTGAAGTTGCTAGGTGTACCATAAACTACTTCCAATGATATTTTACCAAGGGGATAAGCGGGTCGGGTCGGGATGTTGCCGTGGAATCCTGTATCGGATTCTTTTAGCATATCAACCATTAGGTCCATAGCCTTCATTGTGCTGGCAAATAACAGGTTCAGACCACTTCCTCCGTCCATGAATACATTGCTCATGTTGTAACCTCCGATCTGTGCTTCAAGGACTAGGGCAGCGTGGCCAAGCCTTGGAACGGCCTTTGGGTGATCCGCCTTGCTAAAAGATATGTTTTGGTCTGACCAATCGATTTATTCGGGTGCCTCGACCATAGCAACCTCTGCGTACTTCACTTCTCGTGAAAACTTTTTGGCTTCTCTCTTCGAAAAACTGGTTTTATGGATCATGTTGACCTGTCCACGAGACACTGGGAATACTTTGGTTGGTACGTACATGTCTCCTCCTTGTGGTATGTATGGTTCTGGTGGATAACTATAGGGTGATGCCCTTTTTCCACTGGGTGAGCTTTTGCTGCCGTTTCGGCCCTAAGGTCGTCGCAGAACTGCCGAATCTCAAGGAACTGCCGACAATTTCTGAGCAGATGAGTGGACTTTTCAAGATTATCCTTCGAGTCGATGTAAGAATGCAGGTAACACGGTGCTTCAAGTTGCTCCGTGGCCGATAGGTAAGGTGTGCGAGGACGGTTCTTGTTCGGCTGCATGTTGTGACATCCTCATTCATACTGTCGGGGGTGAGTCGCAACTTGCTCCTCTTCTTCACGGCGTGAATCCCTTCGTCTTTTCCTTTGCTCCTTGATGTCTACTCACGCTTCTTTTCCTGTAGGCAGTGTTGGGCCTCCAAGAGCAGAGGTTTGTAGAACAGCAGCAAGTTTTCCCTTAAGTGGATCACCCAAGGTTTATCGAACTCAGGGAGGAAGAGGTCAAAGATATCCCTCTCAAGCAACCCTGCAACCACAAAGCAAGAAGTCTCTTGTGTCCCCAACACACCTAATAGGTGCACTAGTTCGGCGAAGAGATAGTGAAATACAAGTGGTATGAATGAATATGAGCAGTAGTACGGCGCCAGAAAATAGCTGGCGTGCAGTTGATGGTAGTAATATTGTAGGAAGTAAACAAGCAGTAGTAACGCAGCAGTAGTAACGCAGTAAAACAAGAAACAAGCAGCGATAGCGTATTTAGGAACAAGGCCTAGGGATTAGACTTTCACTAGTGGACACTCTCAACTTTGATCAAATAACAGAATAGATAAATGCATACTCTACACTCTCTTGTTGGATGATGAACACATTGCGTAGGATTACACCCTCAATGCCGGAGTTAACAAGCTCCACAATTCAATGTTCATATTTAAATAACCTTAGAGTGCATGAAAGATCGACACGACTAAACCAAGTACTAGCATAGCATGCACACTGTCACCTTCACACCATGTAGGAGGAATAGATCACATCAATACCATCATAGCAATAGTTAACTTCATAATCTACAAGAGATCATAATCATAGCCTACGCCAAGTACTAACACGGATGCACACACTGTCACCATTACACCGTGCAGGAGGAATAAAACTACTTTAATAACATCACTAGAGTAGCACATAGATAAATTGTGATACAAAACACATTGCAATCATAAAGAGATATGAATAAGCACTTCACTACGCCATTCATAACAGTGAATAAGTATTCTGTGAAATATAGCCTAAGAGACCCACACGGTGCACACACTGTCACCTTTACACACGTGGGACAAGGAGACTCCGGAGATCACATAAGTAAAACCCACTTGACTAGCATAATGACATTAGATTACAAGCATCATCATATGAATCTCAATCATGTAAGGCAGCTCATGAGATTATTGTATTGAAGTACATAGGAGAGAGATGAACCACATAGCTACCCAGCCCCGGAGCCTCAATGGAGAACTACTCCCTCCTCATGGGAGCAGCAGCGTTGATGAAGATGGCGGTGGAGATGGCAGCGGTGTCGATGGAGAAGCCTTCCGGGGCACTTCCCGTCGGCGTGCGTGAACGAGAGACTCCTGTCCCCGATCTTGGCTTGCGATGGCGGCGGCTGGAACTTTTCTCGTACCGTGGCTTATTCGTTTCGGGTTTTAGGTCGGGGACCTTTAAATAGGCGAAGAGGCGGAGTCGGAGGGGGTACGGAGGCTCCACACCATAGGGCGGCGCGGGCCCAGCCCTGGCCGCGGCCACACGTGTGGGCCCCCTCCCCTACGGCGGCTCTCGTGTTGGAAGCTTGGAAAAATAGGATGCGGGCATTGATTTCGTCCGATTCGAGAATATTTCCTTACTAGGATTTCTGAAACCAAAAACAGCGAAAGAGGCGGCCCTTCGGCATCTCGTCAATAGGTTAGTTCGGAAACGCATAAATATGACATAAAGTATGCATAAAACATGTAGATATCATCAATAAAGTAGCATGGAACATAAGAAATTATAGATACGTTGGGACGTATCAAGCATCCCCAAGCTTAGTTCCTACTCGCCCTCGAGTAGGTAAACGATAACAATGATAATTTCTTAAGTGACATGCCATCATAACCTTGATCATACTATTGTAAGCATATGCAATGAATGCAGCGACAAAACAATGGTAATGTCATGAGTAAACAAATGAATCATAAAGCAAAGACTTTTCATGAATAGTACTTCAAGACAAGCATCAATAAGACTTGCATAAGAGTTAACTCATAAAGCAATAATTCAAAGTAGAGGCATTGAAGCAACACAATGGAAGATTAAGTTTCAGCGGTTGCTTTCAACTTGTAACATGTATATCTCATGGATAGTTGTCAATGCAAAGTAATATAATAAGTGCAATATGCAAGTATGTAGGAATCAATGCACAGTTCACACAAGTGTTTGCTTCTTGAGGTGGAGAGAGATAGGTGAACTGACTCAACAAAAGTAAAAGAAAGGTCCTTCAAAGAGGAAAGCATCGATTGCTATATTTGTGCTAGAGCTTTTATTTTGAAAACATAAAGAGAGCATAAAAAGAAAGTTTTGAGAGATGTTTGTTGTTGTCAACGAATGGTAGCGGGTACTCTAACCCCCTTGCCAGACAAACCTTCAAAGAGCGGCTCCCATTTTATTTTATTTTGGGTGGCACTCCTTCCAACCTTTCTTTCACAAACCATGGCTAACCGAATCCTCGGGTTGCCAACAATCTCATACCATGAACCTCGGCTTTCATTTCCCAAATCCTCCTTTCTCAAGCCATGGCTAACCGAATCCCAAACAATCACATACCATGGAGGAGTGTCTATTTTTGTTAATTAATTTGGGACTGGGAATCCCATTGCCAGCTCTTTTTGCAAAATTATTGGATAAGCGGATGAAGCCACTAGTCCATTGGTGAAAGTTGCCCAACAAGATTGAAAGATAAACACCACATACTTCCTCATGAGCTATAAAACATTGACACAAATAAGAGGTAATAACTTTTGAATTGTTTAAAGGTAGCACTCAAGCAATTTACTTTGGAATGGCGGAGAAATACCATGTAGTAGGTAGGTATGGTGGACACAAATGGCATAGTGGTTGGCTCAAGGATTTGGATGCATGAGAAGTATTCCCTCTCGATACAAGGTTTAGGCTAGCAAGGTTTATTTGAAACAAACACAAGGATGAACCGGTGCAGCAAAACTCACATAAAAGACATATTGTAAACATTATAAGACTCTACACCGTCTTCCTTGTTGTTCAAACTCAATACTAGAAATTATCTAGACCTTAGAGAGACCAATTATGCAAACCAAATTTTAGCAAGCTCTATGTATTTCTTCATTAATGGGTGCAAAGTATATGATGCAAGAGCTTAAGCATGAGCACAACAATTGCAAGTATCACATTATCCAAGACATTTTACCAATTACTACATGTAACATTTTTCCAATTCCAACCATATAACAATTTAACGAAGCAGTTTCAACCTTCGCCATGAAAATTAAAAGCTAAGAACACATGTGTTCATATGAACCAGCGGAGCGTGTCTCTCTCCCAAACAAGGATGAACTTATTCAGAGAACTAAGATAACAAAACAAAAATAAAGCACACACAGACGCTCCAAGTAAAGTACATAGGATGTGATGAATAAAAATATAGTTTCACTAGAAGAAACCTGATAAGTCGATGAAGAGGGATGCCTTGGGCATCCCAAGCTTAGATGCTTGAGTCTTCTTAAAATATGCAGGGATGAACCACCGGGGCATCCAAGCTTAGACCTTTCACTCTTCTCGATCACATTATATCACCCTCTTCTATTGACCCTTGAAAACTTCTGCCACACCAAACTTCAAGCAAACTCATTAGAGGGTTAGTGCACCATCAAAAATTCACATGTTCAGAGGTGACACAATCATTCTTAACACTTGGACATTGTACAAAACTTGAAAGTTAATGGAACAAAGAAACTCATTCAACTTAACAAAAGCGGCAATGCGAAATAAAAGCAGAATCTGTCAAAAACAGAACAGTCCGTAAAGACGAATTTTAAAATGGCACCAGACTTGCTCAAACGGAAAAACTCAAAACTAATGAAAGTCGTATCTGAGGATCACTCACGTAAATTGGCATAATTTTCTGAGTTACCTACAAAGAATTAGGCCCAGTTCGTGACAGCAAGAATCTGTTTCTGCGCAATCCAAATCTAGCATCAACTTTACCATAGAGACTTTACTTGGCACAACAATGCAACAAAACTAAGATAAGGAGAGGTTGCTACAGTAGTAAACAATTTCCAAGACACAAGTATAAAACAAAGTACTGTAGTAAAAAAACACATGGGTTATCTCCCAAGAAGTTCTTTCTTTATAGCCATTAAGATGGGCTCAGCAGTTTTAATGATGCACTCGCAAGAAATAGTATTTGAAGCAAAGAGAGCATCAAGAGGCAAATTCAAAACAAATTTAAGCCTAACATGCTTCCTATGAAAAGGAATCTTGTAAATAAACAAGTTCAAGAAGCATAATGCAACAAGCATAGAAAGATAAAACAAGTGTAGCTTAAAAAATTTCAGCACATAGAGAGGTGTTTTAGTAACATGAAAATTTTTACAACCATATTTTCCTCTCTCATAATAACTTTCAGTAGCAACATGAGCAAACTCAACAATATAACTATCACATAAAGCATTCTTATCATGAGTCTCATGCATAAAATTATTACTCTCCACATAGGCATAATCAATTTTATTAGTTGTAGTGGAAGCAAATTCAACAAAGTAGCTATCATTATTATTCTCATCATCAAATATAGGAGGCAAAGTATCATCAAAGTAAATTTTCTCCTCAATGCTTGGGGGACTAAAAATATCATGCTCACCAAAACCAGCTTCCCCAAGCTTAGAATTTTCCATATCATTAACAACAATGGTGTTCAAAGCGTTCATACTAATATCATTGCTAGTAGCATGCAAATAAGATTCCATAGGTTTTTAAATTTTCGCAGCAAACAATCCATGTCTTAACTCAGGAAATAAAATAAGAAGCTCATTGTTACTTTCCATTATGCCTAACTAGTGTAAACAAGAAACCAAATGATGCAATTGCAGGATCTAAAGGAAATAGCTTCGAGTACTTACAACGGCGCCGAAAAATAGCTTAGTAGCCAAGATCCGGAGTGTGAGTACCTTTTACCTTTCCCCAGCAGCGCCAGAAAATAGCTTGATGTCTACTCACGCTTCTTTCCCTGTAGACGGTGTTGGGCCTCCAAGAGCGAGAGGTTTGTAGAACAGCAAGTTTTCCATTAAGTGGATCACCCAAGGTTTATCGAACTCGGGAGGAAGAGGTCAAAGATATCCCTCTCAAGCAACCCTGCAACCACAAAGCAAGAAGTCTCTTGTGTCCCCAACACACCTAATAGGTGCACTAGATCGGCGAAGAGATAGTGAAATACAAGTGGTATGAATGAATATGAGCAGTAGTACGGCGCCAGAAATAGCTGGCGTCGCTTGATGGTAGTAATATTGTAGGAAGTAAACAAGCGTAGTAACGCAGCGAGTAACGCAAAGAAACAATAAACAAGCGCGATAGCGATTTAGGAACAAGGCCTAGGGATTAGACTTTCACTAGTGGACACTCTCAACTTTGATCACATAACAGAATAGATAAATGCATACTCTACACTCTCTTGTTGGATGATGAACACATTGCGTAGGATTACACGAACCCTCAATGTCGGAGTTAACAAGCTCCACAATTCAATGTTCATATTTAAATAACCTTAGAGTGCATGAAAGATCGACACGACTAAACCAAGTACTAGCATAGCATGCACACTGTCACCTTCACACCATGTAGGAGGAATAGATCACATCAATACCATCATAGCAATAGTTAACTTCATAATCTACAAGAGATCATAATCATAGCCTACGCCAAGTACTAACACGGCTGCACACACTGTCACCATTACACCGTGCAGGAGGAATAAAACTACTTTAATAACATCACTAGAGTAGCACATAGATAAATTGTGATACAAAACACATTGCAATCATAAAGAGATATGAATAAGCACTTCACTACGCCATTCATAATGAATAAAGTATTCGTGAAATATAGCCTAAGAGACCCACACGGTGCACACACTGTCACCTTTACACACGTGGGACAAGGAGTCTCCGGAGATCACATAAGTAAAACCCACTTGACTAGCATAATGACATCTAGATTACAAGCATCATCATATGAATCTCAATCATGTAAGGCAGCTCATGAGATGTATTGTATGAAGTACATAGGAGAGATGAACCACATAGCTACCGGTACAGCCCGAGCCTCAATGGAGAACTACTCTCCTCCTCATGGGAGCAACAACGTTGATGAAGATGGCGGTGGAGATGGCAGCGGTGTCGATGGAGAAGCCTTCCGGGGCACTTCCCCGTCCGGCGGCGTGCGGAATAGAGACTCTATCCCCCAGCATCTTGGCTTGCGATGGCGGCGGCTCTGGAACTTTTCTCGTACCGTGGCTTATTCATTTCGGGGTTTTAGGTCAGGGACCTTTAAATAGGCGAAGAGGCGGAGTCGGAGGGGGTACGGAGGCTCCACACAATAGGGCGGCGCGGGCCCAGCCGGCCGCGCCGGCACGTGTGGGCCCCCTGGGCTCCCCTCGGCGGCTCTCGGTGTTCGGAAGCTTCGTGGAAAAATAGGATGGGCATTGATTTCGTCCGATTCCGAGAATATTTCCTTACTAGGATTTCGAAACCAAAAACAATGCAGGAACCAGCCCTTCGGCATCTCGTCAATAGGTTAGTTCCGGAAAACGCATAAATATGACATAAAGTGTGCATAAAACATGTAGATATCATCAATAAAGTAGCATGGAACATAAGAAATTATAGATACGTTGGAGACGTATCACTCCTCTTTGCTGCCAAAACTGCTTCGGCTGCCCTCTCTCATATTCCTAGGTAGGACTGCCAAAGCTATTGTTGGCGTGGTATCATCTGGAACCAAAGTTCTTGGGCTTGGCGCACTTGAACTAAGAAGGCGAAGAAACCCTCTGGAATCGATGATGAAGTGGACACCACCGAAAGTAGCATCCATGCTGCCGCGCGACTCCGTGGAGATCGGATGCGATGCCTCAGAGCACGGTGTGAACTCGAAGGACCCGCAGCGAACTGAGTTTCTTGGACTTGATGGCGTTGGTGACTCTAGCACGAACGCGATGTCGGGCGCCGATGACCTGCCTTGTCGACAAGTTTCCCACAGATGGCGCCAATTGTCGAGGTACTCCTCGGCAATGCCCTCCGTTTGGGGCTTAGGGTAGATGGAATCCTGTAGGACACGAGACATCGGTTATCAAACAAGCGGGGAAAGCGATTTACCCAAGTTGGGGCCCTCGATGAGGTAAAACCCTTACGTCCTGCCTGTCTGATCTTGATTATGAAAATATCGGGTTACAATGGGGTGCCGGCTATGATCTCGTCGAGAAACTAAGTTCTGCGGGGACCTAGCTCTAGACTTATGGTGACTATGATTGCTAAGATTGTGTGTGTCCTTGGCAGCCCTCTCCCGACCCTTATATTGGGAGCCAGGTCTCGAGAGATCTGTCCGGTTTACAGAGAGTCCTAGTTCTAAACTTTCCTTGTATTCTTCGTCTCCTTGTCTTGCTCTTCAAGAATTCCTCTTCGGAACCGACGCAGTGGCCCACCTGGCTATCAAGTGTCTTCATGGGCCTCTGGTTGGGCCGCAAGGGGTAGTGCCATAACTGTTACCCGAAGGGTAATTCCCACGTCATACGTGCACAAATTATAATGGTGTATATGAATACAATGTGCACAACATGTAATCCTCACTCTCTAATTACCATATAAAACACACAAAAATCACAATAGATCATTGGTAAGAAATTAAGCTTAACACTTGCATCAAACAAATGGTTGAGTAGCAAAAAAGAGACATCATAATAAAGGCTCAACCAAAGGATGTGTGAGAGGCATGGCCAAGCATATTATAAGACTAATACAAGTATGAGACAAGAGCATCAACATAGTATTCGATGAAAGATATTGCTTAGCATGACCAAAAAACACACAACAAATAAAGAACATATCAAATGAGATGTATCATCTCTTATGCATATAAGTTTCTCTAAGTAGACACTATCATGAATATATTTATCCACAGAGAAACATGTATACGCAGAATAGATACTGAAGAAATAGAACATGATATCCAACACAAAGTCGAAGACATCACAAATATCAACAAGAGAAAGAAGATAGTTGGGATGGTTTGAGAAATCAACAAGTATAAAAAATAAAGGATACCAAAATGAAGAGCTCAATTTGCACTTTCATCAATATTGCACATGTGAGAAACTTGAGAAATTGATATGCAATAAAATTTCTGGATAGACATATTTGGGATGGGTGAATCATTAACATGTTTTTATATATACTTACCAACATATGCACTCATCTCAATTTACTCACATTTGCAATAAAAAGGTTTCATTAAGACCTTTGCAAAAAGTAATAACATTTGCAAATAAAGAGGTGCATGCGAAGATGCAACCACAAGGTTGGATACAAGAAAATAATGAATGAAGTAAATACTTGTTACCGAGATAGCATTGGTGTGATGTAGTAGATATGAGTTTTTAAATCATCATAGCTTGTCTTCAAAAATTATTTGTTCATCACTTCTTCATTTAAGAATGACACAAGCATACAATGTTTCTCCATGTACCTAAAACAAAATCCAAGTACAAGATCGTCCCCAAACTAATTAGGTATGAAGTAGTCTCCGCAACATATGATGTGCTTGATCCTGATTTCCTTTGCGATGCGCAACCTGTGTAGTAGGGCCTCATATTCCGCCATGTTATTGGTAGCTTCGAAGTGAATCTGCAGACATACTACAGTTCTTCTTCGATAGGTGACTTCAGGGTAACTCCAGCCCCTGAGCCTTGATGCTGCTTGGATCTGACAACATGCATGACCCAAGCCTCTAGTTCCGGCACAGGCGTGCCTTCCGGTGCTTCAGTCCAGTCGACGAAAAAATTCGCCAAAATCTGAGACTTGATTGTAGTCCTGGCTCTGTAGTTGATGTCGAAGGCAGAAAGTTCTATTCCCCACTTCGCTACACGTCATGTTGCGTCAGAGTTGTTGATGATCGTTCACAATCGAGTTGTGCTCACAACTGTCATGGGATGCTCCCGGTAGTACTGTCTCAGCTTCCGGCTACCTAGGAACACTCCATAGGCTAGCTTCTGAAAGTGAGGGTTTACTTTGATTCCGTGAGGACCTCACTAATATAATATACGGGCCTTTGGACTTTGTACTCATATCCTTCCTTCCGCTCCACCACGATGACGATGCTGATGACTTTGTTGGATGCTGCCAAGTAGAGGAGCATAGGCTCTGACTCTTCTGGAGCCGTCAAGATAGGTGGGGAGGAGAGTATACTCTTCAACTCCTGAAGTGCTACATCTGTTACGTCGTCCCAGACAAATTTGTTTGTTTTCTTTAGTAACTTGTACAAGGGTAATGCTTTCTCGCCAAGACGACTAACAAATCTGCTGATTCCTGCGACACAACCAATTAATCGTTGTGCACCTTTGGGACAAGTTGGCCTTTTTATGTTGAGGATGGCCTTGATTTTTTCCGGGTTTACCTCAATGCCTCTATGAGAGACAATGAAGCTAAGGAGTTTTCCAACTGGTACGCCAAAGACGCACTTTAGCGGATTTAACATCATTTTGTACCTCCGGAGGTTCTCAAAGGTCTCCTGAAGATCACTGATCAAGTTGGATTCTTTTCGGGTCATGACCGCGATGTTGTCGACGTAAGCGTGCACGTTCTGGCCAATCTGGTCCTTCAGGCACCGCTGCATCGTACGCTGGTAGGTGGCACCTGCATTTTTCAAGCCAAAAGGCATGGTTACATAGCAGTAAGTGCCAAAGGGGGTGATGAATGAGGTCACCTTTTGGTCGGACTTCTTCATCCGGATCTGATGATACCCGGAATATGCGTCAAGAAAACATAGAAGTTCCGCCCCCGTCGTCGAATCAATGACTTGGTCAATGCGCGGCAGGGGGAACGGATCCTTCACACAATGCATATTCAAGCTGGAGTAATTGATGCACATTCTTAGTATTTCAGAATTCTTTTTGTGTACAAGGATGGGATTTGCGACCCAATATGTGTGGATAACTTCTATTACAAAACCTACCTCTAGTAACTTTGCTAATTCCAATCCTATGGCGCGGTGCTTCTTGTCTCCAAAGCTTCGCATAGTTTGCTTCACTGATTTTGCACCCGGATTTATGTTGAGGTAGTGCTCCGTGAGTTCCCTTGGTACTCCGGACATGTCAGAAGGTTGCCATGAAAAGATATCCATGTTAGCTCACAGAACTCGACGAGCGTGTCTTCCTATTTTGGGTCCAGGCCAGCTCCGACAGATACCTTCTTGGAGGCGTCACCTTGCATGAGGTCGACCTTCTTGGTATCTATCGCGGCCTTGAACGTTGTCTTATGGTCGGAGATCTTCTTCTTGGTGGTGTGCATCTCAACCGGATCCACCGCGGCTCTGTAGCCTTACAGCTCCTCTCTAGAGATAACTGACTCCGCGATGGCTGCTACACCCTCCTCACAGTCCTGAGCTTTCTTGTAATCTCCGCATACGGTGATCATACCGTTAGGACCCGGAATCTTGAGCTTGTTGTAGATGTAGCATGGCCTCGCATGGAACTTGTGGTAGGTGGGCCTACCGAAGATTACATGATAGGAGCTTTTGAAGGGCACAACTTCAAACGTGATCATCTCCTCACGCAAGTTATCAACATTACCGAAGGCCACCGGAAGTTTGATGCTGCCCAAAGAGTTCGCCTTTTTACCCGGAACCACACCGTGGAATTCCGTGGTGCTGTGCTTAAGCTGTTCCTTGGTAAGGTTCATCTTCTCCAGAGTCTCCAGGTACATGACGTTAAGGCTGGTTCGGCCATCCATGAGGCATTTGGAGAAGTCATACCCGTCGATGCGGGGACTAACAACCAAAGCATAGCACTCTTTAGGGATGATGGCCGGATGATCGTCTCAGTCAAAGGTGCAGGGTTGTTCCGACCACTTAATGTACTGTGGCACAACCAAAAGTGTGGCGTTCTTACAAGGTCCGGAGGGCGGATTTCTTCGCCCGAACTGTTGGAGTTCCGAGGAAGGTGTGATATGCACCAGCGCTTTTCTTTCTGAAGGGGGTGGAGGTGTTGGCTGCATTACCCTCTTTGGGTTCCGGCAAAGCCCTATCCTCATCCATCGCCTCGGAGATGTCCTCATCCTTATCCTTGTTCTTGCCTTTGCATCCTTTGTCGCGTGGGCGGTGCTTCCTAGCGCGCCTATATCCTGCTTCTGGATCTGTCTTAAGATCATTGACCCATTTGCAGTTGTGATTTGTGTGCGAGGATTTGCCCGTTGCCGGATCAATGTGAGCCAGGAACGGCATATCCCTGTATTCTTCATAGGTTTGGGGAGCGCGGGATCCGGCAGCGGTGACTTCGTCAACGCGCTGCTGGCCCCTACTGTCTCCGCCACCGCAAATGAGGCCTCTTCCGCCACCTTGACCACCTCGCTGGAACATCATGTCAACCATGTCGGATCCGCTGCTCTTTGGGTCATCGGAGGGATTTTCTACTTGTTATTGCTGTTGCGGTTCTTCTTCTGTTGGTGCAGGGGTAAGGCTGTGGCCGGAAGGTCTCCGCCTGCGTCATCATCGGCAGCGATGGTAATCATCTTATCCAGGTCCAACTTTTGGTCATTGTGCTCGCACTTCAATTTGTGCTGGAGTAGTCCTCCCCTTTGCATACCTCCCAGAAAGCTAACATAGTTGTGCGATCGTCGATGTTCTCGCACTCGTTTCTTGTTTCTAACCACCGACAGAGGTACTCTCGGGAGATTTCGTTTTTCTTCTGTACACGGGCCTCCAGCTCACTGGCCGTGGATGGTCTCTTGTAGGTGCCCCTGAAGTGTCCCTCGAAGGCTATCTTTAGGTCAAACCAGAAAAAGATGGAGTTTTCCGGGAGATCACTGAGCCAAGTCCGGGTTGTACCAACAAGGTACAAATGGAGCATGCGGTAGGCCATGTTTGGGGTCCCTCCGGCAAAGATGACTGTGTTGAAGTAGTCGTCGATCCAGGTATCTGGCCTCTCTCTGCCATCATAATGCTTCATGTTTCCGGGTAGCTTGAGGTTCACGCCTTTCGGCGTTTTTTCCTCCCGGATCCTCTTCCCAAAACACTTTGGGCCAATGTAGCCGATCATGTATTCGTTGAGACGTTCCCGTGCGTCACGCGAGCTCCGCCTGTGCTCAGGGGACTATGAGCGGGAGTGTGACCTCCGGCCTCCACCTCCCCTACTAGGTGATGGTGACGGAAATCCGTGCGGGGGTCCGCGAGGCCTCTTGCTTCCGCTAACAGATTCTCCGTGTCCTTCCTGGCGGTGTTGGCTCCAGCTGTGGCGACTGCCTTCGCCATCATGGCGGCTGCCTTCGTCATTTCGCGATTTCCTGGGCTCAGGTGCATGTTCTTGATTCCGGCTCCTCTGGGGCTCAGGTGCGCGTTCTTCGTTCTGGCTCCTTCGAGGCTCAATGTTGTCGCGGATATTAATTCCGCCAGGCCCATGGGGTCTGGCGTTTCCGGCGGGACTTCGCTGACGAGGGCGCGGAGGCGCGTACTGGTTCCGGGGCGGTGATGGGTTGTGGTACTTGTCCTTGCCAGAGAACATCGCATCATTTCCCTTGTTTTATCCCCAGTGGGAGTATCCGAAGATATGGGTATCGGATTTGGGTGCTCCCTGGTCTTTTTTCTGCGCTCCGTTGATCCGGTTCGCGGCGTTCTTCTGCGATGTAGACACACATGCCTCCGGATTGGATTCCAACCTACGCGAACTATCCGCCTTACTTTGTTGCTTCATGGCCGTGGCAATGAGGTGCTCGATATCGGTCTCGTCATTGCTTTTGGCTAGGAGCTCCGTCACCATCTTCATGTTATCCTTTGGAGTTGCCAGAGGATTGGGGCGAGCTGCACTGTCAAAGTTGATGTTGCGAGGGTGGATAGCTTCTCTTCGCATCTGCTTCGCTTCCTCATGTGTTTCTTTGACTGTGGTCTTCCACTCTTCTGCAAGCTCTTTGGCCCTCAACATTGCTTCCTTCGCCTTGCGCTCGTTGCTTCTGGCCCGCTCGATTAGCCTTTCAGTTTCCATCTTGTCCTGAAGGACTGATGCTTTTGTAACCTTGACTATGTTCTCGGATTTCGCAAGGAGTTCCTTACGCTTAGCTTCAAGAGCTTCCGGATCCGCAACCACATCTGGGGTGATTGGGGTCGTCAGAAGTTCCGGCTGTTGAACGTGCTCTCCATGTTCTCTGGCTATCTCCACGAGCGTATCAGCTGCCATCCCTTCATAGAACTTTAGGCTCCGGTCCTGCGATGGCTCCGGCGTCTCACGAGTACGAACCCGCGGCGGTACCTCCGGCTGAGCTGGAGCCAGGATATTAGCGCCAGACGGATTCTTCCGCGGATCGTCATCCTCATCGTCATCAACTCCAGCCAGGGTCGCGAAGACCTGCTTTGGTGGAGATGATTCGCCATCCTCTTTCTCTGCTTCCTTTGGCTCCTTGCAGTACCTCTCGTACTCCAACGAAGCCATGGGTGAAACATCATATGAGAACGGGCTGAGGCTGTCGAGAATCGAGTCTTCATTGTCTTTGGCTCCTTCTTGGTGCTCGGAGTTGTTGTTATCTCCGGCATCCTGTGCCTGCATGGGTCCAGCGCCTTCCTCTGGAGGGGTGGATCCGGGTTTGTGCGTGAGGAAGTGCACGAAGGAGTGGCACCTTTGCTTCTCTAACACCTGGAAAACCCAGGCGGATCTGCATTGGTCTTCCACCAATGTTTCCTGCTCAGTGGCGGATTGGGTGGGTTTTGAAATTTCCAGATCTAAGGAGGAATCTTCCTTAGGAAGTTCCTGCATCTCAGATTGGATCTTCGCAGTTGCGTCCTGCTCAGTGGCGGTCGTAGCTGTGTTACTTACCGGTGTGTTTCCGTCTGAATCGACGGTCTCGCCGATGAAGATGTGTATCATGCCGATCGGGATGATGGAGAGCTTGACGGGTTCGGTCCTAGCCAGAATCCAACACTCGCCCTGAGGTACGATTAGAAAGTTGCTGGTGTACAAGACACACCCCACGGCGATGGTGTCGTCGACGCCTCCAAAGGTAGAACCCTCCCGGTTCCGGCCTCCAGACGCCGCTGGCCCGACGGTGGGCGCCAACTGGCGTTGCCTATTTGACGGTACCCCGGGGGAGGGATGCTCACGAAGAAGGGAAGAAGTAGGGGCCATTGGGCGAGAGTGGGGGACGGTGGTACGCGATTTACCCCTTCGAACACGTTGCACGATGGCAGGGCCTACTGCTGCTTGTCTGGAATTATCTGGGCGCTTTCGCATTGTTACAATGAGTTGTGGTTGTGCCTCTAGGGCTCCCGGGATCCGGCTTATAAATGCACCAGGATCTAGGGTTTCTACGGGGAGTCCTAGCTGGAATACAATCTTGCCTAACTACGAAACATTATATTGTTGTGCACGTCAAGGATCCGCCTTATACCTAATATGTTGTACTGGATCCGGCTACCTTTGATGGGCCATGCTAGATCCGACTCCAGGCGTATGTCGGTTGGGATCCGGCTCCTTGTTCCTGGGCCGGACTTCCTCCATCATGATCAACAGCAACTGGGCCGCCCGATGGGCCGCATGCCACCATTACCATCTATGGGTCACCCGGTCTTGCCGGATCTAGGTACTGTCGATGGTACATCCATGAAGTACACCCATAACATATACAAATAAAGCTCTACTCCAATTGTTTCAAATCACTCCCACTGGTACAATATCTTACCAAGTCTACTGAACTAGCATAAACAATTCAAACTTCGAAAGTGGGATACATAAGACATACCTCTTGTAGGTGGCTCCAAATTTCTCTTTCTTATGATGTGTTTCCTTCAAAACTCTTAGTAGATCTCTCTCATAAATAATATCAAGCAAAGAGGCATTAGAAAATTCAGCTGTTTCAAGAACAAAGATGCCAATTTCTATATAAATCCTACACTCAAAGGAGCCCTAAGAGTTTTCCATCTTTTAAAGGTTTTGAAACAATTTTCTATGGAAACTTGCAGGCATAGTAATTTATGATCTTTGGTTAACGGAACAAAAACTCATCAAGGAATTGTACATGTCCAAAAAAAAGTCCCGAGGAAAAGAGTCATGGTTTGGGATGTCTCATGTATGCTACTCCCTCTGTCCAAAATAACTTGCTCAAAAGAAATCCTGGAGAGTAGCATGCGAGATCATGTTAAACATTTATTTGATACGTGAAAGGGATTATTGATTACAATGGTTATAATCTCATATTTCATGGTTATGATGTTGCTGATTGGCAAGGGGATTCAAATGACCGGAGATCTACTTTAGGTTATATGGAGTACTTACTTTGGCAGGAGGTGCTATTTCTTGGTGTAGCAGGAAACAGGACCCGGCTGCTCTTTTGTCCATGGAAGCTGAATATATTGTTGGTGTGAGGTAGTGAAGGCAGGTGTATGGCTAAGGGAATTTCTTGCTTCGCTTAAGGTCATGGAAAGTGCATCACAACCTGTCACTATTTTCTTTAATACAACATCTATCAAGGTATCCAAATATCCCAAATTTCATACGGAGTAGCAAAAATAAACACATTGAGACAAAGGCATCATTATATTCGTGATGTTACAAATAGGCTCAAGTTCATCCGTTCGGATTATGTTCCCAGTACAAACCAGGACTTGGAAATACATATCATGTGTTAAGAAGTAACAAAACTAATCACAAATATTAAGTTATAAAAAATATTTAAACACACTGCTCCTTTGCCATTGCAAGGTTCCCGTTAGATGGAACAATATTATTTAAGTATAATAGTGTCAGTGACATGTAATCAGACTCATAGCCATTTAAACATGTTCTAGGAACACTTCCCTGATCAGATGCAATTTACACACAAATTGATATCTTAGCTGCCACGGTAAGTGGTAAAGGAGAAAGGAGAATGCAGCAAAGGAACATGGAAATGCTCGGTCGTCTGACTCTTTTTTATCTCAAATATGATGCTCACATAAGGGAAGAACCCTGACGGTGCATACTTGGAGGTATTGAAACTTATGCGGTAGAAACCAGGAGCCACATTGTCGACGATGTCCATCAGTTGACCGCTGCGTCCATCATTGTTTGTAATTGAAGATCCTAGCATTGTCCATCCGTTGAAATCTTTGTTCTCGAATGACGGGGGACTTGACACAGCCTTCCACATCTCCAGGTGAACTTCAATTCCAGATGCTGGTGATCCAAGAGCAGTGTCCAACACATGGGTTGTGATAGGAGGGCGTGTCCGGTTCGAACTACCTGTAGTTTGAGAAGCTTTATTGGCAGAAGGCTGGGGTAAAGGTCCAAGGTGTGCTCCAATAATCCGCATGCGGTCTTTTGAAAGTTTCAATAAAAAAATTAAGAAGGTAAAATTACCAGAAGTTGCACAGATATAAAAAAATACTATCAATATGTTCCACTTCCACAAACGCACAAGAAAACGTGCATAGCAATTTGGCTAATTATGGAAAAATAGAGTGCGAACAATTGTACTGCAAAAACAGCTGCCAAGATGGATAAAAAAGACAAAGCCCCAGAATGAGAAAATCCAGGCCATACAACTGTCTTTCCAGCATATGCTCATTCAGCAATATGAACTATATCCGTGACGTTTCAACACAGTTATCTTCAAGACGATGTTTAGAATGGAAGTTAAATTGTTTACTTCATTTTGACTCTAGTTTCTATTTGTCTAGATGTAATTGAGTTGCATTCAGATTAATAAATGGAGAACTCTTTAAAACTGCCGGCTGATGGATTAGCTGGCTCGTGTTTTTCTCTCGACTGCCCTCCTCCACCCTGCTGCTCCTCCTCTATCTACTGCTCCTCTGGCTGCTACGACAGGCGACAGCCACCCCTTCGCGGCTTCGCCTACTACTCCAGCTGTTGCAGCCCCGTTCCTCCACCTACTCCTCCGTCTGCTGCGGCCGATCGCCCTGCTCCTCCGCCTACTACTCTGGCTGCTACGGCCGCTGCTACTCCGTCGTCCTCGTCGGGTGCTCCTCCTGTGCCGCCACGCGTGAAGGACAGCGAGCTCACCATGGATGACATGGACCACCATGGATTATACTTGTTTGTGCAGCCATGGACGCTCGAGGGGAGAACTCCGATCAGGTCAGGGAAGTTGGGTGGAGAGAGGACAGGCTCCAGCAAGTCCGATTCATTGCCAGCAAGCTCGTGGGCGAAGGGCTAGATGATGGTGGAGGTCAGTTTTTTTGGGATATTTTCAATGTTGCAAAAGGTGTTTCTGATTTCAATGAACGACTATTGATTTTGTTGTTTAAGCATGGGTAAAATGCTACAATGATTTGTGTGCGCATGCTACAGAGAGATTTCTCCAAGGCTGCATACGTGTTTCTGTTATGTTGGAAGAGTTGGGCACAAATGTTGCATGTATTGGTTTTCTTGTTGTAAACATCGACACGCTTTACCGACGTTTTGTTCTGAACAACAAGGATTTGTTGCATCCAATATTTCTTTTTGCTACATTTGTGTGTCCAAAATGTTACTACATTTTTTGCTACACTTCGCAAAGTTTTTAAGATTCACGGGAAAATACTGCAAAATGGTGTTTGCGTTTCTGAAAAATTACACAGAAAAAAATTTGTTCAGCATTTTTTTGCAGCAATGATCAGGGTCCACCCACGCATGTGAAAGCAACATGGCAGCCAAACTGCGTGATGCTTCAGCAACCTTGACTCCTAGTGCTAGAACCACAGTAAGCAAAGTTCTTGTATGTGATAATTGCAGGAGTAGACCTTTATTTAGTATTCATAAATACAAGTCAGTATATTATGTTTGCAAAGTTCGTATACCAACCTATCGGGGGCTTGCTCCAAAAGAAAACCTATGAGGGGCTTGCTATAGAAAAACCTATGGGAGGCAACCATATTTCCAGATCAAAGTAGAAAGATTAGATAACATCAAACACGAGCCTTTTTTAATGCCCGTAGCACCACCGTATGGAAAAAAACAAAAACGCATAGTAGAACTGTTAACTCAATTTTACTGGTCACGAAAATGATTTCCAGGCTTGGTAGCATTTAACAGATAGACCAATAAGACTACCATTGAAAGAAAACCCAAGCCTCTTGAGGACAATTTCTTTGAACTAAATGATACATAACCAAGAAAAGGCACAAGTAAGTGGAGAAAAAAGTAGAATTTGTTACCACATACTGTGTCAATAGATATAATTGATCAATACCTGCTGCTTTATCCGGTTGGCTAATATGGCCTTCAGCTGAAGTAGTGGGAGCAGCAGCCTCTGACGAGAAAAGCTTTGCAAGGCGCAGCTCAGTGATCTTCAGCTCTTCATGTGCCGCGCCCTCTAGTTCAACAATTGGCCTATTTGAATAACGCCTCTGAAAAACAGAAGGAGCATGCTAAGATAACTCTAAGGCTGTTACAGAAATAGGAAGGAAAAAAAGTCGCATCAAAGCTTTCTAGTAGTACGATTTGGGGATCACGTCATAGCATGTAAATGCACTGTATCAAGGATAACTCAACATTATGTACCCCTACCGGTGTAAAAATGCCAAATGAGCGACATAATTTAGTTTCAGTACAAGAATCCTGATTCACATAGGAAGGGCACTACTATAAATTAAGAACAAGCAGTACTTCCATGATTCTGATTTTGCTGGTATTCCACGGATGACAATACCACAGTACTTGAGAGAGAGAGGACTAAAAGCAAAGTGTTCAGCACAAACAAGCCTCATTGCTGCTAGAAGAATTGTTGAAATGACCCAAACAGGCATATATGCGTCAATTACAGGAGTATTAGAATTTAGGATGGACATATGCAGACCTTAAGCTCAGCTAAGACCTCAGGGGCAGTCCTCCCAGACGCGCATATCATGAACACGAAACCAAACTTGTCCCTGTATCTGGCGTTCCACTCGGCCAGCTCCTGTAACAGCTCGAACAAACGGAATTGAGCCCACAAATCAGATCACAGAGGCAAGGGACGCAGCGAACAAGGCGTGTCACCTGCGCGGTCGAATCAGTGGCTGAGGAAATCGCTGCCGACTGCTCCTCCTTGCTCCACCTGCAGGCAGCGACTGAAGATCAGCGACAGCAAGAAGCGAACTGAAACGAGTGAGCGCAACAGAAGTAATTAAGAGTAAGGAAACCGACTTGGAGACGGAGGGAGAGGTGGTGCCGATGGCCGGGTGCGCGGCGAAGGCCTCCAGCCATCCATTCACGTCGACCTTGATTCGTTGGCGATGGCACGCGCGTGAGCAGGAAGGATCAGTACGGGAAGTGAGGTGGATCGGGACGGGAGGAAGGGGAGCGCGGGGGAGAGAGACTCGGCGATCGAGGGCTACCTACCTCGTTGAGCCAGATGCGGCGGGCGGCGAGGAGCGCGTCGGCGAGGGAGGCGAAGGGGGAGGCGGCGGCCAGCGCGGCCGCGAAACGGCGGCTACCGTTCACGCGCAGCACATCCTCCACAGCCAGCGGCCTCAACGTCGCCATCTTCGCTGGTGGCTTGCTGGACTGCGCAAAACTCCACAAGGAGGCTCGGGATCCGGAGACGGTACAGTCCAAGATTTTGCTTTGGTAGGGACTGTGGAGTGGGGAAAGAAGAAGATGATGATCCACAAGAGAAAATGTGGTTCAGCTAAAAAAAAAAAGAGATTTGCTATAACTAATTTTATGTTCAGTTAAGTTTATACCATTTGATTTGCATCGTGATGTTTATTCTAATTATAAGTTGCAATCGAAATTTGATGACATCATCTGACTGAGAACGAGAAACAGGCATACCCAAAAAAATTTGAGAAAATTTGGTATTTGGTTACCAAAATACACCGCTCCATTGTGTCTTTGCTAGGCACCATTACTATTTTATTATTTTATGATACATTTGCCAGAACACGTCACATGTTTAAAAAAGAAAAAATGCATTTTTGGCTGGGATGACCATGCTATGACGGGTTTTGAAGAAAAAAGTGCACAAATTTCCGTTTTTGAGTGTTTTGGTAGATGTGTCACAAAATTGTAATGGTACTGGCAAGACACAATCGAACGGTGTATTTTGGCAAACGCCAGAAAATAACGGTGTCTTGTAACATTTTTTTCCAAAAAGATGTGGCTTAATTTTGTTCCTAGGTTTTTTTTTACCTCAATGTTCATACTGAGTCGGCACACTTACAAATTTCAAAAGAGTGTGAGCAAAATTCATGGACAAATGAATAAGAAAATATCATAAAATCATGTTTACAAGTTGCAAATTTAAATATCAAAGAAAAACAGTTAGTTCACTGGGTGTAGTTTAATGAGCACGCAAAATTTCAAGTTCTGATCCAAAATTATTTAGGAGATCCAAAAAAAAAGTTAAATACATTGATGAATAGTATTGCATCCGTTTCGATGAATACGACGCATGCGTTTTTTAAGACGAACTTTGATCGAAAAAATTGAGCAACGAAATCTTAACTATATTGTACCTAATTAGTATCGTTGGATTCATATTGAAAAACACTTTCTAATGGTGATAATTTTACGCCAATAATTTTTATGTATTTGAAGTAATTATTGGTTAAAGAAAAAACATCGAAAATAAGGGTGCATTGTTCATTGAAATGGATGGGGTATCAAGCTGTAGATGGTACTATCCATTGTAGAATTTGTCTTTTACATAGCTACAAAATGAATGAGTTCAAACTTGAAATACTGCATGTTTCTAGAACATCACATTCCTTTTTTTAGGGAAGAACATCACATTCCCAAAACACCGTATTATATTATTATTTTTAAGAAACAAGCTGTAGATATACACCAAGTTATTGCTTGGTGTTCATGGGGTATTTGCTCTAACCAAATATGACCAATTTGTCGTATGAAGAAATATTGCTTGGATACATTTTGTTATGGCATTAGTTGTAAATCTTTCTTCATTTTTACTAATGATCATCTTTGTAATGAAATTTTACATGCTGTAAGAGACTATACAACCATTTGCATATTTTCTGCAGAGACTCTAGCCATGATGGTGCCGCTAGGAGAGCCAGACTGAGAATGTACTCCATGCATGGTTCCACAATTCTTAGTCGTTATTTTATTTTAAAACTTTGTTTCAAAATTCTTATCACAGTTTCAGTTCAAAATGAACTAAAACCACATCAAGATTTATGAAACAGAGCGAGTTGATAAGCAACATGAATATCACTATATCAGGGCGAAATGAGTAGGACAAAGGATGCAAACCAGAGACAGCATAAACCCACAAATAGGTCTTATAAAAATCAGCTCAGTGCAATTTTTAGGTCAGACTAACAAGTTTTAGTTTTGATACAATGTGGGGTTGAAGATTTACTCTACATCCTTAGCAGCGGCAGCAGTTTGTCTTGTCAGAAATGAGGTATGAGGTACACTTTCCGTGCAAATTTTGAAATGGCAACCTAACAGGTGGAGATCAACGCTATAAAAACGGTATTTGCAAAATTTTGAAATGGCAACCTAACAGGTGGAGAAAATGTGGTTCAGCTAAAAGAAAAATTGGAGAAAATTTGGTATTCTGACGTTTACCAAAACACCGATCGTGTCAGGTACGATTACAATTTTATAACACATTTGCCAGAACACATCACATGTTTTAAAAAAAAAACACTTTTGACTGGGATGACCATGCTATGCTAGTTTTGAAGAAAAAATTGCAAAACTTTCTGGTTTCTGAACAGATGGTGTGTTTTGGTAGATGTGTCACAAAATTGCAATGGTACTCGGAAGACATAATCGAACGGTGTGTTTTGGCAACGCTAGAAAATAGCGGTATCCTGTAACAATTTTTTCCAAAAAGATGTTTAATTTTCTTCCTAGTTTTTTTAACTCAATGTTCATACTGAGTCAACACACTTACAAATTTCAAAAGAGTGTGAGCAAAATTCATGGAGAAATGAATAATAAGATATCATAAAATCATAATTACAAGTTCCAAATAAATATCAAAGAAAAAACAGTTAGTTCACTTCGTGTAGTTTAGTTAGCACGCAAAATTTCAAGTTCAGATTCAAAATCATTTAGGAGATCCAAAAAAGTTAAAAACATTGATGAATAGTATTACATCTGTTTTGATGAATAATGCGCATGTGTATTTCAAGACAAACGTTGACCGAAAAAATTGAGCAACAAAATCTTGATTATATTGTACCTAATTAGTATCGTTGGATTCATATTGAAAAACACTTTCTAATGGTGATAATTTTACACCAACATTTTTTATGTATTTAAAGTAATTCTTAATTAAAGAAAAAACATGAAAAATAAATGTGACTTATTCATTGGAATGGATGGGGTATCAAGCAGTAGATGGTACTATCCATTGTACAATTATTCTTTTACATAGATACAAAATGAATTAGTTTAGTTCAAACTTGAAATATTGCATGTTTCTAGAACATCAAATTCCTAACACGCCTGTAATTTTTATGTATATTTTAATAAACAAGTTGTAGATATACACCAAGTTCTTGCTTGGTGTTCGTGGGGTATTTGCTCTAACCAAATATGACCTATTTGTCCAATAAAGAAATACATCTGGATACCTTTTTTATGACATTAGTTGTAAATTTTTCTTTTTTTTACGAATGATCATCTTTGTAATGAAATTTTACATGCCGTCATGTTGTAAGAGAATGTACAACTATTTGCATATTTTAGGCTCTAGCCATGATGGTGCCGCTAGGATAGCTAGACTAAGAATGTACTAGCTAATGCCCGTGCGTTGCCACGGAACATCACCAGTTTGCGAATTTTTAGACCCTCTTATTTATCATCCATCCTTTCTCCTGCTCTTGCTTTTCTTCCTATCGTTCCTACACATTATTCCACTTTGTTTCCGTAAGCATATAATCTGAAAGTTTGTTATGCATGTGATGCTCAAATAAGTGAAACATCAATGGTAGTAAAATAGATATATTTTTAATTAAATTTAGCTTGTATTAGGTAACGAGAGTTAATTTAACATATCCCATGGAAAATTTCATTATTTAGCATATCTATGCAAACATTGTCCAGGGAAATTACACCAAAAAGATTATCATCTATTTATATATGTAATTCTCTCTACACCATTGATAAACCCATCACCCCCTCCGTATTCCTCAATAGTATGCACCAGTAGCACCGAAAAAGCTCGCCACCACCTGACCACCAAAATTTCGATATCTCTGAAATTTTCTCTCGATGAACATATTTTTTCTCAGCTTTAGGGTTTGATTTTGACAAGGATCAGTAAGCGTGCGTTTGGTTCATGACTTCATAGGGATGGGATGGATCATCCCTGTTTATTTGGATGGGATGGGACCATCCATGTTTCCGTTTGGTTGATGGATATAAGGTGGATGGGATGAAGTGTCTTTAGATTAAATGATCACACCAGATCATTAGCATGCAGTTAATCAGGCGTTAATTGATCTCATCTCCTTCTACGGTCGAGGCTAATAGGAACGTCCCAGCCTTTGCTAGCGGCGACCTCACCGGTGTTCCTCAGTGCCCTCCACGCTCACCAGATCCAGGTACCGGAGCTCCTGCGCCGGCGGCCTTCCCACGCTGCCACGATGCGCTAGGTGGCGGGCCTCGCCGGCGGCGTTCCCATGCCGCCATGAGCGCGAGGTGGCGGGCCTTGTCGGCGGCCTTCCCACGCCGCCACGACGCGCGAGGTGGCGGGCCTCGCCGG
Organism: Lolium multiflorum; assembly: GCA_030979885.1. Classification (NCBI taxonomy): domain Eukaryota; kingdom Viridiplantae; phylum Streptophyta; class Magnoliopsida; order Poales; family Poaceae; genus Lolium; species Lolium multiflorum. The sequence goes on from CM061750.1 coordinate 284,794,242, forward strand.
CGGCGTTCCCATGCCGCCATGAGCGCGAGGTGGCGGGCCTTGTCGGCGGCCTTCCCACGCCGCCACGACGCGCGAGGTGGCGGGCCTCGCTGGCGGGCGGTGGCCTTCCCACGCCACGAAAGGGGCTGGCGGTAGTTCCTGCTCCCAGGAGCGTTGCTGGTCAGCGTCGACGATGGAGATCTCCGATGGGGCAGCGACGGTGAGCTCCAATGGGTCGACGAGGAAGAGCTCCGATGGGGTAGCGGCTGTGAGATCTGATTAGCGCTAGGAAGAGATTATTAAGCGATCCACAAATTAGAAAAAGGTGGATGAGGAGGTTCGGCCAATTTTGAGGGATCGCTTGAGTCGGCATCTTTGAGGTATATTTTGTTAGGTGGATGGTACCATCCATCTTAATTTACAACCAAACACATCCAAAATTAGGACCATCCCATCCCATCCCTCCTTTGGTCTGGAACCAAACGCACGCTAAGTTTAGGTAAGTTTAGGGTGCAAAGGACAGGGATTTCAACTTCATGGTTTGATCCACCAAACCTCTATAAATTCAAGGTTTAAAATGTACCTTTTTTCCTTTTATTTTAAAACTTTGTTCCATAGTTCTTATCACAGTTTCAGTTCAAAATGAACTAAAACCATATCAAGATTTATGTAACAGAACGAGTATAAGAAGCAAAATTGAATATCATGGCAAAATGAGTTAGGCAAGGGATGCAAGCTAGAGCCAGCATAAACCCGCAAATAGGTGTTATCAAAATCAGCTCAGTGCAATTTTTAGCTCAGACTAACATATGATTTACTTTTGATATAATAATTGTATGTGGGCTTGTAGGTTTTCTCTTCATCCTTAGCAGAACAGCACTTTGTCTTGTCAGAAAAGGGGTACAGTACTAAACTTTCCGTGCAAATTTTGAAATGGCAACCTAATAGGTGGAGCTCAACGGTATAAAAACGATACTAGCAAAATTTAAGCATGGTCTGAAGAAATCCTAAAGTGCATGCTTGAACGCTCACCAAATTGGTCACGTAAAAGTTACAGTGAAGATTACAAAGCATGAACATGAGAAGATTTATGCGAACATGTATTTTCTCCAGGCGAGGAACCTCATCATCCTGAGAGAACAGTAGCACGAAAATTATAGCCGTAATGCACATATCCCCGGCGAGGCGGAAAGTGATCGTTAGGAAGAGTCATAAGACTCATCCAGGTAAATGAAGAATATTTATTTTAAAAGTTCTCCAAAAAAGACGATCCCTCCAACTCCCATAACCTGTCGTCAATCAGAGAGGCAGAGTTTTCCCCTTACGAAAGATTACAGAGGCCCCGGGAAGGTGCCGTTTTCCCGTTGCTCATTCCAACGGTCAACCTGCAGTCAAACGCAATATTGCCGATGGTCAACTCTCAAAAGCCCAAATGTTATTTAGGCATGACAAACTAGTGTTACATTGCGACCAGATGCATATACAACTAAGAAGTGGCAGATTCAATCATGCTTATACATTTCCATGTGAAACTGATAATTAATGTACAAAAAAATATGCATATGGTAAAAAGATGGCATGTTGACAAGGCCAGTAGCTCACAATGCATAGCAGTGGTAGTGACTAAATTCTATCTAGCTCATGTAGACTGGTTTATACGGAAACCAGGAAAAAAAGCTTCAGGGTTTACAATTTTGTGTTGTTATAAACTAAATTATCAGAAGCAACAGTTAGCAGGATAAATTATTCTAGAAAATAGAGCTGCTGAATTTTCATTCACCAGGCAAACGATTTGACACTTAAAAATGAATCACAAGTTCAAGGATCCAAAGGTATTCATCTTTTTTGGAAGAACTAGCATATCCAGCTTAATAAACCCACACTGCATGCAGACCAAAGGTCAGTGAATACCACATTCATACCAATAGTAATCTTTAATAAACTGCATGTAGCAATAACACTGAAGAAGCTTATTTTGGCCTCTTCAAAATTTATCTATATAAAAACATTACTGGCAGTGCTGCCCGAATACCACATTCATACCAATAGTAATCTTTAATAAACTGCATGTAGCAATAACACTGCAGAAGCTTATTTTGGCCTCTTCCAAATTTATCTATATAAAAACATTAATAGCGGTGCTGCCAAGGGCAACAATTATCATCACATGAAGAGCATACACAACAAGCTAAATCATGGAAGTTGCACAAAACTACTTTGCTAATCTCAAGTTATCAATACCGAAAGGAAACTTTATGGACAGTGTGAAAGCAGGAAATGCATACCCATTCACCAGGGCAAAGAGACCGGTAGTATTTTGCGAACTTGTCACATTCAGGGGCATCATCTCCTTTCGCAGCAACACACCTGATTAAGAAAAAGTTACTGAGAATGCCTGCACGTAAACCAGTATACCTCTCAACTCTGAAAGCAATAGTCATACCTATGATACTCAACATAGCGTGTGAAACAGTGCCTTGATTGATTAGTTGTTGGGAAACGGAAATCTGCTGGTGCTGTCTCAATCTGTATAATGAAACATGCTCAGTAATTGGCACCAATAACATGAACTGTTATTTTACCATTAGTTTTTCATGGTATCAAACCTTGATTTCTGCTTTCTCTTCAGCCTCTTCCTCCTCAGAAGTCTCGGTTGCTTCCTCTGCTGCAGTGTTGGTTTCCTCTGCTTCTGGCTTGTCAACATCATCTTGCACAGATGTTTCACTCTTATCTTCTACAGCAGCTGGGGTCTCATCAGCTGGAGGGGCTTCATCATTTGATGAAGGGACAGCTTCAACCTCAGTAGCAATCTCAGTTTTCTTCTCAGCTGCTTTTTCAGCTGGAACCTCTTGTGGTGGGAGTGAATATTCCTGCAAATGGAGGTCAAGTTTAAAACACAGTTTCTGGACCTCAAAAGACTAACCTCTTGTATTAAGTATATATACTTAATACAGACAAACCAACGTACAAAACATATACTTAATAGATCATTATTTACGATTTAAGCAGACAAAGAAAGAAATCAAATCCAGCATTTAACATGAGAATTATTCTAATTCTATCATGCAAGCACATGGTGCATAACTTTGAGAAGGGACACACACACACACGTACCTAAGTTCTACTTATCATGGCCTACTGTACATTGCCTAGCCAAATATAATAGTTGACAGAAAGCCTTACTCCAAATTCTTTACATGTGTTGAACACCAAGTACTGCATAGTTTCTAAGAAAATTGCATTTACATTCTTGCAATTCTTCATGCAATTCTTCATGTACTACGTAACTCGTACATGCAAATCCACAGAACTACCTTTCTTTTGTGAAACAAGCCATATAGCTAAGTCATCACTAACACCTATAAAATCACAAGCTATTTCAGCTTTTTCACTAAGTGGTACGAAAATGTCACAGAAACTGAAAAAACAAATAAAACTGCAAAGTAGCTTAAAGCAGTTGTCTACCACCAATATAAGCACATCTAGAACGATATATAATGCAGTATACAAAACCAAGCAAAAGCACTAACTTCCAAAAAGAACCTTATGACACACCAGAAGCTCTGCGTAATGAACTAATGATGAATATACATACATCAAGCTATCAAATTGTGGCAATGAAAAATGCTTCACTCTCTGCTCAGGATGATTTCATACGAGCACTACCAACAAAAACATAAAGTGAACTATTCGAATAAAGATCCTGGTTCACATTCACAAAGCAACTGGGTAACTGACCCTAGGAGTATTGCGAAAACAATTTATATCATCTACTGAAGTTCCAACTACTTAGATTTTTTCTCTTTTAACAAGGATCACGGCAAATGGCAGTGATCCTAACTGGTGGGTTCAGTTTGCCCTATTTATGATTAGGACAACCAATTAGGCTGAGGCTTGCAAATAAGAGATCACATATTTAGAAACTTCGCCCGTAATATCTAATATATACAAAGAAGTCCTAATTGTTTTGGAACATTCTAGTAGCACCATCAAAATTATAATTCTGCAAAAATCCCAACCCATCTAGAATCTTGAAAATAAGTATGAGCTCCTACTTCTCATTTACAACAAATCCTTCAAACAATTTTCAATTTCTCCAGCCTCAAATAGACCCGACTACTCAAACCCCTGCACAAATCACACCATCGGCCCAGTTCACTAAAAAAAATTGATCCCCAAACAACCCAACTACACCAAGAACAGCATGGCAAATGTAAAATTCACATCCACGGGCACTTAGCACGAGCCAATTACTGGTTTATCCTGACCAAGAGAGACCAGGGGCATGAACTACTAATTATTCCACTTCGAATCCTGACAATTTACGCGTAAAGGCTCCTACACTCGCAAGTACATCGACCAAATGAGACAACAACTCCTCATCTCGGAATCCGCGAAATACAAACAACATCTGTTACCCAGCCAAAGCCTCAACCGCTGAACAGCAACCCCTAGACCCCGACGGCGAGAACCCATCAGACAACCGCAGATCTGGAGGCGCCCGCTGGATCTACCTACCCTGCCGGGTCGAGAAGTCTAGATCGGGAGCTGCTCTGTACAAGAGGATACGGGGTAGCGGGTGTTCCGGTTGTGCTTACCTCGGCGAGGGTCGGGGCCTTGGCTTCGCCTGCCATGGTCTGGGTGGTAGCCTGGAAGCTTCTAGAGATGGCGGCTGCGAGAGAGTGGGCGAGGGAGACCAGCAAACACGATACAAGAAGAGGATGGAGATTTCCGTGATGGCTTAACGGGCCGGGCTGTAATATCGGCCGTACGAGCTGGCGGGTTCCTCGTTTAGAGCGACCGACCGTCTGGGCGGCCTGAAGCGGATGATTCATGGGCCGGTCCAATGCGGCCCAACAAATAGGTTACTGCGTTTTTTTCTTTTTTCTTTCTGCTTAAATTTTAAAAATTGTTTAAAATTTAAAATCGTTCAATTTTAAAATATTTCAAATTTGAAACAATAAATAAAAATGTTCAAACTTGGAAAAAGAATCCAATTCGAAAAAACAAAACAAAATTGTTCAAATTAAAAATTGTTCATAAATGAACAATGTTCAAAATATTAAAAAGTTCAAAAAACTAAGCAAGAAAACTGAAAACCCAGCAATAAAATCGAATAAACAGGAGAAGAACAATGGAAAACCAGCGGAAAAAACACCCGAAACATCCCACCCTCGCTATTGGGCCCAATGTTCAAGAAATCGTTAATCGTTAACATATCGGTCAACCCCAATATGGAGATTAATCGCTTATCGGCCAATAAATCGATTTTATCGGTCGGCCATTTATCGGCATTTTTTCTTGTAAATCAAAATTTTTGGCACTAAATTTCTTTAATATGCTATGTAAAAACAATATTGGAGCATTGAAAAGAAATATTACCTTGATCCCTTGCATTTGAAAGAATAAAAATGGAAATTTTTAGATAATGCACAGTTCTACAAAACTATATAGTGAATATCGACTTCTAGACGGGATTTCAGCGAAATTTCAGCGAAAATCGGGCAAAATATCGGCTATCACACTGAAAATCGCCGCAATATCGGCGACGGTGATAAATCAACCGATATGCCAAAATCTTATCGGCTACCACCCGATTCACGATTAATCGGCCGATAAATCGGTACCTCACCAAGCTAGCACCTTATGCGGGTTGTGCCCTAGTGGGCGGTGAATAGGGAATGGGGGGTTCATCGGCTTTTCGTGTACACCAACCAGGTCAGCGCGTACTGCGTGTCGCACACCCTGCCTGGGGTACGGACCAGCCCAATTGGGTGTTGGCCTTTTTTAATCATGTTTTTCTATTATGTTTCGTTTTTTTCCTTTATGTTTCTTTTTCTTTTATGTTTTCCTTTTATTTTTAACAATTAAAAATGTTAAATTGGACTTCTGCCACCTCTAGGGTCTCCCATTAGATTAAAAACTTCTTTAGCATAATATATCCACCATATGTCCATATGGTAATGAAGATCTAGAGCCAATTGGACTCCATGAGGAATCAAAAGAGCTACCATGATTAATGTATCCACCATATGGTAATGAAGACTAGATCCAATTGGACTCCACGAGGAATCAAAAGCGCTACCATGATTAATGTGCTTGATTTATCGCTATACCACAACGCTTGTCCCAGAAGAGTGCTACCATCATGATATTTCATCACCAAGGTTGAGGTACCATGATGTGCATCATCATCAAAATTGATTTCCGGAACTCCCATCGATCTCTAGTCTCTGCCTCTAGGGCCCAATGAACTAAGTCGATGATCAATTGGCCTTTGTTGCCATCGAGTTTCTTTTTGATCAGATTGACCAGCAGCCACATAGAATCACACAAGCTTCATCCCTTGTGGACTTTGTACCATAAACCAAATCAGTTTTCCATGCATGATCTAGGCCGGGTGAAGTTCAAGGATTCTGATGTGCACTGCTTTCTTTAGTTCTTGTCAAAATATACGTACCTAGGTGCACACACAGAGTCCCTGGAATATGGTCTCCTGCTCCACACCGCAAGTCTTGTAGAATGCAAGTTCCTCCATGTGTCTCATTTTAAGCTCTTGTCTGCACGGAATATGCTCATTGATCACCCTACCACCAGAAAGAACGAAATTTGGTTGGCAATTCTAACTTCCATAAAATCGTCCACCGCTTGTGAGAGCTTGACACATGCTCAATTTGTTGGGAAGATTAATCCATTGCTTTGTAACATGAACGTGTAAAACATCCGTTTTTCTCTAGCGCCCATGCCCATAAATCACCGTTAGACTACTCATAGTGGGAGTAACTTCAATAGTAACTAAGTATCCAACTCACCAAATTTGCTTATGTGGCAGTGAGTTAATGAGGAGAGAGGAGGATAGAGTAACATAGCTAGTTACTCTAACATCACATTTCCCAAGATACTATCAGTCTACAAGCTAATTAATAAAGACATCTATGATACTACTTTGATGTTACTAACCACTATGAAGGTAGTAACATAGAGTAGTAAGTGCATGTTACTACTCTTTGTTATTTCTCACTATGACTAGTCTTAAGCCTTCCCAAAAGGTATGTGGTCTCTCGTCCCTCTTTTTGTTTGTCGAATCTTTTCCTTTTTTCAAAGCCTTCTTTTCTTTCTTAAGTCTTTTTTTCCTTTTCAAATCACGTGACAGTCTTAAATTCCATGTTTACACCTCATCAAAGTTACATCCCTCGAATTTTGTGAAGCGTCAACACAAAAATAGTCATGCATCTAAAGGTATAATTGCTGCATACTCATGGAGCAATTCTAGCCTATCCACGATATGCCATGCGTCGTATAAGGGCTGGGCGTCGGCCTCATTTTTCCTCCAGCAGTTGGGCCACGTGGCGTCGCGTGATTGGCTCAGCTGAGGGAGAGGAAAGAAATATCACAAACAGGGAAAAAAAGGTGCGGCCACCCACCAAACCCCATCGCGTTCAGCCGCCGCCACCGGGCTTCTCGACTTCTCCTCCCTTCCCCTCGTCTCCATCCCCGCCGCCGGGCGACCTCACGCCTCCAGCCGCACCCTCCCCAATCCCTCTCCCTCACGTGTGTGTCAATCGGCGATGCTCCATCTCCTTCCCCACTCTTCCTTGCCGGTAGGAGGAAGATGACGCGGGAGCAGCACCTTCTCCGCCGGCGACGCTCCATCTCCGCCGCCGCCTCGTCTTCTCGTCGAGATCGCCGAGCCGCGGTCCTGGCCAACCGCCGCCTCGCCACTCGACCAGCAGCACGCCATGGTATGGAACAAAGGAGGAGCAGGTATGTGCGCCGCCGCGCCGTCCTTGTCCCCCGGCGGCCGGGGCATCAATCGGCACGCAGAGGCACAGGGACAAGAGGAGGAGACCCGCGTCCTCGTCCCCGGGTGACCGGCCCGCGTCCTCATCCCCAGGGGACCGGCTCGCTGGTAGAAGAGGATCTGTGCGGGGAGGACGAGGTCAGGGCGGCGCTGCACTCTCGGGAAGAAGATGCAGTATCGAGTCTTCTTTTTCTTGAGCAGAGCAATCTATCAATAGGAAGTAACTGCTGCAGGTTCGGCTTCCAATTCTATGTCTTTTTTCTGAAGTCTTGTTTTTCTGTCACAGGGCCCTAGAAAACTGATGCCCATTCCCTCTATTTTTCATCTTAGTGTGAACCAGATGAATCAGACGTATCCTGTCGCTAGGAATTTGCTTGAGATTCTACACGAAAGGAGCATATATGAGATTGGTAGATTGTGCTACGAAGATTGATCCCGAACAGCTTGTGGGTATGTTTATTTTTATCCATTTTGATTCCAAACTAGCTATTTGTTGTTCTCTTCACCCTAACACGAATAACTTTTTTTCTTTTGATATAGATGTCAATGGCACAATTGCTGCAATCTCTGATATTTCGGTTTACACTTTACCAGGAAGGATTCAACATTTAGCGATAAGAGACGTAATCCTGTCTGATCAAAGGTTGGCTATCATTGATTCTCGTGTCTTTCCAATCGGAGTGCTGCTGCTTTTCCATGTCCTCTCACCTGTGCGGCGGCAGGGAAGGTTAAAAACTGTTGCTCGGAGTGGGCGGTTCATCAGGAGTGAAGATGATGGTGGCAGTGGAGGAAAAGAAATGGCAGGGGTGGCAGCTACAAGGTAGAGGTTGTTTCTAAGTTGTTCGTCATGGTGTTAGTTTTCCCCTAATTCTATCATGTATATCTCCTATTTCTAATTGGAGGGATTATGGCTGGTGAGCCTTTGATGACAAGGCAAAAAAAATTATCCTTTTTCTCTTCTGGTTGTTCCTTTTCGGTAGGAGGAAGATAAATCTGGAAGCCATTTTGCCGCTGAAAGATCAGATGAACCATGTATATTTGGTGAGGTGCTCAAATCAATTCTGAAATTTTATTTGCTAAATTTTACATGCTGCGATATTGGTCTGTGACAACTCTTAATTATCGTGAGGGTGATGACGCAGGATAATCCTCCTGATTCGTAGGGTTGCAGCCATCGACAGAGATGAAGGTTTCCAGGAGACTTTGGCTGAGAAGCAGCAGTGGGAGGGGTTGAGCTATTATTGAGAGGAAAGAGTGGTAATTTTAGGCCAGATCTTAAAGTTGATATTAGACTAGCTAGCTCCACCTCTTCTATTTTTTTTTATTATGCTTGTGTTGATTTTGTTGGCATTCGGCTAGCTAACTACTCTGTTTCTGTACCTATATAGGTAGATTGTGTTGATTTTGCTAGCATTAGCCATCGATAGAGATCAAGGTTCCCAGATTTCGTCCGAGAGGCAGCAGCGGGAGGGTCGAGCTATTGTTCAGATGAAAGAGTGGTAATTTTATGTCAGATCTTAAAGTTGGCAGTAGACTGGTTAGCTCCACCTCTTTTATTTTTATTTATGCTTGTGTTGATTTTGTTCGTATTAGGCTAGCTAGCTACTGTTTCTGTACCTATATAGGTAGATTTAATTCGTAGTAGCATCATTTGCATCTTATATTGAGTGCTAAATCTCAATCCTGGTTGTGTGTTCTTCGTTAAGAACATAGCCTCATCTGCTCCCTGCATTTATCTCATATGGATAATTGTAGGATTTAGTATTGTGGTATTAGATGAGAGTACTACACAGCCTCCTCTCAATTCACATTTTGACTCCTCTTCCTCTCTGATTTTTGTTTCATAATATATCTTTTATTTAGGTGTCGATTTAGTATTGTGGCGTTAGATGAGAGTACTACACAGCCTCCTATCAATTCACATTTTGACTCTTCTTCCTCACTGATTTTTGTTTCATAATATATCTTTTATTTAGGTGCCATGATTGTAGGATGCCATTTTTGTGCTCATACATTTCTTGATCTTCCTTGCAGGATCCAAATGAGGCTTGCGAAGAAATTAAAATTTCCCATCAAATACTTACCTGCACCATTTGATTTTCTTCCTTGCATCATCGGAACAATGTAGTGGGGACATCGCTTTACAGTGCTTCCTTCAGTTGTTATAAAACAACTTCCGTCATTATTCATTAGATTTGACGCTTCGCGGCAAGATTTGGGTATGATTTGATTGTGGGATATTATGGATATTACAGATTATCCTTACCTTTGTTGTTGATCCTATATTGGCCATTAGACACTCACTCTAGAGGCACCGCAATCCCCAGGTAAAGGCTCTTCCTATTTTCCAATTAATATTCTTACACTTATTTCCCTTCTTGATTTACATGATTACTTATGACCCTTAGATCTAAGGGTTAAGCATGCTTTGATATGTTTGGACTGCACATGCATTGTATTTTAGTGAACGGGGAGTTTTACTCCATTTTAGGTCATTATTCCAGTTTTGAGATTTTTGTCATATTCCAATTTTCTTGAGAGATCCAGCAGTGCTGACTTTATACTGTGAGCCAAGTGCACCTTATTTATAGAGATAAATAGATATTGGTTTTGCTGCAAAGAGTAATTATTTGAACATAAAGAGGGCATGCATGCTTATGTGTGAGGTAAGATCAGAATTGATTCTGGCTGATGAATATTCAATTGAATTTTGCTGTTAATGGATCTGCAGTTATTTTTTAGTTGTAGATGAGTGTCGTAGTTGACAAGTAGGGAAGAATATATCACATAACCATAAATTTGAGATTTGATTGTCATTCTTTTCTTTCATCCCATTTATCATGGTACCAATTCATTCAGTATAAACATGTTTGGTGATGTAGAAAAAGCATCCAATGTCTGCCAGTTTTGCAGCATGAAAGTCACCGCTTCATGTATACGAGTTTGGCTTATTATGTCTATATTTAATTAACACGTATGTAGAGCTTAGCATGGTCATTGAATTAGAAAGGAGTCCTATGGTGTAGTATTCAACTTAAATCTATGTACTGAAGTCCGTGGTGGTGCTACGAATTTGCAACTCGGTATTCATATTGCCAAAACCATTGCTGTTTTTGCCAAAGTTATCTTTGTTTTGCTAAAATCATCACTTTGTCAGCTGCTGAAATTAACTCATTTATCCGTGGAATTGGGATGACAAGGAGGCAAAGGCATGAACAATGGCGAAGAAATGTTTTACATGAACTGCGCTTTGGGCCATGACTGCAAAATCTTTGTTTCTGCTACTCATTGGCCCTTGATATTCTTCATGTGCAGTGACAATAGCTTGATTTGTGTTGACTGTCTTTAATATCGTATCATAGAATAACTTAATAAAAAAAGCTTCCCGAACCATGGTTATTCTGCATCCCAAAAGGTTTAGCATTCAGTTCCTGCTGCAAACCATGGGGCAACAGTCAGCGAATAGAAAATTCGGAGTGGTAAAGTACTTAAACTAAACTTTCCAGTAGTACAACTCTTGATTACTAGAGCTATGAATGTTAATGGTGTTTGTAATAAGTTATCTAATTTTACAAGAAACAACTGCTTGATTACAAATCTGTCTTGGTTACTTATTTCTAGGCTTGCAGCGTTAATGGTGTTTATAATAAGTAATACATTCCTAATTAGAGATATGAGCTTTTGGATTTGATATGGGTACGTAGTGCAACTTCAAGTGCATCTGGATGCTTTTGTTTGGTCATGTGCACACAACCTGCTATGAAATGGCTGAAGAAAACAATTCCGCATCTTGCAGGAATAATTGCAGGTGATGAAAGAGGAAATATACTTAGGAAGGAAATGAGCAATTACTGTGGCATCTCTTATTTTGTAGGTTTCCTCCACTCTTGCCTCATGTTGTATTTGATGTATGTTTTTTTATTTCTGTATGCTTGAATAATTTCAGCTTATTTCCATTGGTTAATCAATAGTAAAGCTAACAAGACCAACACTTTCAGGAGAACACACGTCCGGTTCAGATTTGGTATGTCATGTACTCATGTCCCCTGTCTCAAGCAACAAATATGGTGGCGCATATCTGAACTGAGCAAGACCGAGCACCGAATATGATTTGGTCTGTCCTGTACTCTTAATCCTCATCTGCTCATGCACAGGGAATCTCAATGACCATGCCCATGTAATCTTTCATTAGTTGGAAGATTTCTTCTAACTCGGATGCGTAATCTCCGGTTTTTGGAGACATGTTCCACTCATACAAGATTAATAAAAAAAAAATCAGTTTTTAGGGGAACGCCGAAGCAAAACAGAAAAAAGGTATTTGCTCTCTGTGATGATTTTCTTGATTTACTGGTTTACTGAACTGAATCTTGCTTTTGCATACTCTTCTATACCCATCTTCTCCAGGAGTTTACCTGATGTGTTGAGATCTAAAATTGCAGTGCTGGCTACCAAAGGAAGACCGCGTGTGCTCAAAACATGCTCCTTGCAATTGTGGGGGCGGAATAAAATTCTAGCTATACATGCATCCAAAGGTTTGTCCTAAAATTTATGTTGTACTTTCTGCTAGATCTTTACTTCGGATTGTCTGAGTATCTCTATTCCTTTTGGGACAGTTTTGGGGTAAAACAACGCTGAATAGTTACTCTGTCAAGTATTTGGCATTGGATCTTCGTCCATGTCTCTTTGATAGTTTAGCTGATCTATACTTGCTTGAGCCTTGCCAGATCTAACATTCACTATTTTTACACTATATTTTTCCAGATTGATTGTACCAAATATTCTAGATTCCTTCAATACACAATATGCTAGGTTCTGTTTTTTTTTTAAATTCGACCATTTGACTCTACTTGGTCCTAAATCTATATAAATATAGATAATACATGCGTAATTGAATGGTACTGTGGCTAATTTTCTGTGTGAGCGCAATCCCACCATTTGTTTCTTCGGTGAACTATGCATCACAGGTCACACACCAAAATTTAATTGTAGCACGACATGTTTCTCATTGCTCTTTACGAACTATAATAATGATTTGATACATATATATAATTATGCATAGAAATTATGCATAGATATATATATCAAATAATTATTAGGAGCACCAGTTCATTTACCTATATATATATATATATATATATATATATATATATATATATATATCTAATAATGATCTGACTTTTCCCCTCCGTATTGTCATCATGCTTTCTGTTCATACTATAATGGTCCTCCTTGCTGGATGCATGAACCATTACCAAAGAGTAATACATAGGAGGAGCTAGCCATTGAATTAATTACAGTCTGGCTAATCCACTTTCAGTATCTTTTGGGTGACTTCTGATGTCTAGACCATTGCTCGGTTCCTTCCCTACTTGGAAAATGGTGCTTTAATACACCACTGATTACTCTGAAATTAATTAACTAAAATGTTTTATGCTTCCATAGATCTGCCTAAAATTGCCGTCTCACAGTAGCTTGGCATTTCCTACTAGCTGTGTCAGAAAGATTATTCTTTGCGTTCCATCTGGTTATGCCGTGGAAATAGGAATCGGTAAATAGTTTCATTGTCGTTCAAGCTCCAAGGTAGTTCTTCTGCATTGGCATTGCTTTGCTGCTCCGATATATCTCATCATATTTTATTTATTGGTCAAAAAATATATTTGGGGTGTAATAACTAAACATGAAAATCCTGTATATTATTTTTTGGGAGAAGCCATCTTTTTAAAAGCAAATGGAAGTTATGTCAAAATTGAGCTTTGCAGTGTGGTCAAAGATTGGTCTTTTTTAGTCTAACACTGAGATGATCTCCTTGTTAAGGGTATCAACTTGTCAGTATACCAGCTGAAGGAAGTTCAGAGTAACACATCTCATGCAGGCTAGCTATTTAGATCTTGCATCCACAAAAACATCAAAAAACATGAAATGGATGAAACTACAATTTGGTAGCAAATTGAACTGTACTTCTTGGAAAACTATATTTAGTTGTGTCGCTTCAGGTGGTAACATAAGATCCTTTTAGACCATTTCACTTCCAAACTAAAAACGTTGAATATCTGTAGAATGGTTCATACTTTCTTTGTGTCTGTCATTGGACTGCAGCCTTTTAATTTGAATCCTCTCTGATGTGTGCAGACATGGACTATTTTCAATGGGTTCTCAGTTCCGAAATCAGCTCCTCTCTTGATGTATTGTTATGAGTAGCTCTCATCGAACAACTTATCTCGTACTTTACACTGTTGGGTCCTCTCTCATGATGACTTCAGAAGCAATTATGTTAGACGTGGCTGCCGCTTGACAGTGCTTTATATTATTGCTTGGCTGAAAAGGATTAGAGGTGCTTTTTTTTTCCATATGGTTAGTATATTCTAAATGATACAATACCAAAAATACTTTACCCAGCGACTGACTATGTGAAAGGTTGGGTGGCGTGCGGACTGATAGACTTATTTTCTGACTATTATCATTGATTTTTATAAATGCTTGATGCATTTTGGATGACAGGTTTTGAGAAACCAACCGTAACATATTCCTCTATTTATATGGCTGTGTATAAGCGTTTGCTACTATGTTCGTGATTTTGTGTATTTTGTTTATCCCAATTTCATCCTATTGACTTCGTTTTGAAAATCATTTAGCCACGTTATACAATGTGTAAATTGTCACAAATTCCACGGGATCGTGCGCCAAGGCGCACATCTAAATCTAGTCTAATACAATAGCACAAAACACCAAGGCCATCGTGCATGTCACCTGCAAAACTGCAACCTCTTAATCCTTAGGGTGTAAGTGAGATTGACTGCATCAAAGTCATTTAATTTGATTTTATTTGCTCAAAAGTTGACTTGTGGGTTTGAACATGACTTACAAGGGGGATTCCACTTGCACTTATTGATCCCCATGTGATGCAGCCATGCCAATAGCCTTCCCGATATGATAATCCATATCTAAGAGGTGCAACTAGCATGTGGTGCCACATTTTAGTTTGGATTTGTCGAATTGTGTCTTATTTAGATTATCATCCAATCTCCTATGAAAAAGTAGTATCATAAATAAGAAAAGAATGAAAAATAAGCAACAAATGGTTAAAGAAGATAAATCATAATCTATATGGTAGGATACGAGTTTGCGTGCACGTCTGTTTTGCGGGATCCCCGCACTAAGGCGTAGCCTAAGGGCATGATGGGTTGCCTGCGCTAACTTTGGAGCTCTGAGGGAGCATGCCCTAGGGGGCATGACCATAGAGAAACGACCAAAAAATCACGTTGTTGACGTTTTTTGGTTTCTCAGGGTCATATACTGAGAAACGTAGAGGTGCAATTGATTGGATGCTTGTAGTTTCCGATTCTGGAGGAGGAGCAGAGACAAAGTAGTGTTGCTTGTTTGCCAGCAAAGCTGCCACAGGGACACCCACAATGAGATGTGCTCGCCGTATTAAAAAAGATGGTGAGGTTACGACATCACAACCATACTTGAATTATGAACTAACACACACAATTGAGAATTAATGACATAGATACTTAAGTTGAACATCAGGCGCATCCAATGTAATCTGACTACTATTTACACCAAGGGAACAGTCCCCTGCCACAAAAAGAAGGATTTAAATGACCTCCCAACAAACTAACTAGCCAATGAAACTGATGATACTTACATTGCCGTGCCATGGCATCTACAAACATGAACGTCTTGGAGGAGGTGGTGTTCTTGAGTAGCATCATCTTGAAGCCATCGCTCAACAGCTTGAAGACGGCGATGTATTTTTCACGCAGGGTTGTCTTCTCGACGAATTTTTCTGCCCTCTCATGAAGTACAAGTTGTCATGGTACTGTGCGTTTTTGTGGAGGTGATACCTTTGTCTTGGTATGGTGTGTGTGTTTATAGTCAACCTGATAGGCTATACATGGTTACACACGATTACAGATATTGACTTAACTAGGGATTAACTAGATCAAAATATGTTTTATACACATCTAGCATCTTCCGTTTCATATATAGAAAGATATAATTCTAACATGTACCACTATATATGTATGCCAAACTCATAGAACTTACCAGGTCTTACCGCCACACTCACATGCGCATGTACAACGATCTTGAGTTGCTTAGCCATGACATGCGCAATCTCGGTGGGCAAGGAGAGAGCTACTTGTGAAATCTTGAGTTGCTTAGCCATGACATGCGCAATCTCGGTGGGCAAGGAGAGAGCTACCTGTGAAATCGCTCGCCTTGAGCTGCATGTAGAACCGGCGAGGTGCCACAGGGAAATCTTGATGCCCCAGGCGTGCACGACGCCCCAAGTTCGCCCTCGCCCCCCGCTGCCAGATGCACATCCACTCCAGGAACATCAGCCCTATGCTCGCGGTACAAGTTGACGGGGGTGTTATCCTCCTGCTCTGGGAGAGGAGCATCGTGTTGTGTTGTGATCACCAACATTAACGAGCACGTACACGCACGGTCGTGGCGCGGTGATCACCGGCATTGGTATGCACGATGACAGTAGGAACGAGCGGTGTGCGCGCATAGCCCCATGATCACCACGAGAGGGCTGTAACATAGTGCGGGTTATAGCACCCCCAGTCGTCTCCCCGACGTCCTGATACGTCTCCAACGTATCGATAATTTCTTATGTTCCATGCTACTTTATTGATGATACCTACATGTTTTATGCACATTATATGTCATATTTATGCATTTTCTGGAACTAACCTATTAACAAGATGCCGAAGAGCCAGTTGCTGTTTTCGCTGTTTTTGGTTTCAGAAATCCTAGTAAAGAAATATTCTCGAATTGACGAAACTTTCGCCCAGGTCCTATTTTTGCACGAAGCTTCCAAAGACCGAAGACCTAACGAAGTGGGGCCACGAGGAGGCCAGGGGTGGCGGCGCGCCCGGCCCTGGCCGCGCCGACTATCCCGGGCCCTCGTGGCCCTCGCGTTGACCTTCCGCCTACTTAAAGCCTCCGTCGCGAAACCCCCGAGAGCCACGATACGAAAACGGAACCGCCGCGCGCGAATCCCATCTCGGGGATTGGAGATCGCCTCCGCACAGAGGGGATTCATCTCCGGAGGACTCTTCATCGCCATGATCGCCTCCGGAGTGATGAGTGAGTAGTTCACCCCTGGACCATGGGTCCATAGCAGCTAGATGGTCGTCTTCTCCTTGTTGTGCTTCATTGTTAGATCTTGTGAGCTGCCTAACATGATCAAGATCATCTATATGTAATTCTATATGTTGTGTTTGTCGGGGATGGATAGAGAGTACTATGATTATGGTGATTATCAATCTATTGTTCATGTGTTGTTTATGATCTTGCATGCTCTCCGTTATTAGTAGAGGCTCGCCAAGTTTTTACTCTTAACTCCAAGAGGGAGTAATTATGCTCGATAGTGGGTTCATGCCTTCATTGATACCTGGACAGTGACAGAAAGTTCTAAGGTTGTGATGTGCTGTTGCCACTAGGGATAAAACATTGATGCTATGTCTAAGGATGTAGTTGTTGATTACATTACGCACAATACTTAATGCAATTGTCTGTTGCTTTGCAACTTAATACTGGAGGGGGTCGGACGATAACCTGAAGGTGGACTTTTTAGGCATAGATGCAGTTGGATGGCGGTCTATGTTCTTTGTCGTAATGCCCAATTAAATCTCACTATATTTACCATGTCATGTATATGCATTGTTATGCCTTTCTCTATTTGTCAATTGCCCGACTGTAATTTGTTCACCCAACATGCTTTATCTTATGGGAGAGACACCTCTAGTGAACTGTGGACCCCGGTCCTATTCTTTCCATAGCATACAATCTACTTGTTTTACTGTTTTCTTTGCAAACATCTTCCACTCGATACGTTTAATCCTTTGTTACAGCAAGCCGGTGAGATTGACAACCTCACTGTTTCGTTGGGGCAAAGTACTTTGGTTGTGTTGTGCAGGTTCCTAGTTGGCGCCGGAATCCCTGGTGTTGCGCCGCATCACATTTCGCGACCATCAACCTTCAACGTGCTTCTTGGCTCCTCTGGTTCGATTAAACCTTGGTTTCATCTGAGGGAAACTTGCCCGTGCGCATCATACCTTCCTCTTGGGGTTCCCAACGGACGTGTACATCTACGCGCATCAAGCACTTTTTCTGCCGTTGAGATCAAGACACGCTGCAAGGGGAGTCTCCACTTCTCAATCTCTTTACTTTGTTTTTGTCTTGCTTTATTTTATTTACTACTTTGTTTGCTGCACTAAATCAAAACACAAAAAATTAGTTGCTAGTTTTACTTTATTTACTGTCTTGCTCTCTATATCAAAAACACAAAAAAATTAGTTACTCGTCTTTACCTTATTTGCCTAGTTTACTTTTTGCTTATTTCATCATGCTTAATCCTAAGTTTACTTTGGAAGAGATACCGGTAGGACGAGGGTGTATCATTGGAAGAGATAATATAGAAGAATTTTTCACCCATGTTAGTATGGATGAAGATTTTGAAGATATACCATTGCTGAAAACTGCTCCTACTTATGAAAGTGCTTCTGCCTGTTTGATACACATGTTAGAAACTAGATTTGTTAATCTCAATCCCATAATACAACATATGTTTCTTACACTTTCGGATATGGAGATGGGGGAAAAGAGAAATTTTGTTTTAAAAGTCCTTGTTAGAGAATTTGAGGATATAGTTAAAGAAGCTAGAAAAGTTTTTATTAAGCATAAGAGGCTTGGTTTCTTTCCTAATTTTAAACAAATACTTGAAAAGATGGATATGGATAGAATTAAGTATACTAATAATGTTAATGATGGTAGGGAAATTAAAGCGCCAATACCTAGTAAACTACTAGGGATGCATGAAGCTTTGGAAAATAACTATGCTTGGCTTGTTCCTGAAAATTTGTTTGATGAGAATAGTAAGCCTAGGAGCAATGAGAGAGGGGTTACTTATATAGACCAGATACAATGCATTGTTGAGAAAACTCCCAATACCCCTGGTTATGATGTTGATGCTTCTACTCTCGATAATACTTGATTTTCACTTTCTGCGCCTAGCTGAAAGGCGTTAAAGAAAAGCGGGAGACAACCCATGTTTTTACCTACAGCAATTTTTTGTTTTGTTGAGTCTTGGAAGTTGTTTACTACTGTAGCAACCTCTCCTTATCATGTTTTTGTGCCAAGTAAAGTTTCTATGTCAAAGTTGATGTTATATTTGGGATCGCTGCGCAGAAACAGCATTGCTGTCTGTCACGAATCTGGGCATAATTCTCTGTAGAAAATTCGAAAAAATCTGCCAATTTACGAGCGTGATCCTCAGATATGTACGCAACTTTCATTAGTTTTGAGTTTTTCCATTTGAGCAAGTCTGGTGCCATTTATAAATTCGTCTTTACGGACTGTTCTGTTTTTGACAGATTCTGCCTTTTATTTCGCATTGCCTCTTTTGCTATGTTGGATTTATTTCTTTGATCCATTAATGTCTAGTAGCATTATGCAATGTCCAGAAGTGAAAAGAATGATTGTGTCACCTCTGAATGTGAGAATTATTAATGATGCACTAACCCTCTAATGAGTTTGCTTGAAGTTTGGTGTGAAGGAAGTTTTCAAGGGTCAAGAGAGGAGAATGATATACTAAGATCAAGAGGAGTGAAAGCTCTAAGCTTGGGGATGCCCCGTGGTTCATCCCTGCATATTTTAAGAAGACTCAAGCGTCTAAGCTTGGGGATGCCCAAGGCATCCCCTTCTTCATCGACAACATCATCAGGTTCCTCCCCGAAACTATATTTTTATTCAGTCACATCTGGTGTTCTTTACTTGGAGTGTCGGTTTGTTTTCGTTTTTGTTTTTGTTTGAATAAGATGGATCCTAGCATTCACTTTGTGGGAGAGAGACACGCTCCGCTGTTGCATATGGACACATGTGTCCTTAGGCTTTACTCATAATGTTCAAGGCGAAGTTTCTTCTTCGTTAATTTGTTATATGGTTGGAATTGGAAAATGCTACATGTAGTAATTCTAAAAATGTCTTGGATAATGTGATACTTGGCAATTGTTGTGCTCATGTTTAAGCTCTTGCATCATATGCTTTGCACCCATTAATGAAGAAATACATAGAGCTTGCTAAAATTTGATTTGCATATTTGGTTTCTCTAAGGTCTAGATAATATCTAGTATTGAGTTTTGAACAACAAGGAAGACAGTGTAGAGTCTTATAATGTTTACAATATGTCTTTTATGTGAGTCTTGCTGCACTTGTTCATCCTTGAGTTTGCTTCAAATAACCTTGCTAGCCTAAACCTTGTATCGAGAGGGAATACTTCTCATGCATCCAAAATCCTTGAGCCAACCACTATGCCATTTGTGTCCACCATACCTACCTACTACATGGTATTTACCCGCCATTCCAAAGTAAATTGCTTGAGTGCTACCTTTAAAATTCCATCATTCACCTTTGCAATATATAGCTCATGGGACAAAATAGCCTTAAAAACTATCGTAGTATTGAATATGTACTTATGCACTTTATATTTTATTAAGTTGCTTGTTGTGCGATAACCATGTTTCTGGGGAACGCCATCAACTATTGTTGAATATCATGTGAGTTGCTATGCATGTCCGTCTTGTCTGAAGGTCTATCATTTTAGTGGTTGGAGCATGCAAAATTGTTAGAGAAGAACATTGGGCCGCTAACTAAAGCCATGAACCATGGTGGAAGTTTCAGTTTTGGACATATATCCTCAATCTCATATGAGAATAATAACTTTGCTACATGCTTATGCATTTAAGAGGAGTCCATTATCTGTGTGTCCATGTTGTCCCGGTATGGATGTCTAAGTTGAGAATAATCAAAAGCGAGAAATCCGAAATGCGAGCATTCTCCTTGGACCTTTGTACAGGTGGCATGGAGGTACCCTTTGTGACACTTGGTTGAAACATGGCATGCAAAGATCCGGTAGTCCAAGTTAAGTAGGACGAGGTGCGGCACTATTAGTATACTATGCGTGAGGCTTGCAACTTGTAAGATATAATTTACATAACTCATATGCTTTATTACTACCGTTGACAAAATTGTTTCATGTTTTCAAAATAAAAGCTCTAGCACAAATACACAATCGATGCTTTCCTCTGCGAAGGACCATTCTTTTACTTTTATTGTTGAGTCATTTACCTATCTCCTTCCACCTTAAGAAGCAAACACTTGTGTGAACTGTGCATTGATTCCTACATACTTGCATATTGCACTTGTTATATTACTTTATGTTGACAATATCCATGAGATATACATGTTATAAGTTGAAAGCAACCGCTGAAACTTAATCTTCTTATGTGTTGCTTCAACACCTTTACTTTGATTTATTGCTTTACGAGTTAACTCTTATGCAAGACTTATTGATGCTTGTCTTGAAGTACTATTCATGAAAAGTCTTTGCTATATGATTCAGTTGTTTACTCATGTCATTACCTTTGCTTTGATCGCTGCATTCATTACATATGTTTACAAATAGTATGATCAAGATTAGGATGGCATGTCACTTCAGAAATTATCTTTGTTATCGTTTTACCTGCTCGGGACGAGCAGAACTAAGCTTGGGGATGCTGATACGTCTCCAACGTATCGATAATTTCTTATGTTCCATGCTACTTTATTGATGATACCTACATGTTTTATGCACATTATATGTCATATTTATGCATTTTGGAACTAACCTATTAACAAGATGCAGAAGAGCTTGCTTTTTCTGCTGTTTTTGGTTTCAGAAATCCTAGTAAAGAAATATTCTCGGAATTGGACGAAACTTTCGCCCGGGTCCTATTTTTGCAAGAAGGACCGAAGACCTAACGAAGTGGGGCCACGAGGAGGCCAGGGGTGGCCGGCGCGGCCAGGCCCTGGCCGCGCCGACCTATCCCCCGGCCCCTCGTGTGGCCCCTCGCGTTGACCTTCCGCCTACTTAAAGCCTCCGTCGCGAAACCCCGGTCACAGAGCCACGATACGGAAAACCTTACGGACGCCGCGCGCCGCGAATCCCATCTCGGGGATTCGGAGATCGCCTCCGGCACCCTGCCGAGGGGATTCATCTCCGGAGGACTCTTCATCGCCATGATCGCCTCCGGAGTGATGAGTGAGTAGTTCACCCCTGGACCATGGGTCCATAGCAGTAGCTAGATGGTCGTCTTCTCCTTGTTGTGCTTCATTGTTAGATCTTGTGAGCTGCCTAACATGATCAAGATCATCTATATGTAATTCTATATGTTGTGTTTGTCGGGATCCGATGGATAGAGAGTACTATGATTATGGTGATTATCAATCTATTGTTCATGTGTTGTTTATGATCTTGCATGCTCTCCGTTATTAGTAGAGGCTCTGGCCAAGTTTTTACTCTTAACTCCAAGAGGGAGTAATTATGCTCGATAGTGGGTTCATGCCTTCATTGATACCTGGGACAGTGACAGAAAGTTCTAAGGTTGTGATGTGCTGTTGCCACTAGGGATAAAACATTGATGCTATGTCTAAGGATGTAGTTGTTGATTACATTACGCACAATACTTAATGCAATTGTCTGTTGCTTTGCAACGGAGGGGTTCGGACGATAACCGAAGGTGGACTTTAGGCATAGATGTTGGATGGCGGTCTATGTTCTTTGTCGTAATGCCCAATTAAATCTCACTATATTTACCATGTCATGTATATGCATTGTTATGCCTTTCTCTATTTGTCAATTGCCCGCTGTAATTTGTTCACCCAACATGCTTTATCTTATGGGAGAGACACCTCTAGTGAACTGTGGACCCCGGTCCTATTCTTTCCATAGCATACAATCTACTTGTTTTATGTTTTCTTTGCAAACATCTTCCACTCGATACGTTTAATCCTTTGTTACAGCAAGCCGGTGAGATTGACAACCTCACTGTTTCGTTGGGGCAAAGTACTTTGGTTGTGTTGTGCAGGTTCCTAGTTGGCGCCGGAATCCCTGGTGTTGCGCCGCATCACATTTCGCGACCATCAACCTTCAACGTGCTTCTTGGCTCCTCTTGTTCGATTAAACCTTGGTTTCATCGAGGAAAACTTGCCACTGCGCATCATACCTTCCTCTTGGGGTTCCCAACGACGTGTACATCTACGCGCATCGATCGGTGACAAGGGATTAACTTGTCAATGCCTACGATTGTAGACTAGGGTTTTGCTAGAAGTAGAGGGCAAGTAGATCTCGAAGGTTTCAAGAAAAGTACTCGCTGATTGTAAAACTAGGGTTATGTTGACAATAGATTCGATCCTTTCTTTGTCCCTCGACTCCCCCTTATATAGGAGGTGGAGCCGAGGGTTTCGTAATATACAAGTTACAAAGTCCGGGAGGGTTTCATACCCGTCCCGCAAGATTACAAGTTATATTTCCTAATACAACTCTAGCTTTCCTTACTAGCATCTTGGGCTTCCGAATCTTCTTATTCTTCGAGTCCTGGGCCTTCAGTAAACCCTGGGTACCATCTTCGGCAGGCCCATTGGGTATGCCTATGTCAGTAGCCCCCGAGATTTTGCTTGAATCGAAGAATCAAGGAAAATCTCCAACTCGAATCATTCAATAGTCTTGTCGAATTTATCACATATCTGTTGGATACGCAAATACTATATTGTACAGGGATAATGGTAGTTGGGGCTAGTTCATCTGACGGATCAGGTACTAGTTAACTGCTCTAGTGGCAATCCGAAAACCTACTTCAAGATCACGTCCCTGGACATGATCTCGGGATCTGGTGTAAACTTCGATGGTGCCGCTTAAGGTCTTACCATTCGTAGTCCTAGTCATATTTTATCGGTACCTAACGCGTCCGTTAGATTTTTCTTCGTATCTGTTGATACGGAAAAAGTAGCAAACCGCCGTCGAGACGGTGCCGCGCTCAGAACGGATCTGGGTCTTACCTTCGCAAAGTTTTGCGGCATTCAGAGATTATTCGCGACTTTTAGCGCTCTGAGAATATATTGTCGAGTGCTTTTCGGCTGTTGGAATAGCACATTTTATTGAGTCATATTTGATGACTTATTTTGCCTTCCCGATGGAAGTATATTTGATGACTTATTGAGTCATATCTTGCTCTCCTCCGAGCTTCTCTATGGCTATCTCCCGAAGTTCCTGATTATCGATTTAGCTCTGCTCGTCGCCTGCTTGACGCGGAGGCTGCCTCCTTTCTTCTATCCAGGGAGGCTGTCTGTTTTTCCAACTCCCTACTCACACGAGCAAGTCTATATTGATAGGCTTGCAATTCTTCTGCAGTAGCAGTTGTGGTCATTGGTTCTGAACCATCCATGGCTCTTGCGGCTCTATCCTATGCTGCTTGCGGGAGCTGAACTCTCAGACGTGGAGTGGTCCCGACATATTTGGTGTCTAGACCTCTTCTGAGATCAGCGGGATCGGCGTATGGGTTTCCCAAATCGTCGAAAGCCTCTGACGTCTCCGGTTCTGTTCGGTTTGTTTCCTCTATTGCATAGACCTGATGATATTTTGAGTGTTGATTTGTATCAGGATTTGTGACATCATCATAGAGATTGGTGAAGACCTTTCCAATGACATCAGATTTGTCGATAAAGTTGAAGCTGTCGACGCTGTCGGAGTTGCTTATAACAGAGTCCGCAGACGACTCGAAGGATGTGTCGCTGAAGATCTTGGCGAGCTTTCCGCTTGCCTTGGTGTTGATGAATCGTGGCGATGAAAGTTCTTCATCGCTCGACGAAAGTCAGAATCGATCGCTGATTCGACGAGATCGGAACTTCGAGACGATAAGATCCATCCTTGTCGACACCGAATCGGAATTCTTCGAACGTCATCACGATGGGCTCCTCCAGATACGCACATGCATCCAAATGGGAGGGCGGGTGAGGAATAAAATCGACTAGATCAGTTTTTTTCCTGTTTACCTTGATCCATCGCATTGCTTGCTACCGACGAAGTCGACGATTCTGGACGTGCCATCGAGATCAGCTTCTTGCAACCTCTAATTCCCACAGACGGCGCCAATTGACAAGGGATTAACTTTTCAATGCCTACAGATTGTAGACTAGGGTTTTGCTAGAAGTAGAGGGCAAGTAGATCTCGAAGGTTTCAGCCAAAAGTACTCGCTGATTGTAAAACTAGGGTTATGTTGACAATAGATTCGATCCTTTCTTTGTCCCTCGACTCCCCCTTATATAGGAGGTGGAGCCGAGGGGTTTCGTAATATACAAGTTACAAAGTCCGGGAGGGTTTCATACCCGTCCCGCAAGATTACAAGTTATATTTCCTAATACAACTCTAGCTTTCCTTACTAGCATCTTGGGCTTCCGAATCTTCTTATTCTTCGAGTCCTGGGCCTTCAGTAAACCCTGGGTACCATCTTCGGCAGGCCCATTGGGTATGCCTATGTCACCCGGTACCCCTTTTTTTTATTCGGACGGCGTTATTTGGCCCAGCCGCATCCTCGGTTCCTCGTTTCCCCCGGAAAAGGGCCTAAATCCAGGCCTAAATCCATAAGGAGAACTTAGGTCATCCCGGCCTCCCGAGACGCGCTCGGGGAGTCCGGACGAAAAAAATACGCGTGAAACGTCGAGCGGGCCCACGGTGTTGGCCACAGAAAGGCTAGCTCCCTCTATTTTTTTCGTTTTTCCTCCAAAATGTGCCACGTATCCCCCTTTTCCCTGCCGAATTTCACAATAGCTACCGCCATTTCCCAGAGTTGCAGCTCCTCCTCTTCCCTTCCACCACCATGCCGCCGAAGAAGATCGTTGACGACGGAGCACCGAAGATGAGGAAGCCGAGGGCGCCAAAAGAGAGGCCGCCGGGTTGGTTAAACGCAAGGTGGGCGGCGGATGTGGAGTGACACTATACCGAAACTCGCGGCAGGGCAGAGATGGAGATAAAGCTCGCGGCGAAGAGGGCGTCAACGACCGCGGATGAACAAGCGAGGCATGTCTCCATGGGCCAGCCGCGCGTCGGCCTATTCCCCGGTCCATGGCCAATCCAAGGTACAATCGGCTCGCCTTCGACCTTCTCACCGGGGCCACATGCCATGTTCCACGATAGCTACACCCATTCCACACCTCTGTCGAGGTTTACGCCTTCGCCGCCGGACTACAACGGCGACCACCTGGGCGCGTACGAGAGCATCTCGCCTACCCTGCGCCGAGGGCCGCTCTCCTTCTCCAACCCCGGGAATGGCGTGGGCGCGTATTGGGCGGGATGCCGCCGCCGAACGACGGTGTGATGCACGAGATGATCACGTCGGGCTCCATGGCCGCCGCGTCGAGCCTGGGTTTCTTCACGCCAGAGGAGACCAGAGCGACGGCAGCGATCGCGTCGCGGGGTGCCGCTGACGGTCATAACGGGGAGTTCAGAGACAGGGCCCAAGAAGAAAAGGAAGAAGAACTCGCCGCCGGCCGAGCCGCGGATCAAATGGACGGGCAAAGAAGAGGAGTGTCTCGTCGAAGCTTGGAAGACCGTCTCCATGAACGACATTACCTGCGCCAATAAAAACTATGAGACGTATTGGCAGCGGGTCAAGTTGGCGTTCGACGAACGCAAGATCGTGGATCCCTACTTCAACAAGACCGTGATGGTGCTTGGCAACAAGGCCATAGGCACCCATTGGGGGATCATCCAGACGGCGTGCAGCAAGTGGCACAGCATACAGGAGGAGATCGAAACTCGCCCGGAGAGCGGCGCCGACTTCGAGCAAAAGGGGAGCTGACTCACCGTGTCATCCCTCGATCATGGATCGCCGAGGTATAATCTTGTTTCGCCGGCCTGTCTTGCAGATGTGCCGTGCTTTCGACATGTACCGCGACGACACCGGCCTGACTTTCAAGTACCTCAACGTCTTCTCCCGCATCGAGAATTGCGAGAAGTGGGCGGGCGTGTGCCGGAACCTCGTGAAGAACAAGGACGAGCAGTACAACCCTAGCGCCCCAGCCCCTGCCGCGTCGGCGGGCAGCCCCGAGCTCGGCCACAAGAAGATCAAAGAACTGAAGAAGGCTATCGCCAAGACATCCTCCGACCCCCTCCGTCGAGTGCTTCGTCCTCTCCTCCGACATCCACTCCCGCCGCTGCGACTCCGGCGGCCAACGGTGCATCGCCGCCCGACTCCGCGGCAGACAAGGTGCGGGAAGGGACTGCCGATGTCCCTGTTGTCCTCTAGTTTCTGTTTAGATCGTCGGTATGTGGATGATCTGATCGCCGAACTATTGGGCGATGTGTATAGCGAGAAGACGTTATTCAAAATTATCGCTGTTGTTGAACGAATGCTGGGGGTGGGGGTGCGACTGGAAAACTGGTGCTCCACGCCCTATTTCCATCCAATTCGGCGGTAGTTTCGTCCCAATTTCGTCCTCAGACTCGGCTGGAGGTGCTCTTATTCCACCCGTCTACGTGGATCCTTTCTTGAATCGCGGTGAAGGCCGTTTGGACGCCGTGCCGCGACATCCACGAGCTCCCATATGGCGAAAGCAACCGCGGCTCGCTCCTGTACTGGAGACAAGCTGACCGGACTTGGAGAAGGAAATACCGCGTCCATCCAGACGGTCGACGCGACGTGCTCAGCTGGCGGTGGGACGGCGTCTCCGTCGCGACTATTTTATCCTCCTTTGTGTGATCCTTGAGTTGTATAACGTTTGAATGTTAAACTATGCAATAAAACGGCTGTGTGCATCAATTGATGCAGAGGCTCCCATTTCGAAAAAAAAATGTCCGATCCAAATTAACACTACGTGAGCAACTATAATCAACGTCAGTTCATTCCGACTTCGCTGCTGCCTCAATGCCGTCAGCTATGTCGGCAAAATATCGCAATCTTCTTCATAAGGACTAGTCGTGGCTTAACCAATTAGCCCGGCCAGCCTGCTCTCGTAAACTACTAGTTAGAATAGCTGTCTCTGCATAGCCTCTTCCTGGTCAGCCACCTCGATGACCAAGATCCGAAATGGATTACCAGTTTATCTCTTTGTGCACGTCAATGCCTTCTCAGGATCGAACTTGGATCAGAACAGAGGATGAAGACGCGCTCACGAAATGAAATAAACCCCCGGTCGCTTCCACGCGATCAAAGCCAATCAAGTACGTAAACATGGTTATCGAAGTACCCCTAGGGTTTCCGTCCTCCCCCAGGCGATTCTGGCGGCGAGTTCCTAGTCTTCCACTCCGACCCCTCTCCGACCTGTTTCCGGCTAGTATCTCTGGCCGTCCCCGTCTACAACTCATCGGGAGGGTTCTTCTTCGTCGTCATAAAGGCATCTCAAGTCCCGTCATCGTACTCGAGTCTCTCGGGAAGATCTAGGGTTTCTGTTTTCACCACCATGGCTGACAACCAGTCTTCATCCAACCTTGGATCGGAGGAAGTTCCGGACCCTGGGAAAGCTAGATCTGATCGAGACACGCCGCCGATGGAGCAGGCGGCTGATAGGGAGGCATGTTCAGAGGCAATGGGTAGCGGTGGTATTGATTCTCTCTTTGATCGCCTTGAGATTGGAGAGGAGGAATTCGACGATCTGATTCTTGAAGAAGCAGATGTCAACTTGGAGGAGAGCACTCGCTGGCTAGCGGTGGCTCGTGTGAATTGCAACAAAGGATACAGCCATGAGGCGTTTTTTCAGCAGATGAGAGCTGCTTGGAATCCAGCAAGGGAGATTTCGATCAGGCCAGTGGGGGCCAACAAATTTGTGATTCAATGTTTCTGCCTTGGTGATTGGGAAAAGGTTATGGAACGTGGTCCCTGGTTATTTCGTGATTGGACTGTGATCCTTGCTCCGTATGATGGTATCTCTGATCCAGACTTGGTCGTTCTTGAGTTCATGCCTGTCTGGATTCAAATCCATAAGATACCGGAAGCTTACCGCAAGAAGGAGGTGGTGACACAATTAGTCAGCCGCCAGGCTGGTGAGGTGATCACAGTGGAGATGACGCCGGCTGGAGGTTTCAAAGGTGACTTTGTACGAGTGCGTATGAAACAAGATGTTCGTAAGCCGTTAACTCGCTTTGTCTCAATTTCCTTGGGAGGAAAAAGATCGATTTTCGCTGTTAAGTATGAGAAGCTTGGTATGTTATGTTATGCATGTGGGCTCATAGGACATGAGTACAAGGAATGTGGTACGGGAGTGTTTGAGGAGAAAGAGCTGAAATTTGGTGATTGGATCCATGCCTTTTCACGTCGTGGACGTGCTTCTGGCTCAGCACGGGGCCCTTCTTTTGGGCGTGATATGCCAATGCATGCAGGCGGCCGTGGTGCAATGTATGACTCTTCAGGGAGAGGCCCCCCAGGGAGAGGGACAGCACGGGGCAGGGGCACCTATGTTGATTGGCGCCACCATCCTGAGAGAAGGATTAACCCTGAGGACATGGAACTCTCCGATACTGCTTCTAGTCCCATCAAGCCTGGTGAGCACCATATGTCTGATGCCGAAAAATCGGCTAAGAAAAGGCTTGCTTTTGAGCAAGCTAGTCCAGATGATACCGGGGCTTTGGCTCTGTCCAATTCGGTGGAGGATGTGAACTCTGAAAATCAGGGAGAGGAGGAAAATCATCCAGTGAAGGACAAAAAGAGACACAAGAAAGAAGATGGCACATCTGTTTCAGGAAATTCTGGATCGGCGGCATCCCTCGAGGGTGACCGCCGGGACCAATGAGTTGGATCAGCTGGAACTGTCGGGGTATAGGGAACGCTTCGACAGTTCACGAGCTCCTTGTTCTTCTTAGAACACATAGTTCCCAGTTGGTTTTTCTTTGTGAAACTCGTCAGAAAATTGACCGGGTTCGACGGCTTCGGAATCGATTGGGTCTCCGCGGTTTCTTCGGAGTGGATAGTGCGGGTATGAGTGGGGGTCTTGCCCTCTTCTGGCACGAGAGCATATTCATGGATGTTAAGGACTCTGGTCCGAGATTTATTGACGCGCATGTGAGGCTAAGGCCAGGTGATCCATTATTTCATGTCACATTTGTCTATGGGGAGCCAAGGGTCTGTGATCGTCATCATATGTGGACGATTCTCTCCACGCTGAAGGCTTCCTCGAACTTACCGTGGCTTGTTATGGGAGATTTTAATGAAGCACTTTGGCAGTATGAGCACTTCTCAGCGTGTCTACGTCCAGAAGCCCAAATGGTAGCATTCCGTGACTGTATTCAAGTCTGTGAACTGACCGATTTAGGCTTTTCTGGTCTCCCGTTCACCTTTGATAACAAGAGGGCAGGCAACAGCAATGTTCGAGTCCGTCTTGATCGTTTTTTCGCTGACGATAGCTGGCGTGACATTTACTCGGATTCGTCTGTGGTGCACCTCGTCAGCCCGTGCTCGGATCATTGTCCTCTCCTCCTGATGGTGTCAAAAGAATCTCGGCCTGCTATTCAAGGGCGACATTTGAGATATGAAATTTTCTGGGAGCGTGATTCGGCTATGAAGGAAGTCATTGACACATCATGGAAGGAACTTGGTCCGCTAGATGACCTTGGTTCTGTTACGGAGGGCCTACAAGCTATGATGAAGAAGTTGCATTCATGGGGTAGGAGGAAATTTGGTAATATTACAAGAGAACTGGCTCGACTTCGTCAGAAGCTGAAAACACTGCATGAGTGTAATGCCCCCCGTTCGGAAATCCGCGCTACAAGTGATATGATGAATGAACTCCTATATAAGGAGGAAATGCTCTGGATGCAAAGATCACGGATAGAGTGGTTGAAGGAAGGTGATAGAAATACAAAATTCTTTCATAGGAAGGCTATCTGGCGTGCAAGGAAAAATAAGATAGCCAAGTTAAAAGATGAAGACGGTGTGGTTCAGACTGTCCCATCGGATATGCAGCGTATGGCTGTGTCTTTTTTTCAGTCTTTGTACACCCGTGATCCCTCTCTTGACAGTACTCCCATAACTGGCTTGGTCCAGGAACAAATTACTGCCGAGATGAATATTGACCTGTGTAAGGAATTCTCAGACGACGAGATTTCTGATGCTCTTTTTCAGATCGGTCCCTTGAAAGCTCCAGGGCCGGACGGCTTCCCTGCACGCTTCTTCCAGCGGAATTGGGACATTATGAAGAGGGATGTGATCAAGGCGGTCAGGCACTTTTTTGCTACGGGTCTCATGCCGGAGGGCGCAAATGATACATCAATTGTTCTTATACCAAAGACTGATGATCCAACCGAGCTGAAAGATTTCCGCCCAATTGGATTATGTAATGTGCTGTACAAGGTAGTGTCAAAATGCCTTGTGAACAGATTGAGGCCACTACTGGGCGAGATTATATCTGAAAACCAGAGTGCCTTTGTTCCTGGACGGATGATCACGGACAATGCCCTCCTAGCATTTGAGTGCTTGCACTACATGGAACACGGCTCTAATGTGAATTCTTCTTATTGCGCCTATAAACTGGATCTATCGAAAGCTTATGATAGAGTTGATTGGCAGTTCTTGGAGTCTACTATGCATAAAATGGGGTTTTCTCACCGGTGGGTACAATGGATTATGGCATGTGTCACCACGGTGAGGTATTCAGTCAAATTTAATGGAACCCTCTTGGAAGCATTTTCTCCAACACGAGGTTTAAGGCAAGGGGACCCTTTGTCACCTTTCTTATTTCTTTTCGTGGCTGATGGCCTTTCGGCTCTACTACAAAATGAAGTTGTTCAGGCTGGGATATCCCCAATCAAAATCTGTCGTGGTGCACCAGGGGTATCTCATCTCCTCTTTGCAGACGACACTTTACTATTTTTTAGAGCCTCAGCTGATGAAGCAATGAGAGTAAAGCAAGTGATTGATCTGTATGCCAAAGGTACGGGCCAACTCATTAACCCGTCTAAGTGTTCTATCATATTTAGTAATTCTTGCTCTCAAGAGACACAGGATGAAGTCCGAAATATCCTTCAAGTGGTTAACCCTGAGTTTGAAGAAAAATATCTCGGCTTGCCTACACCGGCCGGGCGTATGCACAAGGGACGCTTTATCAACCTACAGTCTAGGCTCTGCCAACATCTCATGGCTTGGGGAGATAGCCTCATGTCCCAAAGTGCCAGGGAAATTTTAATCAAAGCAATTGCGCAGGCGATTCCAGCTTATGTCATGGGAGTGTTCAAACTCCCCTTTTCTCTGTGTGATGAGCTCACTAAGTTGATCCGAGACTACTGGTGGGGTGTTGAGCGTGGTAAACGTAAAACCCATTGGGTAAACTGGAATACTATGACACGATCCAAGGCTCAGGGTGGTATGGGGTTTAGAGATATGCGTCTATTTAATCAAGCGTTACTGGCCCGCCAAGCTTGGAGGTTAATCATGTTTCCTAACAGCTTGTGCGCCCGAGTACTGAAGGCTCGTTACTATCCTCGAGGAAATATTGTTGATACAGTTTTTACTGGAAATCCATCTTCTTCGTGGTCAGCTATAGCCTATGGGCTGGAGTTACTGAAGAAGGGCATGGTGTGGCGTGTAGGGAATGGCAGCAGTATACGCATCTGGCGTGACTGCTGGTTACCAAGATTATCAAATAGCCAAGTCCTTACTCCTAGGAGGAACAGACGTATTAAGTGGGTCTCCGAGCTTCTGGATGACAATGGTGGTTGGAAAACACAGTTGATCAGAGATACTTTCTATCCTATAGATGCAGAGGCTATCCTTAAAATAAAACCATCAAGAAGAGGGTTTGCTGATGTCCTGGCATGGCAACCGGAGAATTCTGGGTGTTTCACTGTCCGTTCCGCGTACCATTTGGCTTTCAATAATATCCCGGCTCAATGCTCGTTTGGAAGCTCAAGCAATAGACCAGATGGCAAGGATCCTTGTTGGACACGAATCTGGGGCTCTTCAGTACCTCCAAAGGTTAAAACTTTTGCATGGAGAGCAGCTTCTAACGCCTTAGCGACGGAGGGCAATAAACGCAGACGGAACATGAAGGTTACTGGTCTCTGCACGATTTGCAATACAGCGACGGAGGATGTGGCGCATGCCTTAGCTTACTGTCCACATTCTAGGCGTCTTTGGCAATCTATGCGTGAGTGTTGGTTCCTCCCACATGAAGCTACCTTGCAAGTCGCTTCTTCGTCCTGGTTTCGGACTGTTCTTCTCTCGGTGCCGGTTCAAATGGTTGATCACTTGATTCTGGTGGCATGGAGGACATGGTACGAGCGGAATGAGGTAACCCATGACAAACCTCTTCCATCTACGGAAAGTTCGAAGAAGTTCCTGTGTAACTATGTGAGGATTCTGGATTCCATTAAACATACTCCGGTTGACCATATACTAAAAGGCAAAGGTCCTATGCTGGCAACAGAGGATGTGCATCACAGGCCGAGTCTGGGAAAGATTTCATCTGATAAACCCTGGACCAAACCTCCCCCGGGTTGGGTGAAGCTGTCTATAGATGGATCTTTTCAGAGCAAGAATGGTTCTGCGGGTACTGGCATGGTTTTACGAGACTCTGCTGGTTCAGTAATCTTCTCGGCGTGTCGATCACTTATGTCGTGTGAGCAGCCTCTGGAGGCGGAAATCCTAGCTTGCCTGGAAGGATTGGAACTTGGGTTGCAATATTCTCAACTGCCAATCATGATTGAAACAGATTGTTCCCAAGTGATTTCATCGATTCATGCCAAGGAACAAGACCGTTCACCTTTTCTTCATAGTATTTCTGAGATTAGAGAGCTAGCTAGTGGTAGCAGAGTGTGCAACTTTGTAAAAGTAGACCGTAGTCAGGTAAGGATTAGTCACTGCCTTGCTAATATGGCAAGAGCAGAGAACATCACGCAGTTTTGGCTCGGAGCAAGTCCTGAGTGTGTTGCACAGGCACTTGTTGATGAGTCTCTTGTAATCCTGTCTGATTAATAAAGGTCTGGTTTTACCCGCAAAAAAAAAAAAAGTACGTAAACATGCTTCTTGCCGGTACGCCTTCGATCCGACTCCCAAATCCAAGCTGTTTGCTTCGTTGTTTACGAAAGCAACTTGCCGATTTTTTTTTCTCCACCGATATATCGATAATCATCAACGCCTGTATAATGAATCTTAAAAGTAACATAAAATATATACATAGATCATTAGACACCTAATGACACTCAAACGCTCGAACGAGGCAAACACGCCTCGCCGTCCTCGCCCCTCCTCCGGGCAAAACGTTTCATCATAGAGCTTGTTATAGTATACATGCTGAATCATCATGCTAAGGTCCAAATGGACCATCACACGGGAGACATGATCTTAGGAGATCCGCCGGATACATAACTTCATGTGCCCCCCGTCAGTACTAAGCACACAAAGGGAGCGAGGGACCTTATTCTGACCTCAGGTTATCACTGCCGCCTCACCGTCTTAAAAAAACACTGAAAGTTTCTAAAATAAAAACTTACATCCTCCCGTTGGTGAGAGGCCGTGGTCCGCCGTACCTCAAAGGCCCAAAAGCTACTGGAGGTGGGAGGGACCAAGGTGGCACCGACAAGGGGGCGGAAACCCTAGATCAATTCTGGATCGCATCTTCACATGTTTCCACCATTAACACATTGCCCCAACAACTAAATAAACTAGTTGTACTAACATCGGTCTCTCGTGTTATGCTCTAAGTGTCTAGATTTTTTTTAGTTCTATGTCTACTCATATATCTTGAAACCTACGCCCAGCTAGCGGTGGAACTTTGTGTGAGCCAATCAACGAAGAACCGATACTATGTAGGTTCTTTTTCGCTGATCGGCCACATTTATGCCAATGTCCATGGGAAAGCTTACATAAAAGTATGGTCCACGGCCCCGTATGGCCCATCGGATATGCCAGGAGGAGTTTAGTTCGGAGTAAATAATAAAATAAATAAATATTACCATACTATCGCACTATAAAATAAAAAGTGGAATAAACTCTTGATACATTTCCAATATTCCCAATAAGTGGAATTCGTGGAGGATCCATGACAACATTTCAAGGTGATCTAGCAACGGAAATTTTTATTTAATTATTTTTATTGTTATTTTTCCATGATATATAGGCTATGTAGAAATTTCTTCCATTCTTGATTCTTACATAGGCGGCTTCTAGAGTTGCAAACGTGGAGTCGAAGGCTCACCAAATGCTCATAGAAAATGATAATGCCGTACAAAATGTACACATCTTACATTCAAGTAGGACCGTTGATCGAGCTGGAAACCTGTTGGAACGCATGGCTACGTACCCAGAGCATACGTACACTTGTGCCCTTGTGCTCCAGCTCCAGTGCTCCACCAACGACCCATGAGATCCAAAGCTCGAAAAGGCACCCTGAGTGCCTAACCAACACCCTCTTTGTTGCATGTCATTGTGCGTTGTCTATGTGATCATCCATCATCTTCTTCCAAGTGTTCTTTCGTGAGCACTCGGCCGGAGATATCCTGCCCAAGAAGTGACCAACTCAGTGCATGTGTGGCCGTGTGGGTTAACTGTTACTTCGCATGGTCACATGCATATTGCTCCATATTCTTCTGTGACTCGACATTCTGGTGACGCGCCTTCGTTTGGTCCAATCAACTATGTGTAGTTTTCTAAGAAGGGAACTTAGGTAATGCTCTTTCTGCCAAAAGATTGCACACACGTCCGGAGATCCGGAGACCTACTCGTGCATGATTTAAGGGTTCATTTCCATACTATATCAGAAAAAGATTGTGGTCCAGCCTCCATGCATAGATTAAACCTTTTTTTTTGGACATGATGGATTGAGGACTTTTGATTTGCAAGATTTACGCGTGAATAGAAAAAAATGATTGCAACGTCATGACTACTCCAAATACATAAGAGTATTTGTTTGCACCAGAGTTAGTTTAATTCAACACCAGAAAAAATAGGTTTCTTTTCGAGGAGTTTGTGTCGATTGAAAATCCCTGTGTAATAGAGTGCAAAGGTATCCTTAGAAAAAATTCTATATGGTTCATTCCACACAAGGGAGGAAATGCTAAGGTTTCTAATCCTCCCCTTTGAATAAGATATGCCCTTAGCATTTAAATTGTTCTTTCGCGGAGGTTGGAGATCTGAAATGAACTAATGGTACAAAATCACTCTTTTATGATAGATCGCTCACACCGATGACTTTCCTCCAACCATCGACCATTGTCCCCTATGCTCGATCTCTTATCCATTGCAATGCACTCACCTGACCAACTTGTCTTTATTTCCATCTTCATTGCCCGTCATCTCCTCGATAATGCATCTAGTGATACATACAATAAAATACCATGGCATTGACATTGAAATGTTAGTGAATAGTAACATTTTTTTACAAATGCTAACACTAAATAAAATCATCGTGCCATAGAATTCTAAAGTTGAATTAAAAAGACATTTTGAGAAAGGAAAATGCAAGACAAGAGAGTGTTAGAAGAGAGTTCATTATATCACTCCTTACCTAACTATTTTGTTCGTAATCATTTGTGACTATGTGAACCTTGTCATTATTATCATTATCACATTCAATACATGGTATCACTAAAAATGTTCAACTCTCTCACTCAAATGCTCCCTTTTCCTCCGGCATCCATTGTTTATGTTCCTCCACACGGAACAACGTACCCTCCCTTGCCTCATGACACAATGTGTTGGGGCTTTGACCAATGGCGGAGCAAGAGTATGTAGTACCAGGGTGCCACTTCTGAGAAAATTTATCCTTTCGGAGGTGCACACATGGTAAAAAATGTTTATAAAGAAATTATTTTTTACCCAGTGTCCATGCATGCATGTGGATCCACCACTAACTTCAACGGTAACTTGAACTGAACTCACCAGAGTTTTTTCGTGTGTTTCTGGCAATGTGGAGGTTTGCCCAAGCAAAAGAAATCACGATGTCCAATGAGGAATTTCACCAAAGGCTGGAAGAAGCAGGAAGGGCGAGGTAAGGTAAATATGATTAAGTCGACGTGCTTGGTTGTGGCTGATGTGCTGACGCCGCTTAAGGAAAAAGGTAGGGGCCCTGGTTTAAAATGTGTGATGTGTTTTCTATTGTTGTTCATTTTGTTCCGAATAATTAGGCTTGTACTTTAAGATGTGTTTTCTTTGGTTGTTTAGTTTGTAATGAACAATTAAGTTTGTATTTAGCATGTGTGATGTGTTTCCTCTCTTGCGTTATTTGTTTAATATATACTGTATAATTAAGCTTGTAGAAAGATGTATGATGTGTTTCCATTTGTGTTGCGATGTGTTTCCTCTCTTATATGTGTGTGATGTGTTTATTATTGTGTTGTTCTCCTATTTCCTTGTACATTTTTTTCAGTTGAGCTTAATTTCAATGCCGGTAATTAACAAGGTAGATGGACTTGTG
Source organism: Lolium multiflorum (assembly GCA_030979885.1). Taxonomy (NCBI): domain Eukaryota; kingdom Viridiplantae; phylum Streptophyta; class Magnoliopsida; order Poales; family Poaceae; genus Lolium; species Lolium multiflorum. The sequence goes on from CM061750.1 coordinate 284,831,248, forward strand.
CCATGAGGTTTTATTATCATATATACCGATAATTGGGAGGGTGGGTCTCAAATATGACCAGATTGCCCCGGTTTTTTTAGCAACGGAGGAGCGTGACTATTTTAGTGGCCCATAAAACAAACCATATCCCCACTCCCATAACTATATAATACATGGAGCATACTTGCCCCACAGTCCCACTACCCACGTCGGCTGCACTCTCCTCTTTCTCCTCTAAATATTAGATCTTAGGCACTCCTCTCTATCCACTTCGAAACCTACTTGTACATGGATATCCTCTCCTCTTAATAGTACATATCTGCCCAAGCGGTCCTTGGGTGGTCCTGCCGCCCGATCTGGTCAAGCCGTGTCGGAGTCCTCCGCCACTCATGTGCATGTTCATTATCCATCGTGATTCGTTTTGTTCTTCTTTCAAATTTGGTCAACCCGTGCCAGAGTCTTGCTATTCACAAGCTTCTATTTATTTCAGATCCACCTCAAGAAAGACAGCGTCGTGCCACATCACCGCACAAAGGATGGTGGGCCGAACCGTTGCATGAAGAACGACACACGAGTGGTTGGCGAGGTCATCAACACATGTTAAGTTGAAGATGTCATGGAGGACAGCAGGTGGGTCGTTAGCAAGGTTATATTAGCGCATGACAAGTTGAAGATGATAATATCTAGAATAGCAACTAGGAGATTAGTCCTAAAATAGGTTGTAGTAGGTAATTTTGCTGCTCATTCTGCTCAGTTTCATGAAATCAACTGCTTAATTACCTATTAACGAGCACATCCAATGTTGGATGTTTTAGAATGTAATGTAATGAGTTTTGGTAAACACTACCTATCGTAGCCCGATGGAAAGCCAAAAATCGGACCTAATCGATGCCATCCATGCCAAATACATCGCACGGCCGCATGCAAGGCTTTTTGATGGAAAAAAAGCTGCCCCATTAACTTGGCACGTTGACCACCTCCACGGATTCACCCCCAAATTTGCGGTCAGTTATCTCCTTCCCAAAATTCCCGGTCAGTTGGATCCTCCCCCAAATCGTCGATCTGCTGTCGCCGCTAGTGCTCTCCAATCGTCCCGCTACTCCCCTCACCTCCTCGTCGCGCCGCAACTCTTCTCCCGACAGTGCCGCAATCTCCCATCACCATCACGCTGCCCCTGTTCCTTTCCACCACGTCGATCTTCTCTCAATCCACAACGGCGCCATGTTTTCCTCCCCCTTTCGCTGTTTCCCTAGCACCGGAACATGAAGCACTTCCCCCATTGCGACACATCTGTAATTCTATATGAGCCCGTAGTTCCCAGGGTGAAGGGAAGGAGGAGGGTGGGCTCGCCTAGTGGTGGGGAAGATCGGCATGCTCAAAAGGCCACTGTCATCTCTCTTCCGCACCCTGTTTCTTCAGCGATGACAGCAGGCGCCTACGACCTCAGGCCGACCTAGGTTTACACCGATCTCGCCTCATTTCTATTTCGAAGTTCAAGTATATGTAATGCAATGATCCACTTGCTTTGAATCCAAGTGTGCTGCTGCTTGGTTTTATATTCGTACTATTGACCTTCTATTGATATCATGTTCTCTTGTCTCCTTTTATATTCGTATGATTAACAAACTTTGTCAAAAGTATGTTTGCCCGTCCCCTGAATTATGCATCTACATGTTTGCAGGAAATATTAATAATTCTGTAATCCAAATGTATATACTTCTGCATGGTAATACTGTAATAGTTATGTTGATGCCTCCCAATTTTTCGTTAGATGTTCAAATACTCACATCCATGTACAGTGTATGCTTCAATGCTAAAATATGAAATGCTTCGTTGCTTCTCAACCTCACATTATGTGCTACATACATTATCCTAGGAATAGTCTTCTGTGATGGTTCGAATAACATCATGTGATGCATCCAATTTTATTTTTAATGCTTCGGATGATCTAATATGATGCTTCGTTCTTATTTCTAGATGCTTCAGTACTGTGCAGTCAGCCACTTAACCTCTAGTCTTGTATATCCTGCATGCTTCATTGATAAACTCATAATGCTTCATTAGTGCAACCACTTAACATGTAGTCCTCTATGTACCATGGATGCTTCATTGATAAACCGGCAATGCTTCATTGATAAACCGGCAATGCTTCATTGATAAACCGGCAATGCTTCACTACTACTCAGTAGGCACTTCAACAAGCAAGGGCGCCCACCGCTGTGTCATGTCATTCAAGGGCTAAGGGCTCCTGGATTTATGTCTCCACGGCGCCGAAGGAAATGAATTGAGTATTTGTAACATGTTGGTTAACACATGATGCATCCAGCAAACATATCATTTTGTAGCTTGAAGCAAATTTGTAACATGTAGGAGACATGTTATATGAATGTACGAAGCTATGTATTTTGACGATTTCAAGGAAACAAATATGTATGTTGTCCGAAATATGTCAAAAGATTCATGTAGCACTAAATATTTCTATACGTATAAGAATAAAGCCTTTTGTCATGCAAAAAAATCCCTGTAGGTTTCACAATACTCTATGATTTCCTAAGCAAGTGAACAAAGACTTGTTAACACACCAACCATGCTTCTAATATTAGCACATTATGCTTCATCGGCATATGAATGAAGCTTTCGACACACAAATCAAATATGTCCTTCCAAAATTAGTGCATTATGTTTGACGGTTCAAAAAAGATCCATTCACCCTGGAAGAAATTACCCCACAGAAATATAGTTTGATACGTCTAAAATAAATATTTTTAGAATGAAGCAGCATTCTGTGGTAATGGAAGCCAACAGAAGCAAAATTAGATAACATTAGGTAAAAATTTCCCACGGAAGCATGCCTGAAATTTTGTTAGTTTTCTTCAAAACAGATTTCGTTTTCTACAAATCCTGGAGAGTTATTACTCGGGAGCAGCTAATTATGTACCTACTAATTAGCGGTATCAATTAAGGGAGGTTTGCATAACGAGAGAAATAATCACGGAAGCATGCAGTCGTCGCGCAGGGCTCCTTGAAAAGCCAACATCCATCTTGATTTCAATAGTACGGCTAGTCACTAGTCCGATGGAAGCCATATATCGGGAGCCGATTCCTAGCCCTGCCCATAAATTTTATGGGCTAATTAAATGATTTATCTTAGTGACATGTAAATTACAAACAGATACTATGAACAAACTAATTTGTTAGCATTGATTGTGATTAACCTTTTTTGCTGCCGAAAGGTGCATGAAACATGGAAAAAATATTCGCTGCACCTTACATGTACACGACACTAAACTTTGCACCTTCTATTAAGACAGCGAGGCAGATTGGCGTGCGTACCCTGGTAGAAGAGCGCGCGGCAATTCCAAAGCGCCGAGAGAAAAAACACCATGTCTCTACCATCACACAGTTTTTCATGGTGGCTTTTATTTTCTGGGGAAATCCGAACACGACGATTAGCGGCGTGCCTTGAAGTTTAAAACCGCGAAGCCCATCTGCCGTGTTCCAGTGATATGTGGCAGAAACTAACTTGTAAAATTTGTGCACAATAAACAAGCCACAAGATCACATTTCATTGCGTCTAAGTTATGAAAGTTGGAGCTAGGTATGTAGTCGAAATCAGTTTTTGATTTTTTTACAAATCACAAATGGTCAGATTTAAGTTTCTAAATTTACAAGCATACAATTTTATCCATTCTCTACATACATATATACATTTTCTTCCACAATTTTATAAAAAAATACATTTTTTGCTAGGTGTTCAGTTGTATTTAGGTTTTGAAAATTCCCCTTGCCAGGTTCCAGAGTTTCGAGTCAGCCTTCAAAAGCAAAGTAGCTGTGAAATAGCTTACAATCCTCTAAACCATACATTCCGTTGAGAAAGTTTGCAAATTTCATTATCCTTGTAGATTCAATTGATAATGGCATGGATTCGAAAAGCCTCTTTGACTCCTGAGCTTGAGTGACCCCTCTACATAAAAAAAAAAATCATACTCAAATGTTCTGATAAACATTATAAAAAAATTTGGACGTAGTCAATGATATATCCTGCAATCGTACTAAATCGCGGTGTGAAATTCTTTTTTATTATGGGATACACAAAACTGGAAAATAAGCTGATACATGTTTGAAAATGTGCATTGTGCACTATACTTTCAAATTGTTATTTTGCAGGTTTGGTGGTTTCATCACTAACTACATCCACATTTTATTTCGGATCTTTTATTAAATGTCAGAAATATGATTTTCGATTTTTTTTAGTAACCGATCACACCCGTTTGGATTGAAGAATGGGAACACTAGTATGAAAATGCGTTACCGTCTCCGGTTACCGGTCCAGGCGAATCAGCCACCACAGTCAGTTAACCACGTATACACAACACGCGGGACTACTCTATACGGATGATTGGATGGAGTATAATTTCCGGTTCCGGCGGCGCGCTCCGGACTCGCCGTTGTGAGTTTTTTAATAGCGTGCTCGACGTCGACCACTCGCTCGGTTGTCCCGGACGGCACCCGCGGCGACACATGGCCGCGCTCCAAGCTGACGTCTCTCTCCTCCCCTCCCCACCTCCACCTCCACCTCAAGGCTCGCCTCCCGAGTTAACCCCATCCCCGACCTCAAGGGTTCCAGAAGACGCACCAGCCAGCTCCTTCCATCCCCACACCTTCTCCTTCCCTCCCTCCTCCCTGAGCCATCGAGCTGCTTGCTCTCTTGTTACTGAGAGGGAGGGCGTGAGGAGCGATCGAGCAAGAAAAGGGATGGATCGGTACGAGGTGATAAGGGACATAGGGTCCGGGAACTTCGGGGTCGCCAAGCTGGTGCGCGACGTCAGGACCAAGGAGCACTTCGCCGTCAAGTTCATCGAGAGAGGCCAGAAGGTAAGCAAAGCAGGCTCGATCGGATTCTTAAGCGACTGATGCGCATGTTCATATATGTGAACTATTTTCCGTGTGGTGGTGCCCTGGGCTTCAATCAATCTTTACTGGTGTTGCGCGTGTGATTGGGTTAAGCGCGTAGGGTAGGAGGATCGGATGCTTTGGGCACCTCTGCTCTGCCCTCTGTTTTCTGCGGTAGCAGAGCAAATTGTTCTGCTGGACAGATAACCCCGCGATCTCATTAGTTTCCGTGTGTCGGTGTGTGATAGGGAATCTCCAAAAATGCTGGGGGTGGTTTTGGTGCTTAGGATGTGATTTTCGCCTTGTTTCCTGCTTAGCTGAGTGGGTTGTGCAGCGCTTCAGTGGTCTCTTGGCGTCCGACCATGCATGCTGTGGCCGGTAAATGCAGTTGCTACCACTCTGCTTCTGAATGTCTCCAGCTGAAGACCCTAAATGTCACATTGACACATTTGATTTGCTGTTTTTACACCGTAGTTCAGTTTGTAAGAAGTTTCTAAAAAAAACAGGATCTTCGCAAAAAACGATTTGGGAAATAACTAGCTACTATAGATTGAATCTTTTCGTCATTTAAATTGCAAATTGTCTAACCGGCCAATCATATCTTGTCTAACCGAACTTCCTTGTCTTTATTTTCTGCACGTGATTAAACAATCTAAACTCTTGTGTATGTGGCACTCTGTCGGCTCTCAAGGAATCTAGCGGAGCCCAACCATTCTAGAAATAGGCAACGTCCGTCATGGTAGGTAGAGGAAGTATCCAGGTAATGCCACCCTGCCGTTGCTTCCCATGCTTCCCTCCAATAAACAAAGTCCAAAAGAATCATTGGCACACAATGAATCACCGTGGCCGTGCTACTATTGTTTATGTTCATGGCTTCGTTTGTTGTTGCTTTAGTTTTCAAAAGCATTTTTGCATTTCTCTTCTTGGATGCAGTAGGTTAGTTCAAAGCATCTTTTATTGTGATGTAATAAAAATTAAATTTTACCGCAGTCGGTAAAAAAAACTAATGAATGATTCGCCTAACTAAGTAGATTCCACAGTGGAGGACTACATGATTCGGCAACCACGGTCGAATGGCAGCAGAGCGCGTGGTGGCTCGATCCTAACGCTTGGAAGGCTGTGTTGTGCTAAACTGGTGTCAAATCTCATCCCCGTCCACTTACTATGCTGAGGTTTTCTAGAAACTTTAGACTATATACTTAGTGTACTTGGTATCATCTTCATATAAATATTTTGTTATTTAATGAAAAAATACTTTATTCAGTTTATTAGTTTTTATGGTTGCCTCTTGTGAGTTTACTCCAGCTTTTGTTGGGGGTTTCCAGTGTCTAGATGTTCCGATATGTCAGGGAACATGTTTCTGTTCATTTATTGATGCTACTGTTATAATACAAATTACTTACGCTGTCCATCTCCATTTTATTCTTCCTCTTCTTGGTCATTATTTTAACCTCAAGATGTACCTGAGTTTAATCTTCCCTGTACCTTTGTTGCAGAATTATTACATTTTTGAGTTCTTTTTCTGTTTGTGTTCTCTCTCTGAGGCCCTTTGAATGAACGTTGAGTATCTAACTATCTATGTTCATCAGTTATCTCTGAACATTTATTTTTATTACATAGATTGATGAGCATGTTCAAAGGGAGATTATGAACCACCGGTCGCTGAAGCATCCAAATATAATTCGATTCAAGGAGGTAATTTCCTAGCTTCTGTGACAGTGATTGTCCCTGATATAAGCTAAAAGTTGAACGGGTGTAATGTTTCGGTTCTTTACCACTTTAAAGAGCACCCTGATGAAATTTAACGCGGGGTAACTGATCACATATATGTATGTTTCAGTATAATAATGTGGCTTTACAAGAGTATAGAAATGTTGTTCTATGATTTCAAGTTGTTGATCAGTGATTGATTTCCTACACTGACTCGCATATCGAAACATACTATATGGCAGTATAACTATTTTGAGTTGACCACTTATTTTTAATACGATGGCAAGTGAAATCAGGGTTTTGGTTACCGGTCGGTGATTCTGGTTATTTTGAGGCTATGAATCTTTACTACTTTTGTGTTTTGTTATATTACTTCAAACATGCTGGCTAACCACTTAACTAGTAGGCTACTTGCTTTGAATGATTTAATGCTTCTCAGCTTAAAAAAATTCTTGCTCATGCACTGTTCTGCACTGCTAAGGCAATTTATTCTGTTATTTAGATTTGCACCCCATACTTCAGAATGTTTCGAAATACATGATTGCGTAGAGTTCATATTTACCTAGGCTGTTGACTATTTAGCAGGTACGTAACAAGTACAAAGATGGCATCCATGTGTTTTTATACGGCGTGAGCGTTTCCTTTTAGTTGAACAATACTTTATTACTTTTAGCAAATCAAAAGAACTTGATCAGAACTGTTTGAGATGAGAAGTTCTTGCATGGTATCATCTTCTAGTGAAGGAGTATCATTAGATTATTTAGCTGCCGCGAACTTTTCTCTTACCATTCGTCTTGAAATGTCATCTGATTATCAAAGCTTTAATATTCAAACTGTGTCCATGCTTAAACACACCTAGTTTTTCAGGTTGTGCTGACTCCCACACATTTGGCAATAGTTATGGAATATGCCTCTGGCGGTGAGCTATTTGAAAGGATTTGCAATGCAGGGAGATTCAGCGAGGATGAGGTAGATAATATGTGCACCAACCTTTCATACTTTCTTGAATGATCCGAAATCATTATACTAATTATTTGTCAACAGGGAAGGTTCTTCTTCCAACAATTGATTTCTGGAGTGAGCTACTGTCACTCAATGGTATGTGCTCTGTCAAGCCAACTTGCAGATAGTAGCATCAGTCAAACAGTCTCCACGCACTATCATCATCTTCTTCTTCCTTTTTCCTGCAGCAAGTATGTCATAGAGACCTGAAACTGGAAAATACTCTCTTGGATGGTAGTGTCGCACCTCGACTGAAGATTTGTGACTTCGGTTACTCCAAGGTATTCCCCTGCAGATAATGGCCTTCAAACGTTTCATTTCATCGCCTAAACCAGCACCATTGTTTTGGTTCTCTTTCATTTCAGTCTTCTGTCTTGCATTCTCAACCGAAATCAACCGTTGGCACACCGGCATACATCGCCCCAGAGGTCCTCTCTAGAAGAGAATATGATGGAAAGGTAAAGTTTGTTTCTGTTGCTGCATAATTTCGGTGGTTTAGTTGCCACATCTGAAGCATTCAGATACCACATATGTGATCTTAGGTCGCCGATGTTTGGTCTTGTGGAGTAACACTTTATGTGATGCTTGTCGGAGCATATCCTTTTGAGGACCCTGACGAGCCAAGGAACTTCCGCAAAACAATCACTGTGAGTACACCCGTTCCCACCTTAACTTCCTGGTGCTTTGGGATCACTTCTGTCTGTACTGTCACTGTGTTACTACGAAACTTACTGTTGGTGTCTTCCACAGAGGATTCTCAGTGTACAGTACTCCATCCCAGACTACGTTCGAGTCTCAGCAGATTGCGTGCATCTACTGTCCCGCATTTTCGTTGGAAATCCTGAGCAGGTTTATATACACTTGTCCTTGATTAATTCATTTCTTAGGCATCAAACTGCATCAGATCTGTGAGCGTAGTACTTGCCTTTCAATTTTTGAAGCGGATAACCATTCCGGAGATTAAGAACCATCCATGGTTCCTAAAAAACCTGCCTGTAGAGATGACCGACGAGTACCAGAGGAGCATGCAGTTGGCAGACATGAACACGCCATCACAGAACCTAGAAGAAGTCATGGCGATCATCCAGGAGGCGCGGAAACCAGGCGATAACGCCCTTAAGCTTGCTGGGCAGGTTGCCAGCCTGGGGAGCATGGATCTAGACGACTTTGATTTCGACGATATCGACGACATTGACATTGAGAATAGTGGAGATTTCGTGTGCCCGTTGTGATGGTCACGAGTGGTTCAAAAGTAGCGGCATTTGATTTTCTTTGTATGGTTTGTCCGAGGATGGATTCCTGTTTTTCATGCTTTTGGGTTGCATGTTTTCTGTGACCGAGATATTGGCCTTACTGTATATAAACAAAGAAAGACTTATTTACATTCTTGTATTCTAGTGAAATCCTTACTGCTCTTAGTTGAGTGTTTAGCCGGCCCATGAGTTCACCAGCTAATGAGACCACCTTTTGCAAGTTGCAATGTTGTAGTTTCTGGTGGACTTCCTCTTGGCAGAGCGGCCGTGATTGGCGTGGAGCCAGCTCCCTCCCCAAAGAGCATCTCTAACCATGCCTAAAACGGCCTTAGAGAAGCAAATATGCGCCCCTAACGGCCGGAGCGGACTCTAGCCGGAACGCTAAACTGATTAGCGGCCTATATATGGACAAAAAAATCCCCCCTCCACTCCTATATTTGAGGGGCGGCCGACCGAGGAGAAAACCAATCCCCTCGCTGCAAGGACCACCACACCACCTTCGGCCACCGCCAAATCACCCTCCTACACCACATCCGTGTTGGAGATCGGATCTTCCCGTCGATGCCCCCCTCCGCCCATTCGCAGCGTCAGGGGCGCACCGCGTCGCCGACCTGGTGCCCCCGCTGACCTCCCGCCGCCACTGCATAGCCGCGACCACGACATGAGGCATCACGAGTGGGGAACGTGGGTGGCCGAGATCACCGACCGGAACACCGGACGACCATGCTTCCTCGGGAGCAAGTGAGGAGCAACGACCGCGGGAGAACGTCGCGACCATGCTTCCTCACTTGCTCGAGGCACCGGGACCAAGTCGTCATTCCATTACCCCACCAAGAGTCTCCCCTGACTTTTTTTCCCTCCCATGCATTTATCCCAGAACAGAACGACAAGCTCCTCCACCACCATTGGTGCTTTCACCGACGCTCGCCACTGGTTCCCGGCACAGCCTGCTGCCTCTAGTTCTCTACACCGCTATGATGACTGAGCATACCACTGCATTTAGTAGTATACAAGTCATTCATATGATACTTATGAAGGGGCTTCTTCACAAATATCACATCCCTCAGAGTGATACAACAGAAACATTGCAGGTCATAATCACTTCACGTTATTATTACATAACAAGGTTCTCAACCACTTGGTATTCTCACAGGTCCGATGAGAACACCCTAAGAGCTTAACTTACTTAAGGTAGCATTACAACTTGAACTATTAAGTAGACATGATGAGAGCTTAGCAACTTATTTAGATAATTCACTACGCTGCTTGGCTCTACAATGCCTACGGTATGTCTCTACTCCTCATCCTCCACTTCATCAGTTTCGTAGACTATCCCATAGTCCACGCCTTCTACTCCTCCGGACAAGTCTGGCTCCTCGTAGACCACCTCGTATTCGCTTTCAAGTGCTCCGGTGCAGGCCTCCTCTTCATTCACATAGCCTAGCAAGAGTATAGAAAGAAAGTGAATACAGAGGTACTCAGCAAGTTCAAAAGAAAAGGTGTTTGATGACTAGCTACGACCATTGATCAGAAAATCTCACGTCAATGCATTTTTCGCAATCATTTCTTCAAAAGGTTTATTTTATTCTGAAAACTATGCCTGCCAGTTTTCACAGGTTGACCAGAACTTCACGGAATTCCTTTCCTGCCGCATTCTTAGTTCCCTTCCCAGAACATGGAGTGACAAGCCACAATTTTATACACTCTACAGAGGTGCGTTACTTTTCCCATAAGAGAACTTATCCTTGTTTCCAACCGGGCGTACTTTCCCGTCCACACTTCCTTGGTGTGAGGCCAGTATAAGAACCAAACCAATCACTGCCTTTCTCCGTGACCCTGCATACCCACCCTTTTGTATTCAGAGGACCCTCGATTGCTTACTTATCTAGAGCGCTTGATCCTCGGCCATGATATAATCCTTCATAGACACTATTGCACAAGACGTCCACCTGGGACCAGAGATCTTAATGGCCTCTCACCAATAGCACTCCACAACTACAGCAAATAGGCATCCATTGATATGCGAAAGGAAGAAGATACATATGATTTCACCAGAGCCATTATAAATCTTATGGTTAACGCGATATGTACGACGCTAGAATCACTAGACGGCATTGGTGATTAGTCCTAGATGAGTAGAACCCTTGCAACCACCACATAGTCATATTCATAATTGGAAACGTAACATTTCATTTTCAATGCAGGAGTGATAAGTATATTGCTTTGCGAGTAAATTGATAAAAAATAATCAATATGACATGAGCAAGAGTGAACTTGCCTGGAGACTGAGAGATAGTGCAGTTCGAGGGTTTGGATGGAACCTGGACCTCGGGTTCTGAAAAGAAGCATCATTGTCCAATAAGGACAATGTTATGAAATTCAAATTATGTATGTGTAGGGATTCGTAGCATAGAAAAAAAATTCCTACCGCAAGAACGAATAACAAGCCAAGACCTAATCTAGTAGATGGTAGCAACGAGGTGAAGATCAACATACCCTCGAAGATTGCTAAGCTTAACAAGATAAATCTCGTGGTTGATGTAGTCAATCACTTGCCGCTTTCAAACGTGCGTAGAAGATCTTGACGGTGCCACAATCGGGAAGCACCACCGCACTCGGTCACACGTACGATGTCGATGAAGAGTCCTCCCCCGTTCCAGCGGGCAGCAGATGTAGTAGATCCTCCTCGGAATCCCGCCAACACGACGGTGTGGTGACGGTGGTGGTGGAGATCTCCTGCAGGGCTTCACCGTCGCTGTCCTGCCATAGTGATTTATTCCGGATGATTCTAGAACCTTCTATAACCTTCCATAAATTCACTGGACCATTCCCAAACTTGGAATGTGACTTCCTATATATGAATCTTATTCTACGGACCCTTCCGGAACCCGTCATGATGTCCTGGATCCCATCCAAGACTCCGAACAATATTCGAACTCTATTCCATATTCCACATCTACTTAAAACGACATCGAACCTTAAGTGTATCACCCTACGGTTCGTGAACTATGCAGACATGATCGAGAGTCTTCTCTGATCAATAACTAATAGCGGGACCTAGAGATCCATAATAGCTCCCACATATTCAACGATGACTTCATGATCGAAATAACCATTTACATACGATACCGATTCCCTTTGTCGCGCGATATTTTACTTATCTGAAGTTTGATCGTCGGTATCTCTATACCTAGTTCAACCTCGTTACCGATAAGTACTCTTTACTCGTACCGTGATATGACATTCCTTGTGAGTCAGTCACATGCTTGAAAGCTAGTTGGATGACATTCCACCGAGAGGGCCCAGAGTATATCTATCCGTCATTTGGATGGAAAATCCCACTATTGATCCACGTGCTTCAACCTATACTTTTCGAACACTTAATGCCACCTTTATAACAATCCATTTACGAAGTAGTGTTTGGTGTCATCAAAGCATCCATCCGGTGTAGGTGATTAACATGATTTCATGGTCGAATGATTAGGTTACTATGTATCTTAAAGCTTGAAGCACAACGAACTTAATGACTTGATCATATGCTACACTTACTATGGGTGTATGTCCATCACATCATTCACCTAATGATATGATCTTGTTATTAATAACATCCAATGTTCATGATCAGGAAACCATAATCATATATTAATCAACAAGCTAGTTTAATAAGAGGCTTACTAGGGACTCTTTTATGTTTACAAAACACACAAGTATTAACGTTTCCGGTTGATACAATTATAGCACGGGATGTAAACATTTATCATGAACACTAATATATAACAATAAACACTTTTATTATTGCTTGTTGGGCATATCTCCAACAGTCTACCACTTGCACTAGAGTCTCCCACTTGCACTAGAGTCAATAGTCAACAATAAATACATACATTTGTAAAGATCTAACACTTTGGCCTTCTGGTGCTTATCATGTTTGCTTATGGGAGAGGTTTCAGACAACGAATCTAACATGCTCAGAAACGTATGTATTTTATAATTCAGTTGCGTCTGCACACATCACTCAATTTTTCAAATGAGTCGGCATTAATCGTATATGTTTGTTCTTCTGGTGGAACCTTAATTCCGTGATCTGAAATATGTTACCAATATTGTTATATACAATATAGCTTCATAGTTCTGACACTACCAGAACTACACCAAGTTCTCAAAGAACTCCTCGACTCAAATACCCTCGTTCATTGTCAAAACAATGATATACTCTGCCTTCGTTTGTAGAATCCTTCACAATATATAGAGCTCATCTAAATCTAGCATAGACTTCGTCTAGCCCATTGTGCTACCTTTTAATGAACACATTAGCCTAATTGAGATTGAAATTCATTTTTATAAGTGACCAAACTAATATCGGTGTAACACCTTACATTGATTTGTTTATCACTACCCCATATAAAACTATATATTTATATCCTCAACTCTGACAAAGCACTCGGGGATATTCTTACTGTTATCCAATGATCATCATATGAATCATTCTGATATATGATCGTGACACCTTAGAGCATAGGACATCTGATTGTGCACATATTATTCGTGATCTAAAATCACTCATGTATTTTTACTCATTGAGTGTCAAATGCACTCAAGTCTTGTTAAACCTCCACATGGAAAAGAACACATTCTTGACGTTTTCATATTGAACTACTTCAATATTCATTTTATGTACTTTGACTTAAAATTATTATGCGCTTCAGTCTATCTTCATAGATCTTGATGCTAAATATGTTTTTAGTCCATACGCTTTCATTGAAGTTAGTTTTCAACAAAACCTTTTAATCAGATCAAGTACATGATTACGTTATATATAATCAACGATACTTTATCCACATAAAGTATTATAAATTTGTCTCAACGCTCTCACTTAATTTCTTGCAAATGCAAGCATCTTCATCGTTTCCGATGAAATCAAAACTCTTTGATTATTTCATCCGGTGAAGATTCTAACTCCGTGATACCCACTTCATCCAGTGAAGTTTGTATACCTTTCTAGCATTCTACGGACTAGCAAAACTCTCAGTTGATTATCTTGTATACACCTTTAATACACACTTCTGTTAAGGAATGTATTTCTGCCATCCTACTAACATATCTCATAAAATAAATATGTAGAGACTACTAGAACAATCTGTATAGACTATAAGCATCGCTGCGAAAGATCTAATCATATAGCAGTCAACTCTTTAAACTTTGTCGTAAACAAACTTTTGACAAGTTGAGCTTGTTCAAAGATATTTCATCCATGTCCATTAATTTTATAGATCCACTTACGTTCAAAAAGTATTTATTCCTTCAGAAGGTTTACCAAGTTCCAAGCTTGATTATAGATACTATCTTGGATTTTATGGCTCTTAGCCATTTTAACGGAGCCAGGGCCCGTCATAACTTCTTTGTATGTAGTTGGTTTATCGTTGTTCAAAATCAATCCTTTGTCCACAAATCATTTATTTGATCACAAAGTAAACCATACTTACAAGGTTCAATAGGTAATTCGATCTCCATGGCTATAACACTTTGTAGTCATGGGAGCCATGAGCATCGTGGCCGCTTTCCGGAACCATTTCTGAAGCTGTGCTACTCTGCTCATCATGCTCAGATTCATCAACCTTATCAAGTTCCATTGTCCTTCCACTCAAATATTTGGCTAGAAAAAATTTCTTGGAAATAAGCAAGATTGACTTTGTAGTGGAAAGAATTCCCAATTCGTTCTTTTGGATAACCAACAAAGATATTCATCCAATTTTGGTTGTGAACTCATTTACTTATTCTACGCATACCAAAATTTAATAAAGGACTGTTAGGGTTTATACCCAAGCCATAACTCGTATGGTGTCATTTCAACGGATTATGATGACGCTCTATTTAGTGTAAAAGCAGTAGTCTCTAAAGCGTAATCCACAAAAATATAATGGCATCATTTTATTTTATCTCATAATTAATCCAACAAGGTTTGGGTACGTCTCTCGAATACTCCATCATAACTATGGTGTTCCGAGAAACGTGAGTTGTGGAACAATTTCATAACTCTTTTAGATGTTCGCTAAAACTCTTAATTCAAATATTTTCACCATGATCCAGTCATAGATATTTGACTTTTCTATTACGATGATTTCTATTTCATGCTGAAATTTATTTGAATCTATTCAATTGTTTCAGACCTCTTTTTTCATTGAATAAATATATCCATATATATACACTCAATTCATTGTTGGGAGTTTTCATGAAGTAGAAGAATCTTCCGTACACAACTATGCCCAATGAACCATATACATTGTTATGTATGTTTCCACTAAGCTAGTTGCCCATTCAACTCTTGGTCTATGAACGGTGTTTCAGTCAATCTCTTTTAGAAAAGACTTGCAAGTGCCAAATGATTCAAAAATCGAATGACTCCAAAAATCCATTTGCACGGAGTTTCTTCATGCATTCCTTTATAACATGACCTAAATGGAGGTTCCACAAATAAGTGGAATTCAAATCATTTTCCTTATGGCAGTTTAGCGTCAGAGTTATGCATGTGTGTTTCACCATTAAGATTTATAATAACTTATCCAATATACATGGAGTATGGTCATAATTTAAACAACTCATTGCTTTTATTTGACTAGAGCAAAATAACAAGTATTAAGTTCTTTATTATAAATCTGAAGGGCTAGGTAGAATGCCAACGACGAACATAATAACCTTTTATTTTGTTCTAGACGTGAATTATTACCACATTCCTTGTCAGTCACTTAGGCCATTGTATTATTGTATTGCGTTGTGTTGTATGACATTTCATACCAACCAATATGGTATAAATACCCAAGAATTCCATTGTGTTACCAATCAAAGAATACATTCAGAACATGTATATCATCTATATACACCTGAGCTAGACTTTCTATTCTTTTATTTATTTCTGCCAAAATCCTTTGTAATTTCTCTTTTGACTTTCCTCATATTTTAGAAAACACTTCAACATCAATAACTTCTAGGCTTGTTAGTCAAATACCAATAACCTTGAGGTTCGTACTTTGAAGTTGATCATCACATGACAAGTGTTCCAGATTTCACTATTAGTAACCTTTTAATGTGATGAACTATTTCACTCGTATTTTTATCTATCAAATCATGAAAACTTCATGATGAAGCTACTATGGCTCATATGGATATGCGAATAACATTAGTGCCTAACTAGTTGGAGGATCGGGACGCCTAGCGTCTTCAACCTTCGTACATTCCCATAAAACTTATGAGTTTATGTAGTCTCACTAAATTATATTCTATCATATTGTAATAAGGTCTTAGATATCACATATATATCATACCTTGCTTATTTCTGAAAACAAACTTTTCAGCTCCTTACTTTTCAAACAAATTTGAACATCAAGTTTCACGGAGACAATATAAGTTTAGATACTAATTAAAACCATTGCTCTTTGAATCACCAATTTGAGGATTACCAAAAGTTTGCATTAGGACTTAATCATTTCTTGATTCTTTAACAATACGGTACCAGTCCGTAAAGTTACTTGTCAGATTTAACATTGTTTCTATCTCAATTACAAGCCTAGCCCAATGTAGAAAACGGATGCCAATTCTACATAATTTAATTCAAATACAATTTAGACTAAGTTCATAATAAATTGAGTTTACTATTAATTCTTAAATTAACTAGGTGGACTCCCACTCAAAACAACATCCCTCACGTTGCTTTAGTGATTACACAAACCAAATACACTACACCAAGTCTGATCATCACGAGAGATGATGTATCTTCAATGGCGAACATCAACATGTCCATCATATCATCTATATGATTCATGCTTAACCTTTCGGTTTGCCGTGTTCCGAGGCCATATCTGTACATGCTAGGCTCGTCAAGTTAAACCTTAGTTTCCGCATGTGCAAATCTGGCTTGCACTCGTTGTATGCACACGTTGAGTCTATCACACATGATCATCACGTGATTCTTCGAAACAACGAGTCTTAGCAACGGTGCTAACTGAGGACGAACACTTTATTATCTTGACTTTTAGTGAGAGGGATCATCTTATAATGCTACCATCGTGATCTAAGAAATACAAGATGCATAAAAAGGATTAACATCACATGCAATTCATAATGTGATATGATATGGCCCTTTTATCTTTGCGCCTTTGATCTTTGATGTCCACAACTGGCGCGTGGTTGACGTGGGAGGTTTGATGGCGGTTGACGGGCTTGATGGAGTGTCTTGATTCGTTCCCCGGCAACGGGGCCAGAAAATAGCTTGATGTCTACTCACGCTTCTTTGTAGACAGTGTTGGGCCTCCAAGAGAAGAGGTTTGTAGAACAGCAACAAGTTTTCCCTTAAGTGGATCACCCAAGGTTTATCGAACTCGGGGAGGAAGAGGTCAAAGATATCCCTCTCAAGCAACCCTGCAATCACGATACAAGAAGTCTCTTGTGTCCCCAACACACCTAATACACTTGTCGGATGTATAGGTGCACTAGTTCGACGAAGAGATAGTGAAATACAAGTAGTATGGATGTATATGAGTGGTAATAGCAATCTGAATAAAATATGGCAGCGAGTAAACATGCAACGAACAGTAAATAAGCGGTGTTTGCGGTATTGGAAACAAGGCCTAGGGATCATACTTTCACTAGTGGACACTCTCAACATTGATCACATAATAAATTAATAACTTCTTCTCATTTGTGCTACATACACTCTTTTGTTGGATGACAAACACCATTCGTTGTGTAGGGCTACAAGAGCTCCCTCAAGCCGGAGTTAACAAGCGCCACAACATTCGGCATTCATATTTAAGTAACCTTAGAGCATAATAGATCTTTGCAAAATAGACCGACTACTAACATAGCATACACACTGTCACCTTTACACTATGAAGGGGGAATAAATCACATCAATACTATCGTAGCGATAATCAACTCCATAACCTACAAGAGATTATGATCATAATCTACGACAAGAACCACACGATGCACACACTGTCACCATTACACCATGCAGGAGGAATAGACTACTTTAATAACATCACATGAGTAGCACATAGACTAGTAGCGATACAAAGCTCATATGAATCTCAATCATGTAAGGCAGCTCATGAGATCATTGTATTGAAGTACATAGGAGAGAGATTAACCACATAGCTACCGGTACAACCCTTAGCCTCGATGGAGAACTACTCCCTCCTCATGGGAGACAGCGGCGGTGATGAAGATGGCGGTGGTGTCGATGGAGAAGCCTTAGGGGCACTTCCCCGTCCGGCGGCGTGCGAACAGAGACTCTCCCCGGATCTTGGCTTCGCGATGGCGGCGGCTCTGGAACTTTTCTCGTACCGTGGCTTATTCGTCTCGAGGTTCTAGGTCAGGGAGACTTTATAGGCGAAAGGGCGGCCTCAGAGGGGTCCTGGGGCCACCAGACCATAGGGGGGCGCGCCCCAGGTCTAGGCCGCGCCGCCTGGTGGTGTGGCCCCCCCTGCTCGTCTCCGACTCTTCTTTGATGTTCTGGAAGCTCCCGGGAAAAATAAGATCTTGGGTATTGATTTCGTCCGATTTCGAGAATATTTCCTTACTAGGATTTCTGAAACCAAAAACAGAAACGCTGGCACTTCGCATCTCGTCAATAGGTTAGTTCCGGAAAATGCATCAAAACGATATAAAGTGTGAACAAAACATGTAGGTATTGTCATAAAATAAGCATGGAACATCAGAAATTATAGATACGTTTGAGACGTATCAAGCATCCCCAAGCTTAGTTCCTACTCGCCCTCGAGTAGGTAAACGATAACACAAATAATTTCTGAGGTGACATGCTACCATCATAATCTTGATCAACATTATTGTAAAGCATATGACATGAATGAAGTGATTCAAAGCAATGATCTATAGTTTGCTAACAAATAGATAACATATAGCAAAACTTTTCATGAATAGTACTTTCAAGACAAGCATCAAAAAGTCTTGCATAAGAGTTAACTCATGAGCAATAAATTCTTAGTAAAAAGCTTTGAAACAACACAAAGGAAGATATAAGTTTCAGCAGTTGCTTTCAACTTTCAACATGCATATCTCATGGATAATTCTCAACATAGAGTAATATGATGAATGCATATAAGCAAGTATGTAAGAATCAATGCACAGTTGACACAAGTGTTTGCTTCTAAGATGGAAGGAAATGGGTAAACTGACTCAACATAAAGTAAAAGATAGGCCCTTCGCAGAGGGAAGCAGGGATTAAATCATGTGCTAGAGCTTTTCAAGTTTTGAAATCATGTAGAGAGCATAAAAGTAAATTTTTTGAGAGGTGTTTGTTGTTGTCAACGAATGGTAATGGGTACTCTAACTACCTTATCAACCAGACTTTCAAGAGCGGCTCCCATGAAGGACGTTATCTCTACCAGCAAGGTAGATCATCCCTCTTCTCTTTTGTTTACACATGTACTTTAGTTTTATTTATTAGATGACACTCCCCCCAACCTTTTGCTTACACAAGCCATGGCTAACCGAATCTCGGGTGCCTTCCAACATTCACATACCATGGAGGAGTGTCTATTTGCAAAATTAAGTTGCTTACTGATAGATCAGGGCAAAACATGTGAAGAGAATTATTAATGCAAGTTAATTAATTGGGGCTGGGAACCCCATTGCCAGCTCTTTTTGCAAAATTATTGGATAAGCGGATGAGCCACTAGTCCATTGTGAAAGTCTGTGGAAGTAAATGACAAGATCGAAAGATAAAACACCACATACTTCCTCATGAGCTATAAAACATTAACACAAATAAGAGATAATAACTTTTAAATTGTTTAAAGGTAGCACATGAAGTATTTACTTGGAATGGCAGGAAATACCACATAGTAGGTAGATATGGTGGACACAAATGGCATAGCTTTTGGTTCAAGGTTTTGGACGCACGAGAAGCATTTCCTCTCAGTACAAAGCTTCGGCTAGCAAGGTTATTTGAAGCAAACACAAGTATGAACCGGTACAGCAAAACTTACATAAGAACATATTGCAAGCATTATAAGACTCTACACTGTCTTCCTTGTTGCTCAAACACTTTTACCGAAAATATCTAGACCTTAGAGAGACCAATCATGCAAACCAAATTTCAACAAGCTCTACAGTAGTTATTCACTACTAGATTTAAACTACATGATGCAAGAGCTTAAACATGATTTATGAGAGCTCAAAACAATTGCCAAGTATCAAATTATTCAAGACCATATGAAGCATTTTCCGATTCCAACAAAATAGCAACAAGTGAAGCGATCAACTTTCGCCCTTGAACATTAAAAGCATAAACGAAGAACACTAGTGTTCATATGAAAAAGCGGAGCGTGTCTCTCTCCCACACAAGGATGGCTAGGATCCTATTTTATTCAGAGAATGAAAATAACAAAACGAAAATAAAAGCACACAGACGCTCCAAGTAAAGTACATAAGATGTGACTGAATAAAAATATAGTTTCAATAGAAGAAACCTGATAAGTTGATGAAGAAGGGGATGCCTTGGGCATCCCCAAGCTTAGATGCTTGAGTATTCTTAAAATATGCAGGGATGAACCACCGGGGCATCCCCAAGCTTAGGCTTTTCACTCTTCTTGATCATATATCATCTTCCACTCTTGACCCTTGAAAACTTCCTCCACACCAAACTTTAAGCAGACTCATTAGAGGGTTAGTGCATAATCAAAAATTCACATGTTCAGAGGTGACACAATCATTCTTAACACTTCTGGACATTGCACAAAACTTCTGAAAGTTAATGGAACAAATAAACCCCATTCAACATAGCAAAAGCGGCAATGCGAAATAAAAGGCAGAATCTGTCAAGAACAGTCCGTAAAGACGAATTTTGCAGGGGCACTTAACTTGCTCAAACGGAAAAACTCAAAACTAATGAAAGTTTCGTACATATCTGAGGATCACGCACGTAAATTTGCAGATTTTTTTGATTTTTTTACAGAGACTTCTGCGCGAATTCGTGACAGACAGCAATGTTGTTTCTTTGCAGCAATCCAAATCTAGCATCAACTTTACCATAGAGACTTTACTTGGCACAAAAACATGATAAGGAGAGGTTGCTACAGTAGTAAACAATTTCCAAGACTCAACAAAACAAAAATTGCTGTAGTAAAATAAACACATGGGTTATCTCCCAAAAGTTCTTTCTTTATAGCCATTAAGATGGGCTCAGTAATTTCAATGATACTCTCGCAAGAAATAAGATTTGAAGCAAAAGAGAACATCAAGAAGAAAATTCAAAACACATTTAAGCCTAACCCACTTCCTATGAAAAGGAATCTTGTACACAAATAAATTCATGAAGAACGAAGTGGTAAGCATAGAAAAGCAACATAAGCGCAATTTCAAGATTCTCAACATAAAGAGGGGAAACTTAATATTATTAAGATGCATATATCCATGTTTCCCTCTCTCATAATAACTTCAGTAGCATCATGAACAAACTCAACAATATAACTATCACATAAAGCATTCTTGTCATGAGCCACATGCATAAAATTATTACTCTCCACATAAGCATAATCAATTTTATTAGTTGTAGTGGGAGCAAATTCAACAAAGTAGCTATCATTATTATTCTCATCAAGTGTAGGAGGCATAGTATAATCATAATAAAATTTACTCTCCATAGTAGGCGGCACCAAAAGACCACTATCATTATAATCATCATAAATAGGAGGCAAATTATCATCAAAGAAAATTTTCTCCTCAATGCTTGGGGACTAAAAATGTCATGCTCATCAAAACCAGCTTCCCCAAGCTTAGAATTTTCCATATCATTAGCAACAATGGTGTTCAAAGCGTTCATACTAATATCATTGCTACTAGCATGCAAATAAGATTCCATAGGTTTTTTAATTTTCGCAACAAACAATCCATGTCTTAACTCAGGAAATAGAATAAGAAGCTCTTGTTGTTTTCCATTATGCCTAACTAGTGTAAACAAGAAACCAAAAGATGCAATTGCAGAGTCTAAAGAAAATAGCTTCGAGCACTTACAACGGCACAGAAAATAACTTAGTTACCTGGGACCGGAGTATGAGTTCCTTTTACCTTTCCTCCAAAACGGCGCCAGAAAAATAGCTTGTTGTCCACAACTGGCGCGTGGTTGACGTGGGAGGTTTGATGGCGGTTGACGGCTTGATGGAGTGTCTTGATTCGTCCCCGGCAACGGCGCTGAAAATAGCTTGATGTCTACTCACGCTTCTTTTCTGTAGACAGTGTTGGGCCTCCAAGAGCGACGTTTGTAGAACACATCAAGTTTTCCCTTAAGTGGATCACCCAAGGTTTATCGAACTCGGGAGGAAGAGGTCAAAGATATCCCTCTCAAGCAACCCTGCAATCACGATACAAGAAGTCTCTTGTGTCCCCAACACACCTAATACACTTGTCAGATGTATAGGTGTACTAGTTCGGCGAAGAGATAGTGAAATACAAGTAGTATGGATGTATATGAGTGGTAATAGCAATCTGAATAAAATATGGCAGCGAGTAAACATGCAACAGAACAGTAAATAAGCGGTGTTTGCAGTATTGGAAACAAGGCCTAGGGATCATACTTTCACTAGTGGACACTCTCAACATTGATCACATAATAAATTAATAACTTCTTCTCATTTGTGCTACATACACTCTTTTGTTGGATGACAAACACCATTCGTTGTGTAGGGCTACAAGAGCTCCCTCAAGCCGGAGTTAACAAGCGCCACAACATTTGGCATTCATATTTAAGTAACCTTAGAGCATAATAGATCTTTGCAAAATAGACCGACTACTAACATAGCATACACACTGTCACCTTTACACTATGAAGGGGAATAAATCACATCAATACTATCATAGCGATAATCAACTCCATAACCTACAAGAGATTATGATCATAATCTACGACAAGAACCACACGATGCACACACTGTCACCATTACACCATGCAGGAGGAATAGACTACTTTAATAACATCACATGAGTAGCACATAGACTAGTAGCGATACAAAGCTCATATGAATCTCAATCATGTAAGGCAGCTCATGAGATCATTGTATTGAAGTACATAGGAGAGAGATTAACCACATAGCTGGTACAGCCCTTAGCCTCGATGGAGAACTACTCCCTCCTCATGGGAGACAACAGCGGTGATGAAGATGGCGGTGGTGTCGATGGAGAAGCCTTCGGGGCACTTCCCCGTCTGGCGGCGTGCCGAAACAGACTCTGTCCCCGGATCTTGGCTTCGCGATGGCGGCGGCTCTGGAACTTTTCTCGTATCGTGGCTTATTCGTCTCGAGGTTTTAGGTCAGGGAGACTTTATAGGTGAAAGGGCGGCCTCGGAGGGGTCCTGGGGCCACCAGACCATAGGGGGGCGTGCCCCAGGTCTAGGCCGCGCCGCCTGGTGGTGTGGCCCCCCTGGCTCGTCTCCGACTCTTCTTTGATGTTCTGGAAGCTCCCGGGAAAAATAAGATCTTGGGCATTGATTTCGTCCGATTCGGAGAATATTTCCTTACTAGGATTTCTGAAACCAAAAACAGCAGAAAACAGGAACTGGCACTTCGGTATCTCGTCAATAGGTTAGTTCCGGAAAATGCATCAAAATGATACAAAGTGTGAACAAAACATGTAGGTATTGTCATAAAACAAGCATGGAACATCAGAAATTATAGATACGTTTGAGACGTATCAATCTTCATATCCAAAGCACGGGCATGATCTCCATCATCAACGGGCATGATCTCCATCATCGTCGGTGGGGCGTCAAGGTCCATGGCACCATCTTCATGGTTGTCCACCACTTGTAGCAACTATTACAACTACTTTGAAATAAAACTACTACATGATGAATCGAAACAAAATTAAAGACAACCATAAGGCTCCTGTCGGTTGCCACAATACAATAAGGATCATCTCATACATCAAATATATTCATAATCACATCATGGCCATATCACATCACCAAACCCCGCAAAAACAAGTTAGACGCCTCTAATTTTGTTTGCATATTTTACTTGGCTTAGGGTTTTTGAGTAAGATCTGATGTACATACGAACATGAACCACAACGCTGTTACAAGTGTTATCAATTGAAAACAGTAAATTGGATCTTAACTATGGTGAGAGAGACAGACACCCGCAAAGCCACTTATGCAATACAAGTTGCATGTCAAGCGTGGAGCAAGTATCATGAACGCGGTCATGTAAGGTTAGCCCGGGCCGCTTCATCCCACCATGTGTCGCAAGATGCATAATCCACGTTAAGCAAAAAAAAGCATCGACGCCCACAAAACTATTGTGTTCTACTCGTGTAACCAATCTATGCGTAGACACAACTCTGATACCACCGTAGGAATTTGTAGCGTAGAAAACAAAAAAATTCCTACAACAAGAACGAATAACAAGCCAATATCTAATCTAGTAGATGGTAGCAACGAGGTGAAGATCAACATACCCTCGAAGATCACTAAGCGTTAACGAGATAAATCTCGTGGTTGATGTAGTCGATCACTTTCCGCTTTCAAAAGCGCGTAGAAGATCTTCACGGTGCCACAATCAGGCAGCACCTCCGCACTCGGTCACAAGTATGGTGTCGATGAAGACGTCCTCCCCCGTTCCAGCGGGTAGAGGATGTAGTAGATCCTCCTCAGAATCCCGCTAGCACGACGGAGTGGTGACGGTGGTGGTGGAGATCTCCTGCAGGACTTCACCGTCGCCGTGCGGGAGATGTATGAGGAGGAAGAGCTAGGGTTTGGGAGAGAGGGGCTTTGGGGCGCCGGCCTGGGAGCCCCTTAGTGGTGCGGCTACTTTGATGTCGACTGCACCCTCCCCTCTCCTCCTCTATATATAGGTGGAAAACCTAGGGTTCCCCAAAAACTACTTTGAAGTCCAACTCCCAAACTTACCAAAATTGGAAACCTAGAGGGAAAGGGATTTCTCCCTTTCCTTCTTCTTTGGCCGGCCAACATGGTGGAGTCCACCATGGACTCCACCTTCCCACTTGGTGGGTTGGCTAGGGCTGGTGGAGTCCCTCCTCTGCCATAGTGATTTATTCCAGATGATTCTAGAACCTTCTACAACCTTCCATAAATTCACCGGACCATTCCCAAACTTGGAATGTGACTTCCTATATATGAATCTTAGTCTTCAGACCATTCCGGAACTCCCCGTGATGTCCTGGATCCCATCCGACACTCCGAACAATATTCAAACTCCATTCCATATTCCATATCTACTTAAAATGACATCAAACCTTAAGTGTGTCACCCTACGGTTCGTGAACTATGCATACATGATCGAGACTCTTCTCTGATCAATAACTAATAGCAGGACCTAGAGATTCATAATAGCTCCCACATATTCAACGATGACTTCGTGATCGAAATAACCATTTACATACGATACTGATTCCCTTTGTCGCGCGATATTTTACTTATTCGAAGTTTGATCATCGGTATCTCTATACCTAGTTCAACCTCATTACCGATAAGTACTCTTTACTCGTACCGTGATATGACATCCCTTGTGAGCCAGTCACATGCTTGCAAGTTAGTTGGATGACATTCCACCGAGAGGGTCCAGAGTATATCTATTCGTCATTTGGATGGACAAATCCCACTATTGATCCACGTGCTTCAACCTATACTTTCCGAACACTTAATGCCACCTTTATAACAACCCATTTACGAAGTAGTGTTTGGTGTCATCAAAGCATCCATCCGGCATATGTGATTAACATGATCTCATGGTCGAAGGATTAGGTTACTATGTATCTTAAAGCTTGAAGCACAACGAACTTAATGACTTAATCATATGATACGCTTAATGACTTAATCATCTATTAATCATCAAGCTAGTTTAACAAGAGTCTTACTAGGGACTCTTTTATGTTTACAAAACACACAAGTATTAATGTTTCTGGTTAATACAATTATAGCATGGGATGTAAACATTTATCATGAACACTAAGATATAATAATGAACACGTCTATTATTGCCTCTTGGGCATATCTCCAACAGTACGCATGGTGGATTTCTTTTTGGTTGAATCCCTTTCCTCAGAGTATTTCTTAAGATTTGAATATTTAAAGCTTTATAGTAATATTAATCCTTGAAATAATAATTTATGATTATTTAATATTATTTTAATGAGGATTTTCCTCAAAAGGCAAAGATTTAGAATAATAGAATTTCTCTTTTTGAAAATATTTGTTTTAACAAATATTTGAAGCAATTTGGAATTTCCTTGATTTTTATATCCAAGGAAATATTTCAATTTTAAATTCCAACTTAGAATTCATTTTAATATTTACTTAACCAAAATTTGTATTTTTTATTTTAGGTTAAGGAATATTTTAATGCATTATTCATATTTTTCTTGATTTTTTGGAGTTAATCTGGATTTATTTGCGAATTTCCAAAGTGAAATGATTTAATTTAAAAGATAAAAGAAAAAATGCCCCTGGTCCCACTGGTCTGCCCACTAGTGGTTGTACTAGACTGGCCGGCCCAAACCTACACAGCCGGTCAGTCCACCTCTCTCTCACCCGCTCGACCCTAACCCTAACCTCTCGTGATTCCTCTGGTAATCGTGTCGACGTTGTAGTCATCGGCGTGCCCCGGCCAGCTCCGGACGTCTCAGGCCGTGCCGTCGGTCGCAATCGACGCATCAGACGCTGTCGCACATTTCTATCCGCATCGATCTGAAGCTCTCGTCCTCCTCTGCTCGCAATCGACCCTGGCATCGATTAGGGTTTCGGTTTCCAAGAGGATTGTCATGGATCCGCCATTCTTGGACGCGAGACGATCTTCGATGTGCTGGTGGTGGTGGTAGTGCTCGGCTGGCGCTGGCCTGGCTACGGCTGGCGCCGCCATGGCTGGTCAGTGCCCCTGTGCCACCATGTTGCCTCCGACGCTACTGCTGCTGCTCCAGGTACACCAACACCTCCTCTGCTCTCCTCTAGGCCCTCTCTCTATTATCCTGGCCAGCTACTGCCCATTACTGTCCATGCCATGCTCTTGCTTGTGCTACTCAACTACTGCTGCTGTTGCTATGGATTCACTGCTAGGTTCATTTCTTATGCTTGCCATGGTTCTAGTGTTGGAGATATGCCCAAGAGGCAATAATAAAGTGGTTATTATAATATCTTTGTGTTTATGATAAATGTTTGCATACCATGCTATAATTGTATTAACCGAAACATTGATACATGTGTGTTATGTAAACAACAAGGAGTCCCTAGTAAGCCTCTTGTATAACTAGCTTGTTGATTAATGGATGATCATGGTTTCATGATCATGAACATTGGATGTTATTAATAACAAGGTTATGCCATTAGTTGAATGATATAATGGACACACACCCAAATAAGCGTAGCATAAGATCAAGTCATTAAGTTCAATTTGCTATAAGCTTTCGATAAATAGTTGCCTAATTCCTTCGACCATGAGATCATGTAAATCACTTACACCGGAAGGGTATTTTGATTACATCAAACGTCATTGCGTAAATGGGTGGTTATAAAGATGGGATTAATTATTCAGAAAGTGTGAGTTGAGGCATATGGATCAATAGTGGGATTTGTCCATCCTGATGACGGATAGATATACTCTGGGCCCTCTCGGTGGAATGTCGTCGATTAGCTTGCAAGCATGTGATTGGATCACAAGAGATGACATACCACGGTACGAGTAAAGAGTACTTGTCGGTAACGAGGTTGAACAAGGTATGGAGATACCGATGATCGAACCTCGGACAAGTAAAGTATTGCGTGACAAAGGGAATCGACATCGTATGTAAATGGTTCAATCGATCACTAAGTTATCGTTGAATATGTGGGAGCCATTATGGATATCCAGATCCCGCTATTGGCTATTGCTCGGAGAGGAGTCTCGACCATGT
This sequence comes from Lolium multiflorum, assembly GCA_030979885.1. Taxonomy (NCBI): domain Eukaryota; kingdom Viridiplantae; phylum Streptophyta; class Magnoliopsida; order Poales; family Poaceae; genus Lolium; species Lolium multiflorum. Next base: position 284,858,997 of record CM061750.1, read on the forward strand.
CTGCATAGTTCACGAACCGTAGGATGACGCGCTTAAGGTTCGATGTCGCATAAGTAGATTTGGAATATGGTATGGAGACGAAGTTTGTTCGGAGTCTCGGATGGGATCCAGGACATCACGAGGAGGTCCAGAATGGTCCGGAGAATAAGATTCATATTTGGAAAGTCAAATTCCAAGTTCAGGGATATATCCGAAGATGTTCGGAAAGGTCCGGAGTTATATAGGAGAAATTCGAAGGAGTTCGAATTCATCCGAAAGGAGTTTCGGAGCAGTGGCAATTAAGTAGTATGTATTGCATATATTGATTAATGAATTAATATATCAATATATTTTTTATTTAATTGTAAATGGGAAAGGAGTAATATTTATTGATTATTTGAATTAATAAATATTATTCATTATTTGTTAAATGTTAGAATTAACAAGTATTGTCTAATACTTATTTGGAGAAATAAATAAAAGAAAAGAATTAAAGGTAAAAGAGAAAAAAGGAAAAGGGCACATGGGCCATGGCGTGGGGATTCCGAGGGGATCTACCACACCTTCGCTGCCCGCTGGAACGGGGAGAGGACGGGCTTCATCGACACTGTACGCGCAACCGAGTACGGAAGTGCTGCCGGATTGCAGCACAGGACGATCGTCTACACCAACAACGAGATCTAATCTCGTAAGCTCTGGAATTTTCGAGGGTTAGTCTCATATCCATCTCGTTGCTCCGATCTCATAGATTAGATCTTGGTTTTTCCATAGATTAGATCTTGGATTTATTTGTTTTCTATGCAACGAACCCATCAGTGGTATCAGAGCCGTGTCTATGGATAGATCTGTTGCACGAGTAGAACACAATGGTTTTGTGGGCGTTGATGCTTTTGTTGTCTTTAGTTATGTGTACTTTGATCTTGCGGGATGGTGGGATGAAGCGGTCCGGACTAACTTTACATGACCGCGTCTCATGAGAATTGCTCCACGCTTGACATGCAACTTGTGTTGCATAAGTGGCTTTGCGGGTGTCTGTCTCTCTCACCATAGTTAAGAGTCAATTTACTATTTCTATCGACAACACTAGTATCACCGTTGTGATTCATGTTTGTAAGTAGATTGGATCTTACTCGAAAACCCTAAACCACGTAAAATATGCAAACCAAATTAGAGGCATCTAACTTGTTTTTGCAGGGTTTGGTGATGTGATATGGCCATGATGTGATGATGATTATATTTGATGTATGAGATGTTCATTATTGTATTATGGCAACCGGCAGGAGCCTAATGGTTGTCTTTAAATTTGTTAAGACATGCATGTCTATTCATCATGTAATAGCTTTATTTCAAGTAGTTGTTATAGTAGCTATAAGTGATGGACAACCATGAAGCGGCGCCATGGACCTTGGTGCAATGCTGGTGATGATGTAGATCATGCTCGTGTGCCTTGGAGATGGAGATCAAAATCACAAGAAGAAAGGCCATATCATATCACATATTATGAATTGCATGTGATGTTAATCCTTTATGCACCTTATCTTGCTTAGATCGCGACGGTAGCATTATAAGATGATCCCTCACATTAATATCAAGATAATAAAGTGTTCTCCCCTCGTATGCACCGTTGCTACAGTTCGTCGTTTTGAAGCATCTCGTGATGATCGGATGTGATAGATTCTACGTTCACATACAACGGGTGTAAGCCATGTTGCACATGCGAAAATACTTGGGTTTGCTTGACGAGCCTAGCATGTACAGACATGGCCTCGGAACACAGGAAACCGAAAGGTTGAACACGAGTCATATGGATGATATGATCAACATGTTGATGTTCACCGTTGAAGCTACATCATCTCACGTGATGATCGGTTTTGGTGTGTTGGATATGGATTGTGTGCCACTAAACAAATATGAGGGATGTTGTATTAAGTGGGAATTCATTAGTAATTAGATTAAAACAAGAACTAATTATCATGAACATAGTCTGAATAGTATTTTGGATTAAGTTTGTAGAACTGGCATCCGTTATCTACCATGCGCTAGTCTTGTAACTGAGATAGAAATACTTAAGTCTGACAAGAAACTTTACGGACTGGTACCGTATTGTTAAAGAATCAAGAAATGATTAAAGTCCTATTGCAAACTTTTAGTAAACCTCACATTGATGATTCAAAGAGCAATGGTTTCAATTAGTACCTAAAATCATCTTGTCTCCGTGAAACTTGAAGTTCAAATCCGTTTGAAAAGTAAGGAGCTGGAAATTTTGTTTTCAGAAATAAGCAAGGTATGAGATATATGTGATATCTAAGACCTTATTATAAGATGATAGAATATAATCTAGTGAGACTACATAAACTCATAAGTTTTATGGGAATGTACGAAGGTTGAAGATGCTAGGCATCCCAATCCTCCAACTAGTTGGGCACTAAACGATATTCGCATATCCATGAAGTGATCGTCCTTAGTATGCACCGTTGCTAAGACTCGTCGTTTCGAAGCATCACGTGATGATCGGGTGTTATAGATTCTACGTGTGCATACAACGGGTGCAAGCTAGATTTGCACATATGAGTACTAAGGTTAAACTTTACGAGCCTAGCATGTATAGACATGGTTTTGGAAAGTCATCGTGATTTGATGGATAAAATTATGAGTGAAAATGTCCATCAAATTAAGAGGTTACTAATAGTGAAATCTGGAACACTTGTCATGTGATTATCAACTTCAAAGGAAGAGCCTCAAGGTTATTGGTTTGACCAATGGACCTAGAAGTTATTGAAGGTGAAGAGTTCTCTGAGAATGAGGAAAGCTAAAAGAGAAACTACAAAATATTTGTGGCAAAAAGAAAAGAAAAGACTAGAAATCTAGCTCAGATGTATATAGATGATATACATGTTATGAATGTATTCCTTGTACACACAATAAAATTCTAGGGTATTTGTACCATATTGGTTGGTATGAGGTGTCATACGAAATAACGCAATACAAGAATACAATGGCCTAAGTGACTGACAAGGAATATGGTAGGAATGCACGTCTGGAACAAAATAAAGTGTTATTGTGTTCGTCGTTGGCATTCTACCTAGCCCTTCAGATTTATAATAAAGAACTTTACAATTGTTGTTATGTTCTAGTCAAATGAAAACAATGAATTGTTCAAATTATGACAATATTCCATGTACGATGGATAAGTTATTATAAATCTTTATGGTGAAGCACACATGCATGACACTGACGCTAAATGCCATAAGGCAAATGATGTGAATTCCACTCATTAGTGGAACCGCCATTTAGGTCATGTTAGAAAGGAACGCATGAAGGAACTCCATGCAAATGGATTTTTGGAGTCATTCGATTTTTGAATCGTTTGGCGCTTGCAAATCTCTTCTAAAGAGAATGACTTAAATACCGTTCATAGGCCAAGAGTTGAACGGGCAACTAACTTAGTGGAAACATACATGATGATGTATGTGGTTCATGGGCATAGTTGTGTGCAGGAGATTCTTCTACTTCATGAAAACTTCCAACAATAAATTGAGTATATATATGTGGATATATTTATTCGATAAGGAAGAAGTTTGAAACATTTGAATGGATACAAATAAATTTCAGCATGAAGTGGAAATCATCGTAATAGAAAAGTCAAATATCTTTGATTGGATCATGGTGGAAATATTTGAATTACGAGTTTTAGCGAACATCTAAGAGAGTTATGAAATTGTTCTACAACCTCACGTTTCTTGGAGTATCATAGTGATGATGGAGTATCCGAGAGACGTATCCAAACCTGTTGGATTAATGATGAGATAAAATAAAATGACGCCATTATATTTTTGTGGATTATGCTTTAGAGACTACCACTTTTACACTGAATAGAGCATCATCATAATCCGTTGAAATGACACCATACGAGTTATGGCATGGATATAAACCCTAATAGTCCTTTCTTAAATTTTGGTATGCGTAGCATAAGTAAATGAGTTTACAACCAAAACCGAAATTGTTTTCTAGCGAAGTATTTGAGTGGAAGGACAATGGAACTTGATAAGGTTCATGAACCTAAGCATGATGATCAGAGTAGCGCAGCATCGGAAATGGTTCCGGAAGCAGCCACGACGATCATGGCTCCCATGTCTACAAAGTGTTATAGTCATGGAGATCAAAGTACTTATTGAACCTTATAGATGTGGTTTACTTTGTGATCATGATTTGTGGACAATGGATTGATTTTGAACAATGATAAACCAACTACATACAAAGAAGTTATGATGGGCCCTGACTCCGTTAAAATGGCTAAGTGCCATGAAATCCAATATAGTATCGCGGAGTTGGAATCTTCACCGGATGAAATAATCAAAGAGGTTTGATTTCATCAGAAACGATGAAGATGCTTGCATTTGCAAGAAATTAAGTGGGAGCACTGAGACATAGTTATAATATTATATGTGGATAACATATCATTGATTATGAATGATGTAATTATATACTTGATGTGATTAAAAGGTTTCATTGAGTATTAGCTTCAATGAAAGGATATGGACTGAAACATATTTAGTGTCAAGATCTATGAAGATAGATTGAAACACATAATAAGTTTAAGTCAAAGTACATAAAATGAATATTGAAGTAGTTCAATATAAATATATTAAGAAGGTGTTCTTTTCCATGTGAAGGTTTAACAAGACTTGAGTGTATTTGACACTCGATGAGTAAAAACACATGAGTGATTTTAGATCATGAATAATATGTACAAAATCAGATGTCATGTGCTCTAAAGTGTTACGAGCATATACCAGAATGATTCATGTAATGATCATTGGACAACAGTAAGGATATTCCTGACTGCTTTAGAAGAACCAAGGATATATATATAGTTTTGTATGGGTAATGAAAAACAAATCGATGTAAGGTGTTGCACCGATATTAGTTTGGTCACATTGAAAAATAAAATTTCAATCTCAATTAGGCTAAGTGTTGTTTAAAAGGTAGCACAATGAGCTAGAAGAAGTCTATGCTAGATTTAGATGAGTTCTAAATATTGTGATGGATTCTACAAACGAAGGCAGAGTATGTCATTGTTTTGACAATGATGAGGATGTTTAAGTCGAGGAGTTCTTTGAGAACTTGGTGTAGTTCCGATAGTGTCAGAACTTTGAAGCTATACTGTGTGTGGCAATATTAGTGACATATTTCAGACCGCGGAATTAAGGTTCCACCAGAAGACTGAACATATACGTTTAATGCCGACTCATTTGGAAAATGAGTGTCGAGGGTGCTCCTCGGCAATGCCCTCCGATAGGGGTTTAGGGTTGATGGAATCCTGCAAGCTGACACGAGACATCGGTTCACAGACAAGCGGGAGAGCGATTTACCCAGGTTCGGGGCCCTCGATGAGGTAAAACCCTTACGTCCTGCCTGTCTGTTCTTGATTATGATGCAAACAGGTTACAATGGGGTGCCGAATAGTTCGGCAGTGATCTCGTCGAGATAGCTAATTGCTAGGGTAACCTAGTTCTAAGCTTCTTGGCTAAGATCGCTAAGATTGATTGTGTGTCTCGATAGCCCCTCTCCTGGCCTTTATATAGGTGGCCAGGTCCCGAGAGGTCTAATCGAGTACGAGTAGGTTTACAGTAGATCTATCTCTAATCTTTCCTTGTTCGGCTTCTTACTTCAAGTAATCTTCCGCCGCACCGTCCTAGTGGCCCACCTTCCCTTCGGGTACCTTCATGGGCCTCCATCCGGACCGTATAGGGTAGAGCAATATTGGTTACCCGAAGGGTAATGCCCACGTCGTAGCCCCCGAGTGTCTAGCCGAACATAGTTCGGGTAGAGACTGAAGCATATCTTCTTCCGAAGTCCTTCTCCTTGATCATTCTTGATTTCCTTCTGTCTTCTATCGGGTGCGCGTCAGCGCTCCCGATGGGAGTAGCCCCCGAGTCTAGGTACGGATGCTTGCAATCCGTGCGTAGACTCAAGTTGTACCGCTCGAACATCTTCTTCTGCCGAAGTCTTTCCTGCAAGTCTTTGTAGACCATCCGATATATTTTCTTTATGCAAGGGATAACGAATAACGTGCCCAACTTTTGTTGGTTAACTGCCGATGGCAAAACAACGTTACCCTACACAGAATCAAGTCCCCGGGCATGATCCTGGAGTGCGAAAAAAGTTATGTCGGGTGCGCGTCCGGTGCTCCCGATGGGAGTAGCCCCCGAGCCTAGGTGCGGATGCTCGCAATCCGTGCGTAGGCTCAAGTTGATCACCCGATACTTTCTTATCTCTTCGTATGCAATCGTTCCTCATGACGTCATTGATGACGTTTTTTTGTCCCCTTGATTTTGACTGATAAGACGCAACCTGCCAACCCTGTTTTCGAGCAATTCCTGCTCCTCTTTACACGGTTAACGAGGCACCTCCTCGATTTCCGCAACCATTAACTGGAGAAAAGGCCCACTGATAATACGAGGCCTTCCTTAAGTTTCCCAAGAGATAAAAATCCCTAATCTTCTCCTTCATTCATCCCTTCGCTGTTCTTCCTCTTCTCCCGTTCACAACTGCTCGCGCCGCCACCACTGCCTTCCGTTTCTCCCAGATCTCACAATGGTGAAGAAGAAGAACCCTAGCGCCGCCGCCAGCTCCACGAGCGGTGGTGCCGCCGCCAAATCTTCCTTGATTCTTTCGAAGGAGGGCGCCCCAAGCGCTCCTCCCCGCTCCGGCACCGCCGGCGCCACCGAGCTCAGCAGCCAGGCCCGGAGATTGGATAGCTTCAACCGTCACCAAGCGTGACGAGAAGAGATCCCGAAGCCTGGGATTGATCTCCTCCGATGAGGGAATGTAATCTTTCCAGGTGCGATTTCTCGACCTAATCCCCCTGCCGGTTTTACCGTGATGTTCTTGTCGTTCTTATACCGAGGCCTTTCGCTTCCCGTTCACGAATTCCTCCTCCATCTCTTGCGAACTTACGAAATCCAACTATGGCAACTTACTCCCAACTCAATCCTCCACGTTGTTGTGTTTATCACCCTCTGCGAAGCATATCTGGGCGTTGAGCCTCATTTTGGGTTGTGGAACAAGATCTTCTATGTGAAGAGATACAGCAGTAGCAACGGATCTTTTGTCACCGGAGGAGTGGGTTTTGTAGCTCGTTCGGATGTCAATTACTCCAATTTCCCAATGAGAGAGTTCGTGCAAGGGTGGAGATTGAAGTGGTTCTATATCAAGGATTCCTTGTCACCCGAATCTCAACTCCCTCGCTTTGTCGATGTCCTTGAAGCCAAGCCTAAGAATTCCTGGAAGAATGTTCTCTCTCCCGACGAAAAAGTAGCATCCAATGAATTATTTGCCAGATTTCTTCAGATCAAGGAGGCTGACGGACAAACCATGGTCGGCACCGAGGTAGCGGCAGTGTTTCTGAAACGTCGAGTCCAACCAGTCATGGCTAGAGTTCGTCCAATGTGGTTGTATTCAGGTCCGAAAGATGAGACCAGAATTAACGCTGCCGAACTGTCGGAAAAGGAACCGCTCGACGAAGTTCGTCGCCTCACTTTCTTTAGCCAAGAATACCTAATCCCACTGATGTCTCCATATACTCCCTTTGACGCCAATCATCCACCACCAGAGGTAACTTCCTTTCTCAAATTCTTATTTCACTGCTATTTACTTAGTCGACATAATTACTGTTGTTCTCATCCGTCTTTTCTTCGACAGACTCCCGTAGCCTCCAGGGACTTGCATAATTCGCCAAACGATATCTCCGAGGGAAGAGGATCTTCAGAACCTGTTGACTTTCATACTGTTGAGCATACAAGCCCAACAAGCGATCGCGATGATCCGATAGATTCTGAAACCGTCCACACCAACCTCCTTCCGTCAGCCGATAACACCTGCGACACGGAGGGATCAGTGCGTGATGATGACACTGATCATGATGCTTTTGTTAATGCAGCTGCGGAGGAGATCAGGGCTCCGCCTAAGAAGAGATCGATCGGTGGCTTTGCCGATGAAGATGATCTCCTTGACATGTAAGCGTTTTCCTCCTTTTTACTATATTCTGCTTCTTGGTCTTCGCATTTCTCTCAAAATTCTGGTTGATCATGTCCTTCTTGTAGCGATGAAGCTTTCGCTGATCCCCCGCCTAAGAGGGTCAGATCTGATGCAGTTTCACCGGCCGCCGCGGCTTCCGAAGCTTCGGCTCTTAAAACGGCGCCCGCGGCACAAGCATCGACTGCTTCCTCCCTTTCCAAAGGGAAAGATGTTCCTGCTGCTATCACAGCTCCTCCTTCTGTAAGCCTTTCATAACCCGAATCTTTTTGGAGTGTGCCTCGCCTAATGGTCTTTGTAAAACATTCCCTTTCTTCAAGGATCTGCGAGGTGTGATATCCTCTTTGAGGCCTTCGCCTCTCAATTCACCTCTCTGGAGGCGGACAAAATTCGGCTGCAGGAGGAGGCTAAGTCTTCCTCTTCAAAGTTAGATGGCGCCATCAAAAAGGCCGCCATAGCTTGCCAGGAGGTCGACTCCCTGAAAGAAGAGCTGAACAAGCTGAAGGAGAGGCTGAAGGAGGAGGAAGCTCGGGCGGCAGAAAAGGATGAACTCCTTCGTCAGTCTGCCTTGGCCCTACTTGGTAAGTTCTTTCATACATCCCTTGTAGATTATCACTTTTTATGGATCTGTTTCTTCGTCAACGATTTCCTTTAATTTCTTGCAGAAGCCGCCAGCATCCCTGCTACTGCCTTGGACAAAATTCCGAGCAATTCCCCGGCAAATGGTGTGTCGATGGTTCTCGCCACCCACCAACTTACCCGGGAGCTTCTTGACAAGGGAAAGGGTGCTCTGGCGCGGATGCATTCGATGATATTCCCCAAGGCCAAGCAGGAGAAGACTCTGGGGCAGCTGATTGATGCCTTCGCAGTCGACACCAAGGAAGTCATTGAGGTATTCAAGCGTACCTCGCGTACCTATGGTGCCCTCCTTGCCTTCCAACTTATGATGGGTTACGGCTTTAAGGCTGACATCGAAGAAATGACTAAGGAGCTGCCGAAAGAGAAAGATGGGCGATTTGTTGACTTAAGCGCCTTTACAGTCCGCCCGTACTTGTGCTCGCCAGCTCCTCGATTTAGTTTCATCAGGAAAAACATCGGCTGGCCCCAGCCTGTCGACTCAGACTCAGGCTCCTTGACTGTTGTAACAATTTTATCCTTGGGCTAGTATGAAACATTATTCTGTTGCGAGAACTTAAGTTTGTAATGAACACTGTGCTGGCAATGTTGCCAGCACACTTTTATCATAATATCTTCACTTGTGCTTCTCCTGATAGAGATTACTTGTGCTTCTCCCGATGGGAGTTTCGTTGGATGCTTAATTTGACCATATCATCCTTTTAACGCTGTTGCCTGCAGGTTTTCCCGGTGCCCTCGTTTGTTGATGACTCCTCGGGCGTTCTTCCCGAAGGTGATCGGGTCCAACGGATGAAGGATCGGATCACCCAGATGGAGAAGGACCTGCGCAGCACCTACGCCTTGGCCGCGATTGTCAACAAGAAGAGCGAGATTGCAGCTGACGTAGAGCGGTATGCTCTTACTGAGCTGCATAAAGCTACCGAGAGCTTGAACTGTGAGTCCTTTGATCTCTGCACCCTTTGGTCGATAGTGTTTTATCTGATCCTTTGTTTACTTCTGTGCCAGTCATAGCTCTGAACCGTGCAGAAGAGAACAAACGGATTCACGAGCGTGTGAATGCCTTGATCCAGCTATCCTCAGCCGAGGAAATTTTCTGGCGGGAGCACTCGAAGGCTTCGACTGTGGCGCAATTTCAGGATCGAGTTCAGCAGGTCCACCACTTTTTTGACAAGTGCTACAAGGCTATGAAGGTGGTTTGGAAGACAATGTTTCCTTTGAACGCAGTTCCCCCGACTCTCCTTGCTTTGATGTCTGAATTTGGTAATGCCAAGAAGATCCGAGACTTGGTACGTGCGCAAGTTTTTGCAGGGGCCAGATTTACGCTTGCCCTTGTACTTGCCCGCTATCCTTCGGTAGGTTTGCTGTCGATTGCCAATGCTACTGGAGACTTGGAGGCGCTGTATCCGAAGGTATTGTTGCCCGCCAACATAATTGTCGACAGACTCGAGGAGGACTCAAGGGTACCTGAGGAAAGAGGAACTCCGCAAGGGTGATTTCAGGGTTTTAATGTCTGTTTGTAAATAAATAGTTTAGCTACTTTATCCAAGTGTTTGGATTATGTAATGACGCCTTTTCATTTGGTAGATACATGCATATGTACTGTTACCATGTTATTGCCGTTGGCAAGTTTCGACTTTGAGCGAATCTTAGTTGCTCGTTTTTAAATGTATGTATATTGGTTGGTTAGCAAATCATGTGAGTGATCAGCTCGTGTTGCAGGTCTTGCTAAACCTGTTGTATGCGCAACTTTGCTTTCAACCGTTTTAAATTTCGACAGGCACTCCCGAATATTTCGGGTGTAGTGATTCTGCCGATGAGCCCGTTGTTCCTTGATATTTCCATAAGTAAAATATCGAACATGGGTTGTTGTTTATGTGTATTTCCAAACTCTTGCTATTTACGGCACTCGTAGAGGCATCTATAGCAGAGGGAAAGGTGAACGTCGTTTTAGCACTCGTAGAGGCTTTTTGGAGCACGATCCTTGTACTACGTTTACGTAGTGATGGGGCTTAGAAGTTTGTGATCACTGCAATGCTTTAACAAAGAATGGAAGCTTAAGTTCTTATTAATAAAGTAAGCACGGGGCTAGAGGGCGAAAAAAGGAAGGCCCTGTATAAAGTAAGAGGAAAAAGGAAAATAAAGGCTGAAAAATTTCTTAATCAAGGAAGGGGTTCTTCTCTTCTCCTGGCTTCTTCACCACGTTAGTGGTAGCTGCAGCGTTGCTGGTTTCATCAGGGGTTTGAGCTGTGATTGCCAGCGTCTTGCTGTTTTCTATGCCTTCTGTGCCATCAACTGCCGAAGCCTTTTCTGCCGAAGCTTTTGCTGCCGAAGCTCCTGCTGCTGAGGCTTCTGCTGCCGAAGCTTTAAGGGCAAGGTCGGCTGGCTTCTTTTTGCTTTCCCTGTCGTCCTTCTCTTCCTTGATTTCGCGCAACAACAGCTTGGGTGGAGGCTTAGTAATTTCTTGTTTGCTCCCAAACTTCGCAGCTCCTCGATCGCAACTGTCTGAGCGTGAAAAACTTCCATGGACTGTGATGTTTGAACCTTTGTTCCCAGGCATTTTTAGCTTGAGATATGCATAGTGCGCTACGGCCATGAACTTGGCATAAGCTGGTCTTCCGAGTATAGCGTGATACTGTGACTCCCAGTTCACTACTTCAAACTCGATCTTTGCCTTCCTGAAATTGTCGGATCTGCCGAAGACGACATTCAGGTAAATTCTGCCAAGAGAGTAACCTGGTTCGGTTGGCAGAATCCCATGGAAGCAGTGTCTGTCTCTTCCAGCATTCCCATGGTGATCCCCATACTCTTGATTGTGTCGACGAAAATCAGGTTTAACCCGCTCCCACCATCCATAAAGACTTTGCTCATCTTGAATCCCCCTATCTGTGCCTCAACTACTAGGGCAGCGTGTCCTGGTTTTGGTATGGTCATCGGGTGGTCTGCTCGGCTGAACGTAATGTTCTGAGAGGACCATTCGACATACTCAGGGATGTTTGCCATGATGCTTTCGGCCAGATTAATTTCTCGGGTGAGCTTCTTCATCTCTCTTCTCGAGACACCTGTCTTGTGGATCATACTCATCTGCCCACGTGGTGGTGGGAACGCCTCGTTGGGTTGATGAGGTTGGGCCTGCTGGACTTGGTGCTGTGGTGGAGGTGGTAACGATTGCTGTCCTGACTGCTGGATGAGTTTGTGCATGTCAAGGAACTGTCGACAATCCCTGAGAAGGTGACTTGACTTCGTTTTGCCGTCCTTGGAGTCGACATACGAGTGCAAGTAACAGGGGGCGTTGATCTGCTCAGCATAGGGTAGCTCGGGAGTCCTCTGCTGCCGTGGTTTATAATTGCCACGGTTCCCAGAGTTGTTCCGATTGCCATCCTGTCGATTGTCTCTTCTTTCATCATACCAATCGTCATGTCGATCGGAGTATCCTGCAGCTACCAGATTGTTGTCGTCATAGTTGCGATTTTTCCTCCTTTTGTGCCGATCCCTTCGGCTGCCCGAGTCGTGCTTTGGCTGGTCGTCATCTTCGTCATCGCTGCGCTGGCGCGGTCTTCGCACGTTGTCCTCGCCATCAGCCCAGCTGTTGGCGATTTCCATTAGCTTGGTAATGGTTTTTGGCTTTTTGCGTCCGAGTTCTTCTATGTAACTTTCACGTCGGACGCCATCGCTGAAAGCGTCGATTGCTCTGTCTACGGATACATCTTCGGCAGCGTTTAGGAGTTTGGTGAATCTCCCTATGTATGAGCGCATCGACTCCTTCTGCTTCTGCTGGCAGTTGCGTAACTCCTCAATCCCGACGGGTCTTTTGTATGTTGCCTGGAAATTAGCAACAAAGGCGTCCACTAGGTCGTCCCATGATTTGATGGAACCCTTCGGCAGCCCCTTAACCAGGCTCGCGCTGAGTCCTTTAAGTAGAGCTGCAAGCCTGCATTGCTGCTATCTGGTTCCCTTTATGCAGAATCACGATGCAGGTAATCGTCTATCCAAGATCTTGGTTCCTGCTGCCCATCATACTTGGCAGCGTCGGTGGGAGTAGGCTTGAACTTTTTGGGTGGCATCGTCTCGCGGATTTTGTAACTCAAACAATCGGCTCCCCTTAGTTCACCATCGTACTCTTGATCCTCATCTGAGGGGTCACTGTCGTCGTCCTTTCTGGCGGCGCGTCGTCGCCTTGCTTTATCAATCCGGCTCTGGGTGATTTCATCCCGAGCATCCCTCGCCCGATGTTTTGAACCGCTGGCCTGCGCCGTGGTTTTCTCCTTCTGCGGAACTAGATTGTTTCCCAATATCGCGAGACTTTCTAGGGCACCACGGTGAGCTTGTGCCATGGATCCTTCGGGGCGCTGGTTGATGAGGTATGCAGCGAGGTTAGCTGTTGCTCCCGCAACGTTCTTCGGCCGTGGCATGCCCGCGGTGTCCGTGGTCATGAAGGACTTGGTTAGATTCGACGTTATTTCTCTGGCGTCGTCTTCTGAGAGCCTGGACAGTCTTGACCGATGTTTTCCTGCCCCAAGAGCACTTCGAGAAGCGCTTCCTTGTGAAGTTCTCCGTCGCTCGCTGGATCGTTCGGCCGCAGATAGACGTCTCTCGAGGGTAGCTTGCTCTCTCGACAGGTGCTCCCGGTTTTTCTCTAGTATAGAGCGGTATGCGTTTAGGGTTCCAACCGAGGTTCCTGCGGGGAGCGGGGTGTTGTTAAGTACGGCTGCCCTGGCCGCCGCCCATTCCTCATCCGCGATGGTGTAGTCGCTATCGCGATTGCTGGCGCTATTTTCGAAGCTTGCTCTCCTGCTAGAACGAGGCGTGCGGTCTCCGTCTCCTCCGTGCCTTGTATTTCCTGTGTTGTTGGCGACGTAGACCTGATGATGTGCTGTTCTTCGGGTGGCTCTTCGGGCGATGCTGCCGACACTGTCTTCTCCCGACGAGTATCGGGCATTGCAGATGAACGGTGTGTCGCTTGTCCCCAAGCCGTGCCTGGCGTCACAGTTCGAGCAATAGTAGGAGGTTAATTCCGAGGATGTGGGTTCGTCGGATCCTACTGACATTGAGGACGCTGAACGGGGAGTCGAAGGCGCGGGCGAACTCATCGATTCTGTCAGGCCAGCCAACAAATCGAGTGATGATGACGCGCTAGGACTCGTTGATCCAGAGGTAGGCGATTCCAGCTGGAGAATTCCCTCTGCGTTGACGTTGTAGTGGACGCTGCCGATGGTCATCTACATGTTTCCTTGTAGATCCGAGAAGTTTGAGCGAGAAGAATCGCTATGCGGAGTGAACTCGTAGGAGCCGAATCGGACCGGACCTCCCAGAGTTGGTGATAGCGGTGCCGATGAAGATGTCGATGACATCAGATCTGCCGATGATCTTGCGCCAGCAGGTTCCCACGACGGCGCCAATTGTCGAGGGTGATCCTCGGCAATGCCCTCCGATAGGGGCTTAGGGTTGATGGAATCCTGGCTGACACGAGACATCGGTTCACAGACAAGCGGGGAGAGCAATTTACCCAGGTTCGGGGCCCTCGATGAGGTAAAACCCTTACGTCCTGCCTGTCTGTTCTTGATTATGATGCAAACAGGTTATAATGGGGTGCCGAATAGTTCGGCAGTGATCTCGTCGAGATAGCTAATTGCTAGGGTAACCTAGTTCTAAGCTTCTGTTGGCTAAGATCGCTAAGATTGATTGTGTGCCTCGATAGCCCCTCTCCTGGCCTTTATATAGGTGGCCAGGTCCCGGGAGGTCTAATCGAGTACGAGTAGGTTTACGTAGATCTATCTCTAATCTTTCCTTGTTCGGCTTCTTCCGTGTCTTGTACTTCAAGTAATCTTCCGCCGCACCGTCCTAGTGGCCCACCTTCCCTTCGGGTACCTTCATGGGCCTCCATCTGGACCGTATAGGGTAGAGCAATATTGGTTTCCCGAAGGGTAATGCCCACGTCAATGAGTGATGCATGGAGACGCAAATGAATTGCAAAATACATACGTTTCTGAGAGTGTCAGATTCGTTGACTGAAACCTCTCCCGTGAGCAAAACATGATAAGCACCAGAAGGCCAAGGTGTTATATCTCTACAAATGTAAACTAGATTATTGACTCTAGTGCAAGTGGGATACTGTTGGAGATATGCCCAAGAGGCAATAATAAAGTGGTTATTATAATATCTTTGTGTTTATGATAAATGTTTGCATACCATGCCATAATTATATTAACCGAAACATTGATACATGTGTGTTATGTAAACAACAAGGAGTCCCTAGTAAGCCTCTTGTATAACTAGCTTGTTGATTAATGGATGATCATGGTTTCGTGATCATGAACATTGGATGTTATTAATAACAAGGTTATGTCATTAATTGAATGATATAATGGACACACACCCAAATAAGCGTAGCATAAGATCAAGTCATTAAGTTCAATTTTCTATAAGCTTTCGATACATAGTTGCCTAAGTCCTTCGACCATGAGATCATGTAAATCACTTACACCAGAAGGGTACTTTGATTACATCAAATGCCATTGCGTAAATGGGTGGTTATAAAGATGGGATTAAGTATTCGGAAAGTGTGAGTTGAGGCATATGGATCAATAGTGGGATTTGTCCATCCCGATGACGGATAGATATACTCTGGGCCCTCTCGGTGGAATGTCGTCTGATTAGCTTGCAAGCATGTGATTGGATCACAAGAGATGACATACCACGGTACAAGCATCCCTTGAGCCTATATATAGAGGACCCCATGGAGAGGAAAATATACATAAAAGGGCTGTCCTTGGCCGCACCTCTCTCTCCTCCACCACGACTCTGCACCGGCTTGGCGAAGCCCTGCAGGATCTTCTCCTCCACCACCACCACCACGTCGTCGTGCTGCTGGGATTCCGAGGGGATCTACCACACCTCCGCTGCCCGCTGGAACGGGGAGAGGACGGGCTTCATCGACACCGTACGCGCGACCGAGTACGGAAGTGCTGCCGGATTGCAGCACCGGGACGATCGTCTACACCAACAACGAGATCTAATCTCGTAAGCTTTGGAATGTTCGAGGGTTAGTCTCATATCCATCTCGTTGCTCCGATCTCATAGATTAGATCTTGGTTTTTCCATAGATTAGATCTTGGATTTCTTCGTCTTTGCGGTAGAATTTTTTTTGTTTTCTATGCAACGAACCCATCATCTAGCTTACTCCTAATCCTGTTGTATCATTTGGTGTTCATATCAACACCAGCTGCTAGTACTGGCATGCCTTATTTGGTGTATATAGTTGTCGTTATGCTGTACTGGGCTCTATCTGCTCCAATGGTTCCATTTGGAGCCTGGATTGCTAGTGTTTAGTATCCTGCTATGCTGCTAATCCTTGCCGTTGCTTGTCTTAAGCAATGGCAATTGTTTGTGCTACAATGTACTTCCTTATCATGAGCTATTATGCTTCCTGGAGTGTGCTATACTTATATTTGTGCCCTATGGTGCTACTGGTTCTATACCAGTGACACTTTATGCTGCTACTGCATGTTGGTGCTGGTTACTATCAAATTATATCACTTGCTATGCATCTGTGGCTTACTGGATCATATATACTTGTTGGTTGTGGTCGTTTACTACCACTTGTTGTTGATGAACCATGTGTTGGTAATGATTCAATTTGATTCAATTATATACATTTGATTTCCATTTTGTATTGAAAATAAATCCATGTTTGAACCTGTACAAGGTAATGATGACTTGCTCCTTAGTATTGCTTTCTTGCTTGTGTTGTGACGTCAGTAGTTTGCTATTGTCACTAGCATATAAAAGTTGGATATTTGTTTGGTTTTGATGAAAATAGAGATATCCACAGTAGGGAATCATGTAAATGAATGCCACTGTGGTATCCTTCGAAGAAAATGGATAGTTTCTAATGGTTTGAAAAGCTAGGTGATGCTAGGTGATTTAGTTGGCTACTAAAACTGGTTTCATCTAGTTACTCTGGATAGGCTATGTATACTGGCTTACTTATGCATATCCATTTCTACTGGATTATCTAGTTTTGGGTTTGGCCTCTCTCTTTCCAGCATCACTTGGTCTATACCAAGTGACGAATAATCCATGTGGAGCATCTGCTCCATGCCATGTGTGTGTTTGAGAATGCTTATGATGGATTGGATCCTCTGGATCCTTTCCAGGTATTAAATATACCTTGCTCCAGCTCCTAGATGAAATATCTTGTTGGTGTAGAGGCTTTTGCTGGTTGATCTTGATCAACTGGCCCTTCTCCTCCTAGCTCATGGATGTTCTTGACTTAAGTCACCATGGTTACTGGTTGGGTGTTGTTTGTGATGAGATGAACTGGATGAACTGTAAGGTTTTGGCTGTGTTGCTACGATGCGGTGTTGTTCCTGGATGGTTCATCCCTATCTATGTGCATTGTTCAATTTATAGCAAGCCAATGTGGCCTGCTTGGTCGACAGCACAAGCCAGGCTTTGTGCTATGGTGTCTTCTCCCTGTTTCACCATGGTGGTGAGTCACTGGAAAGATATTTGGCATGTGAAATGGCTTTGGTTGGGACTTGATCCCCCTGCCTGAGCTTATCCCTCCATTTCTACTTCTTTTTTACTTTCCAAGTGGCATTGCCACTTGTTACTGCACAACACTGGTTCCTTTTCTTGTGGTTTTTGCAGGTTTCAAATTGATCAAGAGTTGGTGAAGATCAAATGAAGAATTGAGAAGAATTTAGTCTAGGAAAATAACTTCATTTTGTAATCTTTATTTTTTTATTACTCATTTTCTTATCTGTGTATGATCATAATTGTTGTAATATTCCAGAATTATGTAATGACAATGTATCTATGTGTGATTGATAAATAAAGCTCAAATTTTCCTTATGAGCAATTTGTAATATTTATAATTCAAATTTGGAATATGTTGTATGAATCATTTGTTTGTTTGATTTATAAGACATGAGTTCAATTGCATTATAATTTCTTATATTCCTATATGATTCAAAATTCAAATTTGAAATGCAAATCCGATCAAACAACTCTCAAAACCCTAATTTCAAAATAGGTCATGTCAAAATTCATAGCACTCTCATCACCCTAACCCTAATGGCAACAATAGAGAAACCTCGATCCCTCTTAGGTGTTATGCAATTAAGCGCAAAAATTTCCCCCGTTTTGCGATGCAATAAACAACCCTTTACTAGATCTACCCCATGTTTGTCCTAAGTTCCGGGATGTTACAACCGTCGTCTGCTTCTAGTTTGCATGCCCATCTTCTTCCCTACCTCCTCCTGCACCGATGCACGCCACCTCAACTCGGGTGCCACAGATGCTCACGGCTACAAACAGTGACGTGGATGCACTGCTGCAAGCGGCCGCCATTGTTGTTACAGATATTTCCACTGTATGTTGCAAATCCACTGCATTAATACTACAAAGCCTCTGCCACCGCGGCCTGCACTATGTGACACACTCATACAATAGTTCACCATTGTTGCAACCTAGCATAGTCGCGATGTTCTTCTGCGGCCGTTGCTACTTTGATCACACGGCTGTGCTGCTACAGACGGATGGTTTTGCTTCCGCAAGTGGTTGGCGTTGCTACTTTGGTCACTCCACTTTGCTGCCACGGGTGGCCGGCGTTGCTATTTTGGTCACCCGGATTTGCTACCAACTTTTTTGACGATGGTGCTACAGGGGGTGGATGAGGATGTTCTCGGCTGTAGTTGAGGATATGTTGTTGGCGCGCGGCTACGTGATGCTCGCTGGAGTCGAAATGTTGTCTACGGTGATCAAACGACAATGTGGGGAGGGGAGCTAGATCGATGTGCTGCTCTCAGAAGAGGAACGAGAGGAGGAGGATGTCGTCGACTACAGCCTACCACGACGGGTTTGTTCGTGTTGCTCGTTAACAGACAGTGGGGGATATGAGCGACGAGAGGGGGATTTCTTTCTTTCAATCTGCTTTTAGTGAACGAGCACTGGGGTGCTCCTATTCGACGCTTGTAGCACGTGTTAGGGCATCGACACCCGCGACATAAGATAGGCCCTGGCCCACCACTCCTTCCTCACATGTTCTTCTTCCAGAGCTTCAACCTTTCATCTCCACCACCACTACAAGAAAAGTTCTGATAGACAACGTCCCAAAATCGTCAACTAAGGGGCATTTTTCGTCGCCTATGGGCCTAACCCGACGATATGGGTTCCGTTGTCGAAACTGCGTCAGGCAAAGTCCAACGACGATTTTTCGGTCCGTCGCGCTTGGGCGCCCTTCCGCCACGGAAAATCGGACCGTTGCGGAAGTGTTTCGGGAGCCCGTTGGCTGACGTCATGCAAACCGACACGTGGCGACGCCGTTAGCGTTAACGGCGTTAACCGTGAAACCCCGTGGTAGATGGTAGGCCCACACGAGGCCTGCCACGTCTTAAGCGGGCCGGGCCGGATGACATAGTTTGACCGGTCAAATATATAGCTGGGCTGTCCATTAGTTACGTGGGCCGGGCCTAACCTCTAAGGTTGACTGGTCAAAACTTAAAAGGGCCGGCCCATTTATCATGTGGGGTCCACATTACAACAACTGGACCGGCCCAAGAAGCAAGTGGGCCGGGCCAAAAACACGGTGGGTCCCACTTTCTGTTAAAGGGCCGGCCCATTTAGTGTTTGGGGTCCACCGTGTAGCAAGTGGGCGGCCCAACAAACTAGTGGGCCGGGCCAAAAACAGTGGGTCCCACTTTCCAGTTAAAGGGTCGGCCCATTTAGTGTGTGGGGTCCACCATATAGCAAGTGGGCCGGCCCAACAAAATAGTGGGCCGAGCCAAAAACACGGTGGGTCCCACTTTCTGTAAAGGTGGCCCATTTAGTATGTGGGGTCCACCATATAGCAAGTGGTGGCCCACCAAGATAGTGGGCCGGGCCAAAAACACAGTGGGTCCCACATTCCTGTAATGGCGGCCCATTTGACATGTGGGGTCCACCATATAGCAAGTGGGCTGGCCCACAAAATAGTGGGCGGGCCAAAAGCACATGTGGGCCCCACTTTGTTAAAGGGCGGCCCAATTAGTATGTGGGGTCCGCCATATAGCAAGTGGGGCCCAACAAGATAGTGGCGGGCCAAAAACACGGTGGGTCCCACTTTCCTCTTAAAGGGCCGGCCCATTTAGTACGTGGGGTCCACCAAAAAGCAAATGGGCTGGCCCAACTAATTAGTGGGCCGGCCCGTAGTGTGTGGGGTCCACCTTACGGCAAGTGGGCCAGCCCAATTATTGTGTGGGGTCCAGTAAATCAAATGGGCTGGCCCAACTAATTAGTGGGCCGGCCCGGTAGTGGGTGGGGTCCACCTTAAAGCAAGTGGCCAGCCCAATTAGAGTGTGGGGTCCACCTTAAATCAAATGGGCTGGCCCAAGAAGTAAGTGGGCCAGCCCGTTTAGTTGCTGTTTATATGCCGGCATAATATGCGCTTTAGGATTTTGCGGGCAGGCACATATGTGATATCGCTTAATTGGGCCGTTTAAGGGATGGGAATTCGTGATTTAGATACTGAGAATATTTACGCAGCATTGATTTCTGTCGGATAGCCTCACTTACCACAAGCACCAAAGAAAAAATGCGCGAAAGAACTATAAAAACTAACTAAATATTACATCAGCTGCAAGGCATTGAAAAAATATTACAGAACCCAGAGAAATTGAATGGTAATTAAACCTAGCAATACAATGAAGCGATCCGGCAATCTTTTAAGTTGTCCATGCAGCACCTATATCTGAAACAAAGACATTACAAGTTAAGACAACAACAATGGAAAGGCAAAGACACTCCAATATTGTTTGGCAAAGAATTTGGAACTCATCATTTCGTCGTTATAACAAGATCATTGTAATGCGCACAATAAGCAAACAAAGAGTGCATGCCGCATACCAACAGCCAATATAACAGAGCATGTTAGAATGAAACAGCAGACTTACTACTGTCGAGTCCCATGCAAACCAACATGTTCAGGGAGTACAAAATTGGTATGAACAACATAGTAGCAGGCTATAAATTTTGTAACAACGACTGAGCAAGATGAAGTTATGATGGCTACATCTACAGAGCAGGGAATGTAAACCAAAAATAGAAGTTACGATGGCAGAAGCTAAAGAGGAGGGAATGTGAACCAACATGTGCCAAGTGCAATTACTTCATTTTGGCCGTGAACTAAATAATACTCCTGAACTTATAGTGAAGGGGATGCAAATCAAGATGTTTCGGGATATAAACTTGTAATGAGCAACACATAGAGGATAGTTAATGTTGGAGCTTAGGATGGACCAGATACAGAATATAGTGGGATCACCTGTGAACTTGTATAAGAGGGAATGCAAACCAATATGTTCAGCTTTCCATATGTGAGCGTCATGCCAAGTCAGATAAACAAGTCAATAATGCAGCTTTTGAAGAACAAGATGGCACGCAAAATTATTATCTAGTAGTATGAAAAGTTTATTTGTACTACAGGCTAGATAGCAGAGTGATAGCATGCCAAACTAAGTCCTTACTTTGTTAGCTTACAATGAACTAGATACAAAACAATGGCATCACCTGTAGTATAGGGAATGCAAGCCAACATGTTCATGGAGTAAAAAATTGGCACAAATAACATAGTAGCAGGCCATAATTTTTGTAACAACGACTGAGCAAGATAAAGTTATGATGGCTAGATCTACAGAGCAGGGAATGTAAACCAAATATAGAAGTTACGATGCCAAAAGCTATAGAGCAGGGAATGCGAACCAACATGTGCAATTACTTAAAATTGGCCATGAACTAAATAATAGCAGGATGTTACTATAATACCTATAATTTTTGTAACAACGACTGAGCAAGATAGAAGTTATGATGGCTACATCTACAGAGCAGGGAATGCAAACCAAAATGTTCAATCGCTTAAAGTTAGCAATGAAGTAGAAAATAGCAAGGTGTTACGGTCATAGCTAGGAATGAACTAAAAGAGCTTCAGACAAACAAGCATCTGAACCCAGAACATGGCGCTAAAACAAGGGACTTACATTAGGAGAAGCACTCTGTGGGAGTCACAGCAGATCTTCCTGGGGTTGATAGATCCGGTGATGAAGTACGCTACATGTGCTACTTGGGGTTGGAGAGACGGCCATTACACTTCATGGTTACTCATCTCGTCTGCAAAAACGTAACGGCGCGTCGTTAGCACAAACAGGTTCCCCCAAGATTAAACAAGAACTTGCAGGCAAGCAATAGAAAAGCGACAGTAGAAGAGTTTAGATCATACACGGCGCCGGTGAAGCAGATCCGGTTCATGCACAGCGGTGTCGGTGAGCAAGATCCGATGCGGTGGACGACGGATCCGGCGAAGCGGCTCCGGTGGGGTGGACGATGCCGCAGCTGAAGCGACTGCGGTAGACTGCTGGATGAGCATATGGTTTCGAGGTTCGGCGGGGATGATCCGGTCCGGTTGATGACGGCGTCGATGAAGCGGCTCCGGCAGGCAGCCGGATGACGAGGATCGCGAGGCCTCGGGTAGGCCAGGGAAGTCCGGCGGGGATGTTCCGGTGCGGTGGTCGTGGAGGTGGGAGAGAGAGGGACTTGGGAAGTTCCGGTGGGTGGTCTCAGAGGAGAGAGTGAGGGAAATGAATTTTTTTCGGGGAGTTTCCGGAGCTAGGGAGGTGGTGATCGAAAAAAAATGACGGGTAGACCCCCCACCAACCGACTTATACATGGACATTGTTGTCATCTTTACGAGGGTAGAATGGGAAGTTAGAAGCGTGTGAAATATTTGTATTTTTCGGGCGGGAAGTTTTGCCGCTGGAATGAGATTTCGAATTTGGCTACAGTCCAAGTAATACAAAAATATGAGACCGTACTAGTACGGCCAAATGTCACATCAATTCATCATCACGTTGAAAATCGGTTACGACGATCATAATTATTGGCCGTTGGCACAACAGTTCTCCAACGCTTGATCCAACGGTCAAAGTTCCTTTTTTTAAGAGAACGGTCAAAATTCATTGGATTCGCTCGGGAACTGCGCGCGCCAAAACGAGTCAGACGAAGATGTTTCTAGAGTTCTCACGGACGCGTCTTGGCGATACATTGAATGCAAATCTTGCAAGGTCAAAAAAAATGCAAATCTTGCAGGATCGTATGTGGCTGCTATGAGCTGAAGTACTCCATGAAACCGTGAACATACATGTAGATGGGAATCCCATGTAGACGATCTGAAGAACGACCCGCTGCATCTTTCACAAATCCATCTACATGACATGATAAACTTTAATTAAGAAGCAGCCACGTAACAATTATTGCCCAAAATCTAACGGGTTCGACAATAAGCTGGTAATTCTCTATTATATATAAACACCAAAAAAATATAGCAAGTAAGAAAGGAGTGTCAATGCCACCAGGACTTACAAAAAAAGGGAATTAGCACTTCGTAATCTCTTTGTTTTTACACATACCTTCTGCTCAGGAATCCAGGGCCTAGGGTCACATCAAGTCATAATCAGAAACCAAAGTCGGTTCCCATGTTCTCCAATTCAAAACGCGTACAAAATATTTCAGTGTGTGAAATAATGTTGAGATTTTGAATTAGAGGGTTGTTAAGCTATTGATTATATGGAGTCGAAATTTGGTAGCATACATAAGTATCTCTGTTCACAACTCGCCTGTACAGAAGCAGGAACAGCTGTTGTGTTGCAGCACAACACAAAGGAGAAGCCACTGTTCCGTTCATTGCACTCAATACAGCGATGAATGAACCAGACCAGTTGACAAGCTTCTAGACCTGGGCTATATGTAGAAAGATGGAAATCAATGGATCACAGAAAATCATCAGTGTCAAGCTTTAATGCACTAGCCAACGCGACCAAAAGTCCGAACTGATGGAAAGGGCTAGGCAATCCACTTTATACATCGCAACAAAAAGTCCAAACTGACAGAAAAGGCTAGACCGGGAGAAGAGAAGAGAAGGTTTGTGAAAGCGATGACTCGAACTTGAGACTATGGGCTCTGATACCACGTCAAGCTTCATCCACGAGCCAACGGAACCACAAGTCAGAACTGATGGAAAGGGCTAGGCAATCCACTTATAATATTAACAATCAGCAGGGTTCCGGTTCAAAAAAATCCACATCACAACAAGGAAACGACCACCAAGATCATAGCAATTGCAGATAAATGCACCTACGAAATATGCTCAGACTAAGGAACCATTTTACAAGACAAAGGTAATGACCTGTCACTGTCCCCGTTCATCTCCAATTATCTAGCAGATACTCTTCTTACTACTTACTAGCATTCCTAACCTGCTCCAGTAGGGCCTCCTTCTGTGCTGCTATCGTTCTAAAATTGTCGACTTCTAGTCTTAGCGCAGCTGATGCAGCTCGTTCTACTTGGAGTTGCTCCTTTAGAACTTGAGCATGCAAATACTTTGACTTGGACATGGACTTGCACTTCAGCAGTCCAGCATTCCGTAAGAAAGTGTTTTTGGCAATGCCTTTCTTTTTTATTGCCATAGAAAATGCCTTCACACATTCTTCATCGGTTTTTTCCAGACCGTTTTTACCGGTTTTTGCCATCTCTAATTTCATATCTTCCTGCAAAAAATTCAGTTCGTACACATGTGTAAACATGATAGTTACTACAGAGAAACTTGCTGATAGTAGATTTATCATGTGTATGACCTACTTTTATTCCTACAGTTTGGCATGTCTGATTCACATCACATGAATTTTAATAAACATATATAATATCATATTGACATGTACTTTACTACTCCTACAAGTTGGGATGTGAGTCGTCACAAAATTTCAATCTTTGAGAAGACTTACAAGAACACTCTGTGCGACTTCTCCAATCACTTCAAGTTTGTTCTTCTGGCATGCTTCAAAAATCTCTGGCAGAGTCATCTCTTTGTTTGGTTCCCTTTTACTTGCATTATGTAACATCTGCATTTTAGTACTACCATTTATAAATCGAATAACGTGGTTGAAATGGAGGATCATAATATAAGCTGCACACTGGTGTATATACTCTGCACGATCTTTGGTTAAAACACGAAGAGCCGGGAAGCCAGGGCCTTAGTGGATCCCCACCTGCCGTCGCAAATCTTCTGGCGCGTCCTGGCGGTTGCTAGGGCGTGCCACCTGACCTAGACCTGGTCAGGAAGGTGTTAGTGCTTCGATTGTTCCTGCATGGTAGACACGTGCACATTAAATACGAGCCTTATCGGCTCTCAGGTTTCCCTGTGGATCGGCTCAAAGAGCCGATCGCCCCATGGTCCTTGATGGATTAGCAATGGCATGGGGATCCTGCTTGATCAGGACAAAGCTGATCCACGACAGTTTAGGGTTTTCACCGCATAATCGGAACGTCCTACGTGCGATCGGGCCTAGCAGCTACGAGAGGTGATGCAAACCACCCCTACGAGAGGCCTAAAAACCAACATACGTTGATTCCCGGAACATCCCTCGCAGGGACGGTAAACAACGCCTAACGCACTACCGGATCGTCCGACCCCAGCATAAGGCCTAACTATGCAGATATTAAACTAATCCTTGCGGATGCAAGGAGCAACTATAACGGATCGGATCTACTAAGCATGATCAAGCAAGATGCTGCCCTTACGTCTAGATAGACGTAAGGGCAGCTAGATATGCAAGGGTTGCACTACGGTAGCATATTACGTGAAGAACAATGCTAACCCTAACATATCTATGATAACTACGTTGCTCGCCATCAACAAGGCTTCAGTACGAGCAACGCATGAACAATATGAAGCTTATGCTGCCTAGATCGCAAGATGCGATCTAGGCAGCATGATGCTTACCGGTAGAAACCCTCGTAGGAAAGGGGTGGCGATGCGCCGAGATTGATTTGTGTTGGTTGAACGATGATTGTCCTCCTTTTCGATAACCCTAGATACATATTTATAGTCCAAGGGACTTTCTAATTGAGGCGTGCACCTAACCGTGCACGGGCCGGACTCTATCTCTTTAATCTAAATTACAACGCGATCTAATATATTACAGATACATGGGCCACTTAGCCCAAACTCTCAGCGCAAGGCCACTTCGAAGATGCTCCACGTGTACGTCCTTCAAGCCCATCTTCTCTTGTGGCCCATCTCCTGATTTGGCCAAAATCGGGTGGTAACACATGCCCCCCTGGTTTTGATAATGATAATTGCAAAACCATATGCTACCTTCGAAGGGTCATGTCGTGGCAGAACCGTCGCAGTTTTCTTCATGATGACGTCTCGCCTCCTCGCCTTCTCTGCATGATTTTGACAATTTTGGCCTTATACCCTCGGAAACTGTTCGAGCATTGATCTCCAATATGTCCCCCTTTATTTAACCGCATCGAACAGTTCTCTTCCTCATCCCCAGCCGTCAGCCAACAAACCCTCTTCCTTCATAGCCATGTCTTCTACTTCCTCTTCCCAATCCTCTTCCGCAAGCGAGGGAGAGCCGGAGGTCAATCAGACGGAAGCATACAACCGGCGCGCTCCCGAGCATTGGGATGAGCAAGAATTTGACTTCGACTTCGTGCCCGAAGGCCGACCCGAAGACCTCGTCTGGTCGGATGGTGACATGCCCCTGACTGACGGGGAAGATGATCTTCGGTTCTTGATCGATGGAGAACTAGAGGCGGAGAGCGACAGCAACGACCCTCTCTTCCGGGGCAGGTTCACTTCCTCCACCAAAGAGCAAGAAGAAGAAGAAGAGGACGACGAAGACGAAGATATCTCCTCCGACCTGAAGAAGGAACCAGAAGATGATACCTCCTCCGAGGAACCGCCGCCAAAGCGCATCCGTGGCTGGGCCTGGTCCGATGAGGATGATGATGATGACGAGGAGGAGGCCCCCGCTGAAGGTCACAGTAGCAGCGACGAGGAATTCGTCGACAGTAGCGACGAGGGCGGCTACCCCAGCGATGACGAGGACGGCAACAGCACTTAGAGCAGGGATTCGCTAGCATAGGACCAGCAGTAGTCTGTTCCCCTTTTGTTTGAATAATCGGCTCTCCATTGTAAGAAATCCCTTTTATTAATGAAGAATTTCCTCTTAACCAGACTTTGTCGATTTTTCCTCAATCGATTTAGCCAATTCTCCTCAACCAACGCTTAATAAGCCGATATTAACGCATCGGTCTTACGCAACCCATCCCTCCACTTCTCAGCCGATGACTTCGAGGCCTGAGACTCTTAAGAACTCATCATTTGCTGACGGAAGTTGCGACGAAGGATCAGCCGATGATACCCCGATCGGAAAACATCAGACCAGCTGCCCCCCGAGCCTCAGTCAAGGCGAGAATGAAAGTGCACCAACCGCATTGGGCCACTACCAGCTTCTCAACTGTGGTGCAGCATCAGTCGATTCTAACCAAATCGGCTGTTAACAGCAGAGAACCTCCCAGGTGAGCTGCCCCCCGAGTCTCTTCAGTCCAATGAGGCAACCTCTGGTGAGGATGAAGTTCAGTCCGACTGGATGATCGTCGGTTGTTCTCATGATCCTGGCCTGATCCGCACGTCCATGTTGTTCTTGCTGTTGGCCAGGGCTGCGATCTTCAAACTTGCCGGCAACACCAAAGGCTTAAATGAGAAAAAGGGCCGTCTTGGACGCCCAAACTGATGCTTCTGTCGATGCTGCCGAGCTTGAAGTCTTGCAGAAGGAGTTGGAAGTCCTTGAAGAGAGGGCCTGAGTCGCCAGGCAGTCCCAATGAGGGGCTGCTCTTGTTAGGCTTCCGCTTATATCCCTTGAGTCGATGGCCGTGCATCGGCTTTGAACTCTTAAGTCGATGCTGCGCATCGGCTGTGCTCAAAAATTCTGTATTTTCGATTTTTGCGGCCGCTTACGTATCGGCCCCCATACTTGAGCTACTCTGCTGGAAATTTGACATCCGTTCCCAGCTCCGTATCCTCCATCTTATCCATCTATGTGCCCCCCGAGCCGATTCTGTCAAGTAATTGATGGCATCGGCTCTTCAGGCATCTGTTGGATCAATGCTGAACACAGACAAAAGAATGTTGAGGATAGTTTCGGCCGATTACCAGAATCGGCCTCCTTCTTTGTTGCAATGCTTGACGATGGTTTGCAACTTCTTGGATTTCCACTGTAGCTACGTGGCATGTTGGAGATGAGATCCTTTACTTTTCATTTTTTGAGGGCCGATCTCAGGGATCGGCCTTGCCACGTATGTCCAATGTATTGGACGTGCTACTCTGTCAAGACCACGAATACCATGTTTGTGTCAGCCGATGCGTCTGCATCGGCATCAGCGTGCCTGTGCATCGGCTTTCGCTGTTTGGGCGCCATACTTTCTTCGGCGGGCGCGCCTTCGTCTCCACTATTTGCTGGTTTTTCGCGGCCAGATCGGGCCGCGCTCTTCTCAACGTGTACAGGTGCGTGCCTCGGCTTCTTCCAAGTTTCGCAGCCGCTGCACCCGACGCTTCGAGAATGGTGAGTCCATCAGGCACCACCTTGGTCGGTGATACCTATCTTCTTCTCCATCCGACTCCTCGAAGTCTTCTTCTTGAGATGACTCAGCTCGTTTACTCGATGCGGGAGAGGTCCTAGACGCTCGAACACTGAAACTTCGTTCGTCCTTCTCCTTTGCTGTGTGCATTCGGCAGTTCTCGATTGTTGGCAATCGGCTCATTCCTGAGTCCCAGCAATGTTTGAAGAAGGCAGTCCAGTGCTGTCCACGTTTCTTGCTCCCTTGACCTCTCGCTGGCGCGACGTTCGTACCCGTCGTTGTTGCCGCTGTTCTGACGATACCTCCTGTTCTCCGCAACAGACCGACGATGTTTCTCATCGTCTTCGTCGTAGCGTCGACGTCGGTCGTACTGCTGCTCATATTTGTTGAGGAGATGTTGATGGGGTTCGTAGCATAGAAAACAAAAATTTTCCTACCACAAGACGAATAAATCCAAGATCTAATCTATGGAACACCCAAGATCTAATCTACAAGATCGAAGCAACGAGATTGATAAGATACTAACCCTTGATGATTTCCAAAGCCTACGAGATCAGATCTCGTTGTTGATGTAGACGATCATCCCCAGTGCTGCAATCCGGCAGCACTTCCGTACTCGGTCGCGCGTACGGTGTCGATGAAGCCCTTCCTCTCCCCGTTCCAGCGGGCAGCGGAGGTGAGGTAGATCTCCTTGGAATCCCAGCAGCACGACGGCGTGGTGGTGGTGGTGGAGGAGAATCTCTGCAGGGCTTCGCCAAGCCGGAGCAGACTAACGGTGGAGGAGAGAGGGGGCGGCAGACTTTGGTGTGTCACGGGGCAAATGGTCGGCTGCCCCTCTCCTCTATTTATAGAGGGAGGGGCGGCCAAGGCAGCCCCTTGGGCCCCACCATTGCACAGAAGGAAAGGGGGGATCCGAAATCATCCCCTTCCTAGTTTGCTTCCCCTTCCAAAGTTGCTCCCTCGATTTTAGGGATTTGATCTTATCCTCCGGGATTTGATCTTATCCCTAGGGGGGCTGGCCGGCTGGGCCTTGAGGGCTTGGTGCCCCTGGCCCATTAGGCTAGGCTGCACTCCCTTGGCCCATGTGGTCCCTCCCGGGGTGGTGGGCCCACCGGTGGCCCTCTAGAACCTTCTAGAAGCTCCGGTCAAACACCGAAACTTTTTCCGAACCCCGGAAAATAACTTCCCTTATATGAATCTTATTCTCCGGACCATTCCGGACCTCCTCGTGATGTCCTGGATCCCATCCGAGACTCCGAACAAATTTCGGTCTCCATCTCATATTCCGAATCTACTTATGCGACATCGAACCTTAAGCGCGTCACCCTACGGTTCGCGAACTATGCAGACATGGTCGAGACTCCTCTCCGAGCAATAACCAATAGCGGGATCTGGAGATCCATAATGGCTCCCACATATTCAACGATGACTTAGTGATCGATTGAACCATTTACATACGATGCCGATTCCCTTTGTCACGCGATATTTTACTTGTCCGAGGTTCGATCATCGGTATCTCCATACCTTGTTCAACCTCGTTACCGACAAGTACTCTTTACTCGTATCGTGGTATGTGATCTCTTATGAACCATTCATATGCTTGCAAGCTAATCAGATGACATCCCACCGAGAGGGCCCAGAGTATATCTATCCGTCATCGGGATGGACAAATCCCACTATTGATCCATATGCCTCAACTCACACTTTCCGAATACTTAATCCCACCTTTATTGTCACCCATTTACGCAATGACGTTTGATGTAATCAAAGTACCCTTCCGGTGTAAGTGATTTACATGATCTCATGGTCGAAGGACTAAGGCAACTATGTATCGAAAGCTTATAGCAAATTGAACTTAATGACTTGATCTTATGCTACGCTCATTTGGGTGTGTGTCCATTATATCATTCACCTAATGACATAACCTTGTTATTAATAACATCCAATGTTCATGATCACGAAACCATGATCATCCATTAATCAACAAGCTAGTTATACAAGAGGCTTACTAGGGACTCCTTGTTGTTTACATAACACACATGTATCAATGTTTCGGTTAATACAATTATAGCATGGTATGCAAACATTATCATAAACACAAAGATATATTATAATAACCATTTTATTATTGCCTCTTGGGCATATCTCCAACAGTCTCCCACTTGCACTAGAGTCAATAATCTAGTTTACATATGTAAAGATATAACACCTTGGCCTTCTGGTGCTAATCATGTTTTGCTCACGGGAGAGGTTTTAGTCAACGGATCTGACACGCTCAGAAACGTATGTATTTTGCAATTCATTTGCGTCTCAACGCATCACTCATTTTCCAAATGAGACGGCATTAATTGTATATGCTTAGTCCTCTGGTGGAACCTTAATTCCGCGGTCTGACATAAGTCACTAATATTGTCACACACAATATAGCTTCAAAGTTCTGACACTATCGGAACTACACCAAGTTCTCAAAGAACTCTTCGACTTAACATCCTCAGTCATTGTCAAAACAATGACATACTCTGCCTTTGTTTGTAGAATCCGTCACAATATTTAGAACTCATCCAAATCTAGCATAGACTTGTTCTAGCTCATTGTGCTACCTTTTAAATAACTCTTAGCCTAATTGAGATTGAAATTTTATTTTTATATGTGACCAAACTAATATCGGTGCAACACCTTACAGCGATTTGTTTGTCATTACCCCATATAAAAACTATATTTATATATCCTTGGTTCTTCTAAAGCACTCAGGGATATTCTTACTGTTGCCCAATGATCATTACATGAATCATTCTGGTATATGCTCGTAACACTTTAGAGCACAGGACATCTGACTTTGTACATATTATTCGTGATCTAAAATCACTCATGTGTATTTACTCATCGAGTGTCAAATACACTCAAGTCTTGTTAAACCTTCACATGAAAAGAATACCTTCTATATTGAACTACTTCAATATCTACTTAAACTTATTTATGTGTTTCTATCTATCTTCATAGATCTTGACACTAAATATGTTTCAATTCATATCCTTTCATTGATGTTAATTCTCAATGAAACCTTTTAAATCAATTCATATCCTTCCAGGAATTCTTAGGCTTGGCTTCAAGGACATCGACAAAGCGAGGGAGTTGAGATTCGGGTGACAAGGAATCCTTGATATAGAACCACTTCAATCTCCACCCTTGCACGGACTCTCTCATTGGGAAATTGAAGTAATTGACATCCGAACGAGCTACAAATCCCACTCCTCCGGTGACAAAAGATCCGTTGCTACTGCTGTATCTCTTCACATAGAAGATCTTTTTCCACAACCCAAAATGAGGCTCAACGCCCAGATATGCTTCGCAGAGGGTGATAAACACAACAACGTGGAGGATTGAGTTGGGAGTAAGTTGCCATAGTTGGATTTCGTAAGTTCGCAAGAGATGGAGGAGGAATTCGTGAACGGGAAGCGAAAGGCCTCGGTATAAGAACGACAAGAACATCACGGTAAAACCGGCAGGGGGATTAGGTCGAGAAATCGCACCTGGAAAGATTACATTCCCCTCATCGGAGGAGATCAATCCCAGGCTTCGGGATCTCTTCTCGTCACGCTTGGTGACGGTTGAAGCTATCCAATCTCCGGGCCTGGCTGCTGAGCTCGGTGGCGCCGGCGGTGCCGGAGCTGGGGGAGGAGCGCTTGGGGCGCCCTCCTTCGAAAGAATCAAGGAAGATTTGGCGGCGGCACCACCGCTCGTGGAGCTGGCGGCGGCGCTAGGGTTCTTCTTCTTCACCATTGTGAGATCTGGGAGAAACCGGAAGGCAGTGGTGGCGGCGCGAGCAGTTGTGAACGGGAGAAGAGGAAGAACAGCGAAGGGATGAATGAAGGAGAAGATTAGGGATTTCTATCTCTTGGGAAACTTAAGGAAGGCCTCGTATTGTAGTGGGCCTTTTCTCCAGTTAATGGTTGCGGAAATCGAGGAGGTGCCTCGTTAACCGTGTAAAGAGGAGCAGGAATTGCTCGAAAACAGGGCTGGCAGGTTGCGTCTTATCAGTCAAAATCAAGGGGACAGAAAAACGTCATCAATGACGTCATGAGGAATGATTGCATACGAAGAGATAAGAAAGTATCGGGTGATCAACTTGAGCCTACGCACGGATTGCGAGCATCCGCACCTAGGCTCGGGGGCTACTCCCATCGGGAGCACTGGACGCGCACCCGACATAACTTTTCGCACTCCAGGATCATGCCCGGGGACTTGATTCTGTGTAGGGTAACGTTGTTTTGCCATCGGCAGTTAACCAACAAAAGTTGGGCACGTTATTCGTTATCCCTTGCATAAAGAAAATATATCGGATGGTCTACAAAGACTTGCAGGAAAAACTTCGGCAGAAGAAGATGTTCGAGTGGTACAACTTGAGTCTACGCACGGATTGCAAGCATCCGTACCTAGACTCGGGGGCTACTCCCATCGGGAGCGCTGACGCGCACCCGATAGAAGACAGAAGGAAAGCAAGAATGATCAAGGAGAAGGACTTCGGAAGAAGATATGCTTCAGTCTCTACCCGAACTATGTTCGGCTAGACACTCGGGGGCTACTGACGTGGGCATTACCCTTCGGGTAACCAATATTGCTCTACCCTATACGGTCCAGATGGAGGCCCATGAAGGTACCCGAAGGGAAGGTGGGCCACTAGGACGGTGCGGCGGAAGATTACTTGAAGTACAAGACACGGAAGAAGCCGAACAAGGAAAGATTAGAGATAGATCTATTGTAAACCTACTCGTACTCGATTAGACCTCTCGGGACCTGGCCACCTATATAAAGGCCAGGAGAGGGGCTATCGAGACACACAATCAATCTTAGCGATCTTAGCCAACAGAAGCTTAGAACTAGGTTACCCTAGCAATTAGCTATCTCGACGAGATCACAGCCGAACTATTCGGCACCCCATTGTAACCTGTTTGCATCATAATCAAGAACAGACAGGCAGGACGTAAGGGTTTTACCTCATCGAGGGCCCCGAACCTGGGTAAATCGCTCTCCCCGCTTGTCTGTGAACCGATGTCTCGTGTCAGCTTGCAGGATTCCATCAACCCTAAGCCCCTATCGGAGGGCATTGCCGAGGAGCACCCTCGACACTCATTTTCCAAATGAGTCGGCATTAAATATGTTTGGTCTTCTGGTGGAACCTTAATTCCGCGGTCTGAAATATGTCACTAATATTGCCACACACAATATAGCTTCAAAGTTCTGACACTATCGGAACTACACCAAGTTCTCAAAGAACTCCTCGACTTAAACATCCTCAGTCATTGTCAAAACAATGACATACTCTGCCTTCGTTTGTAGAATCCATCACAATATTTAGAACTCATCTAAATCTAGCATAGACTTCTTCTAGCTCATTGTGCTACCTTTTAAACAACACTTAGCCTAATTGAGATTGAAATTTTATTTTTATATGTGACCAAACTAATATCGGTGCAACACCTTACATCGATTTGTTTGTCATTACCCATACAAAACTATATATATATCCTTGGTTCTTCTAAAGCACTCAGGGATATTCTTACTGTTGTCCAATGATCATTACATGAATCATTCTGGTATATGCTCGTAACACTTTAGAGCACATGACATCTGATTTTGTACATATTATTCATGATCTAAAATCACTCATGTGTTTTTACTCATCGAGTGTCAAATACACTCAAGTCTTGTTAAACCTTCACATGGAAAAGAACACCTTCTTAATATATTTATATTGAACTACTTCAATATTCATTTTATGTACTTTGACTTAAACTTATTATGTGTTTCAATCTATCTTCATAGATCTTGACACTAAATATGTTTCAGTCCATATCCTTTCATTGAAGTTAATTCTCAATGAAACCTTTTAATCAAGTATATAATTACATCATTTATAACCAACTATATGTCATCTACATAAAGTATTATAAATATGTCTCAGCGCTCCCACTTAATTTCTTGCAAATGCAAGCATCTTCATCGTTTCTGATGAAATCAAAACTCTTTGATTATTTCATCCGGTGAAGATTCCAACTCCGTGATACTCACTTCATCTAATTGAAGTTTGTATACCTATCTAGTATTCCACGGACCAGCAAAACTCTTGGTTGTATCTAGTATACATCCTTCATACACACTTCTGGTAAGGAATGTATTTCTGCCATCCTACTATCATATCTCATAAAAGAAATATGTAGCGATTACTAGAATAATCCACATAGACTTTAAGCATTGCTACGGAAGATCTAATCTTATCGTAGTCAACTCTTTGAACTTTGTCGTAAACTACTTTTCGATAAGCCAAGCTTCTTTAAAGATATTCCATCCAAGTCCATCAATTCTATAGATCTATTTACTTTCAAAAGTATTCACCTATCTTGGATTTCATGGCGCATAGCCATTTTAACGGAGTCAGGGCCCATCATAACTTCTTTGTATGTAGTTGGTTTATCATTGTTCAAAATCAATCCTTTGTTCACAAATCATTTATTTGATCACAAAATAAACCAAATCTACAAGGTTCAATAAGTACTTTGATCTCCATGACTATAACACTTTGTAGACATGGGAGCCATGATCTTCGTAGCCGCTTCCAGAACCATTTCCGATGCTGTGCTACTCTGATCATCATGCTTAGGTTCATAAACCTTATCAAGTTTCATTGTCCTCCCACTCAAATACTTCGCTAGAAAACAATTTCTTGGAAATAAGCAAGTAACATCAACAAACACTTTTGTCTTTTACTTAATAGTGGAAAGAATTCCCAATCAATTCTCTGGGATAACCAACAAAGACATTCATCCGATTTTGGTTGTAAACTCATTCACTTATGCTACGCATACCAAAATTTAAGAAAGGACTATTAGGGTTTATACCCATGCCATAACTCATATGGTGTCATTTCAATGGATCATGATGATGCTCTATTTAGTGTAAAAGCGGTAGTCTCT
Source organism: Lolium multiflorum (assembly GCA_030979885.1). Lineage (NCBI taxonomy): Eukaryota > Viridiplantae > Streptophyta > Magnoliopsida > Poales > Poaceae > Lolium > Lolium multiflorum. Next base: position 284,894,075 of record CM061750.1, read on the forward strand.
AAAGCATAATCCACAAAAATATAATGGCGTCATTTTATTTTATCTCATCATTAATCCAACAAGTTTTGGATACGTCTCTTGGATACTCTATCATCACTATGATACTCCAAGAAACGTGAGTAGTAGAACAATTTCATAATTCTCTTAGATGTTCGCTAAAACTCGTAATTCAAATATTTCCACCATGATCAAATCATAGATATTTGACTTTTCTATTACGATGATTTCCACTTCATGCTGAAATTTATTTGAATCCTTTCAAATGTTTCAAACTTCTTCCTTATCGAATATATCCACATATATACTCAATTCATTGTTAGAAGTTTTCATGAAGTAGAAGAATCTCCCACACACAACTATGCCCAGTGAACCATATACATCACCATGTATGTTTCCACTAAGTTAATTGCCCGTTCAACTCTTGGCCTATGAACGGGATTTAAGTCATTCTCTTTAGAAGAGATTTGCAAGCGCCAAATGATTCAGAAATCAAATGACTCCAAAAGTCCATTTGCATGGAGTTCCTTCATGCGTTCCTTTCTAACATGACCTAAATGGCGGTTCCACTAATAAGTGGAATTCATATCATTTGCCTTATGGCATTTTAGCGTCAGTGTTATGTATGTGTGCTTCACCATAAAGATTTATAATAACTTATCCATCGTACATGGAATCCTGTTACAATTTGAACAACTCGTTGTTTTCATTTAACCAGAACAATACAACAGTTATAAAGTTCTTTATTATAAATCTGAATGGCTAGACAGAATGCCAACGACGAACATAATAACACTTTATTTTTGTTCCAGACGTGCATTCCTATCATATTCCTTGTCAGTCACTTAGGCCATTGTATTCTTGTATTGCGTTGTTTTGTATGACACCTCATACCAACCAATATGGTACTAATACCCAAGAATTTCATTGTGTGACCAAAACAAGGAATACATTCATAACATGTATATCATCTATATACACCTGAGCTAGACTTTCTAGTCTTTTCTTTCTTTCTGCCAAAATATCTTTTGTAGTTTCTCTTTTAGCTTTCCTCATTCTCAGAAAAACACTTCACCTTCAATAACTTCTAGGTCCATTGGTCAAATACCAATAACCTTGAGGTTCTTACCTTGAAGTTGATCATCACATGACAAGCGTTCTAGATTTCACTATTAGTAACCTTTAATGTAATGAACAATTTCACTCATAATTTTATCCATCAAATCATGACGACTTTCCGAGACCATGTCTGTACATGCTAGGCTCGTAAAGTTTTAACCTTAGTATTCGCATGTGCAAATCTGTCTTGCACCCGTTGTATGCACACGTAGAATCTATAACACCCGATCATCACGAGATGCTTCGAAGCGACGAGTCTTAGCAACGGTGCATTCTAAGGACGATCACCTCATGGATATGCGAATATCGTTAGTGCCCAACTAGTTGGAGGATTGGGACGCCTGGCGTCTTCAACCTTCGTACATTCCCATAAAACTTATGAGTTTATGTAGTCTCACTAGATTATATTCTATCATCTTGCAATAAGGTCTTAGATATCATATATATCTCATACCTTGCTTATTTCTGAAAACAAAATTTCCAGCTCCTTACTTTTCAAACAGATTTGAACTTCAAGTTTCACGGAGGCAAGATGATTCTAGGTACTAATTGAAACCATTGTTCTTTGAATCATTAATGTGAGGTTTACTAAAAGTTTGCATTAGGACTTAATCATATCTTGATTCTTTAACAATACGGTACCAGTCCGTAAAGTTACTTGTCAGACTTAACAGTATTTCTATCTCAATTACAAGACTAGCGCATGGTAGAAAACGGATGCCAATTCTACAAATTTAATTCAAAATACTATTCAGACTATGTTCATGATAATTTGAGTTCATTTTTAATTCTTCAATTAACTAGGTGAACTCCCACTCAAAACAACATCCCTCGCATTGTCTTAGTGATTACACGAACCAAATCCACTACACCAAGTCCGATCATCACGAGAAAAGATGTAGCTTCAAAGGCGAACACTCAAAGTGTTCATCATATCATTCATATGACTCATGCTCTACCTTTCGGTATCCCGTGTTCCGAGACCATGTCTGTACATGCTAGGCTCGTCAAGGCAACCTTAGTATCCGCGTGTGCAAATCTGGCTTGCACCCGTTGTATGCACATGTAGAGTCTATCACACCCGATCATCACGAGATGCTTCGAAACGACAAGTCTTAGCAACGGTGCATACTAAGGATGAACACTTTATTATCTTGATATTTAGTGAGAGGGATCATCTTATAATGCTACCGTCGCGATCTAAGCAAGATAAGATGCATAAAGGATTAACATCACATGCAATTCATAATATGTGATATGATATGGCCTTTCTTCTTGTGCTTTTGATCTCCATCTCCAAAGCACATGATCATGATCTCCATCATCACCAGCATTGCACCAAGGTCCATGGCGCCGCTTCATGGTTGTCCATCACTTATAGCTACTATGACAACTACTTGAAATAAAGCTATTACATGATGAATAGACACGCAGGTCTTTAACAAAAATTAAAGACAACCATTAGGCTCCTGCCGGTTGCCATAATACAACAATGAACATCTCATACATCAAATATAATCATCATCACATCATGGCCATATCACATCACCAAACCCTGCAAAAACAAGTTAGACGCCTCTAATTTGGTTTGCATATTTTACGTGGTTTAGGGTTTTCGAGTAAGATCCAATCTACCTACGAACATGAACCACAACGGTGATACTAGTGTTGACAATAGAAAGTGTAAATTGGAATCTTCACTATGGTGGGAGAGACAGACACCCGCAAAGCCACTTATGCAATACAAGTTGCATGTCAAGCGTGGAGCAAGTCTCATGAGACGCGGTCATGTAAAGTTAGCCCGGGCCGCTTCATCCCACCATCCCGCAAGATGCAAAGTACACAAACTAAAGCAACAAAAGCATCAATGCCCACAAAACCATTGTGTTCTACTCGTGCAACAGATCTATGCATAGACATGGCTCTGATACCACTGATGGGGTTCGTAGCATAGAAAACAAAAATTTTCTACCGCAAGACGAATAAATCCAAGATCTAATCTATGGAACACCCAAGATCTAATCTACAAGATCGAAGCAACGAGATTGATAAGATACTAACCCTTGATGATTTCCAAAGCCTACGAGATCAGATCTCGTTGTTGATGTAGACGATCATCCCCAGTGCTGCAATCCGGCAGCACTTCCGTACTCGGTCGCGCGTACGGTGTCGATGAAGCCCTTCCTCTCCCCGTTCCAGCGGGCAGCGGAGGTGTGGTAGATCTCCTCGGAATCCCAGCAGCACGACGGCGTGGTGGTGGTGGTGGAGGAGAAGATTCTGCAGGGCTTCGCCAAGCCGGAGCAGACTAGCGGTGGAGGAGAGAGGGGGCGGCAGACTTTGGTGTGTCACGGGGCAAATGGTCGGCTGCCCCTCTCCTCTATTTATAGAGGGAGGGGCGGCCAAGGCAGCCCCTTGGGCCCCACCATTGCACAGAAGGAAAGGGGGGATCCGAAATCATCCCCTTCCTAGTTTGCTTCCCCTTCCAAAGTTGCTCCCTCGATTTTAGGGATTTGATCTTATCCTCCGGGATTTGATCTTATCCCTAGGGGGGCTGGCCGGCTGGGCCTTGAGGGCTTGGTGCCCCTGGCCCATTAGGCTAGGCTGCACTCCCTTGGCCCATGTGGTCCCTCCCGGGGTGGTGGGCCCACCGGTGGCCCTCTAGAACCTTCTAGAAGCTCCGGTCAAACACCGAAACTTTTTCCGAACCCCGGAAAATAACTTCCCTTATATGAATCTTATTCTCCGGACCATTCCGGACCTCCTCGTGATGTCCTGGATCCCATCCGAGACTCCGAACAAATTTCGGTCTCCATCTCATATTCCGAATCTACTTATGCGACATCGAACCTTAAGCGCGTCACCCTACGGTTCGCGAACTATGCAGACATGGTCGAGACTCCTCTCCGAGCAATAACCAATAGCGGGATCTGGAGATCCATAATGGCTCCCACATATTCAACGATGACTTAGTGATCGATTGAACCATTTACATACGATGCCGATTCCCTTTGTCACGCGATATTTTACTTGTCCGAGGTTCGATCATCGGTATCTCCATACCTTGTTCAACCTCGTTACCGACAAGTACTCTTTACTCGTATCGTGGTATGTGATCTCTTATGAACCATTCATATGCTTGCAAGCTAATCAGATGACATCCCACCGAGAGGGCCCAGAGTATATCTATCCGTCATCGGGATGGACAAATCCCACTATTGATCCATATGCCTCAACTCACACTTTCCGAATACTTAATCCCACCTTTATTGTCACCCATTTACGCAATGACGTTTGATGTAATCAAAGTACCCTTCCGGTGTAAGTGATTTACATGATCTCATGGTCGAAGGACTAAGGCAACTATGTATCGAAAGCTTATAGCAAATTGAACTTAATGACTTGATCTTATGCTACGCTCATTTGGGTGTGTGTCCATTATATCATTCACCTAATGACATAACCTTGTTATTAATAACATCCAATGTTCATGATCACGAAACCATGATCATCCATTAATCAACAAGCTAGTTATACAAGAGGCTTACTAGGGACTCCTTGTTGTTTACATAACACACATGTATCAATGTTTCGGTTAATACAATTATAGCATGGTATGCAAACATTATCATAAACACAAAGATATATTATAATAACCATTTTATTATTGCCTCTTGGGCATATCTCCAACAGATGTACGGATAATGGGCGCTGATACCGTATGCTTCTCACCTCCTCCTCGGTCAGGTACCGTCTATCGTCGTCTTGGGGCCGGTCGCGTGGAACGGCCTCCTCTTTATCCTTGCCACGAGAGTGGCTGCTCTCTGCTTTGTCCGCGCCATGGCGAATCACGAACCCTGCCATATTGACATCGAAAGAGAACCCTGGTTCTCTTATGGAGTGGCTTAGGTCCACCATGTTGACGTCCGGAAACGGACGCCTGTCTACCTTCATGGCAAACTGTCCGAAAGTTAATCGGCCTGATTCTATCGCCATCTGAATTTGTGCGCGCAGTACTTTGCAGTCGTTGGTGGTGTGCGTGAACGTATGATGCCACTTGCAGTATGGCCTCTTGTTCATCTCTTGTGCCGTAGGGATCTTGTGGCCTTCGGGTAGCTTCAACTGTTTCTCTTTCAGTAGCAGATCGAAGATCTGTTCAGTTTTGGTCACGTCAAAGTCCAACCCTCTTGGAGGCCCTGGTGGATTCACCCATTGGCAGGACACAGGTACTGGCGTCCGAGTCCACTCGGCTACCGCAACTTCCTGATCTTCCGCGGAATCTTCATCTTCATCGGCATTGATCGCGCGCTTGAACTTGTCTTGGTACAGTTCTGGATGGCGCTGCTCATATAAGGTCAGTCTATTGACCAGGTGCGTCAGCGAGTTGTACTCAACTTGGAACGTCAGATCCTTGAACGACGCTGCCAGGCCTGCCACGGCCAGCTCGACTGCCTCTTTCTCAGTTATATGAACCGAATAGCATCGGTTCTTGACAGTTCTGAAACGCTGAATGTACTCAGCCACTGTCTCTCCTCGCTTTTGCCGAACCTGTGCTAGTTCGGCAATACCAGCTTCAGTAGTCTCTGAATGGTATTGGGTGTGGAACAGTTCCTCCAGCTGCTTCCATGATTGCACTGAATTTGGCTGCAAAGAGGTGTACCACCCAAAAGCTGGACCGGTGAGGGATTGCGAGAAGCACCTCACCCGTAACTGATCCGATGCCGAAGCCATGCCCAGCTGGGCCAGGTATCGGCTCACGTGCTCGATGGAGCTCGACCCTTCTGACCCACTGAATTTGTTGAAGTCCGGAAGCCGGTACTTAGGCGGTAGTGGGATCAGGTCGAACTCATTGGGGTACGGCTTGGAATAGCCGATTATCTTCTTCTTCGGCAAGATGCCGAATTGATCTCTCAGGACTGCGCTGATCTGATCTGCGGTGGAGGTAGTAGCAGCTGAGCTTTCATGGACTGGTGCAGTGGCGTACTTGGCTAGCCACGCTTGTTTCTCAGCTTCTGCTCCTAGACTCCCCGCTGCTGCAGTTGTTCTTCCTGCCGGAACAATTGCTCCTGCTCCGGCAATCCCTCCTGGTGGAGCCTGGATCGCCTGCGTCCAGTTGTTGCAGTCCGGCACAAACGTGCACACGTATCCGTGTGGGATTTCCTTGGGCGGGTCATGTAAGAATTGATAGTCGCCCGGGTCGCCCCCAACTTTGTAGACGACGTATGCCGGTGAGCCTTGTTGCTGTGGAGCCGCCGTTGCGTACGGCAGAGGCGGCCTGGTGTGGAGTTGCATCTCTCCCTGGTGAGTCCCTAGAACAGGTCCTGAAGGGGAGTAACGACGCTCCATGATCTCTTGCACCACCCGGAGCGCAACGCGCTCCAAAGTGTTCACCAGGCTCTCAGAGTGCCGATGCAGTGAATGGGCCACCACATAGTTGATCTCCTGTCGCAGGGCTTGGGTACGTTCCTGTGAAGGGAGAGACAGATCCACCCCTTCAAGGACGCCTTGTGGCGTGAATCCTTTGAATCTGATACCGTGCGAACGGGTCTTCTCAAAGGAGCCGATGAGTTCGGCTTCACAGATGGCTTTCAACTCGTCGTACTTTTTCTTGTGATCCGGAGGGAGTTCCTCGTACGTGATCTGTTCCTCTGCCATCTCGGATGCCGATGTTGACGTAGATGTTGATGTGGATGTTGCAGAAGACGTCCCACCGGGCGTGCCAGAATGTGTTACCCTCCAAAACCCCCGACGGGCTTTGGTTAAGCAACACGAAGAGCCGGGAAGCTCCCAGGGCCGCTTAGTGGATCCCTGGCACCTCGCGTCGTCCCGCAAATCTTCTGGCGCGCGTCCTGGCGGTTGCTAGGGCGTGCCACCTGACCTAGACCTGGTCAGGAAGGTGTTAGTGCTTCGATTGTTCCTGCATGGTAGACACGTGCACATTAAATACGAGCCTTATCGGCTCTCAGGTTTCCCTGTGGATCGGCTCAAAGAGCCGATCGCCCCATGGTCCTTGATGGATTAGCAATGGCATGGGGATCCTGCTTGATCAGGACAAAGCTAAGCGATCCACGACAGTTTAGGGTTTTCACCGCATAATCGGAACGTCCTACGTGCGATCGGGCCTAGCAGCTACGAGAGGTGATGCAAACCACCCCTACGAGAGGCCTAAAAACCAACATACGTTGATTCCCGGAACATCCCTCGCAGGGACGGTAAACAACGCCTAACGCACTACCGGATCGTCCGACCCCAGCATAAGGCCTAACTATGCAGATATTAAACTAATCCTTGCAGATGCAAGGAGCAACTATAACGGATCGGATCTACTAAGCATGATCAAGCAAGATGCTGCCCTTACGTCTAGATAGACGTAAGGGCAGCTAGATATGCAAGAGTTGCACTACGGTAGCATATTACGTGAAGAACAATGCTAACCCTAACATATCTATGATAACTACGTTGCTCGCCATCAAAAAGGCTTCAGTACGAGCAACGCATGAACAATATGAAGCTTATGCTGCCTAGATCGCAAGATGCGATCTAGGCAGCATGATGCTTACCGGTAGAAACCCTCGTAGGAAAGGGGTGGCGATGCGCCGAGATTGATTTGTGTTGGTTGAACGATGATTGTCCTCCTTTTCGATAACCCTAGATACATATTTATAGTCCAAGGGACTTTCTAATTGAGGCGTGCACCTAACCGTGCACGGGCCAGACTCTATCTCTTTAATCTAAATTACAACGCGATCTAATATATTACAGATACATGGGCCACTTAGCCCAAACTCTCAGCGCAAGGCCGCTTCGAAGATGCTCCACGTGTACGTCCTTCAAGCCCATCTTCTAAATCGAATAACGTGGTTGAAATGGAGGATCATAATATAAGCTGCACACTGGTGTATATACTCTGCATGATCTTTTACTAAAATATTTCTAAATAGCAGTATAAAACAACATGTCCTTACTTTTTGCCGAATGTGCACTATAAGGTTACGAGATCCCGTACGGCTAGGTAAAAGTAGTTTACCGCGGTTTTCCTGATTCTGTTTAGCCAAATTCTGCAAAAAGGAGACTAGTGAGACACTGCTATAAATAAGAATCCAAGATGTGATCTGGTCTCAGTCTTACAAATCATACCATATTCTTTGGATCAGACCAGTGCTTCACAAGATCTCCCCACTGTTTGTCAGTCATTTGCTTAAAAGGAGATATAGTTGGAACACTCCCAGTAATCTTTCCAGTGAAGTATTTCTTCTTTAGCCTGCTGCGATACTGGCGCAGACAGTCTGAGAATAGACTGTTGAGAACATGCTTTACTTCCTCTTGGTCCTCATCGAACTCGAACCTTAACTGTTCACAACAATATAAACCGTTGGTGTGATATACATAGATCCAACAACAAGCTAGAAGGAACGGGACGTGCCAATGTGGTATACTAGTATGAGTAACATTACCAAGAGAAAGATGACTTACGTGTAACCTGTGCACTAATTTTTCAAAATGCGCAGAGGTGTCTACGTGCTCTTTCCATGTTGGGAAGATAGGAATTTCATTCCTGACGAAAATTCCTACATCCGATGCTAATTTACAAGATTCTTCTGGGTCCAGTGGCCTTCTGCCACCTACGATAGATGAAAGGCGAAATCTTGATTCCATCCCAGCAAGCTTAGCTACGAACATTTTCCCTACTGTTGGGCCCCTCGTTTTTCTTGATCGTGGTGCAACTACAAAGTTAAGCATTACATCAAGCTATCAAGGTAGGTATATATATATATATCTCTATAAAGTATAACTTTATAACGGAGAATGAAACTATAAGCATTGGAAAATGTACCTTCTTCGGTGTGGGGCTCATCCTCAGGGGAGTTGTCTATGGCAGGACTAATATGGGTCAGTGGGAGATCATCAACAGTTTGTTGATGTTGTGCTAGCAGTGTTTGGCCAGTTGTGGTTGTGTCAGCTGGGACTGGTACAGTGTGTCCTTGGGCAGTATTTCCTACCACAGCTACTGCTGATCCCAATTGTGGCTGAGAAGTTGCCGTGGAAACTTGTTCTGCTGCCAATTGTTGTTGAGAAGTTGCTGTGGAAACTGGTTCTGCTGCCAATTGTGGCTGAGAAGTTGCTGTGGAAACTGGTTCTGCTGCCGATTGTCGCTGGTTGACTGGATTGGTAACAGGTGGCTGATTCAACCGCTTGGGGTGTTCACCACGTTTTTTTATTTCAGTACTCTTAGAATTTTCGTTATTTTCTTCAACTGGTGCCATGAATCGCTGAGACTGTCTAGTAGCAGAAGCAGGTTTCTTTTTTGGTTGCAGCTGTTCTATCACCGATTCAGGTGCCTGTTGATTGGTCTTCCTCTCATTGGTGGTTCCTGCGAAATTCTTACTTGAAGCTGCAGATTCCTAGCACACATAAACGATATTTCAGTCTACATAAGTCCCATATATGATGATATGCAAATGGAATAGAATGAAGAACAGTAAAGGATGACGTGCATGCTGAAACATATATATGATGCATTAAGGAGACCTAGAGGTGGCATGTGAACATGTTTGGTGGGATTCAGGATACAAGTATACAACACATGGAAGTTGCAACAGATATCTCAAAGTAAAAACACAGAAATCACCTGGTGGGGTTGAGGAGAATGGTCAGGCAAGGCATCTTCCTGAGTCAGCTCTCCAATGGGCTCAGCAGGATCAAATTGTGAATCATAACATTGTTCTTTATCTTTGGGGAGGGGAAAGGGTTCTTCTCCGATTTTGTTCAGGTTTGCACTAGAGGCAATAGCGTTACAAATGCTTGTGCCCACACGGCTTGCATATCTTCTACATATATTCCGTATCCGTTTCTCTTTTAATTCATTCTTCTGTATTGCAATAATATCTAGCATGCATTACAAAAAAAATGCTAATGAGATGGCGGTGCAAGTAAGCAAAAAAATACTTTTCGAAATCACATGCATAACGAATGCGGCCATATCAACCTTCTTGGAAGTGGGCGCGTGTACGCTTTGGTTTCCTGCCGTCGACCATGGAAGCGCCCATCTCTCCAGTCCGGTGGACGGAAGGAGTCGGGGATTAAGATACGAGAACCCGGCGATGGTGACTGTCGCTGACAAGGCGGCGGTGGAAGTCGGCTACGGAGGAGCTCGTATGGTACAGTGGTCGTCGGTGGGGGTGGGGGAGGTGGAAGCTACTCCGGCTTGCTAAAAAGCAAGGGAGACGGCGGAACGTCGTCGGTCACTACGGTGGCCGATGAGAAGGCAGTAGTGCTGGTGTGGGAGTGGGACAGTGGGCCGGCGCCGGCGTGTGAGATGATCCGGTGGGTCATGCAGGGTGGAAGCGTGAGAGAGAGATGCGGGGTTCGGCGCCGCCGGTGATAGGTCTGAATTGAGCGGTCCGGGGGGATAAGATCGACACTGTACTTATTTCACATCGCTTTGAATTTTGGAAGCGGGGGGGGGGGGGGGAATTTTGGGGCAGAGTTGAAATTATTACTGGTTGCTGGAAAACTGTGGAACCCTAGCCTACGAAATCCCAAGTCTGAAGCTGAGGGCCCTTTTGCTGTGGCTTTTTGGCTTTTGGATTTTGGAAGCCAAAAGAATATAATATTTGTTTTTGGCTTCCAAAATCCAAAAGCCAAAAAGGCAAAAAAAAGGCACAACAAAAGGGCCCTGAGTATGTTCGGGTTCAAGGGGATATGCTTGTTGGTTCTTGGGTGCATATGATCTCTTTATTTCGAAATTCATCTTCTATACATTTTGAAATGTCAAAAAAGAATAAAACGAAAAATGCATGTGTACTTCTTCGCTTGCTTTATACACATAAAATATTTCAATGGAAAATCGAATAGTAATTTGGGCTATGTAAAAAAGAGTTACTCCGTAAAAAAATTGTGCTAACCATAAGGCTTTTTATGAGACATGTTTTCTCTCTTTTTTTACATCGACCATGAAAAAAACTTGTTTTTTTACATCAACCATGAAAAATACTTTTTTTACATCGACCATGAAAAATACTAGGAATTTGCTAAGAGCATCCACAACGTGTAGCCAAAAGTGGTTCCATATTTGATTTTTGGCTTTTTGAACTAGTTCCATACATTGTAGAGGTAGTTCCAAAACCAGAAAAACAGGGAACCGGAGCAAATAGGTGCTCCGATGCCAAATTTCACTTTTGGCATTTGGAACTAGTTCCCTACATTGTGAGAGTAGTTCCATATTGGCTTTATGAGTTGTTTTAGCTTGATGGCGGGACCCACGTTATAAATATTTGGAACCACTACATTGTGGAGCTATTGCTATATTTCACACCAAAGCCAAATTCACCATCGTATCAGATTTGGCAATAGCAACATTGTGGATAGCCTAAAGTTATATTTTCCATCTTGTACACAATTAAAAATATCTTTAAAACAAACAAATCTCTAATGTCTAGGTGTACCATCTCTACTAGTACTAGTATATATACACGTGCCTTGCACGTGAGGGCTCTTTTTTTTAGTGAAACAACTTCGACGCAATAAGAATTCGATCTTTTTTTTAACAAAGGAGGGGGGCCCAAGGGCTTGGATACCATTAAGTGCAACAGAGGGGTACATATTACAGATTGCAGTCAATAGTCACTTGGGTTGAAAGCCAATGCAAGCCCGCCTACATGATAGCAGGATTTTGTGAAGCTTTTTAACTTAATTGGTCAAACATGCGAAGCATGTGCCATTTACTTGTACAACTTTATCGGAAAAAAATACTTGTACAAGCTAGTTCCCCTAAGTACTACCAGCACATAAGTAAACAAAAGAACCAGGGACATCATCAACTGAAAACAACAATCTATTCATATAGCGGCTCTTGCATCACCCTTTGAAAATCATCTACCTGCAAAGATGAGTGCAGAGTTTCTGCTCGTGCTTTCACCTGTTCCAAGATCGTCCAGTTGATCTCATGGACATCTGCATCAGCCAAAGCGGTAACCAAGTTGCCAGCCACTAGCTTCTGCAGATCAGCAACAGCATGTAGGCCATCTTGAATTGTAGAATTCCATCCTCGGTTCATTTCTTTGTTCCGCCAAGTGGCCACATCCAAGTCCTTTTGAAGACGCCTAATCTTAGCTTCCCCAGTGCCACATCCTTCTGTTTTGTTCCTACAAACGTTTGCATCACTGGAACTCTGGACATCTGTGCTACAATGCTGCTTGGCAGGGACATGAGCAGTCACTTGCTTCTGCGATTTGCCATGCATAAAATCAATCAGCAGATTAAAAGGAAATATGTTGGTTGATTCATGTCACCACTTTCAGCAACCCATGAGTTTCTAAACCTTAAATGGAGTCTAAAACATTGCAATAAAAGGGTGGGTGCATCATTTGGATGCAGAGGCCGGGGCGACCCTATTTTCAAGAAAAAATTAGGAAATCTGAAATCTATATCTATATCTCTACCATCTATACCACTCCACTCCTGTTGACAGTTTGATCTCTTTCAGTACATTAGATTATGTCATGTTTAAAACACTATTATAAAATTACCTCCTTAATGTTGAGCTCAGGAGGATCCAGATGTGCTGATCCTAGGCGGCCACTCAAATGATTGCTTGCTAGAACAATAGGACCAAATCCCGCCTCCTTTCTACCAATGTCTGCATCACTGGCGCGCTCACTGTCTTTGTTAGGAACATGAGCAGTGGCTAGCTGCTGCAAATCAAAGTTCATCAAATCAATCAGCAAACAAGACATATGAAATTTGAGCAGTGCGGCTAAATACCTTCTTCAGCAGCTGCCCCACGGAATCGTCCTTTTGGCGGCACATCACACGTGTGAAAAATCTCGGCAACGACTTGGGGTGCGGTGATTTTGTCCCATTCCACAGTATGCCGAGCTTGGCTGCAATTATCATATTCTGCAAGATATTTTGCCTCCGAGATTCTTCGTAGGCATTCTCGAGGGGAATATCTAGCAGGCATTACAAAAAAAAACAGATGCTAATAACAAGCAGTGGAAGCAAGCAATAAACTAGTCTCGGAAATCAAATACGGAGTACATAACAAAAGCTGCCGGACAAAGTGTTCAACCTTGGTCGACTGGGGAGGTGGCGCGTTGGCCGTTCGGTTTGGTTCGGTGGATCATGGTGGCGCTTTGTGTACCGATCTCGCCGGCCGGTAAGATGAACCAGTGAGTCGGGGAAGCAGATCCGACGAAGCGGACGGAGTGTGGTTGACGGCGTCGCTGAGCTGGCTCCGGTGCGGTGGATGTCGGCTACGGATGGAGGACTGAGAGGGAGCGAGACGGACTAGGTGCGAGGTAGGGAGAGAGGCCCTTGCTTGTCCGTGGGTGGGGCTGGATATAGGGGAAATGAAAGCCTTAGAAGATAGCATCCTGCTAATTTATGGTGCTGAACTAGAAAATCCCGCCAATATATGGTGCTGAATTGCGGGCGGCTCATAGCTTGTGCACAAATAAAATGGGAAAATCCAAAAAATGTAGTTCAACAAAAAAAAACTCTAGTAGGCAAAGTCGCTAGCTCGCCATGAGAAGATGCACTCCGCCAAAAAAATGTCATGACAAGCTAGTTTGCTATGGATCTTGCATTAACCCTGCTCGATAAAATGGTGGGCAAAAAAAGACAAGCTAAATCAAAAATAATGGTGGTAGAAAGATGTAACTCTCAAATGTAAACTCTACTAAACAGGGCCAGCTCAAAAATATGCCTCATATTATTAGTACTTCCTCCGGTCCATATTAACTGCCACTAACATACATCGAGAAACAAAAAAGAGAAATCTGTCATGAATAGTTCCCGAATTCAAATCTGAGTTTCTCTGTAGACTATTCCCATCTGAGTTTCTCTTTTTTGTTTCTCGATGTATGTTTCGAATTTTGATCTGAAATTTTTAGGGGTTATCTTAATATGAGCTGTGAACGTGCATGATTTGTTTCAGATTTTTTTCGCAATGTTTAAATTTGGATTTAGGCCGCATGTCACCTCGCTACCGCTCGAGAAATGGAGCCCCTCTCCGCTGGGCTCCATAAAAGCTTCACTGCTCGTGTCAGACTGTTGAAGACACTGGCAAGTGCATGTCAGGGGGACAGAGAATAAATTTCGTCCACGCGTCGGCGCGTGCTGTCTACCCCAAACCCTAAACTCTGTCTTTATGAAGTCAAGCATGCATGAAGAGAAGTGGTTTTTGGTTTCAAACATGGAAATTTCAAAAACCCTCTCAAGAGCTACATTTTGGAGTGACTAATTTTTCATATTCATGATTTAAACTTGTTTAAATGGGCATAAAAATAGGCATAAAATTCAAAATAAATCAAAATAAATGAAAAACCAAGGCACATAGTCTTCTTATGTCATATAGTAAGCATTCAATTAAGTTGATAAACAAGGTCTAGACATATTCAAACCAGAAAAATCATGTATCTACCCCCTAACCCTAAACTCTGTCTTATGAAGTCAAGCATGAAGAGATGTGGTTTTTGGTTTCAAACATGGAAATTTCGAAAACCCTCCCAAGAGCTTCATTTTGGAGTGACTAAGAAGCATACATGCTTACTTTTTTATATTCATGTTTTAAACTTGTTCAAATCTTGGTCAAACCTAGGATTTGACCAAGATTCAAATGGGCATAAAAATTCAAAAAAATGAAGAAAAAAATGAAAAACCAAGGTCTTCTTATGTCATATAGTAAGCATTCAATTAAGTTGATAAACAAGGTCTAGACGTTTTAAACCTGAAAAATCATGTATCTACCCCCTAACCCTAAACTCTGTCTTATGAAGTCAAGCATGCATGGTGAAGAGAAGTGGTTTTTGGTTTCAAACATGGAAATTTTAAAAACCCTCCCAAGAGCTTCATTTTGGGGTGACTAAGAAGGATACATGATTACTTTGTCATATTCATGTCTTAAACTTGTTTAAGTCATGGTCAAACCTAGGATTTGACCAAGATTCAAATGGGCATAAGAATTCAAAAAAAACAAAGCACATAGTCTGTGTATGTCATATAGTAAGCATTCAAGTTGATAAACAAGGTCTAGACATATTCAAACCAGAAAAATCATGGAAATTTCAAAAACCTCCCACGAGCTTCATTTTGGAGTGACTAAGAAGGATCGATGCAGGTTACTTTTCATATTATTCATGTTTTAAACTTGTTTAAATCTTGGTCAAACCTAGGATTTGACCAAGATTCAACAAATGGGGATAAAAAAATGAAAACCCAATGCACATAGTCTTCTTATGTCATATAATAAGCATACAATTAAGTTGATAAACAAGGTCTAGACATATTCAAACCAAAAAAATCATGTATGTGGCTACCCCTAACCCTAAACTCTGTCTTATGAAGTCAAGCATGAAGAGATGTGGTTTTTGGTTTCAAACATGGAAATTTCAAAAACCCCTTCCAAGAGCTTCATTTTGGAGTGACTAAGAAGCATACATGCTTACCTTTTCATATATATTCATGTTTTAAACTTGTTCAAATCTTGGTCAAACCTAGGATTTGACAAAGATTCAAATGGGCATAAAAATTCAAATAAAATGAATACCAAGGTCTTCTTATGTCATATAGTATGTGCGCATTCACTTAAGTTGATAAACAAGGTCTAGACATATTAAACCTGAAAAATCATGCATGTATCTACCCCTAACCCTAAACTCTGTCTTATAAAGTCAAGCATGCATGGTGAAGATAAGTGGTTTTTGGTTTCAAACATGGAAATTTCAAAAACCCTCCTAATTAAGAGCTTCATTTTGGAGTGACTAAGAAGGATACATGCTTACTTTTACATATTCATGTTTTAAACTTGTTTAAGTCGTGGTCAAACCTAGGATTTGACCAAGATTTAAATGGGCATAAAAATTCAAAAACAAAATCAAAAACCAAAGCAAGTCTTTGCATGTCATATAGTAAGCATTCAAGTTGATAAACAAGGTCTAGACATATTCAAACCAGAAAATCATGTATATATCTACCCCTAACCCTAAACTCTATCTTTATGAAGTCAAGCATGCATGAAGAGAAGTGGTTTTAGGTTTCAAACATGGAAATTTCAAAAACCATCCCAAGAGCTACATTTTGGAGTGACTAAGAAGGATATATAGATGCTTAATTTTGCATATTCATGATTTAAACTTGTTCAAATCTTGGTCAAACCTATGATTTGACCAAGATTCAAATGGGCATTAAAAAATAGAAAAATGAAAAACCAAAGCACATAATCTTCTTATGTCATATAGTAAGCATTAAAGTTGATAAACACAAGGTCTAGACATATTCAAACCATACAAATCATGTATCTACCCCTAACCCTAAACTCTGTCTTATGAAGTCAAGCATGAAGAGATGTGGTTTTTGGTTTCAAACATGGAAATTTCAAATACCCTTCCAAGAGCTTCATTTTGGAGTGACTAAGAAGCATACATGCTTACCTTTTCATATTCATGTTTTAAACTTGTTCAAATCTTGGTCAAACCTAGGATTTGACCAAGATTCAAATGGGCATAAAAATTCAAAAAAAATGAATACCAAGATCTTCTTATGTCATATAGTATGCGCGCAATCAATTAAGTTGATAAACAAGGTATAGACATATTAAACCTGAAAATCATGTATCTACCCCTAACCCTAAACTCTGTCTTATAAAGTCAAGCATGCATGGTGAAGATAAGTGGTTTTTGGTTTCAAACATGGAAATTTCAAAAACCCTCCTAATTAAGAGCTTCATTTTGGAGTGACTAAGAAGGATACATGCTTACTTTTTCATATTCATGTTTTAAACTTGTTTAAATCTTGGTCAAACCTAGGAAAATCATAAATATATCTACCCCTAACCCTAAACTCTGTCTTATGAAGTCAATCATGAAGAGAAGTGGTTTTGGGTTTCCTACATGGAAATTTCAAAAACCTCCCAAAAACTTCATTTTAGAGTGACTAAGAACGATACATGCTTCCCTTTTCATTTTCATGTTTTAAACTTGTTTACATTATCTTGGTCAAATCTAGGATTTGACAAGATTCAAATGGGCATCAAAATAAAAAAATCAGAAAAATGAAAAACCAAAGCACATAGTTTTCTTATGTCATATAGTAAGCATTAAAGTTGACAAACAAGGTCTAGACATATTCAAACCAGACAAATCATGTATCTATACCCCCTAACCCCTAAACTATGTCTTATGAAGTCAAACATGAAGAGAAGTGGTTTTGGGTTTCAAACATGGAAATTTCAAATACCCTTCCAAGAGCTTCATTTTGGAGTGGCTAAGAAGCATACATGCTTACCTTTTCATATTCATGTTTAAACTTGTTCAAATCTTGGTCAAACCTAGGATTTGACCAAGATTCAAATGGGCATCAAAAATAAAAAAATTAGAAAAATGAAAAACCCAAAGCACATAGTTTTCTTATGTTATATAGTAAGCATTCAAGTTGATAAACAAGGTCTGGACATATTCAAACCAGAAAAATCATGTATGTGGCTACCCCTAACCCTAAACTCTGTCTTATGAAGTCAAGCATGAAGAGATGTGGTTTTTGGTTTCAAACATGGAAATTTCGAAAACCCTTCCAAGAGCTTCATTTTGGAGTGACTATTTAAGAAGCATACATGCTTACCTTTTCATATTCATGTTTTAAACTTGTTCAGATCTTGATCAAACCTAGGATTTGACCAAGATTCAAATGGGCATAAAAATTCAAAAAAAATGAATACCAAGATCTTCTTATGTCATATAGTATGTGCGCATTCAATTAAATTGATAAACAAGGTCTAGACATATTAAACCTGAAAATCATGTATCTACCCCTAACCCTAAACTCTGTCTTATAAAATCAAGCATGCATGGTGAAGATAAGTGGTTTTTGGTTTCAAACATGGAACTTTCAAAAACCCTCCTAATTAAGAGCTTCATTTTGGAGTGACTAAGAAGGATACATGCTTACTTTTTCATATTCATGTTTTAAACTTGTTTAAATCTTGGTCAAACCTAGGAAAATCATGTATATATCTACCCCTAACCCTAAACTCTGTCTTATGAAGTCAATAATGAAGAGATCGAAGTGGTTTTGGGTTTCCTACATGGAAATTTCAAAAACCTCCCAAAAACTTCATTTTAGAGTGACTAAGAACGATACATGCTTCCCTTTTCATTTTCATGTTTTAAACTTGTTTAAATTATCTTGGTCAAATCTAGGATTTGACAAGATTCAATGCAAATGGGGGCATCAAAATAAAAAAATCAGAAAAATGAAAAACCAAAGCACATAGTTTTCTTATGTCATATAGTAAGCATTAAAGTTGACAAACAAGGTCTAGACATATTCAAACCAGACAAATCATGTATCTATACTCCCTAACCCCTAAACTATGTCTTATGAAGTCAAGCATGAAGAGAAGTGGTTTTGGGTTTCAAACATGGAAATTTCAAAAACCTCCCAGAAGCTTCATTTTAGAGTGACTAAGATGGATACATGCTTCCCTTTTCATTTTCATGCTTTAAACTTGTTTAAATTATCTTGGTCAAATCTAGGATTTGACAAGATTCAAATGGGCATCAAAATAAAAAATCAGAAAAATGAAAAACCAAAGCACATAGTTTTCTTATGTCATATAGTAAGCATTAAAGTTGACAAACAAGGTCTAGACATATTCAAACCAGACAAATCATGTATCTATACCCCCTAACCCCTAAACTATGTCTTATGAAGTCAAGCATGAAGAGAAGTGGTTTTGGGTTTCAAACATGGAAATTTCAAAAACCTCCCAAAGCTTCATTTTAGAGTGACTAAGATGGATACATGCTTCCCTTTTCATTTTCATGTTTTAAACTTGTTTAAATTATCTTGGTCAAATCTAGGATTTGACAAGATTCAAATGGGCATCAAAATCAAAAAAAATCAAAAAAATGAAAAACCAAAGCACATAGTTTTCTTATGTCATATAGTAAGCATTAAAGTTGACAGACAAGTTCTAGACATATTCAAACCAGACAAATCATGTATCTACCCCTAACCCTAAACTATGTCTTATGAAGTCAAGCATGAATAGAAGTCGTTTTGGGTTTCAAACATGGAAATTTCAAGAACATCCCAAAAGCTTCATTTTAGAGTGACTAAGAAGGATGCATGATTACCTTTTCATTTTCATGTTATAAACTTGTTTAAATCTTGGTCAAACCTAGGATTTGACCAAGATTCAAATGGACACAAAATTTTAAAAATCAGAAATATGAAAACCAAAGTACATAGTCTTCTTATGTCATATCGTAAGCATTCAAGTTGATAAACTCGGTCTTATGAAGTCTAGCATGAAGAGAAGTCGTTTTGGGTTTCAAACGTTTAAGCCAAAAGCCCCATTTCAAATATTTTACACTTATTCAAATTTGGTTCAAATTTGAAAGACATACAAGTTATAGCACACATAGTGCATACATGTTCACACATACTGCACTAGATGCTAACCCTACAGTTTAGGGGCGGACCTAGGATAAATTTTTAGAGGGGGCAAACATATGATAAGTGATGCAAATATCATATTACAAGGTTTCAGAAAATTGAGCGGGGGCAGCTGCCCCCCTTGGCTATAGTCTGGATCCGCCCATGCTATAGTTTGAGGCCATTTGGATGACGTCGAAAAAAATCTTTGATTAGAAATGGGGTTGTTCGAACCCCGTAGTTGGATTTTTTTGAACCTTGATCTGTAGTACTGGGCAAAACCCTAGTTTAACCTAGTATATTTAATTATAGATTCGTAGGTCGAATTTTCTGTAGTACCTTTTTATTATTACTATGCAGCACATATGTGTTTGCCCGTCGAGTGAAACTCGGAGGAAGAGGGATCACTCGGAAGGAGAGAAGAAGGGAGAGCATTATGGTGTCTCCCCTTTTTCGGGTGATGATGTTGACTTTTGTGCAGGGTTTGTCAGTGAGCAGGAGGTGCGAGCGAGCGAGCGAGCGAGTCGAGCGAGGCCGAGAATGAGAGAGATTTGTTTTTTTTGTGAGAGGGACAACCGAAGGATCCTGAAGGACCCAGAGACTTCCAATACGCATCCTGATGCGTCTTCTCTTGACAAAGAAAATGGCTGGGAGTTTGCGTACCTATTGCACGTGACTTGTGCTCACTGAAGTGTGGGACCTCATGCATGGGCACCACACGTAAGTGACAGACCTGTTGGTGTAAAAACTCGGTTGATTAGTATAGTGCATTAGAACAAAGTTTCCTATGGATTCAAGGGTAGGAAATCCAAGTTAACTCATTTACATGACATTATTTTTTCCATTAAGCAAAGTTAACACATCTATCAATTGGTACATTTTGGAGTGACTAAGAAGGATACAGGCTTACTTATTCGTTTTCACGTGTTAAACTTGTCTAAATCTTGGTCAAACCTAGGATTTGAGAAAATTCAAAAAAAAAACAGAAAAATGAAAAACCAAAGCACATAGTCTTCTTATGTCATATAGTAAGCATTAAAGTTGATAAACAAGGTCTAGACATATTCAAACCATACAAATCATGTATCTACCCCTAACCCTAAACTATGTCTTATGAAGTCAATCATGAAGAGAAGTGGTTTTGGGTTTCAAACATGGAAATTTCAAGAACCTCCCAAAAGCTTCATTTTGGAGTGACTAAGAAGCATACATGCTTACCTTTTCATATTCATGTTTTAAACTTGTTCAAATCTTGGTCAAACTTAGGATGCCTCTCTCTTGACAAAGAAGATGGCTGGGAGTTTGCCTACCTAGCGTACGTGACTTGTTCTCACTGAAGTGTGGGACCTCACGCATGGGAACCACACGTAAGTGACAGACTTGTTGCTCTAATAACTCGGGTGATCATTATACTGTATTAGTACATAGTTTCCTATGGATCCTTCTTAGTCACTCCAAAATGAAGCTCTTTGGGAGGGTTTTTGAAATTTCCATGTTTGAAACCAAAAATAAGAAGACTATGTGCCTTGATTTTTCATTTTTTTAAAATTTTGCCCATTTGAATCTTGGTCAAATCCTAGGTTTGACCATGATTTAAACAAGTTTAAAACATGAATATGAAAAATTAAGCATGTATCCTTCATAGTCACTCCAAAATGAAGCTCTTGAGAGGGTTTTTGAAATTTCCATGTTTGAAACCAAAAAACCGCGTACTTCTCTTCATGCTTGACTTCATAAGAGAGAGTTTGGGGATAGGGGTAGCTTGATACATGAATTTTCTGGTTTGAATATGTCTAGACCTTGTTTATCAACTTAATTGAATGCTTACTAGTAGATGACATAAGATGACTATGTGCATTGGTTTTTCATTTTATTGTTTTTTTGAATTTTTATGCCCATTTGAATCTTGGTCAAATCCTAGGTTTGACCATGATTTAAACAAGTTTAAAACATGAATATGAAAAATTAAGCATCTATCCTTCTTAGTCACTCCAATATGTAGCTCTTGGGAGGGTTTTTGAAATTTCCATGCTTGAAACCAAAAACCACTTCTCTTCATGCATGCTTGACTTCTTCATAAGACAGAGTTTAGGGTTAGGGGGTAGATACATGATTTTCCTGGTTTGAATATGTGTAGACCTTGTTTATCAAATTAATTGAATGCTTACTATATAACATATAAGAAGGCCTTGTTTTTTTTGAACTTTTATACCCATTTGAATCTTGGTCAAATCCTTGGTTCCACCAAGATTTGAATAAGTTAAAAACATGAATATGAAAAAGTAAGCATGTATGCTTCTTAGTCACTTCAAAATGAAGCTCTTGGGAGGGTTTTTGAATTTCCATGTTCGAAACCAAAAACCACAAATCTTCATGCTTGACTTCATGAAACAGAGTTTAGGGTTAGGGGTAGATACATGCGTGATTTAAACAAGTTTAAAACATGAATATGAATATGAAATTTTTTGCCCATTTGAATCTTGGCCAAATCCTAGGTTTGACCATGATTTAAACAAGTTTAAAACATGAATATGAAAAATTAAGCATGTACCATTCGTAGTCACTCCAAAATGAAGCTCTTGAGAGGGTTTTTGAAATTTCCATGTTTGAAACCAAATAACCACGTACTTCTCTTCATGCTTGACTTCATAAGACAGAGTTTGGGGTTAGGGTTAGCTTGATACATGAATTTTCTGGTTTGAATATGTCTAGACATTGTTTATCAACTTAATTGAATGCTTACTAGATGACATAAGATGACTATGTGCATTGGTTTTTCATTTTTTTTGAATTTTTATGCCCATTTGAATCTTGGTCAAATTCTAGGTTTGACCATGATTTAATCAAGTTTAAAACATGAATATGAAAAATTAAGCATCTATCCTTCTTAGTCACTCCAATATGTAGCTCTTGGGAGGGTTTTTGAAATTTCCATGCTTGAAAACCAAAAACCACTTTTCTTCATGCATGCTTGACTTCATAAGACATAGTTTAGGGTTAGGGGGTAGATACATGATTTTCCTACTAGTTTGAATATGTCTAGACCTTGTTTATCAATTTAATTGAATGCTTACTATATGACATGAGCAGACCTTGGTTTTAATTTTTTTATACCCATTTGAATCTTCGTCAAATCGTAGGTTTGTTGACCAAGATTTGAACAAGTTTAAAACATGAATATGAAAAAGTAAGCATGTATGCGTCTTAACTAGTCACTCCAAAATGAAGCTCTTGGGAGGGTTTTTGAAATTTCCATGTTTGAAACCAAAAACCACTTCTTCTCTTCATGCTTGACTTCATAAGTCAGGGTTAATTTAGGGATATATAGGGGGTAGATACATGATTTTTCTGGTTTGATATGTCTAGACCTTGTTTATCAACTTAATTGAATGCTTACTATATGACATAAGAAGACTACGTGACTTGTGCTCACTGAAGTGTGGGACCTCACGCATGGGAACCACACGTACGTAAGTGACAGACTTGTTGCTCTAATAACTCGGGTGATCATTATACTGTATTAGTACATAGTTTCCTATGGATCCTTCTTAGTCACTCCAAAATGAAGCTCTTTGAGAGGGTTTTTGAAATTTCCATGTTTGAAACCCAAAACAACTTCTCTTCATACTTGACTTCATAAGACAGAGTTTAGGGTTAGGGGTAGATACATGATTTGTCTGGTTTGAATACGTCTAGACCTTGTTTATCAACTTTAATGCTTACTATATGACATAAGAAGACTATGTGCTTTGGTTTTTCATTTTTCTGATTTTTTCTATTTTTGATGCCCATTTGAATCTTGGTCAGATCCTAGGTTTTACCAAGATTTAAACAAGTTTAAAACATGAAAATGAAAAGGGAAGCATTTATCCTTCTTAGTCACTCTAAATGAAGTTTTTGGGAGGTTTTTGAAATTTCCATGTTTGAAACCCAAAACCACTTCTCTTCATGCTTGACTTCATAAGACATAGTTTAGGGTTAGGGGTACATACATGATTTGTATGTTTTGAATATGTCTAGACCTTGTTTATCAACTTGAATGCTTACTATATGACATAAGAAAACTACGTGCTTTGGTTTTTCATTTTTCTGTTTTTTTTTAATTTTCCGCCCATTTGAATCTCTGTCAAATCCTAGGTTTGACCAAGATTTAAACAAGTTTAACACGTGAAAACGAAAAGGTAAGCATGGATCCTTCTTAGTCACTCCAAAATGTACCAATTGATAGATGTGTTAACTTTGCTTCATGGAAAAAATAATGTCATGTAAATGAGTTAACTTGGATTTCCTACCCTTGAATCCATAGGAAACTTTGTTCTAATGCACTATAATAATCAACCGAGTTTTTACACCAACAGGTCTGTCACTTACGTGTGGTGCCCATGCGTGAGGTCCCACACTTCAGTGAGCACAAGTCACGTGCAATAGGTACGCAAACTCCCAGCCATTTTCTTTGTCAAGAGAAGACGCATCAGGATGCGTATTGGAAGTATGTGGGTCCTTCTGGATCCTTCGGTTGTCCCTCTCACAAAAAAAAAAATCTCTCTCATTCTCGGCCTCGCTCGACTCGCTCGCTCGCTCGTACCTGCTGCTCACTGACAAACCCTGCACAAAAGTCAACATCATCACCCGAAAAAGGGGAGACACCATAATTCTCTCCCTTCTTCTCTCCTTCCGAGTGATCCCTTCTTCCTCCGAGTTTCACTCGACGGGCAAACACACATGTGCTGCATAGTAATAATAAAAAAGTAGAAAAATCGACCTACGAATCTATGATTAAATAGGTTAAACTAGGGTTTTGCCCACTACTACAGATCAAGTTCAGAAATATCCAACTACTAGTTCGATTTTGGGCTACTAATATAAAATTAAAATAAGTTGAACTAGTATTCCTCTAAAAAATCATTTTGGTATGCATTGTTTGATACTTTTCATAGCTATAGTGCATCACAAATTTATGATTTCATGCTTTGCTTTGCCAATTTCGATTTTTTCTAACCACCTTCTCTTTGATTTCAAATTTAGGTCAAACTATCGATGCCTACTATGTGTTCTACTTGAATTGGATGCAGCGTGCGCACATGTTTTGCCATTGTTCTGGGCTTCCACACATCTTTGGGGCATCCAAGTATTTAAGTTACCTTGTTTTTTTGAATTGTAATTCATACCCTTCCTCCCAATTTTTATGCACATTTGAATCTTGGTCAAATCCTAAGTTTGACCAAGATTTGAACAAGTTTAAAACATGAAAATGAAAAGGTAAGCCTGAATCCTTCTTAGTCACTCAAAAATGAGAAGCTTTTGGGAGTTTTTTGAAATTTCCATGTTTGAAACCCAAAACCACTTCTCTTCATGCTTGACTTCATAAGACAGAGTTTAGGGTTAGGGGTAGATACATGATTTGTCTAGTTTGTTGTTTAGACCTTGTTTATCAACTTGAATGCTTACTATATGACATAATAATACTATGTGCTTTGGTTTTCATTTTTTTGATTTTTTCTGAATTTTTATGCCCATTTGATCTTGGTCAAATCCTAGGCTTAACCAATATTTAAACAAGTTTAAAACATGAAAATGAAAAGGTAAGCCTGTATCCTTCTTAGTCACTCCAAAATGAAGCTTTTGGGAAGGTTTTTGAAATTTCCATGTTTGAAATCCAAAACGACTTCTCTTCGTGCTTGACTTCATAAGACAAAGTTTAGGGCTAGGGGTAGAAACATGATTTTTCTGGTTTGAATATGTCTAGACCTTGTTTACCAACTTGAGTGCTTACTATATGACATAAGAAGGCTATATGCTTTGGTTTTTCATTTTTTTTTGAAATTTTATGCCCATTTGAATCTTGATCAAATCCTAGGTACAGTTTGACCAAGATTTGAACAATTTTAAAACATGAAAATAAAAGGTAAGCCCGACCTGGATCCTTTAGTCACTCTAAAATGAAGCTTTTGGGGGGTTCTTGAAATTTCCAAGTTTGAAACCCAAAACCACTTCTCTTCATGCTTGACTACATAAGATAGAGTTTAGGGTTAGGGGTAGATACATGATTTTTCTTGTTTGAATATATCTAGACCTTGTTTATATCAACTTTAATGCTAACTATATATGACATAAGAAAACTATGTGCTTTGGTTTTTAATTTTTCTGATTTTTTTATTTTGATAGATGCACATTTGAATCTTTGTCAAATCCTAGGTTTGACCAAGATTTAAACAAGTATAAAACATGAAAATGAAAAGGGGAAGCCTGTATCCTTTCTTAGTCACTCTAAAATGAAGTTTTTGGGATGTTCTTGAAATTTTCATGTTTGAAACCCAAAACCACTTCTCTTCATGCTTGACTTCATAAGATAGAGTTTAGGGGCTAGGGGATAGATACATGATTTGCCTAGGTTTGAATATGCATGTCCAAACCTTGTTTATCAACTTGAATGCTTACTATATGACATAAGAAGACTATATGCTTTTGTTTTTCATTTTTCTGATTTTTTTTAAAATTTTATGCCCATTTGAATCTTTTGGTCAAATCCTTGGTTTAATTTGACACGGATTTAAACAAGTTTAAAATATGAAAATGAAAAGGTGGTAAGCAGGCATGGATCCTTCTTATATATATTAGTCACTCTAAAATGAAGCTTTTGGGAGGTTTTTGAAATTTCCATGTTTGAAACCCAAAACCACTTCTCTTCATGTTGTTGACTTCATAAGATAGAGTTTAGGGGTTAGGGGTATAGATACATGACTTGTCTTGTTTGAATATGTGTCTAGACCTTGTTTATCAACTTTAATGCTTACTATATGACATAAGAACACTATGCGCTTTAATTTGGTTTTTAATTTTTTTAAATTTTGATGCACATTTTGAATCTTGGTCAAATCCTAGGTTTGACCGAGATTTGAACAAGTTTAAAACAAGAAAATAAAAGGTAAGCCCGCCAGACTGGATCCTTTCTTAGTCACTCTATAATGAAGCTTTTAGGGGGGTTGTTGAAAATGTAAGCATGTATCCTTCTTAGTACGTCACACCACAATGAAGCTTTTGGGAGGGTTTTTGAAATGTCCATGTTTGAAACCCAAAACGACTTCTCTTCGTGCTTGACTTCATAATTAAGACAAAGTTTAGGGTTAGGGGTATATAGATACATGATTTTTCTGGTTTGAATATGTCTAGACTTTGTTTATCAACTAGCTTGAGTGCTTACTATATGGCATATATAAGAAGCTAGGCTATGTGCTTTGGTTTTTCATTTTTTTTTGAATTTTTATGCCCATTTGAATCTTGGTCAAATCCTAGGTACGTACGGTTTGACCAAGATTTGAACATGTTTAAAACATGAAAATAAAAGGTAAGCATGGATCCTTCTTAGTCACTCTAAAATGAAGCTTTTGGGAGGTTTTTGAAATTTCCATGTTTGAAACCCAAAACCACTTCTCTTCATGCTTGGCTTCGTAAGATAGAGTTTAGGGTTTGGGGTAGATACGTACATGATTTTTCTAAGTATTTTTACGCCCATTTGAATCTTCGTCAAATCCTAAGTTTGACCAAGATTTGAACAAGTTTAAAAACATGAAAATGAAAAGGGTAAGCCTGGATCCTTGTTTAGGGTTAGGGGGTAGATACATGATTTTTGTGGTTTGAATATGGCAGACCTTGTTTATCACCTTGATATATGACATAGGAAGACGGTGTGCTTTTGTTTTTCTTTTTTTTGAATTTTTATGCCCATTTGAATCTTGGTCAAGTCATAGGTTTGACCAAGATTTAAACATGTTTAAAACATGAAAATGAAAAAGTAAGCCTGGATCCTTCTTAGTCACTCCAAAATGTACCAATTGATAAATGAGTTAACTTGGCTTCATGGAAAAAATAATGTCATGTAAATGATTTAACTTGGCTTTCGTACCCTTGAATCCATAGGAAACTTTGTATAAATGTAGTAGTATAATAATCAACCGAGTTTTTACATCAACAGGTCTGTCAC
Source organism: Lolium multiflorum (assembly GCA_030979885.1). Classification (NCBI taxonomy): domain Eukaryota; kingdom Viridiplantae; phylum Streptophyta; class Magnoliopsida; order Poales; family Poaceae; genus Lolium; species Lolium multiflorum. The sequence continues at coordinate 284,921,604 of CM061750.1, forward strand.
TTACGTGTGGTGCCCATGCGTGAGGTCCCACACTTCAGTGAGCACAAGTCACGTGCAATAGGTACGCAAACTCCCAGCCATTTTCTTTGTCAAGAGAAGACGCATCAGGATGCGTATTGGAAGTATGTGGGTCCTTCTGGATCCTTCGGTTGTCCCTCTCACAAAAAAAACAAATCTCTCTCATTCTCGGCCTCGCTCGACTCGCTCGCTCGCTCGCTCACTGACAAACCCTGCACAAAAGTCAACATCATCACCCGAAAAAGGGGAGACACCATAATTCTCTCCCTTCTTCTCTCCTTCCGAGTGATCCCTTCTTCCTCCGAGTTTCACTCGACGGGCAAACACACATGTGCTGCATAGTAATAATAAAAAAGTAGAAAAATCGACCTACGAATCTATGATTAAATAGGTTAAACTAGGGTTTTGCCCACTACTACAGATCAAGTTCAGAAATATCCAACTACTAGTTCGATTTTGGGCTACTAATATAAAATTAAAATAAGTTGAACTAGTATTCCTCTAAAAAATCATTTTGGTATGCATTGTTTGATACTTTTCATAGCTATAGTGCATCACAAATTTATGATTTCATGCTTTGCTTTGCCAATTTCGATTTTTTCTAACCACCTTCTCTTTGATTTCAAATTTAGGTCAAACTATCGATGCCTACTATGTGTTCTACTTGAATTGGATGCAGCGTGCGCACATGTTTTGCCATTGTTCTGGGCTTCCACACATCTTTGGGGCATCCAAGTATTTAAGTTACCTTGTTTTTTTGAATTGTAATTCATACCCTTCCTCCCAATTTTTATGCACATTTGAATCTTGGTCAAATCCTAAGTTTGACCAAGATTTGAACAAGTTTAAAACATGAAAATGAAAAGGTAAGCCTGAATCCTTCTTAGTCACTCAAAAATGAGAAGCTTTTGGGAGTTTTTTGAAATTTCCATGTTTGAAACCCAAAACCACTTCTCTTCATGCTTGACTTCATAAGACAGAGTTTAGGGTTAGGGGGTAGATACATGATTTGTCTAGTTTGTTGTTTAGACCTTGTTTATCAACTTGAATGCTTACTATATGACATAATAATACTATGTGCTTCGGTTTTCATTTTTTTTGATTTTTTCTGAATTTTTATGCCCATTTGATCTTGGTCAAATCCTAGGCTTAACCAATATTTAAACAAGTTTAAAACATGAAAATGAAAAGGTAAGCCTGTATCCTTCTTAGTCACTCCAAAATGAAGCTTTTGGGAAGGTTTTTGAAATTTCCATGTTTGAAATCCAAAACGACTTCTCTTCGTGCTTGACTTCATAAGACAAAGTTTAGGGCTAGGGGTAGAAACATGATTTTTCTGGTTTGAATATGTCTAGACCTTGTTTACCAACTTGAGTGCTTACTATATGACATAAGAAGGCTATATGCTTTGGTTTTTCATTTTTTTTGAAATTTTATGCCCATTTGAATCTTGATCAAATCCTAGGTACAGTTTGACCAAGATTTGAACAATTTTAAAACATGAAAATAAAAGGTAAGCCCGACCTGGATCCTTTAGTCACTCTAAAATGAAGCTTTTGGGGGGTTCTTGAAATTTCCAAGTTTGAAACCCAAAACCACTTCTCTTCATGCTTGACTACATAAGATAGAGTTTAGGGTTAGGGGTAGATACATGATTTTTCTTGTTTGAATATATCTAGACCTTGTTTATATCAACTTTAATGCTAACTATATATGACATAAGAAAACTATGTGCTTTGGTTTTTAATTTTTCTGATTTTTTTATTTTGATAGATGCACATTTGAATCTTTGTCAAATCCTAGGTTTGACCAAGATTTAAACAAGTATAAAACATGAAAATGAAAAGGGGAAGCCTGTATCCTTTCTTAGTCACTCTAAAATGAAGTTTTTGGGATGTTCTTGAAATTTTCATGTTTGAAACCCAAAACCACTTCTCTTCATGCTTGACTTCATAAGATAGAGTTTAGGGGCTAGGGGATAGATACATGATTTGCCTAGGTTTGAATATGCATGTCCAAACCTTGTTTATCAACTTGAATGCTTACTATATGACATAAGAAGACTATATGCTTTTGTTTTTCATTTTTCTGATTTTTTTAAAATTTTATGCCCATTTGAATCTTTTGGTCAAATCCTTGGTTTAATTTGACACGGATTTAAACAAGTTTAAAATATGAAAATGAAAAGGTGGTAAGCAGGCATGGATCCTTCTTATATATATTAGTCACTCTAAAATGAAGCTTTTGGGAGGTTTTTGAAATTTCCATGTTTGAAACCCAAAACCACTTCTCTTCATGTTGTTGACTTCATAAGATATAGTTTAGGGGTTAGGGGTATAGATACATGACTTGTCTTGTTTGAATATGTGTCTAGACCTTGTTTATCAACTTTAATGCTTACTATATGACATAAGAACACTATGCGCTTTAATTTGGTTTTTAATTTTTTTAAATTTTGATGCACATTTTGAATCTTGGTCAAATCCTAGGTTTGACCGAGATTTGAACAAGTTTAAAACAAGAAAATAAAAGGTAAGCCCGCCAGACTGGATCCTTTCTTAGTCACTCTATAATGAAGCTTTTAGGGGGGTTGTTGAAAATGTAAGCATGTATCCTTCTTAGTACGTCACACCACAATGAAGCTTTTGGGAGGGTTTTTGAAATGTCCATGTTTGAAACCCAAAACGACTTCTCTTCGTGCTTGACTTCATAATTAAGACAAAGTTTAGGGTTAGGGGTATATAGATACATGATTTTTCTGGTTTGAATATGTCTAGACTTTGTTTATCAACTAGCTTGAGTGCTTACTATATGGCATATATAAGAAGCTAGGCTATGTGCTTTGGTTTTTCATTTTTTTTGAATTTTTATGCCCATTTGAATCTTGGTCAAATCCTAGGTACGTACGGTTTGACCAAGATTTGAACATGTTTAAAACATGAAAATAAAAGGTAAGCATGGATCCTTCTTAGTCACTCTAAAATGAAGCTTTTGGGAGGTTTTTGAAATTTCCATGTTTGAAACCCAAAACCACTTCTCTTCATGCTTGGCTTCGTAAGATAGAGTTTAGGGTTTGGGGTAGATACGTACATGATTTTTCTAAGTATTTTTACGCCCATTTGAATCTTCGTCAAATCCTAAGTTTGACCAAGATTTGAACAAGTTTAAAAACATGAAAATGAAAAGGGTAAGCCTGGATCCTTGTTTAGGGTTAGGGGGTAGATACATGATTTTTGTGGTTTGAATATGGCAGACCTTGTTTATCACCTTGATATATGACATAGGAAGACGGTGTGCTTTTGTTTTTCTTTTTTTTGAATTTTTATGCCCATTTGAATCTTGGTCAAGTCATAGGTTTGACCAAGATTTAAACATGTTTAAAACATGAAAATGAAAAAGTAAGCCTGGATCCTTCTTAGTCACTCCAAAATGTACCAATTGATAAATGAGTTAACTTGGCTTCATGGAAAAAATAATGTCATGTAAATGATTTAACTTGGCTTTCGTACCCTTGAATCCATAGGAAACTTTGTATAAATGTAGTAGTATAATAATCAACCGAGTTTTTACATCAACAGGTCTGTCACTTACGTGTGGTGCCCATGCGTGAGGTCCCACACTTCAGTGAGCACAAGTCACGTGCAATAGGTACGCAAACTCCCAGCCATTTTCTTTGTCAAGAGAAGACGCATCAGGATGCGTATTGGAAGTATGTGGGTCCTTCTGGATCCTTCGGTTGTCCCTCTCACAAAAAAAAACAAATCTCTCTCATTCTCGGCCTCGCTCGACTCGCTCGCTCGCTCCTGCTCACTGACAAACCCTGCACAAAAGTCAACATCATCACCCGAAAAAGGGGAGACACCATAATTCTCTCCCTTCTTCTCTCCTTCCGAGTGATCCCTTCTTCCTCCGAGTTTCACTCGACGGGCAAACACACATGTGCTGCATAGTAATAATAAAAAAGTAGAAAAATCGACCTACGAATCTATGATTAAATAGGTTAAACTAGGGTTTTGCCCACTACTACAGATCAAGTTCAGAAATATCCAACTACTAGTTCGATTTTGGGCTACTAATATAAAATTAAAATAAGTTGAACTAGTATTCCTCTAAAAAATCATTTTGGTATGCATTGTTTGATACTTTTCATAGCTATAGTGCATCACAAATTTATGATTTCATGCTTTGCTTTGCCAATTTCGATTTTTTCTAACCACCTTCTCTTTGATTTCAAATTTAGGTCAAACTATCGATGCCTACTATGTGTTCTACTTGAATTGGATGCAGCGTGCGCACATGTTTTGCCATTGTTCTGGGCTTCCACACATCTTTGGGGCATCCAAGTATTTAAGTTACCTTGTTTTTTTTGAATTGTAATTCATACCCTTCCTCCCAATTTTTATGCACATTTGAATCTTGGTCAAATCCTAAGTTTGACCAAGATTTGAACAAGTTTAAAACATGAAAATGAAAAGGTAAGCCTGAATCCTTCTTAGTCACTCAAAAATGAGAAGCTTTTGGGAGTTTTTTGAAATTTCCATGTTTGAAACCCAAAACCACTTCTCTTCATGCTTGACTTCATAAGACAGAGTTTAGGGTTAGGGGGTAGATACATGATTTGTCTAGTTTGTTGTTTAGACCTTGTTTATCAACTTGAATGCTTACTATATGACATAATAATACTATGTGCTTCGGTTTTCATTTTTTTTGATTTTTTCTGAATTTTTATGCCCATTTGATCTTGGTCAAATCCTAGGCTTAACCAATATTTAAACAAGTTTAAAACATGAAAATGAAAAGGTAAGCCTGTATCCTTCTTAGTCACTCCAAAATGAAGCTTTTGGGAAGGTTTTTGAAATTTCCATGTTTGAAATCCAAAACGACTTCTCTTCGTGCTTGACTTCATAAGACAAAGTTTAGGGCTAGGGGTAGAAACATGATTTTTCTGGTTTGAATATGTCTAGACCTTGTTTACCAACTTGAGTGCTTACTATATGACATAAGAAGGCTATATGCTTTGGTTTTTCATTTTTTTGAAATTTTATGCCCATTTGAATCTTGATCAAATCCTAGGTACAGTTTGACCAAGATTTGAACAATTTTAAAACATGAAAATAAAAGGTAAGCCCGACCTGGATCCTTTAGTCACTCTAAAATGAAGCTTTTGGGGGGTTCTTGAAATTTCCAAGTTTGAAACCCAAAACCACTTCTCTTCATGCTTGACTACATAAGATAGAGTTTAGGGTTAGGGGTAGATACATGATTTTTCTTGTTTGAATATATCTAGACCTTGTTTATATCAACTTTAATGCTAACTATATATGACATAAGAAAACTATGTGCTTTGGTTTTTAATTTTTCTGATTTTTTTATTTTGATAGATGCACATTTGAATCTTTGTCAAATCCTAGGTTTGACCAAGATTTAAACAAGTATAAAACATGAAAATGAAAAGGGGAAGCCTGTATCCTTTCTTAGTCACTCTAAAATGAAGTTTTTGGGATGTTCTTGAAATTTTCATGTTTGAAACCCAAAACCACTTCTCTTCATGCTTGACTTCATAAGATAGAGTTTAGGGGCTAGGGGATAGATACATGATTTGCCTAGGTTTGAATATGCATGTCCAAACCTTGTTTATCAACTTGAATGCTTACTATATGACATAAGAAGACTATATGCTTTTGTTTTTCATTTTTCTGATTTTTTTAAAATTTTATGCCCATTTGAATCTTTTGGTCAAATCCTTGGTTTAATTTGACACGGATTTAAACAAGTTTAAAATATGAAAATGAAAAGGTGGTAAGCAGGCATGGATCCTTCTTATATATATTAGTCACTCTAAAATGAAGCTTTTGGGAGGTTTTTGAAATTTCCATGTTTGAAACCCAAAACCACTTCTCTTCATGTTGTTGACTTCATAAGATAGAGTTTAGGGGTTAGGGGTATAGATACATGACTTGTCTTGTTTGAATATGTGTCTAGACCTTGTTTATCAACTTTAATGCTTACTATATGACATAAGAACACTATGCGCTTTAATTTGGTTTTTAATTTTTTTAAATTTTGATGCACATTTTGAATCTTGGTCAAATCCTAGGTTTGACCGAGATTTGAACAAGTTTAAAACAAGAAAATAAAAGGTAAGCCCGCCAGACTGGATCCTTTCTTAGTCACTCTATAATGAAGCTTTTAGGGGGGTTGTTGAAAATGTAAGCATGTATCCTTCTTAGTACGTCACACCACAATGAAGCTTTTGGGAGGGTTTTTGAAATGTCCATGTTTGAAACCCAAAACGACTTCTCTTCGTGCTTGACTTCATAATTAAGACAAAGTTTAGGGTTAGGGGTATATAGATACATGATTTTTCTGGTTTGAATATGTCTAGACTTTGTTTATCAACTAGCTTGAGTGCTTACTATATGGCATATATAAGAAGCTAGGCTATGTGCTTTGGTTTTTCATTTTTTTTGAATTTTTATGCCCATTTGAATCTTGGTCAAATCCTAGGTACGTACGGTTTGACCAAGATTTGAACATGTTTAAAACATGAAAATAAAAGGTAAGCATGGATCCTTCTTAGTCACTCTAAAATGAAGCTTTTGGGAGGTTTTTGAAATTTCCATGTTTGAAACCCAAAACCACTTCTCTTCATGCTTGGCTTCGTAAGATAGAGTTTAGGGTTTGGGGTAGATACGTACATGATTTTTCTAAGTATTTTTACGCCCATTTGAATCTTCGTCAAATCCTAAGTTTGACCAAGATTTGAACAAGTTTAAAAACATGAAAATGAAAAGGGTAAGCCTGGATCCTTGTTTAGGGTTAGGGGGTAGATACATGATTTTTGTGGTTTGAATATGTCAGACCTTGTTTATCACCTTGATATATGACATAGGAAGACGGTGTGCTTTTGTTTTTCTTTTTTTTGAATTTTTATGCCCATTTGAATCTTGGTCAAGTCATAGGTTTGACCAAGATTTAAACATGTTTAAAACATGAAAATGAAAAGGTAAGCCTGGATCCTTCTTAGTCACTCCAAAATGTACCAATTGATAAATGAGTTAACTTGGCTTCATGGAAAAAATAATGTCATGTAAATGATTTAACTTGGCTTTCGTACCCTTGAATCCATAGGAAACTTTGTATAAATGTAGTAGTATAATAATCAACCGAGTTTTTACATCAACAGGTCTGTCACTTACGTGTGGTGCCCATGCGTGAGGTCCCACACTTCAGTGAGCACAAGTCACGTGCAATAGGTACGCAAACTCCCAGCCATTTTCTTTGTCAAGAAAAGACGCATCAGGATGCGTATTGGAAGTATGTGGGTCCTTCTGGATCCTTCGGTTGTCCCTCTCACAAAAAAAACAAATCTCTCTCATTCTCGGCCTCGCTCGACTCGCTCGCTCGCACCTCCTGCTCACTGACAAACCCTGCACAAAAGTCAACATCATCACCCGAAAAAGGGGAGACACCATAATTCTCTCCCTTCTTCTCTCCTTCCGAGTGATCCCTCTTCCTCCGAGTTTCACTCGACGGGCAAACACACATGTGCTGCATAGTAATAATAAAAAAGTAGAAAAATCGACCTACGAATCTATGATTAAATAGGTTAAACTAGGGTTTTGCCCACTACTACAGATCAAGTTCAAAAATATCCAACTACTAGTTCGATTTTGGGCTACTAATATAAAATTAAAATAAGTTGAACTAGTATTCCTCTAAAAAATCATTTTGGTATGCATTGTTTGATACTTTTCATAGCTATAGTGCATCACAAATTTATGATTTCATGCTTTGCTTTGCCAATTTCGATTTTTTCTAACCACCTTCTCTTTGATTTCAAATTTAGGTCAAACTATCGATGCCTACTATGTGTTCTACTTGAATTGGATGCAGCGTGCGCACATGTTTTGCCATTGTTCTGGGCTTCCACACATCTTTGGGGCATCCAAGTATTTAAGTTACCTTGTTTTTTTGAATTGTAATTCATACCCTTCCTCCCAATTTTTATGCCCATTTGAATCTTGGTCAAATCCTAAGTTTGACCAAGATTTGAACAAGTTTAAAACATGAAAATGAAAAGGTAAGCCTGAATCCTTCTTAGTCACTCAAAAATGAGAAGCTTTTGGGAGTTTTTTGAAATTTCCATGTTTCAAACCCAAAACCACTTCTCTTCATGCTTGACTTCATAAGACAGAGTTTAGGGTTAGGGGGTAGATACATGATTTGTCTAGTTTGTTGTTTAGACCTTGTTTATCAACTTGAATATAATGCTTACTATATGACATAATAATACTATGTGCTTTGGTTTTCATTTTTTTTGATTTTTTCTGAATTTTTATGCCCATTTGATCTTGGTCAAATCCTAGGCTTAACCAATATTTAAACAAGTTTAAAACATGAAAATGAAAAGGTAAGCCTGTATCCTTCTTAGTCACTCCAAAATGAAGCTTTTGGGAAGGTTTTTGAAATTTCCATGTTTGAAATCCAAAACGACTTCTCTTCGTGCTTGACTTCATAAGACAAAGTTTAGGGCTAGGGGTAGAAACATGATTTTTCTGGTTTGAATATGTCTAGACCTTGTTTACCAACTTGAGTGCTTACTATATGACATAAGAAGGCTATATGCTTTGGTTTTTCATTTTTTTTGAAATTTTATGCCCATTTGAATCTTGATCAAATCCTAGGTACGGTTTGACCAAGATTTGAACAATTTTAAAACATGAAAATAAAAGGTAAGCCCAACCTGGATCCTTTAGTCACTCTAAAATGAAGCTTTTGGGGGGTTTGATACGTCTCCAACGTATCGATAATTTCTTATGTTCCATGCTACATTATTGATGATATCTACATGTTTTATACACATTATATGTCGTATTTGTGCATTTTCTGGAACTAACCTATTAACAAGATGCCGAAGTGCCAGTTCCTGTTTTCTGCTGTTTTTGGTTTCAGAAATCCTAGTAACGAAATATTCTCGGAATTGGACGAAACCAACGCCCAGGTTCCTATTTTTCCACGAAGCTTCCAGAACACCCGAGAGCCGCCAGAGGGGGGCCCTGTGGGCCCCAGATGATAGGGTGGCGCGGCCAGGGCTGGGCCCGCGCCACCCTATGGTGTGGTCGCCCCTTTGACCCTCCTGCGCCGCCTCTTCGCCTATATAAAGCCCCTGCATCGAAAACCCTTACGAGGAAGCCACGATACGAGAAAAGTTCCAGAGCCGCCGTCATCGCGAAGCCAAGATCTGGGGACAGGAGTCTCTGTTCCGGCACCCTGCCGGAGCGGGGAAGTGCCCCCGGAAGGCTTCTCCATCGACACCGCTGCCATCTCCACCGCCATCTTCATCACCGCTGCTGCTCCCATGAGGAGGGAGTAGTTCTCCATCGAGGCTCGGGGCTGTACCGGTAGCTATGTGGTTAATCTCTCTCCTATGTACCTCAATACAATGATCTCATGAGCTGCTTTACATGATTGAGATTCATATGAGTTTTGTATCACTACTATCTATGTGCTACTCTAGCAAAGTTATTAAAGTAGTTCTATTCCTCCTGCACGTGTGTAAAGGTGACAGTGTGTGCACCGTGTTAGTACTTGGTTTATGCTATGATCATGATCTCTTGTAGATTGCGAAGTTAACTATTGCTATGATAATATTGATGTGATCTATTCCTCCTACATATGCATGAAGGTGACAGTGTGCATGCTATGCTAGTACTTGGTTTAGTCGTTTTGATCTATCTTACACTTAAGGTTACTTAAACATGAGCATTATTGTGGAGCTTGTTAACTCCGGCATTGAGGGTTCGTGTAATCCTACGCAATGTGTTCATCATCCAACAAAAGTGTAGAGTATGCATTTATCTATTCTGTTATGTGATCAATGTTGAGAGTGTCCACTAGTGAAAGTGTAATCCCTAGGCCTTGTCCCTAAATACTGCTGAGTTACTACTGCTTGTTTACTGTTTTACTGCGTTACTACTGCTGCAATACTACCACCATCAACTACACGCCAGCAAGCTATTTTCTGGCACCGTTGCTACTGCTCATATATATTCATACCACCTGTATTTCACTATCTCTTCGCCGAACTAGTGCACCTATTTGGTGTGTTGGGGACACAAGAGACTTCTTGCTTTGTGGTTGCAGGGTTGCATGAGAGGGATATCTTTGACCTCTTCCTCCCTGAGTTCGATAAACCTTGGGTAATCCACTTAAGGGAAACTTGCTGCTGTTCTACAAACCTCTGCACTTGGAGGCCCAACACTGTCTACAGGAAAGGAGGGGGAACGTAGACATCAAGCACTTTTCTGGCGCCGTTGCCGGGGAGGAAAGGTAAAAGGCACTCATACTTCGGTTCCAGGTAACAGTACTTTTCTGGCGCCATTGTGTGTGTGCTCGAAGCTATTTCCTTTAGACTCTGCAATTGCGACATTTGGTTTCTTGTTTACACTAGTTAGGCATAATGGAAAACAACAAAAATATGAGAGATCTTTATGAACTTTATCTTGAATTAGGACATGATGTGTTTGAAGAGAGAATTAAAAAACCCATGGAACTTTATATGCATGATAATGGGAATGTTATTAGTATGAATGCTTTGAACACCATTGTTGCTAATGCTATGGAAAATTCTAAGCTTGGGGAAGCTGGTTTTGATGAGCATGATATTTTTAGTCCCCCAAGCATTGAGGAGAAAATTTACTTTGATGATACTTTGCCTCCTATTTATGATGATTATAATGATAGTAGTCTTTTGTTACCACCTGTTATGGAGGATAAATTTGATTATGATTACAATATACCTCCTATATTTGATAGCTACTTTGTTGAATTTGCTCCCACTACAACTAATAAAATTGATTATGCTTATGTTGGGAGTAGTAATTATTTTATGCATGAGACTCATGATAAGAATGCTTTAAGTGATAGTTATATTGTTGAGTTTGCTCATGATGCTACTGAAAGTTATTATGAGAGAGGAAAATATGGTTGTAGAAATTTTCATGTTACTAAAATGCCTCTCTATGTGCTGAAATTTTTGAAGCTACACTTGTTTTATCTTCCTATGCTTGTTACTTTGCTCTTCATGAACTTGTTTATTTACAAGATTCTTATGCATAGGAAGCATGTTAGACTTAAATGTGTTTTGAATTTGCCTCTTGATGCTCTCTTTTGCTTCAACTCTTATTTCTTACGAGTGCATCATTAAAACTGCTGAGCCCATCTTAATGGCTATAAAGAAAGAACTTCTTGGGAGATAACCCATGTGTTTTTTTACTACAGTACTTTATTTTATATTTGTGTCTTGGAAGTTGTTTACTACTGTAGCAACCTCTCCTTATCATGTTTTTGTGCCAAGTAAAGTTTCTATGTCAAAGTTGATGTTATATTTGGGATCGCTGCGCAGAAACAGCATTGCTGTCTGTCACGAATCTGGGCACAGTTCTCTGTAGAAAATTCGAAAAAATCTGCCAATTTACGAGCGTGATCCTCAGATATGTACGCAACTTTCATTAGTTTTGAGTTTTTCCATTTGAGCAAGTCTGGTGCCATCTTAAAATTCGTCTTTACGGACTGTTCTGTTTTTGACAGATTCTGCCTTTTATTTCGCATTGCCGCTTTTGTTAAGTTGAATGAGTTTCTTTGTTCCATTAACTTTCAGAAGTTTTGTGCAATGTCCAGAAGTGTTAAGAATGATTGTGTCACCTCTGAACATGTGAATTTTTGATTATGCACTAACCCTCTAATGAGTTTGCTTGAAGTTTGGTGTGAAGGAAGTTTTCAAGGGTCAATAGAAGAGGGTGATATAATGTGATCGAGAAGAGTGAAAGGTCTAAGCTTGGGGATGCCCCGGTGGTTCATCCCTGCATATTTTAAGAAGACTCAAGCATCTAAGCTTGGGGATGCCCAAGGCATCCCCTTCTTCATCGACAACTTATCAGGTTTCTTCTAGTGAAACTATATTTTTATTCCATCACATCCTATGTATTTTACTTGGAGCGTCTGTGTGCTTTTATTTTTGTTTTTGTTTTGTTATCTTAGTTCTCTGAATAAGTTCATCCTTGTGTGGGAGAGAGACACGCTCCGCTGGTTCGTATGAACACATGTGTTCTTAGCTCATAATATTCATGGCGAAGTTTCCTCTTCGTTAAATTGTTATATGGTTGGAATTGGAAAATGCTACATGTAGTAATTGCTATAATGTCTTGGGTAATGTGATACTTGGCAATTGTTGTGCTCATGTTTAAGCTCTTGCATCATATACTTTGCACCTATTAGTGAAGAAATACATAGAGCATGCTAAAATTTGGTTTGCATAATTGGTCTCTCTAAGGTCTAGATAATTTCTAGTATTGAGTTTGAACAACAAGGAAGACAGTGTAGAGTCTTATAATGTTTACAATATGTCTTTTATGTGAGTCTTGCTGCACTTGTTCATCCTTGAGTTTGCTTCAAATAACCTTGCTAGCCTAAACCTTGTATCGAGAGGGAATACTTCTCATGCATCCAAAATCCTTGAGCCAACTACTATGCCATTTGTGTCCACCATACCTACCTACTACATGGTATTTCTCCGCCATTCCAAAGTAAATTGCTTGAGTGCTACCTTTAAAATTCCATCATTCACCTTTGCAATATATAGCTCATGGGACAAAATAGCCTTAAAAACTATCGTAGTATTGAATATGTACTTATGCACTTTATATTTTATTAAGTTGCTTGTTGTGCGATAACCATGCTTCTGGGGAACGCCATCAACTATTGTTGAATATCATGTGAGTTGCTATGCATGTCCGTCTTGTCTGAAGGTCTATCATTTTAGTGGTTGGAGCATGCAAAATTGTTAGAGAAGAACATTGGGCCGCTAACTAAAGCCATGAATCATGGTTGAAGTTTCAGTTTTGGACATATATCCTCAATCTCATATGAGAATAATAATCATTGCTACATGCTTATGCATTTAAGAGGAGTCCATTATCTGTTGTCCATGTTGTCCCGGTATGGATGTCTAAGTTGAGAATAATCAAAAGCGAGAAATCCAAAATGCGAGCATTCTCCTTAGACCTTTGTACAGGCGGCATGGAGGTACCCCTTTGTGACACTTGGTTGAAACATGGCATGCAAAGACCCGGTAGTCCAAGCTAAGTAGGACGAGGTGCGGGCACTATTAGTATACTATGCATGAGGCTTGCAACTTGTAAGATATAATTTTCATAACTCATATGCTTTATTACTACCGTTGACAAAATTGTTTCATGTTTTTAAAATAAAAGCTCTAGCACAAATACAGCAATCGATGCTTTCCTCATTGAAGGACCATTCTTTTACTTTTATTGTTGAGTCAGTTTACCTATCTCCTTCCACCTAAGAAGCAAACACTTGTGTGAACTGTGCATTGATTCCTACATACTTGCATATTGCACTTGTTATATTACTTTATGTTGACAATATCCATGAGATATACATGTTATAAGTTGAAAGCAACCGCTGAAACTTAATCTTCCTATGTGTTGCTTCAACACCTTTACTTTGATTTATTGCTTTATGAGTTAACTCTTATGCAAGACTTATTGATGCTTGTCTTGAAGTACTATTCATGAAAAGTCTTTGCTATATGATTCAGTTGTTTACTCATGTCATTACCTTTGTTTTGATCGCTGCATTCATTACATATGTTTACAATATGATCAAGTTTATGATGGCATGTCACTTAAGAAATTATCTTTGTTATCGTTTTACCTGCTCGGGACGAGCAGAACTAAGCTTGGGGATGCTGATACGTCTCCAACGTATCGATAATTTCTTATGTTCCATGCTACATTATTGATGATATCTACATGTTTTATACACATTATATGTCGTATTTATGCATTTTCTGGAACTAACCTATTAACAAGATGCCGAAGTGCCGTTCTGTTTTCTGCTGTTTTTGGTTTGAAATCCTAGTAACGAAATATTCTAATTGGACGAAACCAACGCCCAGGTTCCTATTTTTCCACGAAGCTTCCAGAACACCGAGAGGAGGGGCCCTGTGGGCCCCAGATGATAGGGTGGCGCGGCCGGGCTGGGCCCGCGCCACCCTATGGTGTGGTTGCCCCTTCGACCCTCCTGCGCCGCCTCGCCTATATAAAGCCCCTGCATCGAAAACCCTTACGAGGAAGCCACGATACGAGAAAAGTTCCAGAGCCGCCGTCATCGCGAAGCCAAGATCTGGGGACAGGAGTCTCTGTTCCGGCACCCTGCCGGAGCGGGGAAGTGCCCCCGGAAGGCTTCTCCATCGACACCGCTGCCATCTCCACCGCCATCTTCATCACCGCTGCTGCTCCCATGAGGAGGGAGTAGTTCTCCATCGAGGCTCGGGGCTGTACCGGTAGCTATGTGGTTAATCTCTCTCCTATGTACCTCAATACAATGATCTCATGAGCTGCTTTACATGATTGAGATTCATATGAGTTTTGTATCACTACTATCTATGTGCTACTCTAGCAAAGTTATTAAAGTAGTTCTATTCCTCCTGCACGTGTGTAAAGGTGACAGTGTGTGCACCGTGTTAGTACTTGGTTTATGCTATGATCATGATCTCTTGTAGATTGCGAAGTTAACTATTGCTATGATAATATTGATGTGATCTATTCCTCCTACATATGCATGAAGGTGACAGTGTGCATGCTATGCTAGTACTTGGTTTAGTCGTTTTGATCTATCTTACACTTAAGGTTACTTAAACATGAGCATTATTGTGGAGCTTGTTAACTCCGGCATTGAGGGTTCGTGTAATCCTACGCAATGTGTTCATCATCCAACAAAAGTGTAGAGTATGCATTTATCTATTCTGTTATGTGATCAATGTTGAGAGTGTCCACTAGTGAAAGTGTAATCCCTAGGCCTTGTCCCTAAATACTGCTGAGTTACTACTGCTTGTTTACTGTTTTACTGCGTTACTACTGCTGCAATACTACCACCATCAACTACACGCCAGCAAGCTATTTTCTGGCACCGTTGCTACTGCTCATATATATTCATACCACCTGTATTTCACTATCTCTTCGCCGAACTAGTGCACCTATTTGGTGTGTTGGGGACACAAGAGACTTCTTGCTTTGTGGTTGCAGGGTTGCATGAGAGGGATATCTTTGACCTCTTCCTCCCTGAGTTCGATAAACCTTGGGTAATCCACTTAAGGGAAACTTGCTGCTGTTCTACAAACCTCTGCACTTGGAGGCCCAACACTGTCTACAGGAAAGGAGGGGGAACGTAGACATCAAGCTTGAAATTTCCAAGTTTGAAACCCAAAACCACTTCTCTTCATGCTTGACTACATAAGACAGAGTTTAGGGTTAGGGGTAGATACATGATTTTTCTTGTTTGAATATATCTAGACCTTGTTTATATCAACTTTAATGCTAACTATATGACATAAGAAAACTATGTGCTTTGGTTTTTAATTTTTCTGATTTTTTTATTTTGATGCACATTTGAATCTTTGTCAAATCCTAGGTTTGACCAAGATTTAAACAAGTATAAAACATGAAAATGAAAAGGGGAAGCCTGTATCCTTTCTTAGTCACTCTAAAATGAAGTTTTTGGGATGTTCTTGAAATTTTCATGTTTGAAACCCAAAACCACTTCTCTTCATGCTTGACTTCATAAGATAGAGTTTAGGGGCTAGGGGATAGATACATGATTTGCCTAGGTTTGAATATGCATGTCCAAACCTTGTTTATCAACTTGAATGCTTACTATATGACATAAGAAGACTATATGCTTTTGTTTTTCATTTTTCTGATTTTTTTTAAAATTTTATGCCCATTTGAATCTTTTGGTCAAATCCTTGGTTTAATTTGACACGGATTTAAACAAGTTTAAAATATGAAAATGAAAAGGTGGTAAGCAGGCATGGATCCTTCTTATATATATTAGTCACTCTAAAATGAAGCTTTTGGGAGGTTTTTGAAATTTCCATGTTTGAAACCCAAAACCACTTCTCTTCATGTTGTTGACTTCATAAGATAGAGTTTAGGGGTTAGGGGTATAGATACATGATTTGTCTTGTTTGAATATGTGTCTAGACCTTGTTTATCAACTTTAATGCTTACTATATGACATAAGAACACTATGTGCTTTAATTTGGTTTTTATTTTTTTTAAATTTTGATGCACATTTTGAATCTTGGTCAAATCCTAGGTTTGACCGAGATTTGAACAAGTTTAAAACAAGAAAATAAAAGGTAAGCCCGCCAGACTGGATCCTTCTTAGTCACTCTATAATGAAGCTTTTAGGGGGGTTGTTGAAAATGTAAGCATGTATCCTTCTTAGTACGTCATTTTTCTGGTTTGAATGTCTAGACTTTGTTTATCAACTAGCTTGAGTGCTTACTATATGGCATATATAAGAAGCTAGGCTATGTGCTTTGGTTTTTCATTTTTTTTGAATTTTTATGCCCATTTGAATCTTGGTCAAATCCTAGGTACGTACGGTTTGACCAAGATTTGAACATGTTTAAAACATGAAAATAAAAGGTAAGCATGGATCCTTCTTAGTCACTCTAAAATGAAGCTTTTGGGAGGTTTTTGAAATTTCCATGTTTGAAACCCAAAACCACTTCTCTTCATGCTTGGCTTCGTAAGATAGAGTTTAGGGTTTGGGGTAGATACGTACATGATTTTTCTAAGTATTTTTACGCCCATTTGAATCTTCGTCAAATCCTAAGTTTGACCAAGATTTGAACAAGTTTAAAAACATGAAAATGAAAAGGGTAAGCCTGGATCCTTGTTTAGGGTTAGGGGGTAGATACATGATTTTTGTGGTTTGAATATGTCAGACCTTGTTTATCACCTTGATATATGACATAGGAAGACGGTGTGCTTTTGTTTTTCTTTTTTTTGAATTTTTATGCCCATTTGAATCTTGGTCAAGTCATAGGTTTGACCAAGATTTAAACATGTTTAAAACATGAAAATGAAAAGGTAAGCCTGGATCCTTCTTAGTCACTCCAAAATGTACCAATTGATAAATGAGTTAACTTGGCTTCATGGAAAAAATAATGTCATGTAAATGATTTAACTTGGCTTTCGTACCCTTGAATCCATAGGAAACTTTGTATAAATGTAGTAGTATAATAATCAACCGAGTTTTTACATCAACAGGTCTGTCACTTACGTGTGGTGCCCATGCGTGAGGTCCCACACTTCAGTGAGCACAAGTCACGTGCAATAGGTACGCAAACTCCCAGCCATTTTCTTTGTCAAGAAAAGACGCATCAGGATGCGTATTGGAAGTATGTGGGTCCTTCTGGATCCTTCGGTTGTCCCTCTCACAAAAAAAACAAATCTCTCTCATTCTCGGCCTCGCTCGACTCGCTCGCTCGCTCGCTCGCTCGCACCTCCTGCTCACTGACAAACCCTGCACAAAAGTCAACATCATCACCCGAAAAAGGGGAGACACCATAATTCTCTCCCTTCTTCTCTCCTTCCGAGTGATCCCTCTTCCTCCGAGTTTCACTCGACGGGCAAACACACATGTGCTGCATAGTAATAATAAAAAAGTAGAAAAATCGACCTACGAATCTATGATTAAATAGGTTAAACTAGGGTTTTGCCCACTACTACAGATCAAGTTCAAAAATATCCAACTACTAGTTCGATTTTGGGCTACTAATATAAAATTAAAATAAGTTGAACTAGTATTCCTCTAAAAAATCATTTTGGTATGCATTGTTTGATACTTTTCATAGCTATAGTGCATCACAAATTTATGATTTCATGCTTTGCTTTGCCAATTTCGATTTTTTCTAACCACCTTCTCTTTGATTTCAAATTTAGGTCAAACTATCGATGCCTACTATGTGTTCTACTTGAATTGGATGCAGCGTGCGCACATGTTTTGCCATTGTTCTGGGCTTCCACACATCTTTGGGGCATCCAAGTATTTAAGTTACCTTGTTTTTTTGAATTGTAATTCATACCCTTCCTCCCAATTTTTATGCCCATTTGAATCTTGGTCAAATCCTAAGTTTGACCAAGATTTGAACAAGTTTAAAACATGAAAATGAAAAGGTAAGCCTGAATCCTTCTTAGTCACTCAAAAATGAGAAGCTTTTGGGAGTTTTTTGAAATTTCCATGTTTCAAACCCAAAACCACTTCTCTTCATGCTTGACTTCATAAGACAGAGTTTAGGGTTAGGGGGTAGATACATGATTTGTCTAGTTTGTTGTTTAGACCTTGTTTATCAACTTGAATGCTTACTATATGACATAATAATACTATGTGCTTTGGTTTTCATTTTTTTGATTTTTTCTGAATTTTTATGCCCATTTGATCTTGGTCAAATCCTAGGCTTAACCAATATTTAAACAAGTTTAAAACATGAAAATGAAAAGGTAAGCCTGTATCCTTCTTAGTCACTCCAAAATGAAGCTTTTGGGAAGGTTTTTGAAATTTCCATGTTTGAAATCCAAAACGACTTCTCTTCGTGCTTGACTTCATAAGACAAAGTTTAGGGCTAGGGGTAGAAACATGATTTTTCTGGTTTGAATATGTCTAGACCTTGTTTACCAACTTGAGTGCTTACTATATGACATAAGAAGGCTATATGCTTTGGTTTTTCATTTTTTTTGAAATTTTATGCCCATTTGAATCTTGATCAAATCCTAGGTACGGTTTGACCAAGATTTGAACAATTTTAAAACATGAAAATAAAAGGTAAGCCCAACCTGGATCCTTTAGTCACTCTAAAATGAAGCTTTTGGGGGGTTCTTGAAATTTCCAAGTTTGAAACCCAAAACCACTTCTCTTCATGCTTGACTACATAAGACAGAGTTTAGGGTTAGGGGTAGATACATGATTTTTCTTGTTTGAATATATCTAGACCTTGTTTATATCAACTTTAATGCTAACTATATGACATAAGAAAACTATGTGCTTTGGTTTTTAATTTTTCTGATTTTTTTATTTTGATGCACATTTGAATCTTTGTCAAATCCTAGGTTTGACCAAGATTTAAACAAGTATAAAACATGAAAATGAAAAGGGAAGCCTGTATCCTTTCTTAGTCACTCTAAAATGAAGTTTTTGGGATGTTCTTGAAATTTTCATGTTTGAAACCCAAAACCACTTCTCTTCATGCTTGACTTCATAAGATAGAGTTTAGGGGCTAGGGGATAGATACATGATTTTCCTAGGTTTGAATATGCATGTCCAAACCTTGTTTATCAACTTGAATGCTTACTATATGACATAAGAAGACTATATGCTTTTGTTTTTCATTTTTCTGATTTTTTTAAAATTTTATGCCCATTTGAATCTTTTGGTCAAATCCTTGGTTTAATTTGACACGGATTTAAACAAGTTTAAAATATGAAAATGAAAAGGTGGTAAGCAGGCATGGATCCTTCTTATATATATTAGTCACTCTAAAATGAAGCTTTTGGGAGGTTTTTGAAATTTCCATGTTTGAAACCCAAAACCACTTCTCTTCATGTTGTTGACTTCATAAGATAGAGTTTAGGGGTTAGGGGTATAGATACATGATTTGTCTTGTTTGAATATGTGTCTAGACCTTGTTTATCAACTTTAATGCTTACTATATGACATAAGAACACTATGTGCTTTAATTTGGTTTTTATTTTTTTTAAATTTTGATGCACATTTTGAATCTTGGTCAAATCCTAGGTTTGACCGAGATTTGAACAAGTTTAAAACAAGAAAATAAAAGGTAAGCCCGCCAGACTGGATCCTTCTTAGTCACTCTATAATGAAGCTTTTAGGGGGGTTGTTGAAAATGTAAGCATGTATCCTTCTTAGTACGTCACACCACAATGCTTTTGGGAGGGTTTTTGAAATGTCCATGTTTGAAACCCAAAACGACTTCTCTTCGTGCTTGACTTCATAATTAAGACAAAGTTTAGGGTTAGGGGTAGATACATGATTTTTCTGGTTTGAATATGTCTAGACTTTGTTTATCAACTAGCTTGAGTGCTTACTATATGGCATATATAAGAAGCTAGGCTATGTGCTTTGGTTTTTCATTTTTTTTGAATTTTTATGCCCATTTGAATCTTGGTCAAATCCTAGGTACGTACGGTTTGACCAAGATTTGAACATGTTTAAAACATGAAAATAAAAGGTAAGCATGGATCCTTCTTAGTCACTCTAAAATGAAGCTTTTGGGAGGTTTTTGAAATTTCCATGTTTGAAACCCAAAACCACTTCTCTTCATGCTTGGCTTCGTAAGATAGAGTTTAGGGTTTGGGGTAGATACGTACATGATTTTTCTAAGTATTTTTACGCCCATTTGAATCTTCGTCAAATCCTAAGTTTGACCAAGATTTGAACAAGTTTAAAAACATGAAAATGAAAAGGGTAAGCCTGGATCCTTGTTTAGGGTTAGGGGGTAGATACATGATTTTTGTGGTTTGAATATGTCAGACCTTGTTTATCACCTTGATATATGACATAGGAAGACGGTGTGCTTTTGTTTTTCTTTTTTTTGAATTTTTATGCCCATTTGAATCTTGGTCAAGTCATAGGTTTGACCAAGATTTAAACATGTTTAAAACATGAAAATGAAAAGGTAAGCCTGGATCCTTCTTAGTCACTCCAAAATGTACCAATTGATAAATGAGTTAACTTGGCTTCATGGAAAAAATAATGTCATGTAAATGATTTAACTTGGCTTTCGTACCCTTGAATCCATAGGAAACTTTGTATAAATGTAGTAGTATAATAATCAACCGAGTTTTTACATCAACAGGTCTGTCACTTACGTGTGGTGCCCATGCGTGAGGTCCCACACTTCAGTGAGCACAAGTCACGTGCAATAGGTACGCAAACTCCCAGCCATTTTCTTTGTCAAGAAAAGACGCATCAGGATGCGTATTGGAAGTATGTGGGTCCTTCTGGATCCTTCGGTTGTCCCTCTCACACAAAAAACAAATCTCTCTCATTCTCGGCCTCGCTCGACTCGCTCGCTCGCTCGCACCTCCTGCTCACTGACAAACCCTGCACAAAAGTCAACATCATCACCCGAAAAAGGGGAGACACCATAATTCTCTCCCTTCTTCTCTCCTTCCGAGTGATCCCTCTTCCTCCGAGTTTCACTCGACGGGCAAACACACATGTGCTGCATAGTAATAATAAAAAAGTAGAAAAATCGACCTACGAATCTATGATTAAATAGGTTAAACTAGGGTTTTGCCCACTACTACAGATCAAGTTCAAAAATATCCAACTACTAGTTCGATTTTGGGCTACTAATATAAAATTAAAATAAGTTGAACTAGTATTCCTCTAAAAAATCATTTTGGTATGCATTGTTTGATACTTTTCATAGCTATAGTGCATCACAAATTTATGATTTCATGCTTTGCTTTGCCAATTTCGATTTTTTCTAACCACCTTCTCTTTGATTTCAAATTTAGGTCAAACTATCGATGCCTACTATGTGTTCTACTTGAATTGGATGCAGCGTGCGCACATGTTTTGCCATTGTTCTGGGCTTCCACACATCTTTGGGGCATCCAAGTATTTAAGTTACCTTGTTTTTTTGAATTGTAATTCATACCCTTCCTCCCAATTTTTATGCCCATTTGAATCTTGGTCAAATCCTAAGTTTGACCAAGATTTGAACAAGTTTAAAACATGAAAATGAAAAGGTAAGCCTGAATCCTTCTTAGTCACTCAAAAATGAGAAGCTTTTGGGAGTTTTTTGAAATTTCCATGTTTCAAACCCAAAACCACTTCTCTTCATGCTTGACTTCATAAGACAGAGTTTAGGGTTAGGGGTAGATACATGATTTGTCTAGTTTGTTGTTTAGACCTTGTTTATCAACTTGAATGCTTACTATATGACATAATAATACTATGTGCTTTGGTTTTCATTTTTTTGATTTTTTCTGAATTTTTATGCCCATTTGATCTTGGTCAAATCCTAGGCTTAACCAATATTTAAACAAGTTTAAAACATGAAAATGAAAAGGTAAGCCTGTATCCTTCTTAGTCACTCCAAAATGAAGCTTTTGGGAAGGTTTTTGAAATTTCCATGTTTGAAATCCAAAACGACTTCTCTTCGTGCTTGACTTCATAAGACAAAGTTTAGGGCTAGGGGTAGAAACATGATTTTTCTGGTTTGAATATGTCTAGACCTTGTTTACCAACTTGAGTGCTTACTATATGACATAAGAAGGCTATATGCTTTGGTTTTTCATTTTTTTTTGAAATTTTATGCCCATTTGAATCTTGATCAAATCCTAGGTACGGTTTGACCAAGATTTGAACAATTTTAAAACATGAAAATAAAAGGTAAGCCCAACCTGGATCCTTTAGTCACTCTAAAATGAAGCTTTTGGGGGTTCTTGAAATTTCCAAGTTTGAAACCCAAAACCACTTCTCTTCATGCTTGACTACATAAGACAGAGTTTAGGGTTAGGGGTAGATACATGATTTTTCTTGTTTGAATATATCTAGACCTTGTTTATATCAACTTTAATGCTAACTATATGACATAAGAAAACTATGTGCTTTGGTTTTTAATTTTTCTGATTTTTTTATTTTGATGCACATTTGAATCTTTGTCAAATCCTAGGTTTGACCAAGATTTAAACAAGTATAAAACATGAAAATGAAAAGGGGAAGCCTGTATCCTTTCTTAGTCACTCTAAAATGAAGTTTTTGGGATGTTCTTGAAATTTTCATGTTTGAAACCCAAAACCACTTCTCTTCATGCTTGACTTCATAAGATAGAGTTTAGGGGCTAGGGGATAGATACATGATTTGCCTAGGTTTGAATATGCATGTCCAAACCTTGTTTATCAACTTGAATGCTTACTATATGACATAAGAAGACTATATGCTTTTGTTTTTCATTTTTCTGATTTTTTTTAAAATTTTATGCCCATTTGAATCTTTTGGTCAAATCCTTGGTTTAATTTGACACGGATTTAAACAAGTTTAAAATATGAAAATGAAAAGGTGGTAAGCAGGCATGGATCCTTCTTATATATATTAGTCACTCTAAAATGAAGCTTTTGGGAGGTTTTTGAAATTTCCATGTTTGAAACCCAAAACCACTTCTCTTCATGTTGTTGACTTCATAAGATAGAGTTTAGGGGTTAGGGGTATAGATACATGATTTGTCTTGTTTGAATATGTGTCTAGACCTTGTTTATCAACTTTAATGCTTACTATATGACATAAGAACACTATGTGCTTTAATTTGGTTTTTATTTTTTTTAAATTTTGATGCACATTTTGAATCTTGGTCAAATCCTAGGTTTGACCGAGATTTGAACAAGTTTAAAACAAGAAAATAAAAGGTAAGCCCGCCAGACTGGATCCTTCTTAGTCACTCTATAATGAAGCTTTTAGGGGGGTTGTTGAAAATGTAAGCATGTATCCTTCTTAGTACATGATTTTTCTGGTTTGAATATGTCTAGACTTTGTTTATCAACTAGCTTGAGTGCTTACTATATGGCATATATAAGAAGCTAGGCTATGTGCTTTGGTTTTTCATTTTTTTTGAATTTTTATGCCCATTTGAATCTTGGTCAAATCCTAGGTACGTACGGTTTGACCAAGATTTGAACATGTTTAAAACATGAAAATAAAAGGTAAGCATGGATCCTTCTTAGTCACTCTAAAATGAAGCTTTTGGGAGGTTTTTGAAATTTCCATGTTTGAAACCCAAAACCACTTCTCTTCATGCTTGGCTTCGTAAGATAGAGTTTAGGGTTTGGGGTAGATACGTACATGATTTTTCTAAGTATTTTTACGCCCATTTGAATCTTCGTCAAATCCTAAGTTTGACCAAGATTTGAACAAGTTTAAAAACATGAAAATGAAAAGGGTAAGCCTGGATCCTTGTTTAGGGTTAGGGGGTAGATACATGATTTTTGTGGTTTGAATATGTCAGACCTTGTTTATCACCTTGATATATGACATAGGAAGACGGTGTGCTTTTGTTTTTCTTTTTTTTGAATTTTTATGCCCATTTGAATCTTGGTCAAGTCATAGGTTTGACCAAGATTTAAACATGTTTAAAACATGAAAATGAAAAGGTAAGCCTGGATCCTTCTTAGTCTCCAACGTATCGATAATTTCTTATGTTCCATGCTACTTTATTGATGATACCTACATGTTTTATGCACATTATATGTCATATTTATGCATTTTCTGGAACTAACCTATTAACAAGATGCCGAAGAGCCAGTTGCTGTTTTCTGCTGTTTTTGGTTTCAGAAATCCTAGTAAGGAAATATTCTCGGAATTGGACGAAACTTTCGCCCAGGGTCCTATTTTTGCACGAAGCTTCCAGAAGACCGAAGAGATAACGAAGTGGGGCCACGAGGCAGCCAGGGGATAGGGCGGCGCGGCCCAGGCCCTGGCCGCGCGGCCCTACCCCCTGGGCACCTCGTGTGGCCCCCGCGTTGACCTTCCGCCTACTTAAAGTCTCCGTCGCGAAACCCCCAGTACCGAGAGCCACGATACGGAAAACCTTCCAGGACGCGCCGCCGCGAATCCCATCTCGGGGGATTCAGGAGATCGCCTCCGGCACCCTGCCGGAGAGGGATTCATCTCCCGGAGGACTCTACACCGCCATGATCGCCTCCGGAGTGATGAGTGAGTAGTTCACCCCTGGACTATGGGTCCATAGCAGTAGCTAGATGGTTGTCTTCTCCTTGTTGTGCTTCATTGTTGGATCTTGTGAGCTGCCTAACATGATCAAGATCATCTATCTGTAATTCTATATGTTGTGTTTGTCGGGATCCGATGGATAGAGAATACTATGTTATGGTGATTATCAATCTATTGTTTATGTGTTGTTTATGATCTTGCATGCTCTCCGTTATTAGTAGAGGCTCTGGCCAAGTTTTTGCTCTTAACTCCAAGAGGGAGTATTTATGCTCGATAGTGGGTTCATGCCTTCATTGACACCTGGGATCGTGACAGTAGGTTCTAAGGTTGTGATGTGTTGTTGCCACTAGGGATAAAACATTGATGCTATGTCTAAGGATGTAGTTGTCGATTACATTACGCACCATACTTAATGCAATTGTCTGTTGCTTTGCAACTTAATACGGAAGGGGTTCGGATGATAACCTGAAGGTGGACTTTTTAGGCATAGATGCAGTTGGATGGCGGTCTATGTACTTTGTCGTAATGCCCGGATTAAATCTCACTATATTTATCATATCATGTACATGCATTGTTATGCCCTTCTCTATTTGTCAATTGCCCGACTGTAATTTGTTCACCCAACATGCTTTTATCTTATGGGAGAGACACCTCTAGTGAACTGTGGACCCCGGTCCTATTCTTTACATAGCATACAATCTACTGCAATACTTATTTTACTGTTTTCTTGCAAACAATCATCTTCCACTCGATACGCTTAATCCTTTGTTACAGCAAGCCGGTGAGATTGACAACCTCACTGTTTCGTTGGGGCAAAGTACTTGGGTTGTGTTGTGCAGGTTCCACGTTGGCGCGGAATCCCTGTTGTTGCGCCGCATCACATTTCGCCACCATCAACCTTCAACGTGCTTCTTGGCTCCTACTGGTTCGATTAAACCTTGGTTTCTTTCTGAGGGAAAACTTGCTACTGTGCGCATCATACCTTCCTCTTGGGGTTCCCAACGAACGTGTGAGTTACACGCCATCAAGCTCTTTTTCTGGCGCCGTTGCCGGGGAGATCAAGACACGCTGCAAGGGGAGTCTCCACTTCTCAATCTCTTTACTTTGTTTTTGTCTTGCTTTATTTTATTTACTACTTTGTTTGCTGCACTAAATCAAAATACAAAAAAATTAGTTGCTAGTTTTACTTTATTTACTGTCTTGCTCTCTATATCAAAAACACAAAAAAATTAGTTACTTGTCTTTACTTTGTTTGCCTAGTTTACTTTTTGCTTATTGCATCATGTTTCCTTTTAATTTCACCACAAAAGACATACCGGTAGGACGTGGGTCCATAGTTGGGAGAAATAATATAGAAGAATTTTTCAATCATGTTAGTATTACTGAAAATTTTGAAGATAAACACTTGGTAGAACTTGCACCTACCTATGAAATTGCTGCTGCTGCTTTAGTTCGCATGTTGGAAACTAAATTTGTTAATCTCAATCCTATAATCCAACACATGTTTCTTACACTTGGTGATATGGAAGAAGGGGAAAAGAAAGATTTTGTTCTAGAAACTCTTCTTAGAGAATTTGGTGGTCTAGCAAGAGAGGCTAGAAAGGTTTTTGCTAAATTTAATATGCTAGGTTCTCATACCAATTTTATTGGTCTCCTTGAAAAAATGGACATGGATAGAATAAGGTACACTAATAACATTAATGATGGTGGGGAAATCAAAGCACCAATACCATGTAAACTCCTAGCTATGAATGATGCATTAGAAAATAACTATGCTTGGCTTGTTCCTGAAAATTTGTTCGATGAGAGTAGCAAGCCCAAGACTAATGAAAAGGGAGACGCTAAAACTTATATATCAAACATACTATGCTTGGTTGAGAAAACTCCCAACACCCCTGGTAATGATGTTGATGCTTCTACTCTCGATAATACTTGATTTGCACTTTCTGCGCCTAGCTGAAAGGCGTTAAAGAAAAGCGCTTATGGGAGACAACCCATGTTTTTACTACAGCAATTTTTTGTTTTGTTGAGTCTTGGAAGTTGTTTACTACTGTAGCAACCTCTCCTTATCATGTTTTTGTGCCAAGTAAAGTTTCTATGTCAAAGTTGATGTTATATTTGGGATCGCTGCGCAGAAACAGCATTGCTGTCTGTCACGAATCTGGGCACAGTTCTCTGTAGAAAATTCGAAAAAATCTGCCAATTTACGAGCGTGATCCTCAGATATGTACGCAACTTTCATTAGTTTTGATTTTTTCCATTTGAGCAAGTCTGGTGCCAGCTTTAAATTCGTCTTTACGGACTGTTCTGTTTTTGACAGATTCTGCCTTTTATTTCGCATTGCCTCTTTTGCTATTTTGGATTTATTTCTTTGATCCATTAATGTCCAGTAGCTTTATGCAATGTCCAGAAGTGAAAATAATGATTGTGTCACCTCTGAATGTGTGAATTATTAATTGTGCACTAACCCTCTAATGAGTTTGCTTGAAGTTTGGTGTGAAGGAAGTTTTCAAGGGTCAAGAGAGGAGAATGATATACTATGATCAAGAGGAGTGAAAGCTCTAAGCTTGGGGATGCCCCCGTGGTTCACCCCTGCATATTTTAAGAAGACTCAAGCGTCTAAGCTTGGGGATGCCCAAGGCATCCCCTTCTTCATCGACAACATCATCAGGTTCCTCCCCTGAAACTATATTTTTATTCAGTCACATCTTGTGTTCTTTACTTGGAGCGTCGGTTTGTTTTTGTTTTTGTTTGAATAAAATGGATCCTAGCATTCACTTTGTGGGAGAGAGACACGCTCCGCTGTTGCATATGGACACATATGTCCTTAGGCTTTACTCATAATGTTCAAGGCGAAGTTTCTTCTTCGTTAAATTGTTATATGGTTGGAATTGGAAAATGCTACATGTAGTAATTCTAAAATGTCTTGGATAATGTGATACTTGGCAATTGTTGTGCTCATGTTTAAGCTCTTGCATCATATGCTTTGCACCCATTAATGAAGAAATACATAGAGCTTGCTAAAATTTGATTTGCATATTTGGTCTCTCTAAGGTCTAGATAATATCTAGTATTGAGTTTTGAACAACAAGGAAGACGGTGTAGAGTCTTATAATGTTTACAATATGTCTTTTATGTGAGTTTTGCTGCACCGGTTCATCCTTGAGTTTGCTTCAAATAACCTTGCTAGCCTAAACCTTGTATCGAGAGGGAATACTTCTCATGCATCCAAAATCCTTGAGCCAACTACTATGCCATTTGTGTCCACCATACCTACCTACTACATGGTATTTCTCCGCCATTCCAAAGTAAATTGCTTGAGTGCTACCTTTAAAATTCCATCATTCACCTTTGCAATATATAGCTCATGGGACAAAATAGCCTTAAAAACTATCGTAGTATTGAATATGTACTTATGCACTTTATCTTTTATTAAGTTGCTTGTTGTGCGATAACCATCAACTATTGTTGAATATCATGTGAGTTGCTATGCATGTCCGTCTTGTCTGAAGGATCTATCATTTTAGTGGTTGGAGCATGCAAAATTGTTAGAGAAGAACATTGGGCCGCTAACTAAAGCCATGAATCATGGTGGAAGTTTCAGTTTTGGACATATATCCTCAATCTCATATGAGAATAATAATCATTGCTACATGCTTATGCATTTAAGAGGAGTCCATTATCTGTTGTCCATGTTGTCCCGGTATGGATGTCTAAGTTGAGAATAATCAAAAGCGAGAAATCCAAAATGCGAGCATTCTCCTTAGACCTTTGTACAGGCGGCATGGAGGTACCCCTTTGTGACACTTGGTTGAAACATGGCATGCAAAGATCCGGTAGTCCAAGCTAAGTAGGACGAGGTGCGGGCACTATTAGTATACTATGCATGAGGCTTGCAACTTGTAAGATATAATTTACATAACTCATATGCTTTATTACTACCGTTGACAAAATTGTTTCATGTTTTCAAAATAAAAGCTCTAGCACAAATACAGCAATCAATGCTTTCCTCTTTGAAGGACCATTCTTTTACTTTTATTGTTGAGTCAGTTTACCTATCTCCTTCCACCTTAAGAAGCAAACACTTGTGTGAACTGTGCATTGATTCCTACATACTTGCATATTGCACTTGTTATATTACTTTATGTTGACAATATCCATGAGATATACATGTTATAAGTTGAAAGCAACCGCTGAAACTTAATCTTCCTTTGTGTTGCTTCAATACCTTTACTTTGATTTATTGCTTTATGAGTTAACTCTTATGCAAGACTTATTGATGCTTGTCTTGAAGTACTATTCATGAAAAGTCTTTGTCATATGATTCACTTGTTTACTCATGTCATTACCTTTGTTTTGATCGCTGCATTCATTACATATGTTTACAAATAGTATGATCAAGATTATGATGGCATGTCACTTCAGAAATTATCTTTGTTATCGTTTTACCTGCTCGGGACGAGCAGAACTAAGCTTGGGGATGCTGATACGTCTCCAACGTATCGATAATTTCTTATGTTCCATGCTACTTTATTGATGATACCTACATGTTTTATGCACATTATATGTCATATTTATGCATTTTCTGGAACTAACCTATTAACAAGATGCCGAAGAGCCAGTTCTGTTTTCTGCTGTTTTTGGTTTCAGAAATCCTAGTAAGGAAATATTCTCGGAATTGGACGAAACTTTCGCCCAGGGTCCTATTTTTGCACGAAGCTTCCAGAAGACCGAAGAGATAACGAAGTGGGGCCACGAGGCAGCCAGGGGACAGGGCGGCGCGGCCCAGGCCCTGGCCGCGCGGCCCTACCCCCTGGGCACCTCGTGTGGCCCCCCGCGTTGACCTTCCGCCTACTTAAAGTCTCCGTCGCGAAACCCCCAGTACCGAGAGCCACGATACGGAAAACCTTCCAGAGACGCCGCCGCCGCGAATCCCATCTCGGGGGATTCAGGAGATCGCCTCCGGCACCCTGTCGGAGAGGGGATTCATCTCCCGGAGGACTCTACACCGCCATGATCGCCTCCGGAGTGATGAGTGAGTAGTTCACCCCTGGACTATGGGTCCATAGCAGTAGCTAGATGGTTGTCTTCTCCTTGTTGTGCTTCATTGTTGGATCTTGTGAGCTGCCTAACATGATCAAGATCATCTATCTGTAATTCTATATGTTGTGTTTGTCGGGATCCGATGGATAGAGAATACTATGTTATGGTGATTATCAATCTATTGTTTATGTGTTGTTTATGATCTTGCATGCTCTCCGTTATTAGTAGAGGCTCTGGCCAAGTTTTTGCTCTTAACTCCAAGAGGGAGTATTTATGCTCGATAGTGGGTTCATGCCTTCATTGACACCTGGGATCGTGACAGTAGGTTCTAAGGTTGTGATGTGTTGTTGCCACTAGGGATAAAACATTGATGCTATGTCTAAGGATGTAGTTGTTGATTACATTACGCACCATACTTAATGCAATTGTCTGTTGCTTTGCAACTTAATACTGAAGGGGTTCGGATGATAACCTGAAGGTGGACTTTTTAGGCATAGATGCAGTTGGATGGCGGTCTATGTACTTTGTCGTAATGCCCGGATTAAATCTCACTATATTTATCATATCATGTACATGCATTGTTATGCCCTTCTCTATTTGTCAATTGCCCGACTGTAATTTGTTCACCCAACATGCTTTTATCTTATGGGAGAGACACCTCTAGTGAACTGTGGACCCCGGTCCTATTCTTTACATAGCATACAATCTACTGCAATACTTGTTTTACTGTTTTCTTGCAAACAATCATCTTCCACTCGATACGCTTAATCCTTTGTTACAGCAAGCCGGTGAGATTGACAACCTCACTGTTTCGTTGGGGCAAAGTACTTGGGTTGTGTTGTGCAGGTTCCACGTTGGCGCCGGAATCCCTGTTGTTGCGCCGCATCACATTTCGCCACCATCAACCTTCAACGTGCTTCTTGGCTCCTCCTGGTTCGATTAAACCTTGGTTTCTTTCTGAGGGAAAACTTGCTACTGTGCGCATCATACCTTCCTCTTGGGGTTCCCAACGAACGTGTGAGTTACACGCCATCACCTTCTTAGTCACTCCAAAATGTACCAATTGATAAATGAGTTAACTTGGCTTCATGGAAAAAATAATGTCATGTAAATGATTTAACTTGGCTTTCGTACCCTTGAATCCATAGGAAACTTTGTATAAATGTAGTAGTATAATAATCAACCGAGTTTTTACATCAACAGGTCTGTCACTTACGTGTGGTGCCCATGCGTGAGGTCCCACACTTCAGTGAGCACAAGTCACGTGCAATAGGTACGCAAACTCCCAGCCATTTTCTTTGTCAAGAAAAGACGCATCAGGATGCGTATTGGAAGTATGTGGGTCCTTCTGGATCCTTCGGTTGTCCCTCTCACAAAAAAAACAAATCTCTCTCATTCTCGGCCTCGCTCGACTCGCTCGCTCGCACCTCCTGCTCACTGACAAACCCTGCACAAAAGTCAACATCATCACCCGAAAAAGGGGAGACACCATAATTCTCTCCCTTCTTCTCTCCTTCCGAGTGATCCCTCTTCCTCCGAGTTTCACTCGACGGGCAAACACACATGTGCTGCATAGTAATAATAAAAAAGTAGAAAAATCGACCTACGAATCTATGATTAAATAGGTTAAACTAGGGTTTTGCCCACTACTACAGATCAAGTTCAAAAATATCCAACTACTAGTTCGATTTTGGGCTACTAATATAAAATTAAAATAAGTTGAACTAGTATTCCTCTAAAAAATCATTTTGGTATGCATTGTTTGATACTTTTCATAGCTATAGTGCATCACAAATTTATGATTTCATGCTTTGCTTTGCCAATTTCGATTTTTTCTAACCACCTTCTCTTTGATTTCAAATTTAGGTCAAACTATCGATGCCTACTATGTGTTCTACTTGAATTGGATGCAGCGTGCGCACATGTTTTGCCATTGTTCTGGGCTTCCACACATCTTTGGGGCATCCAAGTATTTAAGTTACCTTGTTTTTTTGAATTGTAATTCATACCCTTCCTCCCAATTTTTATGCCCATTTGAATCTTGGTCAAATCCTAAGTTTGACCAAGATTTGAACAAGTTTAAAACATGAAAATGAAAAGGTAAGCCTGAATCCTTCTTAGTCACTCAAAAATGAGAAGCTTTTGGGAGTTTTTTGAAATTTCCATGTTTCAAACCCAAAACCACTTCTCTTCATGCTTGACTTCATAAGACAGAGTTTAGGGTTAGGGGGTAGATACATGATTTGTCTAGTTTGTTGTTTAGACCTTGTTTATCAACTTGAATATAATGCTTACTATATGACATAATAATACTATGTGCTTTGGTTTTCATTTTTTTTTGATTTTTTCTGAATTTTTATGCCCATTTGATCTTGGTCAAATCCTAGGCTTAACCAATATTTAAACAAGTTTAAAACATGAAAATGAAAAGGTAAGCCTGTATCCTTCTTAGTCACTCCAAAATGAAGCTTTTGGGAAGGTTTTTGAAATTTCCATGTTTGAAATCCAAAACGACTTCTCTTCGTGCTTGACTTCATAAGACAAAGTTTAGGGCTAGGGGTAGAAACATGATTTTTCTGGTTTGAATATGTCTAGACCTTGTTTACCAACTTGAGTGCTTACTATATGACATAAGAAGGCTATATGCTTTGGTTTTTCATTTTTTTTGAAATTTTATGCCCATTTGAATCTTGATCAAATCCTAGGTACGGTTTGACCAAGATTTGAACAATTTTAAAACATGAAAATAAAAGGTAAGCCCAACCTGGATCCTTTAGTCACTCTAAAATGAAGCTTTTGGGGGGTTCTTGAAATTTCCAAGTTTGAAACCCAAAACCACTTCTCTTCATGCTTGACTACATAAGACAGAGTTTAGGGTTAGGGGTAGATACATGATTTTTCTTGTTTGAATATATCTAGACCTTGTTTATATCAACTTTAATGCTAACTATATGACATAAGAAAACTATGTGCTTTGGTTTTTAATTTTTCTGATTTTTTTATTTTGATGCACATTTGAATCTTTGTCAAATCCTAGGTTTGACCAAGATTTAAACAAGTATAAAACATGAAAATGAAAAGGGGAAGCCTGTATCCTTTCTTAGTCACTCTAAAATGAAGTTTTTGGGATGTTCTTGAAATTTTCATGTTTGAAACCCAAAACCACTTCTCTTCATGCTTGACTTCATAAGATAGAGTTTAGGGGCTAGGGGATAGATACATGATTTGCCTAGGTTTGAATATGCATGTCCAAACCTTGTTTATCAACTTGAATGCTTACTATATGACATAAGAAGACTATATGCTTTTGTTTTTCATTTTTCTGATTTTTTTAAAATTTTATGCCCATTTGAATCTTTTGGTCAAATCCTTGGTTTAATTTGACACGGATTTAAACAAGTTTAAAATATGAAAATGAAAAGGTGGTAAGCAGGCATGGATCCTTCTTATATATATTAGTCACTCTAAAATGAAGCTTTTGGGAGGTTTTTGAAATTTCCATGTTTGAAACCCAAAACCACTTCTCTTCATGTTGTTGACTTCATAAGATAGAGTTTAGGGGTTAGGGGTATAGATACATGATTTGTCTTGTTTGAATATGTGTCTAGACCTTGTTTATCAACTTTAATGCTTACTATATGACATAAGAACACTATGTGCTTTAATTTGGTTTTTATTTTTTTTAAATTTTGATGCACATTTTGAATCTTGGTCAAATCCTAGGTTTGACCGAGATTTGAACAAGTTTAAAACAAGAAAATAAAAGGTAAGCCCGCCAGACTGGATCCTTCTTAGTCACTCTATAATGAAGCTTTTAGGGGGGTTGTTGAAAATGTAAGCATGTATCCTTCTTAGTACGTCACACCACAATGCTTTTGGGAGGGTTTTTGAAATGTCCATGTTTGAAACCCAAAACGACTTCTCTTCGTGCTTGACTTCATAATTAAGACAAAGTTTAGGGTTAGGGGTAGATACATGATTTTTCTGGTTTGAATATGTCTAGACTTTGTTTATCAACTAGCTTGAGTTTTGGGTTTCAAACATGGAAATTTCAAGAACCTCCCAAAAGCTTCATTTTAGAGTGACTAAGAAGGATCCAGGCTTACCTTTTCATTTTCATGTTTTAAACTTGTTTAAATCCTGGTCAAACCTAGGATTTGACAAAGATTCAAATATATGGGCATAAAATTCAAAAAAAATAGAAAAATGAAAAACCAAAGCACATAATCTTCTTATGTCATATAGTAAGCATTAAAGTTGACAAAAAAGGTCTAGACATATGCAAACTAGACAAATCATGTATCTACCCCCTAACCCCTAAACTCTGTCTTATGAAGTCAAGCATGAAGAGAAGTCGTTTTGGGTTTCAAACATGGAAATTTCAAGAACATCCCAAAAGCTTCATTTTAGAGTGACTAAGAAGGATCCATGATTACCTTTTCATTTTCATGTTTTAAACTTGTTTAATCTTGGTCAAACCTAGGATTTGACCAAGATTCAAATGGGCACAAAATTTAAAAAATCAGAAAAATGAAAAACCAAAGTACATAGTCTTCTTATGTCATGTAGTAAGCATTCAAGTTGATAAAATGGTTCATGCAGGCGTCTTAGCTCCTAAAAAAAATTATACACCAATTGATTTGACGAATTGATGATTTACTCTAGTCTGCTTCTAGACCATGCAGCTAGCGAGTATTCATATGTACTGCATGGAGCCCCCAACTTTTGACTTCCCGTGTCGGAAAAGGCCTGTCTAATAATGTGGGGCAGTGAGGTATCCCGAAGTATCTAGAGGGTTCCAGTGTTTCAGGCTTTCAGCATCGCCAGTCCAAGGGAAGGATGGGTGACGAATCCGTGCATTCACAGCCGTTTAGATCTGAAGAGTCCTTGTATGATGAGCGGTAGATAGCACCTCTAAGCTGCAAATCAACAGCTTCAATTACTTCAAATGAGCATTGGCCGGAAGGCTGACAGAGTGAAAAAATTCAATTTCAAAAACTCATGTATAGAATAGAAAAAAAATAAAAAACATGTAGATAGAATAGAGGTATAGATAGATTAGCCCAAAAAAGAAGAGGACGGGGAAATTTCGAACGCTCGCCTTTAACTCAGCACAGCAGACACCTCCCTCGCGCACCTAAACTTTCGAACGCGCGCCCAATATTTCGAACGCTCGCCTTTAACTCAGCACCCAGCCCACCTTGTTCTTCTCTAGACACCTCCTTCGGCGCCCTGTTCTTCTCTAGACACACCCTCGGTGAACCAGGCCGCGCACCAAAACTTCCCCACGCTGTCTATCAGCCGCGTCAGCCGGCGACTGCTGGTGGCGCCGTTCTTCTCCAGCCGCACCGGCAGGCGCGGTCAGCTGGTAGATCCTCACGGTATGCATGCTATCTTCAGGCCTGGGCAAGTACGATTCATTATAGCTCAATCGAAGTCAGTCGCCGTCGCCCAGCCCTTATAAGTTCGTTAGTTCGTTCGAATCGATCGGTTGATATTGTTTTCCTCTCGATGTGTTTGTTTGACATTGTTTTCCGCTTTACCTATTTGCTCGAATTCGTTCGTACTGTACACTGT
Source organism: Lolium multiflorum (assembly GCA_030979885.1). Taxonomy (NCBI): domain Eukaryota; kingdom Viridiplantae; phylum Streptophyta; class Magnoliopsida; order Poales; family Poaceae; genus Lolium; species Lolium multiflorum. The sequence goes on from CM061750.1 coordinate 284,956,872, forward strand.
ACTGCTCACCATTGCCCAATGTCTGTAGTCGTCGCTTGGTGCCAGTCCTCTATGGACCTGTTTGTAATCTTATTACTTCTGGGTTCTTTGCACTGCTAATACATCGGTGGATTTACGGCCAAAAAGAAGAAAGAATTTGTTGGTATTATATTGCTTTCGATTGATCTGTTCGCCCCCAAGCTTTTACAGAAGCCGCAAGAGATTCAAGGATGAAATGGCTCTCCTTGTTTGCGGTGGCGGATCTACAGGGTATGCCGTATATGCCACGGCATACCCTGCGTCCAAGCCGTGCAAGATCTTTGATAGTTTAATGAGCTGAGCAATTAATCAAGATGAGTGATGTATATGTATACATGCGGTGCTAATACATGTGGCGTGCAGCCATGCGAACACTGAGCTAGTGCATGTAACCGATTGATTAGACATCCGATTGATTTGGCCAAAATCCGGTGATAACACATGCCCCCCTGGTTTTGGTAATGATAATATCAAAACCATCTGTTTTTCCTTCGAGGGGTCATGTCGTGGCAGAGCAGAACCGTCGCAGTATTCTTCATCATGACGCCTTGCCTTCTCAACTTCTCTGCACGATTTGACAGTTTTGAATATTTTATGATTTGCCACACTTTTCTTAAAAGTGTCTATTATTTGCCAGTTCACTTCTTCATCCTCCTGCTTCAAACCAGCCATCGGCCCAAAAACCCTCCTCCTCTGTAACCATGTCTTCCTCTTCCTCCTCCCAATCCTTTTCCTCGAGTGAGCTGGAGCCAGAGGTCAGCCAGATGGAAGCGTACAATAGGCGCGCTCCCAAGCATTGGGACGAGCAAGAGTTCGACTTCGACTTCGTACCAGAGGGTCGACCCGAGGACCTCGTCTGGTCGGATGGCGACATGCCCCTGACTGACGGGGAAGATGACCTCCGATTCCTGATTGACGGAGAACTGGAGGCGGAGAGCGACGACGACGACCCTCTCTTCCGGGGTAAATTCACTTCCTCCACCAAAGAAGAAGAAGAAGAAGAAGAGGACGACGAAGACGAAGACATCTCCTCCGACACGAAGAAGGAACCAGAGGACGACACCTCCTCCGATGAACCGCCACCAAAGCGCATCCGTGGCTGGGCCTGGTCCGATGAGGAGGATGATGATGAAGAGGAAGAGGCCTCCGCTGAAGGTCACAGTAGCAGCGACGAGGAATTCGTCGACAGTAGCAATGACGGCAGCTACCCCAGCGACGACGAAGACGGCAACAGCCCTTAGAGTAGGGATTTACTAGCATAAGACTAGCCGTAGCAATCTGTTCCCCTTTTGTTGAGCAATCAGCTTCTCCTTGTAAGAAATCCCCTTTTAAATCAATGAAGATGGATAGATTCTTCCTTTTGAGGGCAATCAGCTCTTCTATGTAAGAAATCTGATCATCGATGAAGAATTTCCTCTAATTTGACTTTGTCGATTTTCTTCAAATTGATTTAGCCGATTTTCCCTCAATACTCCACTATAATAAATATAGCATATCTATGATAGTACTCTATGATACCACCCACTATGCACCCATGTTCCAAACACCACTCCCGCTGACTGTACCTTATTGTATCGAGCGATAAGCTTGATGAGCAACCCAAACAAACAAAAAAAAGACTGTACCTTATTGTACTTGCTCTTACCCGTATCTTCTCTTTCTCTTTCATCGCGAGTGCAGCTAATTCAGTTAGTCTTCCAATGAATATTAATATTTTGTCTCAATGATGTCATGTTTCGACTAACAATTAGCACTTTGAATTCTTAGATTGCTTTTTCACACGATGCACTTCTTTTAATTTATTTTACCACATTTCAATGTGAACCTTGACCAAATAAATAGGACAACAATATCACGATCATATAATACATAAGCAGCATTGTTAGAATCGTGTTGGAAAATACTTTCTAATGATACCAGTTTTATATCAATTTTTTTATATACTTCATCCTGAAAAATATGTTTCAACTTCATCAAAACTTGCATGTATCTGCAAACTAAACTCATCTAAATACATGTATATCTACATAAAATTGAAACATCATTTTTAAATAGAGAGATATAGATTAATATTTTTTCGAAGATAAAATACGAAAAACAAGGGTGCATTGTTTATTGAAATGGAGTGAGTAGTATATATAAATCATTTTAGTTGCCAATGATCATGTTGAGGGCCTCTATTTCTTGTTTTGCTCAGGCCCTCCGTATTCTCAGGTACGGCCCTGGTGGTCTATGAACCTGTATGTAATCTTATTACTTTTGGCTTCTTTGCACTGCTAATAGATCGGCGGAATTACGGCAAAAAAGAAGAAAGAATGTGTTGGTATTGTATTGCTTTCGATAGATCTGTTCGCCCCTCCCCCCCAAGCATTTATAGATGGCACAAGAGATTCAAGGATGAAATTGCTCTCCTTGTTCATAAGGCAAAGAGGAAATCATATCATGGGTAGAACATTTTATATATATTTTGCTGCTTGGGATCTATGATCCTTTTAGTTGCTGCTCTCCAGCAACTTTTGTACATATTTCCCTCTTTTTATTAATAAAAAAATACAAAGTGGGGAAACCCAGTGGTCAGCCTAAAAAAATCTGTTCGCTAGGTAGCCGTAGTTTTGCACTCAGTTTGTTTGCTGAAATCGGCTCAAATAATGTAGCATTTATAGTTTTATATTCGACCTGTTTGCTCAGGTATGCTTGCTTACATTCGTAGGTGACCTGTTTGTTGAAATAGCTTATCGCTTCTCTGACCATCTATCTCCTCAACAGATGGACAGAACTTGGATATTATTTCACTCATTAACCACACCAACATATTTGAGTGGTATTGAAGACTTCATGAAGCACGTTAGTGATTTTACTGACGGCGACAAGACAAAGGAAGTGATTTGTCCATGCCGCGTATGTTTGAATATTGGGTCCAAGCCTCAACATGTAGTCTCAGATCATTTATTCGTTTATGGGATGGACCAGACATATATCAGGTGGATTAACCATGGTGAACACTATGATCAGCCTGACATTATTGATCCTCTTTATTCTGATGGTTATCAGCCTGAAGATCTCGTCCAGGATGAGGCTACTGCTAATTTGTTACGGGATCTGTATCCATATGCAAGCCAACAGCCCCATGGTTATCACAAAAAGCCTCTTTTCCATGACCTGATAGAAGATGCTAAGCGCTTAGTGGCCCCTGGTTCTGTTGTGTCAAGATTCGAATTAATTGTGAAATTACTTCATGACAAGTCATACCAGGGGATTACCAATAAAGCGTTCAATGCAGTTGCGAAGACATACAGCGATGCACTCCCTGGGGCTGGACTGCCAAAATCCTTTTATGAGGTGAAGCAGTACATCAAGGTACTGGGACTTGGATATGAGAAGATTGATTTTTGCAAAAATAACTGTGCACTGTTTTGGATGGAGTATAATGACCTCGATGAATGTCCAGTATGTAAGGAATCAAGATGGAAACATGATGGAGCTGGTGGTAAGAAAAAGATTCCTTGGAAGGTTCTGAGATACTTTCCACTTGTACAAAGATTGCAGAGGTTGTTTGCTTCAGAACAAACATCTCGGGAAACAAGATGGCACAAAGAGATTCTCACGCCCGACCCTGATTTACTGAGGCATCCTGCTGATGGCGATGAATGGAAGCAATTCGACCTGGATCATCCAGATTTTGCTGCAGATCCAAGGAACCTGAGACTTGGCCTTGCTACAGATGGATTCAACCCATTTGGCAACATGAGCAACTCGTATAGCATGTGGCCAGTACTAGTTACACCTTACAACCAGGCTCCCTGGACATGCACCGATCAGTCGAACTGTATGATGGCCTTACTCATCCCAGGTCCCAAATCTCCTGGGAAGGATTTTGATGTGTTCATGCAGCCTCTTATTAGAGACTTGCAAACATTATGGGAGGGTGTCCCTACACGGGATGTGTGTCAACCTAAAGAACAAAATTTTCTATTACGTGCTGCTGTACTGTATTGCACCCATGATTATCCAGCTTTGGGCACTATGTCAGGCAGAGTAACATCAGGTTATAATGCATGTGTTCACTGTGATACTGATCAGCTGGCAGTGAGGATAATAAACAAGATATGCTATATGGGCCATCGCCGTTTCCTTCCATTAGATCACAGTTTCCGAAAAAATAGAAAAAAATTGCAATTTATTGGTGATCAGGCCTGTAAAAAGACTAAACCGCAGCACTTTAAGAGTCACGAGTTGGAGGCGCACCTAGAAGCGGTCAGAAATGTTAAACCAGGAAAACCACCAGCCGCCACAGCAGGTACAGCAGAGAAGAATACAGAAGATGCAGCAGCAGTAGTAGCAGATAGAAAAAGGAAGAAGAGAGGAGATGAACTGAGTCTAGCAGCTACCAAAAGGAAGATGGGAGGTGAAATAGCAGCATGTACCAAGAGGAAGGAAATGGAAAATGATAGACCGAGAATATTTTATAAGCGCAGGACCACTCTTTGGGACTTGCCGTATTGGGCTGGTAAGAAGCTTCGGCATAATATTGATATCATGCACATGGAGAAGAATATATGTGACAGCATTGTCGGCACATTACTCAACATTCCATCCAAGACAAAAGATAGCTCAAATGCTAGGATTGATTGTGCAACATTGAATGTTAACAGGCACTTGCAACTGGATCGTAATGACAAAGTGAACAAAGGCAAGGAAAAACATTATAAATTTCGAGGCGCGGAATTCACATTGCCGATGCCTAAAAGGAGATTATTTTGTGAGTACCTCCGAGGTGTGATGTTCCCGTTCGGATTTGCTTCCAACATTGCAAATTGTCTCAATGCTGAAGGAAACAAGCTCCAAGGGTTGAAAACTCACGATTGTCACATCCTGCTGCAAAGGCTTTTAGCTATTGGCATTAAAGATTTAGTGAAGCCAAATATGTACAACGTGATTGCAGAGTTGGGAAGGTTCTTTAGGGAAATATGTAGTAAAACTCTAAGCAGAGCTGTTGTAGAACGTCTTAAGGTGGACATAGCAGTAATCCTGTGCAAGCTGGAGCTGATATATCCTCCAGCCTTCTTTGATGTGATGGTGCATTTGGCTGTTCATCTACCTGATGAGGCACTTTTAAGAGGTCCGGTACAGTATGGATGGATGTACCCTATAGAACGTCGACTGTGCACTTTCAAGAATACAGTTAGGAACAAAGCTAGACCGGAGGCTTGCATTGCAGTGGCGTATATTGCTGCTGAAGCATATACATTTGCCTCAAGATATATTCCTGATATTGAGACCAGATTCAATCGGGGTCGCAGAATTTTGGAAGTTGGAGGATCTGTTTTTAATCATGGTGTTGAGCTAATAGGAAAGAGGACCGAAAAAACATTAGAGCAGTCTGAATTTGAACAGCTGTCTTGGTATGTGCTGAATAATGCTACAGAGGCTGATGAATATGTTAAGTGAGTACTATGCACACGAACTACTCAGTTCCTCGCATATACTATGAACTTGTATCAAAATGAAATATATTCAGCTGACTTGGCTATGTTTTGCAGGTTGTACATGGAAACGAATGGAAAGCTATCGGCACGTGGGAGTGGGTTTCAGGACTGGTTTGAGAAATATGTAAGATGTTCAATTGCACTCTGACTTGTCTATGTGTTTTCACATGAGATGACCTCTTGTCTATTTTGTAATCGTAGATCTCGAAACTCCATGCGGAGAATCCAGGCGCTGTTAGTGCTGATCTCCTTGTCCTATCACGTGGTCCAGATAAGAGGGTGTTGGTAGCTGCAGCTTGCAATGCCAATGGTGTCCATTACAGCTCCTATGAGCGTGAACAACATTTGAAGACACGAAATAGTGGCATCACAACCAGTGGAGATCACTTGACAACCAGAAAAAAGAGATCAGAGTCATTTGACCATTATGGTCACATAGAAGAGGTTATTCAGTTGTTCTATAGTGATAAGGTTACTGTCCGATCTGTGGTTCTATTTAAGTGTTATTGGTACAACCAAGATCCAAACAAGGGCAAAGGTGCCAGAAATGATGGGTATTTCATATCAGTCAATACTACTGCTCAGTGGTACAAGGATGATCCTTATATTTTGGTACCTCAAGCGGCCAAGGTACTTTTCTTGGAAGACAGATCTAGAAAAGGATGGCAGTATGTGCAAAAGTTTGTGGCAAGGAACATATATGATTTGGATGAGAATGCGGATCCAATAATTGGTGCCCAGCAAGATGATTTCGCTGGTTGTATGCAAACTAAAGTTGCTGACATTGATGAAACCTCGTTGGATACAGGTATCCCTGCACATGATGGAGAAGTAGATTTCACTGTTGAGGTTAGCATAGTCGACAAAGAGATGGATAAACTGAAGCTACCTGGTGAATCTCAGGAGGAGAATGGACAGGACGAGCAGGATGAGACCATGCACGAATATCAGAATGAAGACGGAGGTGATGATGATGATGATGATGATGATGATGATGATGATGATGATGATTAGACTCTTGTCTCTGTATCATGCTGTGAGATGAAGAACCATGATTTGTTTTGATTTTTCTATTTGGAAAATGTATGAGTCCTGAAGACAATTATCTGTTGGATTGTAATCCCATGATGACTAATTATTTATGTTTGTTGTCCTACTAAAAGTTGGTCAAACTTAATTGTGTGGAAGTAATCCCATGCTGTTTGATTCATAGGGTCATATCCCATAGGAAAATAGAATGATAATAGATCAAACTAATGCAGAATATCTTATAACCACAATCAAATAGAATTTCTCTTGACATAGGATTCAAGTTGGCATGGCATCCCTATCATACAGGGTTTTTATTCATACTATGCTACAAATCGAAAATAAGATGGGTCAGCACTTTATCGCGGCAGATAGGGCAGCTGGCGTTCGTTACAAACCAGGAGAAGATGCACTTCCTATGGAACGGGTGTTTGCATCCCCGGAGACGCACCGTTGTGCGCTGCGACAGCCCCAGCATGCATATGCTGCAGTGGCCGTCCTCCGGCGCAACTAGGACCCAACTGTCCTGCAGCGCCGGCAAGTTGACGATGAGCCGGTGGTCCACCCTAAGGGTGAGGTCGAAGTGGAGGCCACCGAGCCGACGACACGCCTGCTGCCACATCAGGTGCATAACATCGTAAGGCATGATGATGTCCCACTCCTCCTCCGTGAGGTTCAGGTTCTTGAGCAGCCATACACGGGCAAGAATCTCGCGCATAGTTCGCACGACATTGCCCCCACTACGCAGCTTCCTCGGAGGCAAGCCAAGATCCAGCACCACCTCTTCGCAGGGTGTAGTGGTGATATCGTCCTCATCCAGTGGGGCAGGGAGGGGGCCGGCCATCCTCCTGAGCTCGTACGTCCTCGAGAAGAAGATGTGCACTGTCATAGTGTACGGGGACGCCTCGCCCTCGCCCACGGCCGGCGGCTCGCCGACGGAGAAGTCGGTCGTGCTTGCCGACACACGGCAGGCACGGAAGACATGTGGGCCAGACTCGATGATGCGCTCGCGTGAGGAGCGCTCTAGTAGGGGCGTCGCCGCCATTGGGGATTCTTCGGAGGGCTGTAGACTGGCGGCTAGTCGACGGTGAGGTGGTTGGTGTGAGATCTCTGGGATGAGGCCAGGGGAAGTGGGCGAAGTGCTCGGGACTAGGGACTGCCCTCAACTTTCCGCAGTAGTATGATAATAATTGGTGGACGAGGGAGACTAGTCCAGAGACTACCCAAAGTTGATAAATCATGTTCGAGGGAAAATGCCCAAGATTTATTATCAAAATTCAAGCTAATTTCGCCGATTTTGTTCTGCCGTTCATTAGACATCATCCAACGGCCTTGGTCTCTGGGATTCGCTGCTACAGTGTCATCTACTATTTTCTACCCAATTCCAGAAACATCCATAAAGCTAGTAGATAGCTTTCCTGCTTGTTGGCCCCACCCCATTTTTTTAATCTTTTCTTCCTTATCCCCTTCGCTCATGCTAGCAGCTACTTGCAGCCATTGCTACACCAGCGAGGTGATCTCTATATGATAGGCACGGTTTTAGTAAGACAGCAAGTTGTAGATAGCTAACCATGAGACACATGCCTCTCTGGTTGAGACTGAGCTCGCTATTGTGATTGGGCTCCAATGGTCGAGGTGAGTCACAGCTGCAATGACAGAGGTTTGTGCTGAATTAATTAGCACAGAGGCGTAACTAGCACTAGATGGAGAAGGCATAGTACACATATCGGACACGAAGTCGCGTCTGGCGAGCAGCTCGCATTCACTTGCATCAGTGCGGTACAACAAAGATGATGAAGAAGGATTGGAGCTTTGAAGGTAGTCAGAAAAGTTACAAAAAATAATACGTGCAAAACTTAACCTGTATAAACGCACATGCATGGATAATTTTACATTTCTGCATGAGAAAGACATGTCAATTTTCAGTACGACATGGTTTGATTTGTCAAATTTGATGCTCCTTAATGCATTTTAAGTGAAAATTACAGGTTTATTCATTATAATTGCCGATTTTTAACGTTACGTGCAGCTGACTAGCAAACTATAAGTGTGTGATTGCTTGCTTCCAAAATAAGGATATGTAATCATTTTGTATAAGGTAGTACCAATTAGTCGTTATATTGCAGAACTTAAAGAGTTTTGAGAGATTCAACTCGTTGCTACTCCATAAGAATGGTCATGTTGACAAATTTGATCCAGTGTTGAACAGAGCCAGAAACATTTCAAAAACTTGAGCATGGAAGAGGCTAGGGGTAAATGCCCCAAGGCCAGCCGAGCCTATCGTAGGTGCCGTCCCGAGGAGGAAGTACCTTAATTTGAGGCTGTACCCCGAGCTCGAGACGCCGCCGTACCGGTAGCTCGACCCGCGACGAGGCATGGCGGCGGCGGCGGAAGCGGAGCGGCGGCGGCGGAAGGTAAAGCTCCTGCTGACAAACATATTAGGCACAAATGGGCAACCTTCAGTAACCCATGTTCCATTTTTTTTTGTCAGGATAACCCCATGTACCACCTTCCCAATAGAAAAAGTACTGTTCAACCTTCCCCTGTTGGGCCCAATATTTCACTTTTGGGTTGCCAAGGAACATCTACATGGTAATTGTTATCGGTCTACTTGCTCCGGCCGTCGAAGCCCAATAACTTCAAATGGGCCTTTCTGCTCATGCAATTTCGGCCCTTTTCTAATGAAACACAGATCCTATGATTGGCAAAAAAAAAATACACGGAGATTCTACATAAAAGTTGTTTTTATTTATTTTGAATTATAGGGTTCCAATTTTTGAAACTGCTCATGCCCAATATGAAAATCCTTGATCGCTCCATACCCACATGGATAACGGTATTTTTAAAAATTCATAAAGTGGATTTGAAATTTAAAACATATCCTAATAATTCCTTGATTTAATCTATCAACTTGCAAGATCTTGGAGCCAAAGAGCTTGTATTAGTCTGCGAAAATAATACTGATAAACCTGTCGTTAACAAGAAATGAAGGTTTATCGTTCAGAGAGGATGCCATGTGGGACCCATGAGACAGTACCGTCCTCAACGTTTCAAAGAAAAAGGCAAGTAGCCCGAAAATAGGGGTAAAAAATAAATCCTACAAAGGAAACATTTATAGTTCATAGAGGCTGACATGTGGGACCGATCTGCCAGCTGCATCCTCATCATTTCGAAGTCGGCAGGGATCAGAAGAAAAAGGCAAATAGCCAGAAATTAGGGGTCAAAAATAAATCCAAAAAGGAAACTTTTATTCTTCATAGAGGATGACATGTGGGACCGACCTGCCAGCAGCGTCCTCATCGTTTCAAAGGCCGCAGGGGATCAAAAGAAAAAGGCAAATAGCCAGAAATTAGGGGTAAAAAATAAATACAACAAAGGAAAGGTTTATTGTTCATAGAGGCTGACTTGTGGGACCCATGAGCCAGCGGCGACCTCAATTTCAAAGGCGGCATATGATCGAAAAGAAAAAGGCAAGTTAGCAAAAATCAGTGGGTAAAAAAAATCTAAGAAATGAAACTTTATTGTACAGTCCCATGAGCCAGCACCTTACTCAACGTTTCAGTGGCGGCATGAGATAGAAAGAAAAAGGAAAGTGACCAAATATCAGGAGCAAAAAATAATCCAAGAAAAGAAACTTTTATTGTACATAGATGATGACATATGGGTCCCACTTATACAAGCTCTTTCGCTCCAAGATCTTGCAAGTTGATTGTACATAGAGGATGACATGCGGGCCCCTTGTGTCAGCAGCTTACTCAACGTTTCCAAGGCGGCAGGGGATCAAAAGAAAAAAGGAAGTAGCCAGAAATTAGCGGTAAACAATAACTCCAAGGAAGGAAACTTTTATTGTTCATAGAGTATGACATGCGGGACCCATGCGCTAGCAGCTTCCTCAACGTTTCAAAGGGGGCATGAGATCGAAAGAAAAAGACAAGTGACCAAATATCAGGAGCCAAAAATAATCCAAGAAAAGAAACTTTATTGTACATAAAAGATGACATGCGGGTCCCATTTTGCAGCAGCGGTGTCAACGTTTCAAATGCGGCTTGAGATCAAAAGAAAAAGAGTAGCCAGAAATTAGGGGTAAAAAAACTCCCAGAAAAGAAAGTTGATTGTACATAGAGGATGGCATGCGGGTCCCATGACCCAGCACCTTACTCAACGTTTCAGAGGCGGCATGAGATCGAAAGAAAAAGGAAAGAGACCAAATACCAGGAGCAAAAAATAATCCAAGAAAAAGAAACTTTTATTGTACATAGAGGATGACATATGGGTCCCACTTATACAAGCTCTTCCGCCCCAAGATCTTGCAAGTTGATTGTACATAGAGGATGACATGCGGGCCCCTTGTGTCAGCAGCTTAATCAATGTTTCCAAGGCGGCAGGGGATCAAAAGAAAAAGGAAACAGCCAAAAATAAGAGGGTGAAAAAATCCAAGAAAAGAAACTTTTATAGTATCGAGGATGACATGTGGGTCCCATGAGCCAGCAGCTTCTCAACGTTTCAGAGGCTGCATGAGATCGAAAGAAAAAGGCAAGTGACCAAAAATAAGGGGGTAAAAAAAATCCAAGAAAAGAGACTTGATTGTACATAGAGGATGACATGCGGGTCCCACCAGTCAGCAGCTTACTAACGTTTCCAAGGCGGCAGGGGATGAAAAGAAAAAGGAAATAGCCAAAGATCAGAGGGTGAAAAAAATCAAAGAAAAGAAACTTTTATAGTACATAGAGGATGACATGTGGGTCCCATGGGCCAGCAGGTTCCTCAACGTTTTCAAGGGCGGCATGAGATCGAAAGAAAAAGGCAAGTGACCAAAAATCAGAGGGTGAAAAATAATCCAAAAAAAGAAACTTTTATTGTACATAGAGGATGACATGCTGTCCCAACGTTTCAAATGCGGTTTGAGATCAAAAGAAAAAGAAAGTAGCCAGAAATTAGGGGGTAAAAAAACTCCAAGAAAAGAAAATTGATTGTACATAGAGGATGACATGCGGGTCCCACGAGTTTGCAGCTTACTCAACGTTTCCAAGGCGGCAGGGGATCAAAAGAAAAAGGAAATAGCCAAAAATCAGAGAGTGAAAAAAAACCCAAGAAAATAAACTTTTGTAGTACATAGAGGATGACATGCGGGTCCCATGAGCCAGCAGGTTCCTCAATGTTTCAAACGTGGCATGGGATCGAAAGAAAAAGGCAAGTGACCAAATATCGGGAGCCAAAAATAATCCAAGAAAAGAAACTTTATTGTACATAGAGGATGACATGCGGGTCCCATTTTGCAGCAGCGGTCCCAACGTTTCAAATGCGGCTTGAGATCAAAAGAAAAAGAAAGTAGCCAGAAATTAGGGGGTCAAAAAACTCCAAGAAAGGAAAGCTTTATCGTTCATACAGGCTGACATGTGGGACCTATGAGCCAGCAGCTTAGTAAACGTTTCAAAGGCGGCAGGGGATCAAAAGAAAAAGGAATAGCCAAAAATCGAGGGTGAAAAGAAATCCAAGAAATCAAACTTTTATTGTACATGAGGATGACATGCGGGTCCCATGAGCCAGCAGATTCCTCAACGTTTCAAACGTGGCATGAGATCGAAAGAAAAGGCAAGTGACCAAATATCAGGAGCCAAAAATAATCCAAGAAAAGAAACTTTATTGTACATAGAGGATGACATGCGGGTCCCATTTTGCAGCAGCGGTCTAAACGTTTCCAAGGCGGCACAGGACCAAAAGAAAAATGAAGTAGCCAGAAATCAGGGGGTGAAAAAAATCCAAGAAAAGAAAGATTTCAATTGGGCTGCATCTGGACATCTGGGCCTTCGAACTATCCTTCTGGGCCTTTTGACTCGTACAATTTCAGCCCACTCCAGAACATGATAGTTCGGATTTTTCTCAAAAAAAAAACAGGAAAGTCCTATGCTTCGCCAAAACAAAAAACAAGGAGATTCAAGATATATGTTGTAAAAATAAAGATTTAATTTATCCGTTTGCAATAGCTCAGAGCGAAATACACTGTTTATTGTCTGCAAAATAATCAAGATATCACATGTTTCTTGTACGGGGAGGCTGACATCGGGGACCCATGAGCCAGCAGCGACGTTTCAAAGGCGGCAGGGGATCGAAAATAAAAAAAAAACCAAAAATCAGTTGGTAAAAAAATCCAAGAAAATAAAACATTTATCGTTCTGAGAGGATGACATGCGGGACCGATGAGGCAGCAGCATCCTCAACGTTTCCAAGGCGGCAGGGGATCAAAGAAAAAAAGGAAATAGCCAGAAATTAATTAGGGGTAAAAAATAAATCCACCAAAGGAAACTTGTATTGTTCATAGAGGATGACATATGGGACCGACCTGCCAACAGCGTCCTCATCGTTTCAAAGGGGGCATCAAAAGAAAAAAAGGCAAATAGCCAGAAATTAGGGGTCAAAAATAACTCCAAGAAAATAAACTTTTATAGCACATAGAGGATGACATGCGGGTCCCATGAGCCAGCAGGTTCCTCAACGTTTCAAACGTGGCATGAGATCGAAAGAAAAAGGCAAGTGACGAAATATCAGGAGCCAAAAATAATTCAAGGAAACTTGATTGTACATAGAGGATGACATGCGGGTCCCATGAGTAAGCAGCTTACTCAACGTTTCCAAGGCGGCAGGGCATCAAAAGAAAAAGGAAATAGACAAAAATCAGAGAGTGAAAAAAACCATAGAAAATAAACTTTTATAGCACATAGAGGATGACATGCGGGTCCCATGAGCCAGCAGGTTCCTCAAAGTTTCAAACGTGGCATGAGATCGAAAGAAAAAACGCAAGTGACCAAATATGAGGTGCCAAAAATAATTTAAGAAAAGAAAGTTTTATAGTACATAGAGGATGACATGCGGGTCCCATTTAGCAGCAGCGGTATCACCGTTTGAGAGGCGATAGGGCTCGAAAGAAAAAGGCAAGTGACCAAATATGAGGTGCCAAAAAAATCCAAGAAAAGAAAGTTTTATAGTACATAGAGGATGACATGCGGGTCCCATTTAGCAGCAGCGGTATCACCGTTTGAGAGGCGGCAGGGATCGAAAGAAAAAAGGCAAGTGACCAAATATCAGAGCCAAAAATAATCCAAGAAAAGGAAGTTTTATAGTACATAGAGGATGACATGCGGGTCCCATTTAGCAGAGCGGTATCAACGTTTGAGAGGCGGCAGGGATCAAAAGAAAAAGGCAAGTGACCAAATATGAGTTGCCAAAAAATCCAAGAAAAGAAAGTTTTATAGTACATAGAGGATGACATGCGGGTCCCATTTAGCAGCAGCGGTATCACCGTTTGAGAGGCGGCAGGGATCGAAAGAAAAAAGGCAAGTGACCAAATATTAGGAGCCAAAAATAATCCAAGAAAAGGAAGTTTTATAGTACATAGAGGATGACATGCGGGTCCCATTTAGCAGCAGGTATCAACGTTTGAGAGGCGGCGGGGATCAAAAGAAAAAGGCAAGTGACCAAATATGAGTTGCCAAAAAATCCAAGAAAAGAAAGTTTTATAGTACATAGAGGATGACATGCGGGTCCCATTTAGCAGCAGCGGTATCACCGTTTGAGAGGCGGCAGATCAAAAGAAAAAGGCAAGTGACCAAATATGAGGTGCCAAAAATAATCCAGGAACAGAAAGTTTTATAGTACATAGAGGATGACATGCGGGTCCCATTTAGCATCAGCGGTATCACCGTTTGAGAGGCGGCAGGGATCGAAAGAAAAAGGCAAGTGACCAAATATGAGGTGCCAAAAAAACTCGAAGAAAAGAAAGTTTTATAGTACATAGAGGATGACATGCATGTCCCATTTAGCAGCAGCGGTATCACCGTTTGAGAGGCGGCAGGGATCGAAAGAAAAAAGAAATTGCCAAAAATCAGAGGGTGAAAAAAAAGAAAATGAACTTTTATAGTACATAGAGGATGACATGCGGGTCCCAGTTAGCGAGCGGTATCACCGTTTGAGAGGCGGCAGGGATCGAAAGAAAAAGTCAAGTGACCAAATATGAGGTGCCAAAAATAATCCAAAAAAAGAAAGTTTTATAGTACATAGAGGATGACATGGGTCCCATTTAGCAGCAGCGGTATCACTGTTTGAGAGGCAGCAGGGATCGAAAGAAAAAGTCAAGTTACCAAATATGAGGTGCCAAAAATAATCCAAGAAAAGAAAGTTTTATAGTACATAGAGGATGACATGCGGGTCCCATTTAGCAGCAGCGGTATCACCGTTTGAGAGGCAGCAGGGGATCGAAAGAAAAAGTCAAGTGACCAAATATGAGGTGCCAAAAAAATCCAAGAAAAGAAAGTTTTATAGTACATAGAGGATGACATGCGGGTCCCATTTAGCAGCAGCGGTATCACCGTTTGAGAGGCGGCAGGGGATCGAAAGAAAAAGGTAAGTGACCAAATATGAGGTGCCAAAAATAATTCAAGAAAAGAAAGTTTTATAGTACATAGAGGATGACATGCGGGTCCAGTTAGCAGCAGGTATCACCGTTTGAGAGGCGGCAGGGGATCGAAAGAAAAAGGCAAGTGACCAAATTTGAGGTGCCAAAAAAACTCCAAGAAAAGAAAGTTGATTGCACATAGAGGATGACATGCGGGTCCCATTTAGCAGCAGCGGTCTCAACGTTTCCAAGGCGGCAAGGGATCAAAAGAAAAGGAAGTAGCCAGAAATCAGGGGGTCAAAAAAATCCAAGAATAGAAAGAATTTTGGTTCATAGAGGATGACATGCGGGACCCATGATCCTGCATCGTAAACGGAGGAGACGTTGAACGAGATGGCGCGATCTAGAAAAAAACAATGCCAGAGAGGCTGCCATCTGGGCCCTACATCCCTCGGCGGTGCGGATTTGCGTTGACTCGGCCGGCGAACCCGAGATTTCGAGATGCACCACGTCCCGGGCCACCATACGCGACGTTTTGGCCGCTTTCGTCGGGCTAGGTGGCCTCAAAAACGAGAAAAAAAAGTTTTGACATGCACCACGGAGGGACCAAAAATCGTCGGCCATGGTACACCAGCAACCACGGCGCGACTTCAAATTCGTCGGCCATGGCAACTTTTCTTGTAGTGCACTCAAGCCCCCGTCTCCGGCGCCGGCTAGATCCCCTGCTGACGCCACATGCGGCCGAGCTCGCTCCTGCGGTGCCTCGCCGCACCGCCCTCCTCCATCGGCCGCCCACCACCGGTCCGCCGCATCCCGGACCTCCCCCTATACTCGATGACCTCTGGTCTCCCCCAAATCCGATGAAGCCCCCTGCACCATAAACCCTAAGAACAAATGACAACGAGCCCAACACCAGAACCGGCCTAACCCCAGCACCTGAAACCCTAAGTACCCGAACCATTCCTCGCCTCCGCCGGCTACACCGCGGCCAGCCGTGTCGTCCCCGTCTCCAGCGAGGTCCTTTCCTCGCCTCCGACGGTGACATTGCAGCCAGTCGTGCCATCTCCTCCTCCGGCGAGATCGGGTGTTGTCGTTCTTCTCTGGCTCCCGAGCTCTATCCAACCTGAAAAAGGCCGAGGCCGATATCCTCTCCTCACGCGGGGGACAGCACGCTAAGGGACGCAAAGAGGGTCAAATAGGAATCGCCCGAGCGCTGTGGGGGACTTCCAATACTAAAAGATTTTTTTTTTCCGAGACCCTCCGGTGGCCGCGGACTTGGTCTGCCATTTGTGTCGAACCGGCAAGCCTACCTATGTCGGCCTGAGTGCCTAACGGGCCGTGCCGTCCTGGCATGGCCCAACTCTCTCCGCACCACCACGGAGCGCGCTAGGGCTACACGAGGGTCCTCCTCCCTCGCGCCCGCGCGCCCCCTACTTCTCTAGCGCTTAGGTTATTTCTTAAATGGGCCGGCCCGACTTCGACTATTCTGATCCCGCGTCGTTCCCCCGAACGCGTGAGTTTTCCTTAGCGGGCCGTTTTCAGCTCGTTCGGACTGCTGGTGCTACCATTGTTGGCTGGTGGGATTATAAATCGATGTATTTTTCTGCCAACTTCCGATGTGGTACTATTCTTCCGGGAGGCCGAACGAAAAAACGTCCGCTGAAGGATTTTCTCAATGGGCCGCGCTTTGTGTTAGCCCATTTAAAGATTTAAGTTGTTTTCGTTCGTTTTCTGAATGTGCCGCAGGTAGCGCGCAGCTTCAACGATCGATTCGGCCCGGATCGCGGCTATTAAGCTGGTATCAGTTTCCCTAAAGAATCGAGGTGGGACTAAAATTAAGTTAGCATTCACCGGGTGCTGCATGCATGCAATGTTTCACGCGTTGGCCGCTATCACCTGACTAGCTAGCTGTCCATTGTGAGTCTGCGACGTGAGCCGGAAATTAAACCTATGCGAATTAAGCTAGCTATCCGTTGCGTGCCTGCGTGTATACCGTACGTACGTAGCGAGCTGTCCGCTTCGTGTATACCGACATACCATAGGTGGCTAGCTGTCCGCTGCGTGTATACTGTACGTAGTCAGCTCACAGTAGCCTTGCCTCACGTAGCTAGCTAGCTAGGTTGCTTTGCTTTTTTTTTTCTTTCATTCACGTGGCTAGCTTAGGGTCATTATATTTATTAACAAATAAAAATCAGAGGAAGTTACCTGATTTCTATCGTGACTTGACATGTACCTAGATGAAAACGTAGGGGAACAATAGCGTAAACTGTGCGGAACAAGAACCTAAACGGAGGGGAACAACAACCTACACGAATGGGAACAACATGATAGAGAGGAACAACAACCTAGATGGTTGGAAACAACAGCTTAGACGGTGGGGAACAACAGCTTGAACAGAGGGGAACAACAACCTGAATGAAGGGGAACAACATCCTAGACGACGGGGAACAATGGCCAAGATGGTAGGGGAACAACAATCTGGTTGGAGGGGAACAACGGTCTAGACGACGAGGAACAACAACCTAGACGGTAGGGAACAAACAGTTTAGACGGTGGGGAACAACATCTAGACGACGGGGAACAACGACCAAGATGGTAGGGGAACAACAATCTGGATGGAGGGGAACAACGACCTAGAATAGCGGGGAACAATGACCGAGACAAGGGAACAATAGCCTAGACAACGGGGAACGATGACCTATATGGAGGGGAACAACGGCATAGATGGCGGGGAACAACGCCCAAGATGGTAGGGGAACAACAATCTAGTTGGAGGGGAACAACGGTCTAGACGACGAGGAACAACAACCTAGACGGTAGGGAATAAACAGTTTAGACGGTGGGGAACAACATCTAGACGACGGGGAACAACGGCCAAGATGGTAGGGGAACAACAATCTGGATGGAGGGGAACAACGACCTAGAATAGCGGGGAACAATGACATAGACCGAAAGGAACAACGACCTACACAAAGGGGGAACAATAGCCTAAACAACGGGGAACGATGACCTACATGGAGGGGAACAACAACCTAGACGGTAGGGAACAAACAGTTTAGACGGTGCGGAACAACATCCTAGACGACGGGGAACAACGACGAAGATGGTAGAGGAACAACGGCCTAGAATAACGGGGAACGACTTACACGAAGGGGAACAATGACATAGATCCAGAGGAACAAGAACCAACACGGAGGGGGAACAACAATCTAAACAGCGGGGAACAACGATCTACACGGAGGGGAACAACGACATAGACGACGGGGAACAACAACTTAAATAAAAATTAAAAACATGAAAAAGAAAATTAAAAAATGTAAAAAAGAAGAAATCAAAGAAAAAGCGATAGTGTAGAAAAAGAATGTAAGAAACAAGAAAAAAATAGAAAAAAAAAGTACGTGAAAAAGCATGCATGAAAGATAAAAGAAAGGGAAAAAATCCCTGTCCAGGACGCTCTAGTCACCAAAAAAGGCTAAACCAAAAAAAAAACTCGCGCTTTCCTATAGATAAAGAATGTCGGTGCAAATCAATTATCAAAAAAACTCCAGTACCACGTCGGCAACTGACGCTCTGAATCCAACGCCAGGTCCCGGTATCGAAAGCCAGATCCGACGTATTTTCTTGGATTTTTACCTCGCGTGCGTTTAACTGATGGGCCGGCCCAGAATCACGCGCCCTTCTGCGAAACGGTGCTCGGCAGCGCGCGCGCGCTACCGAGCAGTTTCCCTACACGAGGTCTTCCGGCCCCGCCTCGCGAAGAGTCCAGATACGCTTCCCCTGGTGTTAAATTTCATCTTGTTTACAAGTTCCGAGTTCGAATAGATCGCTCCCTTATATAGGGTGGTCAGATACCAATCATCGGTTCAACAAGTCGAATCCGCCGGGTTAAAGGTCCTCCCCTGGTGTTAAATCGGAGGGCGATTGTCTTTTGGTTTGTTAAATTATCGTTGGTAATCTCGGTGCTTGCATGAATCGACGGTCTTCTGACCTGAGTGCATCTTTTTTTTGCAGCTAGAGCAAAGCTGCAGGATCGGCGAGAGATGGAGCGATTAGACGATTTTGAGCTGCCGGACTTCTTCAAGGATCCGTCGTACTTCACGTAATAATCGATCTATATATTCTTTGATCAGCCCTCAGCTTGAAAACCTTGCCTTGATGCTTAGATTAGCGCGGCTGACATCCGTAGCATGACAGTTTGCAGCCTGTGGGAGATGCCCGCCAAGCGCAAATTCGTGCATGGAAACAGCTCATCCTTGACTACTGCAGGAGTAGAAGGATATACAGAGTCCCGGTGGAAGCAGAATTCCCATTGTTCTCAAACCCAGATATTGAAAGTAAAGACTTCTTTCTCTTAGCTGTGCAATTTGTGTTCTGCTCTTACTAGGGGCATCATATCTCTCAAGCGTCGCTACAACGGTATTTTGAAAACAATTGCTTAGACTGACAAAGACATAATATATTCGTGCACCACTATGAGTGCTTGTTAGTATTCACAACTCTTTTTTTCTGTAATCTTGCTTTCTCCTGATGATGCAGTACTGAGATATGCTATTTATAGTAGTAGTTTGTTTGCCATCCTGTGCATTTGGATCATCACCGACGTGTCACAAACTTACCAGCCTTTAACATATGCAGGATCGCTAAGCCCTGAAGCAACGGAAGTTTTTCTTTCAGCCCTTGTTATGGAAGGTTCAGTGAGCATATCTACACTGTTGAAACATCTACGCATGCCATCGTTTAACATGTTCTGTTGTACTGTCAATTTTCCATCCAACATTGTTTCTGATACATGTTGTGCAGGGCGTGCAGTGTGGACGGATGTAAATCACACCGAATGCCTTGTTCTCTGGAGAAGTATACATGATTGGGCCAACTACATATTGAACTTTGTGAGTGTTTATCCTTTCTTTTTGGAAAATTTGCAACACAAGAAATTGATCTGCCTTCCAGGAACACAGACCTCCTGTGCCTGGGTCGTTGAAGTGCTATAATACTCCTTATTCGCATTGTGTTTGTAGCTAAATGAGCGTGGATTAGAAAGCTGGGCTTGCACTGTTGAAGAGGTGCGCTCTGGTGACGAAACACGAGAATCTGGTGAGCACACATCACCTATATATCTGAATTACGATCTTTGTTCATGTATGTTATGTCTATTATATTGATTTTATCCATTGCAGTTCCTAGATCTGTTCACATTTTTTGCACTCTTAATCTGATGACACTTCTTAGATATTTTGCTGGTTTGTTTATAATATCATAATGCGCAACTTTGTAGCGACTGCGGCAAAAATGATTGGGCAATTAGAGACATCAATAGCAACCACTCTCTGATCATCTTGCCATGGTGCCAGCTTCTTTTCCCTGTTAATTACAGATTTGTGCATATGTATATTCTCCCTCTTGAGATAACTAGACCGTTGTGAATCACGATAATCACATGCAATGCATTTATTATGTCTTGTTACCTAAATAATCTTGCATCCACAAAAAAACTTAATCTATCAAAAGTCTGGAATGCTATA
Source organism: Lolium multiflorum (assembly GCA_030979885.1). Classification (NCBI taxonomy): domain Eukaryota; kingdom Viridiplantae; phylum Streptophyta; class Magnoliopsida; order Poales; family Poaceae; genus Lolium; species Lolium multiflorum. The sequence continues at coordinate 284,977,316 of CM061750.1, forward strand.
TTTGTACAGTTTCTCCTGACAATTCACACTTTCTTGCGTGTCGTAGAACTAGCAGGAATTGATCCGGCTGTCCTATCTCGCGTTGTTATGTTGCTGGTGCAAAACGGCAAAGCTCATATCATTGGAAACGATGGCATGTGGTTTAGGGCAGAATAAGTTTCGAGGCTACTACCAGACCTGTCGGAGATGCTATTTTGGAGAACGGTCCTTTGATGTACCTCTTCTTCCGTGGATTATCTGACATATATGGGCCCACCAGATGGGTTGCCCACATGTCAGCGACCTCACTACAAAGGGTAGTATGTCAGAAGATCTGTGCCCGCTAGTTTGGGCCGATGCCGTAGCTTATGGACTATCTATTTCTACAAGGTGGAGGTGTGCCAATGCACCCTCATCATTTTTCGAAGGAATGAATGGTAAAGAACACTTGTGTAAAAATATTCTATTTTTGAATAATTTATGTTAGAGTCTCGTTACGTATCTTCGTATCTTCTGTGAATGCCATTTTTTCTATTCATTCACTTTTATATTGATACATGTCACATACATGCATTGTAGTTTTGATGAATAAAACGAGAAGTGTACCTTTGTTTAGATAATGGCACTGGAGTGCCGGACTTTAAATTATTAAAGATCTGGTACACTGAGACATGGTGTGGCGTATAGTATAGGAAAAAGTACAGATGCACCATAATCAAAATAAACCAGTTGGGGTTCGGGAATTGCGAATGTGCTAGAAGTTCCAGCATTGAGCAAATGAACAAATCACAATCTACAAGGGTAGCATGAAGATGAGCAAAGTTTCTTGTGACCAAAGACAGCCGGGCAATTCACGCAGGGCTCCGTGCGAACTTGGCCGTGGATCATGAGCAAAAGATGTGCGATTAGTCTTCCTTTACAGTTTACACCACAAAGGGTGCACAACCAATCCGGGTGGGGTCATGCCTCTTGTGATTTGCTTACCAGAAGGCAAGCAATCAAGAACAAGCTGGCACGACAAAAGAAAATGATATTTAGAGGGAGCTTAATTTTTCTTTTTGAGGGGACAGAGGAAGCTTAGCTGCTCATATATTGTGTTTTTAACTGCTGCTCATATATAGTTGAAATGGGTATAGCGCCGTCGTGAGATTTTTTTTTAGATGGCCCAACGAGAGTTTGGCATATTTCAAATGTACCACGGTTGGTAGGATTGCTACCAAGGTGGGATGACTTTCGTGAGGAGGAAGAAAGATATCAAGGGAGAGACAGTAGAGGAGATTCGAGTTTCCTTTCTCATTTCCGTCAATCACTATTTTCGGTTATAATGTATCCTCTTTGTAGCCACACACACACACCTCAATCTGACACAGAGGCCCACACACGATTAACTTAACACACACACATCAACACCTTATTAGTATTTGACTCTCTGGTGGTGCTCGCTTGATGCTAGGGCGCCACCGCCTTCATGACAATACCCCGGGAGGAGCACTTTTGCTTGCTTGAGAAAATGTGATCGGAGCACCTCCCGATCTTCCCAAGTTGTTTAATCCTCGGCTAGGTTCATCCAATTGTACTTGTGTGATTGCTACTCCTCCTTTCTTGACCATCCCGGGATCCTGAACATGTTCAGACATCATCCAAAGCATCAAGAGCTAGAAGCTTGGGTAGCTCATTAAAAACTGGAGTGTAGTCAGGTCGAAATTCCTTTAGTTGGGACACGTGAAATAATGGGTGCATGAGACTACCAGTTCGTTCAGTGGTTTCATACGGGCCAAAGTACTTGTATGCGAGCTTGGGGTAGGGATGGCTCACCACTGACTTCTGAACGTAGGGTTGTATTAGGAACAAGCACGTCATGGACCATTTATATTAGAGCAACGAGAGTACGTCTGGGCCAACAGGCTGTAGCGTGAGCATCATACGATCTCCAATTGGAATTCCTTCTCCATACAATTTCTGTTCGATTTCAGTTTCATATGATTTTGTGTTTGTAAGTTTGCCTTAAGCAGCTCCAGTTGTGTTGCCCGCTTAGTGATCATGCCAGCTATCAAATAGTCTAGATCCATAGGGACAGTGGGCATGACTCACATGTTTGGTTCATGCCCGTACAGAGTTTTGAATGGAGATGAGCCAATTGAGGAATGGAACAAAGAATTATACAAGATTTTGGATGATGGCAGCCAACTCTTCCACTATTAGGGATTATTTTGGATACTACATCTCCAAACAATTTCTATACTTTGATTGACGCATTCGCTATGTCCGAAGTGGTAGGTTGTTAGTGAAGGAGAAGAGGCGGCCGGAGCCGAGGCGGAGGATGGGAGACTCTCTGTTTTGTAGTTTTCTATCTCCGCCTCTGCGCGTCTGTGGGATTGCAATAGGGATCGTTTTTACAACTAATTTTAGGTCAAATTGAAGATATCGGCGCGAAGACAGACGATAGGGGCACTCGAGGGCCAAGACGGTCCCACTGGCGTGGACATGGATCTGCCCACACCACTAGGCCTCAATTGTAGCATGTTGCTCTTCTTCTGGCCCACTTTAGCTTGTTGGATATGTCTCGAAATTTCCGAAGCATGTTCTTAGACCTTGCCCTTTTTGGAGTCCGGAAGTACCTGAAAAGTCCAAGATGCTAAGAGAGAGTTATAACCAAAATAAAGCGAATAGTTTGGAAAATCCCCGAAATAAATGCAAATCAAGGTAATAACTCATGATATTATGCAAATGCAATAGAATATAACACAATAAACTTCAAAGAACATTTATGCATTTTACATGCATCAACGGTGCCTCACCCATTGCGTTGCAGACGAGTTGTGTTTGCGTTGATGGCTTAGATGGCATCGTCGATACTACTCCCGGGCCGATAACCAACAGATAAACATATGAAACGGAACAAGTGTATATGAAGGTAAATCCCCCCCGGATTCTCCCTTGCTTCCATGGATTTTATAGCTTCACACTGCGAATTCGGAGTGCTCCACACCCAATGCTCCGCGGATCGTACCAAATCTGATACCACCTGTATGATTGGGTGGGATGGCTTTCGTGAGAAGGAAGAAAGAGATCAAGGGAGAGAGGTGGTAAAGGAGATTCATGTTTCCTTTATCATTTCAGTCATGAATATTTTTTGTTGCAATGTCTCCTCTTTGTAGCCACATGTACCTCCAACTGGCACACAAACCCAGATTAACTTAATACACACATTAGCACCATCTTATTAGTCTTTGCTTCTCTCGTGGTGCTCGCCTGATGCTAAGATGTCATTGCTTGCGTGACATCAAATTGATACGAATATTTGTGCTATTGAGAATGAGGATATTGGCCATGCACTTACATTTTTTTTTTTGAACAAGAGCTAGATGCTGCTTTATATACCAGCGGTGGGATTACAAGTTACAGAAAGGTCCAGAAAGAAAAGAAAAATACAAACAAGACCTTCACATTTGCAGCAAGGACCCTGCAGAGAAAACAGAAAACGCAATCGGGTCCCCAGGATCCTTCTCCACCGCACCACCATGGAAAACTCGGTAGCCGGAGCAGCGATGCCGACACCGGGGACGAACCACTTGATGCAGCACCTCTGTGGAATCTTCGGCCGGAGTTGATCATCCTCCGAAGTGGCCTGCAGCCTGGAGGTTGAGCAGCCACCAGATCGTGGCTGAGGAGGGCCGCCAACCGGCCATAAGAAGCGAAGGCAAGACGGCCACCGCCGTCGCACGTCCCCCGCTGAGGAACTCCTGAAGAAAGCAGCATACGAACCTCGATGTGCAAGTCGACCAGGAGCTTGTCGCTCCCTCTCCGCTTCGCCATCACCTCGGTGATTGAAGAGAAGAAGAAGGGAATCCACAACCAGGCGACCTGCAGCACCAGCAGCCTTATTCATGGAGATGCCGGCGGTGCAGCCCCTCTCCGCTTCCGTCTCCAACCACTGGAGCACCACGAAGAAGAGGACGACCACCGGAAACCGCCGGACGAGGCCAAGCTCCGGCGAACTACTCCAAACAAACGGCATAGCGCCGACAACACAGCAAAAAGCCACAACACAGCATAAAGCTAATCCTATTCTACTGCTATACAGGGAGGGGACCCTCGCCCTACTCATCGCCGGCCGCCGCCGGAGAGGAGAGGGGAGGGGCCAGCCGGCCCTAGATCTGGGGAGAGCAGGTGGGGGCGGGGCGGAGGGGAAAGGGACCAGCCGAAAGTTGAGAGTCAATCCCCCGTCAAGTTTCTGCGTGGGCCGGCCATGCACTTACAGGATGCGCATCTTCTATTAGGCTACAATAAGTGGAATCTGGAATATTCTGTGGCCACGTAAAGGCAAAATTTCCATAGCCGGTGTGATTGAAGTAACTATTGACCATTCGACAACATCCCTTGTCAAGTGGTGGTAGACTCCAAGCTCGGGTTGGGTTAACTGAACATTGATGGTTCTGTTAAGCTGGAAGATGGTACCGAATGTATTAGTATGGTCCTCCGAGATGAGCTGGGTCAAGCTATTTCGTGTGCTTGTCGGCAAATTCGTGACTGCACATACCCTTATGAATCAGAGGGACTCCGGATGGCATTACAACATAGTTCCAAACCTATAGTCGTTGATGCTCAAACCTTTGAGAGAAAGAGTAGTGTGAACAAGAAACAAAGAGAACCGAGAGATGATTAAAAAAAGAGATACATAGAAATCTAGAGTAAAGGGATGTATATATTATGGAAAGTGCTGGGCGTCCCCCGAGGGATCTGATTCCCCAGCCCCTAGGTCCCCAGCCGTCGAATCGACGTCATGTACGGTTAGATTTGCATGTAGCAAAAAACACCTCCGACAGCAAAATAAACACCCCCGGCAGCAATTGCATGTAGCAAAAAACGGTTCGCCCATGAAATAAAAGAAAAGGTCTGAGCTCGCCGAAGACCTCGCCGGAGACCCTCGTAGCAAACATATGGTACAATTGTAGCAAAATCATAGAAAATTTGTATCAAAAAAATCATGAGAATGTAGCAAAATCGCAGAATATGTATAGCAAAAAAATGATATTGTATCAAAAATGCGTAACGCTGGTAGCAAACTAGTAGCTTCGCCCTGCAGAGACAATGAAGGAGACCCCGCCTGCAACAGCGCCACCAAAAAGGTTGCAGCAACTCCGTGTACCTAAGGTAGCAACCCCAGAACAATCGATAGCAACGTCGAACACCTAAGATAGAAAATCGACCCTCCACTGGTAGCACTGCCATACGCCAAAGGTAGCAACGCCGACCTCCGCCGGCAGCAACAACAGGCGCCCAAGGTAGTACTCTCGATTGCGGTCGGTAGCATCACCAGATGCCGCCACAGATAGCACCCCTTTGCCAACAGCAGCTTCCTGGCGGAGCCCCGGCTTGGTGCCCCTGCGCTCCTCAACGGCCAGCGCTGCTCGCGGCCACGGTGCAGCAGGAACAGGAATGGCTGCTGGCCGCCCTTGGCCGCGGAGGATGACGAGGTAGTCTAGGCGGCAGCGCTGGTAGACGCCGGGGATGGGGGCGAGAAGGGAGTCGGCGCCCGCGGCGACATCATCTCTGACCGCGGCGAGGACAGATGAAGGCGCGGCGAGGCGGCCCTGGTCGGGGACGCGTCAGAAGATGGCCGTGGACGACGGCGTTCGGCGGCCGTGGCTCCATCATGCGGCGGCGACCGGCTGCGCGGCTACTTGGCGCGAACGGCGGCGCAACGAAGAGCTCGCCGGTGCGGTAACCTCCTTTGCTCCTCTCCGTGCGTGTGTGAAAAGGAAGGGATAGGGATATGTGAACGTGGGTGGGGTCCACCCACGTGGTGGGCAGGAGTGGTTTTGACCCGTATGATTGCTTCTATCGTGCGGGCATGCAACCGGGGGTTGGAAGCGTGTTATCCCCTAGGGGAATAGTATCATTTTCCATATATTATTCCTATATATACATATATATCATCTATCTATGAAAAAAAATTAAACAAAGTTCGTTGTTGGGTTCCCCGAAGCCCCATGGATTTTGATTAAGATATTTCAGCGCTGGTGCACTTAATCTAAGATATTGGATTTTTTAGTTAATGGTAGTAGACCTGATTTATTTTGTAAAAATTGATCGTTAGCAGAATAGGATAAGAGTCACTATCATGGAGTCTACAAAAACAGAGTTTCGTTTATCTCAAAGAAAAAAAACAGAGTTTCGAACTAGGATGTTGCTTGGCTCGGGTCCTAACTTTTTTTTTTTTTTTTGAGGAAAAGCTGTGTTGCTCACGAAGTGAACCATGGCTAGCCCTTTTTGGGCTCTTTCTGTGCTTTAATTGGGTTATTGCTAGAAGAAAGCCCAACGGAGCGTGCCACAAATGGGCCACTTTCCAGGACACTGCATGCGGATCCAAACCCATGGCCGCTCTTCCCACGGCCCAGGTCACCCGACAATCCCATCCAACGGCCGAGATCGACTCTCGCGCCCGCTCGCAAACCCCTAGCCCCACGCGCTGTTATATAAAGCTCCATCCGCCAGTTCCTACCCAGCCTCTTCGTCGAAAACCCTAACCCTCCCGCAGCCGCCGCCGCCGCCTCCCCGAGCCCGGGCGCCTCGACCGCTCGAGCTCCCGCCGCGCCGCCGCCATGAAGGTACCCATTTCTTAACCCCGGCAATCCCTCGATCCTTGACGCGGTTTGGTCTGACCTGCGTGCTCGTATTTTCGCAGTTCAACATTGCCAACCCGACCACCGGGTGCCAGAAGAAGCTCGAGATCGACGACGACCAGAAGCTGTGAGTGCTCTCCCCGAACTCTCTCTGTATCTCTGCTTAGATGCCCGATCTGTGCTTAGATGCGTCGAAATCCCTTGCCTTTTTCTGTTCATTTAGCGTTCGTTCGCCCCTATTGAGTGCCGAGATAGATAGTCTGTACGCGTGATATGTTAGTGAGCTTAGCCCTTGTTCTCTGATATATCAGCGGAAGACGAGGGAAACATGCATGCGTCCTGTTTTAGTAAAGGTCTGCTGCTAAAATAGTAATCGTACATGCTTTTGTTTAGATCTTGAAGACTTCTACTAGTTAGGTTGAGGGTGGTGTGGGTAATCTAGGAAACGGATTAGCAGCCGTCGGTGAACTTCAAATTATATCTTAAACCCAATATGCCGTGCAATCATTTATATGAAGCTGGCAATGATGTTTTTGCCACTACTGGTTTGTATTGTTTGATGGATCTTTGCTTACTCTCTGAAGTGGCAAGCTGTCATATGCCTGCTTTAGTTATATTGTTATGTTTATTGATTTAATTATAAGAATATGCTTTGGGTTGAATTACTTGGATGGCAGACGTCCACTAATCTGTACCCACTTGCGGCATACTGATTTATGCTTTAGTCATATTATTATGTTTGGTGATTTAGTTATAAGAATCTGCTTTGGTTTGAATAACTTGGATGAGTTATGTCATTTAATCTGCACCCATTTTTGTGTCCTGCTCATTTATTTAACTCCTTTTCCTTTCGTTTGTGACTAATATCTCCTTTTCTCTTGTGCAGTCGTGTCTTCTATGACAAGAGGATCTCCCAGGAAGTTCTTGGTGATCACCTTGGCGAAGTAATTTCTTCTAACAAATTGTTTGATTCTTTGAACTATTGCTATGTGAAAACTAGGTTTCTAAAGTCGGCTTGTACTTTTGTAGGAATTCAAGGGCTATGTCTTCAAGATCATGGGAGGCTGCGACAAGCAGGGTTTCCCCATGAAGCAGGGTGTCCTGACCTCTGGACGTGTCCGCCTGTTGCTACACAGGGGTATGTGTTATAATCTGGATCTTACAGCTAGTTCATTCAATAGTTTCAACTGTTAATTAGTTCTTACAAATCAAATTAATATTGATTGCAGGCACCCCATGCTTCCGTGGATTCGGAAGGCGTGATGGTGAGCGCAGGAGGAAATCCGTCCGTGGTTGCATTGTCAGCCAGGACCTCTCTGTCATCAACTTGGTGATTGTTAAGAAGGGTGAGAATGATCTCCCTGGCTTGACCGACACTGAGAAGCCAAGGATGAGGGGACCCAAGAGGGCATCCAAGATCAGGAAGCTGTTCAACCTTGCTAAGGATGATGATGTCCGCAAGTATGTCAACACCTACCGCAGAACCTTCACCAACAAGAAGGGTGAGTCTTTTGATCATCTTATGTTAAATTTGTCTCCATGCATCTTGCTATGCTTACTGCTTATAAGGAATGCTGTGCTTGCTGCTGTAGAATTATGCTAGTTTGGATGATCAATTCTAACCGTTACTTTCTTCTTTGTAGGCAAGAAGGTGAGCAAGGCTCCCAAGATCCAGAGGCTTGTGACTCCATTGACCCTTCAGAGGAAGAGGGCGAGAATTGCCCAGAAGAAGCAGAGGATTGTCAAGAAGAAGTCTGAGGCTGCTGACTACCAGAAGCTGCTTGCCCAGAGGCTCAAGGAGCAGAGGGACCGTCGGAGCGAGAGCTTGGCCAAGAAGAGGTCCAGGCTTTCCACTGCCAAGGCTGCCCCAGCTACCACCGCTTAAGATTGCTGCCGTGCCTACCAAGATATAGATGAGAACCGCTTGTCATTGGGATGGATAGACCTGCTACCGTTAGCTTTCTTCGTTAAAATGTGCCGTTTTCCATGAACCAAGATGTCGTCTGAAATTTTTGAGTACTCGTTGCTGTTATGTTATTCCCGGAGCTATAACTTGAGCCAAACTATTTACTTGGTTTGCATATGCTGTTTGTGTTCTCTGCCTTTCAACTTGCGTTTATACTGTTGTTACTCATCCTTTTTGCCGTTGATACTGTGCCTTGTGTAGTCTCTGGTTTTCATGTTATGTAGGTTGTTGTTTGGAAACTGCTATTGGGGGATGCTCAGCGCCCATATCTTTATATCAGCAACTTCGGTATTATCAAAACAAACCGAACTGTCAAAAAACATCAAATATAATTTTTGTTTTTCTTTGAAATATGAATGAGACTGGCAGGTCCTCTTTATCCGAACTGCCTATGCTTTGTGCTCTACTTTTCTAATAGCCTATGGTGCTTATCTTACTGTATTGCTGTAATAATTTGTTTGGATAGTACATGGCCGAGAAGTTAGGTTTGCAGGCTTTTCCTTTACAAATATGGCTTTTTTCTAACTTCCGGCAACTTTATTGGATAAAATCATATTGTTTACAAGCACAAACATAATGTCTCTGTTGTACCCTGTTGAGCACTTCGGCAAGCCAGCTCCGTTAGAGGCCAACGCTCAAAGTTGCCATGCCTAGAGCCATATTAGTAAATCCCGGCAATCATCAATAACAGCCTCAGAGTACCTTTGTATTCAAAGGGATCTGTCACCGCTTCTACTACTTCTATAAAGTCTGATTCTACCATTATTAATCTTGCTCTAATCGCTTCAGTTAGTTGTAACCCAACAAGTAAAGCCATGGTCTCCATTGTAGAAACATCAATTGCCTGCTCATCATACTCACATAAACCTCCAACGAAGTTTCCCCTGAATCTCGGATGATCGCTCCTGTTGCTCCCGTTCACGGTCTGCATCATCCATGGCGTCTGACCATATTATTCAGTCCTTTCACCTTAGCATTATTAGCCACAATGCGTTTAATACTTATTACTGCTCTTCGTGGAGTTGGCGTTGCTTCATTACCAGCATGAGACCATCATACTTTCAACAGTGTACTGTTCATAATCTGTGATTTCAGAACAAAGACTCTCTTCCAAAACAGTCGACCTAGCAAGGTCACTCCTAAGGCCTTCCAAATTAATTCTTGAAGCCCTAGCTGTCTTCATACTTCGGCTGCCTTATCACAACGAAAAAGCATATGCTTCAAATCCTCAGGATCAACATTACATATTTATGTGTTTGTTAGCAAGTATGCAATGACAAGGAACAATGCCGTGCAGTGCACGCCAGTTAAAAATCTGAATTTTTCTTGGTACTTTAGCATTCCACATCTTCTTTCAAACCTCATGCGGTGATGCTCTTTTTTGTACCGTCACCTCTTTCCAGTCTTCGACTATACATTGCTCTCCATTCTTCATGGTAAGCCGATTTAACAGAAAAACGAGTTGTTAAGATGCCAAGCGATGAAATCAGGCTGACCATGATTTGGAAGGGAAATTTGTAGGATCCTCTCCACATCAATCGGCCATAGGTTCTCTCTCAGCAATTCTTCATCCCAAAACCATGTCACAGGACAGTAGAGAGAAGACAATTTCCTCTTGGTGACATAACTTGACGGTTTTGGCTGGATGGTACCCATTGATCCGTCCATACATTGATGGTTGATCCATCCCCTACTCTCCAGATACATCCATGTTTGAAAGTTTTCAACCCAGACATTATACTCTGCCATGTGAAGGATGAACCCTCCTTCAGAACAACATTTAAAAGATCACCGTGCAAGAAAGATGGCTTAGTTGAGCTAATTTGGAGGATTTATATGACAGAAGGACAGCCTAACGCGGGGCATTGGCAAGAGAGATTTCCTAGGGGGGGCTGTTTGGTAGACCCAACCCAGTGCTCCACTCTTTGATCTATTCCACCTCGTCAAGCTAAGGGTTACACGAAAAAATGCACTTCCACTACCATTTCCGTGACAGGTTTTAAGTTTTGTTAACTGCTAATTTTTAATTTTAAGTTTCTAATCTATTATTTCAATTCTGTCGTGCATAATCGATGTTTTCAAAATTCCTTTGACCACTATCCTGTATCGTCATTTGACACAACTCTTATGTTGTTTAATTTCAAGGCTCAGTGTACCAATTATAGTGTTTCATGATTCTTTTGTAGTTTTCCTTTGTAGTGTCTTCGTAGTGTCTCTTTGTACCTTACTCTTGTAGTTAACCTTTTTGTCGTTTCATCCGCTTTGTGATGAAGTCTACACTAAAAAGGTCCACATCAACGATGTCAGTAATCGATTTCAAAATTTGGTAACTGCAACCTTCAATTTGGTGTTCATGTTTGTACCATTTTAGACCAATTTTATCAAATTCGTGCACACAGTCCATCGTTCCAAATTTTATTTGACCACTAGTTTTATCAATCAGGCTCACCGCCACAACTCTGCATGTTGCACGCTTTGTCTCAACTCATAAACAACGTGGTTTTTAAAGTTATTTGCAAGTGTGGTGGCGTACGAGGTAAGTCTACTTAGTAGAGAAGATGCAAGAACTACGCACAGAGCCAAACACACAAACATTGCATCACTAACACTAATGCATGCAACCAAACACCGAGTTCCCAGTCCTGCTCTCATGGAAGAAAATGCAGTGCATGCAGCGATACAACATGCCACAGGAGAGATCAAAATCGGTGCAGCCTACCAACCACGCTCTAGCCTAACAATTTCTTTAGTCTTCTGCACAATGTGGGCGTACTCTATAAAAAGAAGTGTACAAAATAAGTTATTGCGTGGAATCGAAGTTCTATCGCTGAGCAAGATAGATCGGCCACTCGTAGCATCTCACACTGAGCAGCTCATCTACGTTAGGTTTGGTTCAAATGTTTTTTCTATCCTCAGTTTGGGATGGTGCTGTTGACCTCTGTCATCTTCCGGTTGAGTTTGCGATGGTGGAACGTTTTGATAACCAAATAAAGCTAAAATTCAACCAGAACAATAGTGCTTAATGTGAACTCTTTTGTTTTCAAATTAACCACACGTAAATTGTAGGTGTTGCAGCGTGGATTTTTTTTATCAAAACTACCTGTCCCATCAACGGAGCATCAAAACTGACACATAAGCGAGAAATACAAAGGAGCTCTCGGGTGCAACGCACCCCCATACTTGGAAAAATAAAAAAAAATATTAAAAAAGTTTTAAAAAATTTAATTTTTTTTGAAAATCAAAGATGATCAGGTATTGTACCTGAAACAAAATATTTTTCTAGGAAATTACTTTTATTGTATCCTGGGTAAAAAAAAACAAACTCGAAATGCCCCATGACCAGGTACTATTCACTTTATTTTTGTCATAATTTTGTCTTTTTTGCCCTGGAGTCCATGGGAATCATTTCGTGTCCAAACATTTTTTTTACGAGTACAAACTTGATCATCTTTTATTTCCAGAAAGATTCAATTTTTTTTTGACTTATTTAAATTATTATAATTTTTTTGATCTATGGGGGTGCGTTGCACCCGAGAGCCACAAGTCCGCGTTAACACATAAGCCATATATTTCCGTGGGAGTTGTTGCAGAAATATGCACCATATTGCGCTATTCGGTAAAATTGCACGCTTCATGACCCACTGAACAAGAATGCTGCTACACACCAGGGTAGCTGCCAGGAACGAAAACAAACAAAAGTTCTAACTTTATTATCTTTTGCTCTTCAGCGAAGCTGGGGAATTTGTTGGACTAAATAAATGAAGTCTTTAAAACGTGTTGTGGTAGTTGTGGCCAGTCAGCATGAGAGTGTAGGTGGCGATTGCTGGTATCGGTTCAGCTCATCCCAGACCAAGTGCTCAACATCCTCCCATGATGTTGCGGTCCTCAGCTCCTTCCACAGGCCAAATATAGCTGCCAAGACGTTGTCGTCGTGTAATATGCAATAGCACCTGTAAGCAGCGCAAATCAACAAATCAACAAGGATGAAAAGTGTTCAAGCATTGCTAAGCATAGGTATCGCAGATGTAGGAAGAACTTGTAGGGAACTGGTTCAGCAATTATCTTTGATTCGGCACACTCTGTTGTAGAGCAGATCAAGAACACGTTGGCTGCTGGTTGTGATAATAATCCTACACTGATGTCGGCATGAAGAGAAGGAATACCCCTCAGTTTTAAAAATGTGACTTACCACGAGCAATAACATCGTCGATGTTTGGCTAAGGTTTAATCCTAGTGGGTCACAGTAATCACTCGCACATTAACACTGTTTGGGACTATAGTAAACTGACTCAATATTTGATGATTTATATTGCCCAGGCTTATCTTCCCAAACAACGGATGTGATTTGAGCATACTTTAACTTGTCAGGCACTGTTCAATGAAGATACTGGTATTGCAAATACTAGAACTGCATGGGTGCATGGCATGTGGCATTTATAATGATAATCAATGGCTAGTTACGTTTAATCTCATAGTCGACGCCGCGGATAAGAACAACAACAACCTCTATCGGCGTATGATGGGAAAATTCCGTAAGCTTCTTGCCGATCTGGAGCTTAAGGAGCTCTATCTAAATGGCCGGAGATAGACGTGGTCTAGCGAGCGTGAGCGCCCTACGGTGGATTGGGAGACGGAGTACCCCTCCTCCTTTCTCTCAGCCTTGAGCTCTTCCACTTCGGGCCGCTGCCCCCTACTTCTCAACCCGGCAGCCCAGCTCAAGACTGGGCGGAGATTTAGGTTCGAGGCTTTCTGGCCTAAGGCCGATGGTTTCATGGAGGTGGTGGCCGGTGCTTGGGCCTCGATGCCGGTGATCGCCAACCCTTTCAAGAGGTTGGCGGCCAAGCTCACGGCTACTTCTAAGGCCCTCATGAGCTGGAATGATAAGTTCATTGGCAATGTTAAGCGACAAATCTTGCTTGCCAACGAGCTTATCTTACGTTTGGACGTGGCGATGGAGTCGAGACCCCTTTCCACGGGCGAGCGGGGTTTGAGGAAGCTGCTCAAACGGAAGCTGTTGGGCTTGGCATCCCTGGAGCGCACCATAGCCAGGCAGAGATCGAGGATCACGTGGCTCAAGGAAGGTGATGCTTGTACGCGCTTTTTCCACCTTCACGCAAACCATCGGCGCCGAAAGAACTTCATTCCCCACCTGCGGGTCGACGGGGTCTTGGTAGCCGACCAAGATGACAAGGCCCGAGTTGTTGACGACTTCTATGAGCAGCTGTTGGGCTCTGTTCCTGAGCGTGGTTTCTCCCTCGACCTTGACTTCCTCGGTGTGCGGACACATGACTTGTCGGACCTGGAGGCGCCGTTCTCTGAGGAGGAGGTGTGGTCGGTGATCAAGTCTCAGGAGCCTGACAAAGCCCCTGGACCGGATGGCTTCACCGGTAGATTCTACACCGTGTGCTGGCATATCATCAAACATGATGTCATGGAGGCCTTCGAGACCTTGTGGAGGGGGGATGCCCGTGGCCTTCAGATGGCAAATCAGGCTTTGATCTCCCTCCTCCCTAAGCATGCGGATGCGGTTGAGGTGCGGGACTTCCGACCCATTAGCCTCATCCATAGCGTGGCCAAGTTGGTGGCTAAGGTGCTCTCTTCCCGCCTCGCGCCGAAGATGCCACAGATCGTGGGCCCGCATCAGAGTGCCTTCATCAGGGGGCGTTGCCTTCATGATAACTTCCAGTTGGTGCAATGCACAGCTAAGCGTTTGCATGCCACCAAGACCCCGGCCGTTATGTTCAAGCTCGACATCACCAAGGCTTTCGACACGGTCGACTGGGCCTTTCTCCTCGAGGTCCTTGCCAAGCTCGGTTTTGGCCCACGTTGGATTGCGATGGTTTGTGGTCTTCTTGGTACGGCATCCACGAGGGTGTTGGTCAATGGAGTGGCGGGTTGCCTGATCTCCAACAGGCATGGGCTGAGGCAAGGGGACCCTCTCTCCCCTTTGCTCTTTGACACTGTCATGGACGTGCTACACCTCCTGTTTGAGAGGGCTGCGGCCGATGGGCTGCTTGCGCACCTGGCGTGTCGTGGTCTCCGGCATCGTACATCTATGTACGCGGATGACGTGGTCACCTTCCTCAAGCCGGATCGGTTGGATCTCCTCACTTGCGCGGCCATTGTGGAGGACTTTGGTGAGGCGTCTGGCCTTCGCACCAACCTCGCCAAGTGTTCTGTCCATCCCATCAGGTGCTCCCCTCAGCAGATCGACCTTGCTCATGACATCCTACATTGTGAGGTGGCGACATGGCCATGTAAGTACTTGGGGCTGCCGCTGGGACTCCGTAAACCCACTGCGGCCCAGCTGCAGCCCGTGGTGGACAGCGCGGCCAACAAGCTTCAGCCCTGGTGCGCCAAGCTGCTGACGCGTGGGGGGCGGACCATCTTGGTCCAGACGACCCTCTCAGCTATCCCGGTGCATTCAATGATGTCCCTTGACATCCCACCTAAGACTTTGCAGGCGTTGACGAAGATCTGTCGAGGTTTCATGTGGAAGGCCAGACTTGACGTGAGAGGTGGGCACTGCCTGGTGGCTTGGGAGCAGGTCGCATCCCCCAAGGCGCTGGGGGGCTGGGTCTCCCCAATCTGCGCCTCCTCAACCTTGCCCTGCGCTCCCGTTGGGCGTGGCTGCAAAGGGTAGACTCGACCAAAGCCTGGGCGGAATTTAACCTTCAGATTCCGCGTTTGGCTAGAGCCCTCTTCGAGTCTGCTACAGCGGTCATCTTGGGCGACGGAGAGCGTGCGCTCTTTTGGAAGGATAGATGGCTCAATGGGGCGCGGGTCGCCGACCTCGCGCCAAACCTCCTAGTCTTGGTGGCAAGCCGCAAGGTCAGTACTCGCACCGTTAAGGAAGGCCTTGACGGTGAATGGTTGCGCGACTGTGGCCCAGACTTGGGGCAGGCCGCGGTGGCAGAGTTCTTCCTCCTCTGGCATGTTGTGGGCGCTGCACGGCTGGTGCCTGAGCGCTCGGATGAGTTTGTGTGGCGTTGGTCTGTCGATGGGAAGTTCTCGGTGAGCTCGGCCTATCGGGCCTTCTTTGCGGGCAGGGTTGGGGCGCCGACGGCCTCGCAGATCTGGCGCTCGCGTGCCCCTTACTCCTGCAAGTTCTTCGCGTGGCTCGTCTCAAGGAACAGATGTTGGACAGCTGATAGGTTGCAGCGGCGTGGCCTTCCCGCCCCGGCCTCTTGCCCCCTATGCGATCAGGAGCCAGAGACGATTCAGCACCTACTTCTGGGTTGCGTCGTGGCCCAAGAGGTCTGGACCTGGGCTTTGAGCCGGTGGGGTAAGCTTAGTTGGCTACCTGCGGCTGACGAGGACCTGGTCTCCTGGTGGACCTCTAGACCTGGACAAGGGGCCTCGCAGCGAGACTTGTGGACTTCGTTGATCCTGGTTTTCTGGTCTATCTGGACACACAGGAATGATGTCGTCTTCAACTCGGCAAGGCCGTCGGTCCTGGCGATCAAGACGAAGATCAGGGAAGAGTATGGGAGGTGGCGTCTAGCTAGGCTCTTCCGTAGTGATAGCTTTGGCTTCCCGGAGCCGGTGGAGTTGTGGTGGCAGTTAGGAGAGTAGGCTTTGGGTCGGGGAGCTGCCACCCCATGTTGGCAGCATGAACTTGCCGCTTGCGGCGTCGCCGGGCTTCTTTGCCCCTTCTTCTATATATTAATACACCTTCCAGGGTGTATTCTCGAAAAAAATGGCTAGTTACGTTTTGCAACTTGCGGAAAACATTCATTATACATGAATGGCTAGATGCTTCAATTTTTAGGTTCTTTATAGAACTATCCCAGAGAGGATCGAGCAAGAGAGTTTTGGTAACAGTTCCAAGCTCAACTAGAAAGACTTATCTAGATCGATATAAGATAAAATGCAGAGAAAAGGATAAAACATGGCCAATGTGAATTACATTGATTTGTAAAACAAGCAAGTGCACTTACATTGCGCGATATGATGCCTTGCTGAACTTCGAATTTTGCACGGACTTTGAAATATCAGCATTTGATATCCCTCTCAGGAAAGGAAGCTGATAGCTTCGTAGGTACTCCCTGAGAAGATCAATATCACCACGAAAAACGTCCAGGTGCAGCGGAATTAAGTCGAATAAAGGATCCCCTGTTAAGACATAAAGCATTAGTTCTCAAACAATTTTTTACAACCTAACGGGAACTTTCAAGATTGCAAACTCGTAGACCTGAGCAGCTCAATTTAAGCATCTCTTACAGATAGTTATCCCATCTTCAGATTCAGATGGCGGTGATACATCACACAAACTAATTCTAAATATTCACATCGGACTTAATCAATGACAGGTTTGAAGAAAAGAAAGTAAATTGGCTGCTTACCAATGGTCAGATCACTGAAATCAATGATATGGATTGCATTCTCCTCCAGCTCTCTGTCACCAGTGCTTTTGGCATCAGTGAAGGAACCCATTTTCGGGGCCCTCTCCGTAAGAATGTTATCGTCCATAATATCTGAATGTATCCAAGAAGGTGATGTGTAGACCGGTTCACCATCAACATCCTGATTGTTCAATCAGATGATTAAGCACGAAGTTCCACACAAGATGCATATAAAGAAGAAGAAATTGAAAAGGTACCTTTGCAAACTTGATTAGGGAGGTCATATCAGGAGGGAGATAATCTTCAGCCTTCTCAATTAGAACTGCTGGGACGGTGCCCCCCCTTCACAAATATGTAAACAATGTTGAGTTATCAGACAGTGTATGGAATGGGATAATGTTCTGGTAGGCTCGTAGCATATCAGCCTAAAAAGAGGTCAATACCAAATCAATGCATAGTCAGTTGCAATTTAGATTTTGCGAATGTTGAAGTGTTAAAAGCATAAATAATGGAATGTTTATTTATTGAATGCCTATATACCATGCCTCTACTCAAAGCACATGAAGTACAGAACTTTCAGGTGCAGTGGACTTTTCTTAATACATATTCTTCTTATTCACCACATATCCACTCTTTGGAAAATACAAAGTTGACTTGTAGGTCCTCAATGATTGAAGCACAAACACACATGTTCTAGATAAAATAAAAATCAGAGCAAAGAAAATGTCATGTTTTAGTACAACGCATAGAAACTATGCTGAACAAACCTGCTTTAATTTTTTTTCACTTACCAGTTAGCTAGGTGCTTCTTTATATTGTTCTTTCTTCTTTCTAGAGTAGAAATCTCTTGTTTCCATTCACGTGGAACACTGTTTTTCACATCATTGTCCTCAGATTCGGGTAATGATTGCACACATGGAAGGGGTAATAAATGGATATTTCGCATTTGAACTCCCAAGGATGATGCAAGATTGAAAATGTCAGTCTTGGACAATGTATCACGTCTAAAAAACAAAGAACAAAGTGAGAATATATTTACATAATTAACTAATTAGTCAGTTATCGTCATTTTGCACTTGAGAAATGAACAAAACTTACACATGAGCAAAGATATCCCCTCTACATTTTCTGGTAACCATGTAAGGCCAAATAGGTTTGTTTGAAACATCAGTGGAACTATCCATTCCAAACTGTTGCTTGCTCCATAACCCAAGAGGAAAACAGTTGTTTGCAAAAGAGAGCTCCATGGGATAGTATTTAGCCAAAACATCTGGCATTCCTTTTCCATCCCATGGGACTGTCCTGTAGACGCCGTCCTCGTACACAAGAAATCCACTTGCTATGATCTCAGGTATGTGGTTGATCAAAGGTGAGTCAAATTTTCGCAGAAGTTCATAAAACTCTAGCTGCATCAAGAAATTGATCAATATTACGAGCGTCGCATTCAGGAAAGTGGTCAATACTCGATACCAGAAGGCAATGCAATACCTCTGTGCCTAAACCATGGGCAGAATAACCCAAGCCTCCTTCGGCATAAATTTTAATGACATTGTCAGAGACAATGAAAACCTGCAAATTCGTTATACAGGTTATATATACATACCACGAACCAACGAGTGTATATCACAATTTGACATTATCTGCCATCTTAATAAAATTTAAAATATAATCTTCGAATATGAAATCTGTTTAATGTCTTGGCACCGGTGTATAGCAGTGAGCAACTATGCAACATTTACAGATCTTCTGACGTCAGAACCTTGCTAGGCTAAGTCACAGATGCAGTAACAAGTAAACCAGTATATCTATATTCTATACGAATCAGTTTCTGCAAACGATATGATATCCCTAACATGTGAAGTACTTGGGACCAACACAGTTACACAATATGATAAATATTCCTTCCAGTGTTGTTTATGAACTTAGGAACTACCAAGCTAACATGCTAGAATTGTTTATTGACATCTTTTTACTCTGCGACATTCATTAAAAGGAACTGTATACTTACTGGGTTGCTACCTGTGCCAACAGGAAGCTTCTCATCCTCTGACGGTGGTGGTAAACTATGGCATGCACTTATTTCTTCTAAGCATGCATACCATTTGTCCACATTTATTGCTAGGCATGCACCCTACAAGAACAAACATATATATTAGAACAAGGAACAGAGCATTCTCCAGAAATAGATAACATAAAGTAACATGGACGGAACAAAATTTTATGTAAATCATGGAACAAGCTCACCTTCCATATTAGTCCTCTCAGCTCAGGTTTAAGAACCCATAGCCTTCGCAACCATTCTCTTGCTTCTCTCTGCCCAATTGGATTAGTAGGACTCCAGACAGAAGTATAGTGATCTTTTTCTTTCTCAAGAAATTGGGATAGGAAACCTATATCATACGAGAAAACTTGGTCCTCCAAACTTTCATGGACGTCTGAGAACTCAAATGAAGAACACTGATTTACACAGTTTGAAGCTCTAACAGGCCCTGAACCTTTCAGTCTTTTTTCTGTCCGGGTCATGTCACTGTGGTTCCATCTACTCATTGTCCCAGGTGGATGATTCTCAGCATCTTTAATAGATTTTCCTGGAACAGCAAGTAAGCCAGCACGACAAACTCCTTTGTGACAGTGACCAGGTGCCATGTCCAGACATACATGCTCAAAATTTGATCGATTGACAAAGTTTTGTGTTACTGCAACTGTCGTCTCAAGGTTCAAAACACAATGCCACCATCCACTTGGAACATATATGGTCTCTCCTGGTAATTGTGTACATTCCAGTGGCTTCTCGTGATCAGCAAGATGAGGATAGATATCAAGCCACCACTGCAAATGATCAAAATAATGTTAAAGTAATATACTAATATGGGCTAAAGTTCGAAAAAAAAAACAGTAGTAAGTGTCTTACCTGCAAAGATGTTGGAGTGTCGATGTCAACATCACCATCTTCATCACTTACATGTACCGTGACACCACCAGGCACTCTTCCTGGTGGGTACAAAGCCCATCTATAAAATAAGGTGGACATTATTAGTGAAAACACAAATTCTTGCCCATTCCAACTTTTCAGCATTTTAGAGCATGGGATAATCAGCCTTAACGGTGCAAAACCAGTACAAGATGAGATTGGACCACATATCCTCGCACAATTTTAAAATAGAGGCCTACGGGTTTTTTTTTCCAGTTTCAGTTTAAGATATAAGGCGTGCGCTGAGTAGAATCACATCTCTCTTTTGCCCTCAGTTATCTCATGTTTCTCTTCAACATCTATCAATATGAGTAATATTCCGGATCTCCCTCACTCCCAAATACATGTACTAGGGTCATTCTACTAAATTTGGATATTTTTAATTCGATCACCAAGCTGTCTTATTTTTTTTGCAGCTGTTCCGTCACAGCAGATTTTAAAATAATAAACGCACAAAGCATCAACCACAAGATGCCTCTAAAGAGAAAGCACTGCTATGCCATTGAAGAGAGGAATTGCACAAGTTCTGTGCATGTTCATTTAACTGCTACTAGCTTCCAAATTTGGAACTACATGATAAGTACCACAGTTTGGGTGCACACACTATACACCTATGCACAATATATAGAACACACGTGAATCTAACCTTTTCCGGCCACAAAGAAGAGTATTCCACGCGCTGGTCAATCCTGGATCAACATGCCAAGAGGCACCTGATCTTTCTGGTCCAATAATAAGCCATCTGAAAGCTGGTCGTTGTTCATAGTCCAAGACATCAAAAAGATCTTCTTGAAATAAATGAGGGACTCTGTAATCTTCCAATAGTGCTGGTGTTGATTCTCCAAACTGTAACAATTTCTAAACTAAGTTTCTTTTCCTTTGCATAAATTTTGTAGCAAATGAAAGGAGGTTATAATTACCTTATCATCAAATATGTAAAGAGGATCTTCGTCATGCTGAAGTTCCATGTAAGAAACATAGTCTTTTAGTTTCATTATTATCTTCTGAGGGCTTCTTTGTGATATTCTAAATGTAACGTCACCGTAATCATGCACCAGCTGCTGCATTGTCCATTTAGTCCTTGCTGGCCAGGTTTCAACCAGCTTACCAAGCACAACCTAGTTCACAAATAATAAGATTTCAGAAAAAAATCATTGAAAACAACTATGTAAGATATCCACATGTTGTAAAGCTAACTCAATGCTTACTGGGCAATTTCCATCGTACTGAGAACGGAATTGATCCAAAGAAAGGTCATCTTTCCTTTCCACATGTCCAGTGTCAAAAGAATAACTACTCAAAGTAGTAAAACATCTATACCATCTCCTGTATAAGTACAAGGAATTGAACCCTGCATGAAAATAAGTATTAAAGGAAGATAAAATAAACAAACACAACAAAGCTTGATGTATCTTACCATCAAAATGACGAGCCTTCTGCTCATTCTCACTATTTTCAGAGCAAAGACTAAGCCTGAAAATGAATCAATCAGTGTCCAATCTTTTCGATGGCAATATATTAATTATTAATTAGTTAGAACTATTTTCAAAATATAAAATGTAATATGACAAGATAGAGTGGTCATATACCTAGACAAAGTTGTTTTCTTCCAAGACCCTTTATACTCAAGATGACCACCAACTGAAAGATATTTACTCATCCAGAGAGGCTCCTCATTGCAAAGTATGTACATGACACTGCAAAATATCAAACGTTAGAATACTGCCTCATCCTACCACCATTTGAGGTGGAAACCATGGCGGATGTTATAAGTTCATCATCTCTAGGTAGTGACAAACTGAGAATGTAAAATGTTAGGAACTAATCCTTCTGGTCCTCAAATGCTGTCATTTTGGGCACTGGCACAGTCTTCAAAATACAACCTTGACCATTAATTTCCTTAAAATACATTTATAAATCCAAAAATATATTGTGAAAATATTTTACAAGAAAAAAATC
Source organism: Lolium multiflorum (assembly GCA_030979885.1). Lineage (NCBI taxonomy): Eukaryota > Viridiplantae > Streptophyta > Magnoliopsida > Poales > Poaceae > Lolium > Lolium multiflorum. Next base: position 284,999,162 of record CM061750.1, read on the forward strand.
ACATGTATAGATTTCAAGTATCTGATCTGAATGTTTGTGAAAATATATTATTTCTTGAACACAAAAAGCTCGACCAACCAGACACTAGCACCTGGAAGCATTGTTCTGAAGAAGAACCAGGCACCTGTCATCAGGGGCGGACCAAGGATCGAAATTAAGAGGAGGGGAAATTGTGTTTACTGGTGATTATTTTAAGCGGGGAAAAATCACTCATTAAGAGTGCTATTACAAGGAGAATAAGCACTTGAGTTGGGGCAGCTGCCCCCCTTGACAACGCGCTGGATCCACCCATGTCTGTCATTACGCGGCGCGGAAATTTATTTCCCGTAAACATGGTACGTGAAGCCTGGTGGTCAGATTGGAGCTGGTGCGCCCGCACCAACCGAGCGACACTCGGTTTCATGTTTGTCAAGATTATTGGTAGCCAAAATTTCATGAATTAGACTCTATCTTTGTCTATGAAGACAGCTTTTACAGGGCTGGAGGGTGAATGATTTTATACTCGTCCAGTACGAAAAAATGATGCTCTTGCGCTGAGCACATACAGCGTGGAAGAAGTTAACGCTGCATGATTCTCGTCTTTATTAGCTGTACAGTTATTCTTTATTTCTACGGGTACTACCAAGAGGCAGTTAGTATAAGCTTGTGGTGGGTTGTTGCCTAGGAAAAGAAAACAATTGCGAACAAAACAACTTGGTAGCATCTACTTCAGAATGGAGACAGTACTCCGATAAGACAGACAGTAACTTCACGTTTCCCTTTTTTGAATCCTATGGAACGAACTATCTACTATGAGCACCATTCTATTATGCTTAAAGAGTCAAGACCAAAGACACAAAAAGAGAAAAAAATCTATCCACCCTAATACATGTGCAAGCCTGGCATAGTTACAGATACGCCATGGAGCAGTGTAATAATCCAAGAGAAAAGTAACAAACGTGACCAATGGATCAAATATGTCTTCGGGCTTGGCTGGTTAGCTGTGCAACTCTTTTTAGGATCAGTAAATGAATTAAGGAAAATTTTGCCTTCGATTAATAAAACTAAAGGAAAATATTAGGAAAAGAGGGGTGTACCAACATGGCTATATGAAACTGAAGACCGGTAGTTTTCGCGACTCAGCATAACTAAATGTCCCAAAGGCAATTTTCAGCGACCTTCTGAGGAAAATTGCCTTTGGGACATTTGGTTATGCTGAGTCGCGAAAGCGGATTCTCGTTTTTGTGTATTGAATCCTTGAGTCATTTTAGAAAAATCTAGCTGACATATTTTGCTTCCGGCCATGGATGATCTTTTTTCTATCACGGTACCACATATCATGATATGCCCACAGGCTACAGCGTGTTCCATTCGGAACGCTTCGCTCACAAGTCACAAGCGAGAGTTTAATCAAACATAGTTCAGAATCAAATAAGCATGGCTAGCTAGCACACTAGAGTTGGTTGATCACCATCAGAATCACAACTCCACATTCTTAGCTAACAACCAAATCAGAAGAGAATGAGCGAAGTACAAAAGGAGAGAGACAGAGAGAGGTGCGGCGACCTGCTGACGCATGCGAGGCGGCCGATGTCGGTGGGCTCCAGGAGGTCGACGACGGCGCAGAGCAGCTCGTCGGGGAGCACGGCCAGGCCGCCCAGCGCCGCGGCCCTCCGGCCGTTCCCCGCCGCCTCCATCGCCGGCGACCGGGCCGGATCGGTGGGCTGGGTCGGTTCACGCACGCGTCGTGGGTCTAGGTGGATAGATCGGTGGGAATTGCGCGTTCTCTTTGGGTTGGGATGGACGCGGACCACGGTGGGCCGGATAAATTCGTTTGGTTTTTATATATAGCGGGGAGCTTTTTGGAAAGCGTGGACGCGTATTGGATTCCACGATGCGGGCTGTCGACTCCATCGTTTCGGGCGGCGTAATCCGTAGAAATCCGTAATATCGACTGAAAAGCCGCAATTACAACTTTTTCTATGTCAGCCTTTGCTACCGTGTGCAGTAATTTCAAAAATATTTTTAAAAAATATAACAGGTGATGCAGATTGGAGAGGTAGGATTTGATTTAATCCAACAAGATTTTTTTTTGAAAAAACACTTTCGTTTATGAATGTACTAATAGAAGGACAAAGCAAAAGAATGGAGGCAGTTGTACTAGAGGATGTAGGTAATCTTGACGCCAATTGTTAAATCGCTCCATTTTGATGCTAAAGCTTGTGACAAGTTCCATTGCAGCAGCGCCGTACGCGTGTTCGGAATGACAGGCAAATTGATGCTCGAATCCTGCTCCTTTCATTTCAGTTTTCTTTTTCTGGCTATAATGCAGAATCTTGCGCCACTATGCATTTTCTTTGTTCGGACACTACAAAATGTCATGTGCTATGCTAAGAAGTTTTTTTTTCTTTTTCTGAACACAAATAATGCCTGTATGGCTGTATCCGAAGGTCGTAATCTCGAAGCTTCAAAGTTTACAGAATACCTACACGTGTTATTTCCCACTCAAACAATATTTAGCCAAAATAAGACGCATCTCACGACAGGTCTCATGGCAGGTTTAATAACTACTCTATCCGTTCAGAGCGTATATTCTTTTCTTCAAAATTTAGCCACAAAACAAGATTCCTAATTTTTTTGCGAAGGCGGTTTCAAAACCAATCTTAGGTAGATTAGTGATTTCTATAAGCTAGCGCAAAATTTGAAGTATGATTGATTTCTTCCTTGCCACGGTTTGAAGACCACTATGTGTAGGAGTGGATGTCCCAGGTAAGCATGAGCCGGTTCACATGATCCACTCAAATTTCTAGATAATAAGAAAAGCCGCTATGTGATGTTACAAAAAACAATTATATTCCTCCAATTAGAGGGTCTCTCATTTTCTCATTTCCTTTCTCTCTCCTCCCTCTAGTTTGAGAGTCCACCCCTCCGCCTCGGCTCCTCTCCTCTCTAGCGTCTCCCGGAGGCGATGGGGGACAAGAGGCTGACTATGTACGTCCTTTACATATCTGTAGTAGTAGGTATAAGTATAGGGCTTGCCTAGGTGTTGCCTCTATGGCGTTTGGTGTATTGTCGGTGGGGATTTGGTCTCCTAAACGTACAAGTTGTCGCGCCCGGTCCGTGGTGGTGCTCCTGATGTCCATGACGCTCCAGAGGTTGGAGCCGGAGATGGGCGATAGCTGCTCCTCTACTCCCCATTCAGATAAGCTCCGTGGAAGCCCAAATCTAAGGAGATTGGGTGGTTCCTCTTCTTGGTGCACCCATTGTGGTGGTGGTGGGTCCAGGAAAAGGTATTCTCAGCTTCATCCTTGATCTACATTGTAGGGATCTCATGTCGTTGATTCTTCAAGCTCCTTATTACTAGTAGACTTGTGACAGTTGTGCCGTCTTTCCTCTGCTTCTTCAAAACCAAGGCGGCCCTCCATAGGCCACAAGATGATGGTTTCTCTTCCTCCAGGCTTCATGCCAGTGTGGAGGATCTTCGACTTTGTCCGAACGCTGCACAACAGTGCCTCTCCAAGTCGTTTCGTCTCCGGTGACAACATCATTGGTTCGGACGTCGGCGTCAACAATAATCAATATTTAATGAGCCTTGACCAATTCATTTTTTTTTGAAATTTTGGCAACTTTATTAATTTAAGACAAGTTTTGGTTACAATCACTCTTAATTCTGTCCGTCACACACGGACGGACACGCCCCAATGCAACACACTCACTTAACACTCTATGCCCTTCTTTAGCTTAACCATTTGCAACAGATCTCACATTCATGTTCAGATACAAGACAATTTTAGAACTACGATATGATGCTTTTAATGCCTTGAACTATGGCAGTAATCAGATATTTGATGTTCTCATTTTTCTTTACTTCATTTAATAGAAACTAATTATCGCTCTCCACCTGAATCGGTCCATCATAAATCAGCATGCCAACTCTTAGACCATATAGCAGGCCTAACGCATGTGTTGTTATTTGTGTTCAGTTTTGTTCACCCCTGCATGGTTCAATTTCTTTCAGGATTCAACATGTTAAACATCCGTCCCATTCTTCTTCAATGGTAAATGATCATAAGCAATATATTTTCCTTTAACATCATCTTTCTGACCCATATTCTTCAGTCCTTGAAAAGCGTCACAATAAGACATGAAATAGAGTGTCGATTGCTCTACTCCGCATTAATTTACCATCCTAAAAATAATATTGATCATATGACATGCCCTCCACCAGAGAAACAACATCTTGACTCTCTGTGCTTTGTCAAGTTGGTGAAGTAAGAATGTAAGATCAACATCCAATCTTTACATGTGTCTATGATTTTTTTCAGGAAGCACCCAAGTATCATTTAATATCTTCCTTGCTTCCTTAGAGTCTTTGCATTGGTACATTCTACCAATTCAATCTTGGACCTAACTAACTGGCGCCACCATGCGGCGGTAGTTCAAAACCTGAAAAATCCCGCAACCACGAACGAGTGGTTGCACGTGCATAGACTGAGTTGGCTCGACGTCAACTAATGTGTTTCTTCCGGTGAAAATAAAAAACCATACAGTGATAGAGCATAAAAGAAGCAGCTGCTGCACATGCCTCCATGGGCCCGCTGTATTGCATGCTTGTGGCTCCTAGCATCCCAATGCCTCTATGGTCACAAAGAAGTCACTAGCTCCTACCGGCACTTCTCAATCAGATCCCTATGTTGTCATAAAAAATAGTTGCCAAATTATTTTTTTCGCATTGTTTAAATCATTTCTTTTGATACAGTTTTAAAATATCTTAGTTTTTATTAAAAATAATGGTAAAGTTGTCCAACACAGCTACCATGCACTTCAAAAATGCTTTCCATGACTTATGATATAGCTGTTGGGTTTTCGACGGTGACGTTTCTGAAATCAATTGATAGGTTATCCCATGCAACCACTAAGTTGTTTAAGTATACTTGCCAGTTTTTTCGAGCACAACTACCAAGTTATTTTGATACTATTAACAGGTTTTTGAAACGAACTATCAGGTTCTCAGATCCGGTTATAGAAATTGTTTTGATAAAGTTTCCAAGTTTTTTGAGAAGGAACTACGAGGTTCTTTGACACAACTACAAAGCTGTTTTGATACAATTGTCAGGTTTTTTAAAATCCGGTAGCTACCAAATTCTCCATTGTATCAAGGAAATAGTCTTAATACAATTACCAAGTTCCACAAAAATAAGATACCATATTAGTTAGCAACATCTGCTAGATTTTTGCAACAACCATCCAATTGCTTAGCAACAATGCTAGATTATTTACAAACAATTACTAGTTTTTCCACATAAAACAATTGTTGGGTTCATGATTTTCATAGTGTCTAATGTCTGTTTGGTAGAAGTGAAATTTAACTCATCAAAAAGTTTACTTTAGGAACTATATATGACCAGTGAGAGGGAGTTATTTTGTCACCAAACTGTGGTAAACGGCATGCCTCATATAGAAAATTTTACATGCATACAATAGCGTCAGAGGGAGTCAATTTGAATTACTGTAGCAAAAATTTGGCATGATATATACTAGTACTAGTAGTATAATAACATACTTTTCCTGTGTTGCATGCGCTGAGCGATGGAACCAAGTGAGGCAGTTTTCAGATTTTTGCGCGAGGAACGAGAAGAACACGGGTGCGACGCTTACAATTATATTTCTCCTTTAATCTTAATTACAGAGTATTTCCCATAACTATGTTTTAATTAAATCAACACTTGGTGCGCATCAATTAGGATAATTCACAATATCAATATTTTACTAGATTCTCGCCAACGAAGAGGACACATGGTTTGTTTGTGTATTTACAATATTTTTAACTGGGGTTTTATTCGATATCAAAGATAAGAAAAGGGTGTGAAGGTTCGATCCAGGCCAGCCAGCCTAACCGCGGTGTTAGGTAGTAGAACACTGAGCGATACCATTTTTTTCATGAAAAAACACAAAAACACGTTAGTTTTGTTTAGTTACTTTCTCCTTGGCAGGAACTTTGAAACCTAGTTCCCTCCTATCTACAATAGCGCTGCATGTAGAAAACAGAGTCGTACATATATACATGTTTTGAGTCACTGGAACTTAGCATGACCTCATACATATCGGTAATCCTAGACATGTGGAAGAATTGGGTTGCCGAATGATTATGGACCAATGCGGGCTGCCTTGGTTGGTTGGAATTTGATCCCATGCTGACAAATCGGGGCTGACTTAGGATTTCCACCGCTGCTTTGTGAGTGCGTAAGACACCAAGGAGTAGATTTCTGTTTCTCCAGAGAGAAACTTCTGAACCCTGCAGAATAATGTTTACTCATATATCTCAAACAACATGTGATATTCAACTAGCCGCTGATGTAGCATTATCTGCAAGAAGCAACAAGATGAAGCTGGAGACCTTGCGAGTCCAATGCAAATATATAATGCTCGCTCGTTTGTTTCTGCAGCAATGATCTGCTCAACGAAACCAAAACAATATAGCCGCAATCTCAGCAGCAACTCATCACAGGGTGAAAGACGGATTTGAACTAAAAAGGAGCAATTGGCAAGTACTTGAAGCCCCGAAGCCTTCTGTCTTGTATTATTATTCTCTTATATATAGAAGACATAAATAGAAACGATTTTGAAACCTTACATAAAAGTGCACGGCACAGTATAGACCAACATAAACATTAGAGATCCCTCCCCCCTCCCCTCACACAGAAAGCTCACGAGTAGTATACAGTTTTTATCAAGATCACCCACCAACAAAAGGAATACGCATCAAACGCTGCTGCAACTATCTACTCCGCCTGTTCCATTCCTGGCTAGGCGTTTCAGAAACCAGATGGCAATGGCAAGACGCTGTTAAGCTTCGAAGACCGGGTCCTCCTCTTCCTCAGCCTCTCAGCAATGATGAAGGCAAGCTCCAGAGACTGGGACGCGTTCAGCCTCGGGTCGCAGTGTGTGTGGTAGCGGTCAGCCAGGTCGTCAAAGGTCACAGTTCGCGATCCACCGATGCACTCTGTCACGTTCTGCCCAGTCATCTCGAGGTGGACACCTCCTGCGTGGCTCCCTTCATGCTCATGAACATCGAAGAATGCCCTGACCTCAGCCTATTAGAGAAAAGTTCCTGATTAGTTTGGGCCATGACTGCGAAGACTTCAGTGAAGAATACAGTATCAATGAAACAAACATGAGCACCTTATCCTAGCCAATGATCTCAAATGCACACTTCAATCAAATGAAAAAAAACAAGAGTCTAATGTTTTCTGTACTTATTTCTTAAATATGCAGTTAACAAATGACTGGAGTTATTACTAGTAAAATCTACTAATCTATCTAGTACGGTGACCAAATATCACCCTTTCACTTTCGAAGATGCAGAACTCTTCTTGCAACTTAAGATTTTACAGCAAGATGGCATGGTGCTACTTTGTTCAGTACATAATTACATCTAATCCTTGGTACAAGAGACCAGCACTTCAGTACCAGTCAGTTCAAGTAAATGTTATATTAAGAGACAGCATGTGCTGCAAACGGTGCGACCGTCGCACGATTTGCAACTGGAGTGCATGCCTAGGGCACACAAACAAAACATTCTTAAACAATCAGATGGTTCAATCTCCAATACTTCTCCAAAACTCTGAGCAATGAATTTAGCAGCAAATCAATTAAGTAGATCTACTCCCATCATACTAGTTAGACCCACTTCCATTGTAATCGCTGGACCCACTTCACTAAAATCATTTAATTGACACTGTGTGACCATCCATGATGGTGACTATATCTCTGGACCAGTCCAACAACCACCATCCCATGAAACATATGGTGGATGTCCTCATCGTACCTAACAGGCTAACACACATCTATGATAAATGTTTTTTTGGGGGTCTAGACACGTTCATAGCATACAAATTTGATATTACACTGATCACCAACTATTACTCAAGGCTATTGACCAATTAGTTAATGACTAAAATTGCAATAGCAGTTCCTCATTATGATTTATGCAATCAAGAAACTCTTCTTGCATAATTAATGAAAAGGCAAGCATCTTTTCATCATTTTATTTTCGAATCTAGTTGGAACTACGTACATTATACATCATACTGTTGTCTACTTTGAAGCTTCATCAGCTAATTAGCTTATTTGGTTATTCACCAGAAAATGGGCCCCAATATTACCTCTGTTTAGCAGTGAGCATATGGCTTAACATCTATTTCTGCTTTTATCATGTTTTTAAGGTTGATGGGGGTAGCATATAAGATGTGCAGATTGCCCACAAAGTCTGCATCATTCTACTAAAGCAACAAGATGAATGAAGTAGGAAAAATAGCACATACCAGAATAGAGTCAAAGGGGCGTGTCTTTAGACCACAAGGAGCCTTGATGGTGTTCCCGTGCATGGGATCAGTGATCCAGGTAACAATTTGACCAGAATTGCGGACAGCACGGATGAGATGAGGTAATTTGACCCTCATGTTCTCTGCCCCCATTCTTGTAATGATGGTAATTCTCCCAGCTTTGTTTGTTGGGTTCAATATCTCAATCAGCTTCACCAAGTCGCTGGGGTTCATTTTGTCACTCACCTGAAATCCACATTTTACAAATGGATGTTTAGCTCACATACACATGTGTATTTTTACGTTTTCAACATGAAGTTAGTCTAAAAAGATACCTTGATGCCAAGAGGGTTAGCAACACCCCTGAGGAATTCAACATGAGCACCATCAAGCTGGCGAGTGCGTTCACCGACCCAGAGCATGTGGGCAGAACAGTCGTAGAAAAGACCAGAGGTTGAGTCCTGACGGGTTAGAGCTTGCTCGTAGGGTAGGAGCAGGCACTCATGAGAGGTCCAGAATTCAGTACTTGACATGACCGGGTGGTCCAATGTTAGCCCAGCAGCAGACATGAAGCCAAGGGCTTCATCAACCCTGTGTGCCAATTCGCGGTACCTATTGAAGCATCCCCACAATAATTAGACACTAGAATACTTCTTGATTGGCCAAGAAGACAACAATTTATATTATTTCCATCAAAATAATCAGAAAATATTTAATAATCACAAACTCTAAACATTCGAGCTGTTATTGAATAGCAATATTAGATCATGTTGTTACACCATAAACCAATATATATATATGTTGGGTTGGAAGAGTTATTCAGTGGAGTACAACAACATCAGATAATTGTATGACTTCTGCAGGAAACTGACAGTGGATGACTTCAGAAAAGGTTAACATGGCCCATCCTATAATGTCTGAGTTCCCAAGAAACAGAACTACTGAAAGGTAATGATAAGAGGATGCACATAGGTGTGCACTCCCATCAAATAGGTTGCCCTGTAGCATTCAATGAGACGATGATAATTGCATACAATCAAAGTAATATGATATTACAGGTTTATACCGGAAAACAGTAGAAAATAGACCGAGACTTTGAAATAATTAGTTGATTTATTTCGATGTGACTCCTCCAAATTCCCTCCAACGGTGGAAAGTAATGGAATGATCTAATAGAGTTTAATTTTCTCTATGTCAACAACTACAGCTTAAGTCCATGACAACTAAACGATTCAATGATCAGCATTTTCAACTCAGTTTTTTTGCAGCAGACAGTAACTAAACGATTACCATAATCGCCAAAATATGCAAAAAGAAAAAAAGCACAGAAAGTGCATAGAAGATGTTTTCACCTGTCGCCCTGCTCGCTGTTTTCAGTGAAATCGAGGTTCCACTGGGTGACCCGCTGCATGGCAGCATAGCCTCCCATGGCGAAAGCGCGGAGGAGGTTGAGCGTGGCAGCGGACTGGGTGTATGCCCTGATCATCCTCTGGGGATCGGGGATGCGGCTCTTCTCGTTGAATGCATCTCCGTTGATGTTGTCCCCTCTGTAGCTGGGCAGCTTCACTCCGTCCTTCACCTCGAAGTTATCAGACCTCGGCTTCGCGAACTGGCCGGCCATTCTCCCAACCTATTATTATTATTATTATTATTACCCAATCATCAACAAATTAGATCCCAGATGACAAGGGAGGTTTGCGTGGAGGCGGAGGGAGTGGGATTTGAGTTTGAGGTACCTTGATGACGGGCATCTGGCCGCCGAAGGTGAGGACGGCGGACATCTGGAGGAGGACGCGGAAGGTGTCGCGGATGTTGTTGCCGTTGAACTCCTTGAAGCTCTCGGCGCAGTCGCCGCCCTGGAGGAGGAAGGCGCGGCCCATGGCGGCGTCCGCGAGGCGGTCCTCGAGGTTCCGCGCCTCCCCGGCGAAGACGATCGGCGGGAAAGCCTCGATCGTCTTGAGGGCGGATTCCAGCTCCGCCGCGTTCGGGTACTCCGGCAGCTGCAGCGCCTTCTTCGCCCGCCAGCTGTCGATGGCCCACTTGGTCGGGGCCGGGGCCGGCGCCGCGGACTTCTCCGGCGCGACCGTCGCCGACGAGGTCTTGGCCGCGGCGGGGGTGGTGGCGGAGGCCTTGGACGGCTCCGCGGCGTGGACGGCGCGGATTGTGCGGCGCTTGAGCAGCGGGAGGAAGGACGGGGCGCGGCGGGGCTGCGTGACGGCTCCGCCGGATAGGGCGGCCGCGGCGTGGTTGGTGGCGAGCGCCATTGCGGACGGAATGGGGGCGGCGGCGGCGGCGATCGGGAGTTGAGGAATCTGGGGTTTTGGGAAGGAATGCAGTAGTGGAGGTGAGGGCGGGCGTGGTGGGCTCGGTCTCTCCTGAATCGATTGGGAACGGTGGCGGGCTATTTATAGCTGGCCGGAGCCGGTCAGGGCCGCGGTTGGTGAGTGGGAGGAGGGAGGCGGTGGTAGTTGGATGAAGCGACCCGGGAAGGGAAGAGGGAAAGAGGGAGCACGCATATTCTAGGATTTTCTCCTTGTCTACCTCGTGTGTAAAAGCTTGTTTCCCTTTCTTTTTTTCCCCTTGCTTCCGAGAGATTCAATGGCTTTCTAACCCTCCATTCCTCCAAATTGAAGAAAAGGTCCGGGTATAAGTTTTACCAGCTGCAACACTAAACATGAAACTGATAAAACGAGTTTGATGTTGTAGTTGTAGTTGTTGTTGATATATGATTCTAAAAACATAGTCAAACTTAACATGTAGAACTGGTACGGGAAAACAGCAAGACACCAAGGCGATCAGGAGGCGGCTCTAAAACCCATCTAGGGTTTCGTCCCTCTCACCGGCGACGCTACCGGTCCGCTCCGCCTCCGGTGGCCTTGGAGCCTTGGAGGTGTGGCGGAACGCGGTCTCTCGCCGGCGGGAAGGCTTTAGTTTTTCGTTTAGTTTGTTTTCGGTGTCTTCTTCGGGATGGTGACGCCGCGGCTACTTCCTGATGTCAGAATAAGGTCCTCCCCGTTTCTATTCTCGTTCCGGTGGTGCATCTGGCACCGGCGGAGGGCGCGTGGAGTTGTGTGTTTGGCGGATCTCCCGTGATCCGGTCGTCTTTCGTGTTCGATTCTGTGGTTTTAGGCCAGTCTCTTCCGATCTATGGTTGTCATCATTGGCGATGGTTGCCGCTGTGGTGCGCTGGTACTTTGGGGCCTTAGCATGATGACTTCCTATATGTCTACTACAACAAGCTCTACTACGATAAGCTTTGCCGGTGACGCAGGAGTGAGGATGGCGGCGCGCCTTGCTTGTGACGGTAAAGCACACGTCCGTTGGGAACCCCAAGAGGAAGGTATGATGAGTACATCAGCGAGTTTTCCCTCAGTAAGAAACCAAGGTTATCGAACCAGTAGGAGATGAAGATCACGTGAAGGTTGTTGGTGAAGGAGATTCCGGTGCCAACGTGGAACCTGCACAACACAATCAAACTACTTTGCCCCAACTTAACAGTGAGGTTGTCAATTTCACCGGCTGGAAAATGATGTTTGCTTGCAGAAAACAAAAGAGAACAATGATTGCAGTAGGTTGTATTTCAGATGTAAAAGAATGGACCGAGGTCCACAGTTCACTAGTGGTGTCTCTCCAATAAGATAAATAGCATGTTGGGTGAACAATTTACAGTTGGGCAATTGACAAATAGAGACATCATAACAATGCACATACATATCATGATGACTACTATGAGATTTACTTAGGCATTACGACAAAGAACATAGACCGCCATCCAAGATGCATCTATGCCTAAAAAGTCCACCTTCGGGTTAGCATCCGCACCCCTCCCGTATTAAGTTGCAAACAACGACAATTGCATTAAGTACGTGCGTAATGTAAACAATACAAATATTCTTAGACAAAGCTTTGATGTTTTATCCCTAGTGGCAACAACACATCCACAACCTTAGGGGTTGCTCCACTCAATGGAGACATGAACCCACTATCTAGCATAAATACTCCTCTTGGAGTTACAAGTATCAACTTGGCCAGAGCCTCTACTAGCAATGGAGAGCATGCAAGATCATAAATAACACATATATGATAGATCAATAATCAACTTGACATAGTATTCCATATTCATCGGATCCCAACAAACACAACATATACCATTACAAATAGATGATCTTGATCATGATAGGCAGCTCACAAGATCTAAACATGATGGCACAATAGGAGAAGATAACCATCTAGCTACTGCTATGGACCCGTAGTCCAAGGATGAACTACTCACGCATCATCCGGAGGCGGGCATGGTGATGTAGAGCCCTCGGTGATGATTCCCCTCTCAGTGCGGAGAGATCTTCTGAACCCCCTGTTAGGGTTGACAGCGGCGCGTCTCTGGAACTGTTCCGATATTTTGGCTCTTGCTAGGGTTTTTGGGACGAAGGAATAAATAGGCGAAGAAGCGGTCGGGAGCCGGGGCTCCTCCCACGCCTTGGCGCGGCGGCCCCCCGCGCCGCCATGGGGTGGCCCCCTGGCCTTCCTCGACCTCTTCGGTCTTCTGAACACTCCGTGGAAAATAGGGCCGTGGGCTTTTGTTTCGTCCAATTCCGAGAATATTTGTAAAACAACTTTTCAAATAAAAAAGCAGAAACAGAACTGCACTGGCATCTTGTTAATAGGTTAGTCCTGGAAAATGCATAAAAACATTATAAAGTGTGAACAAAACATGTAGGTATTGTCATAAAACTAGCATGGAACATAAGAAATTATAGATACGTTGGAGACGTATCAAGCATCCCAAGCTTAGTTACTACTCGCCCTCGAGTAGGTAAACGATAAAAAGAATAATTTCTGAGTGACATGCTACCAACATAATCTTGATCAATACTATTGTAAAGCATATGAGATGAATGAAGTGACTCAAAGCAATGATCTATAGTTTGCTAACAAAAAGATAATGACTAAACAACTGAATCATATAGCAAAAACTTTTCATGAATAGTACTTTCAAGACAAGCATCAAAAAGTCTTGCATAAGAGTTAACTCATAAAGCAATAAGATTCTTAATATAAGGTTTTGAAACAACACAAAGGAAGATTTAAGTTTCAACAATTGCTTTCAACTTTCAACATGCATATCTCATGGATAATTGTCAACACAAAGTAATATAATAAGTGCAATAAGCAAGCATGTAAGAATCAACGCACATAGTTGACACAAGTGTTTGCTTCTAAGATAGAAAGAAGTAGGTAAACTGACTCAACATAAAGTAAAAGAAAGACCCTTCGCAGAGGGAAGCAGGGATTAAATCGCGTGCTAGAGCTTTTCAAGTTTTGAAATCATATAGAGAGCATAAAAAATAAAGTTTTGAGAGGTGTTTGTTGTTGTCAACGAATGGTAGTGGGCATTCTAACCCCCTTGTCAAACAGACTTTCAAAGAGCGGCTCCCATGAACCCTCTTCTCTTTTGTTTACACATGTATTTTAGTTTTATTTATAGATGACACTCCTCCCAACCTTTTTCTTTCATAAGCCATGGCTAACCGAATCCTCGGGTGCCTTCCAACATTTCACATACCATGGAGGAGTGTCTATTGCAAAATTAAGTTGCTTACTGATAAATCAGGGCAAAACATGTGAAGAGAATTATTAATGAAAGTTAATTAATTGGGGCTGGGCACCGTTGCCAGCTCTTTTTGCAAAATTATTGGATAAGCGGATGTGTATGCCACTAGTCCATTGGTGAAAGTCTGCCCAACAAGATTGAAAGATAAAACACCACATACTTCCTCATGAGCTATAAACATTGACACAAATAAGGAGTATTAAAATTTTGAATTGTTTAAAGGTAGCACATGAAGTATTTACTTGGAATGGCACAAAAATATCACATAGTAGGTAGTTATGGTGGACACAAATGGCAAAGGTTTTGGCTCAAGGTTTTGGATGCACGAGAAGCATTCCCTCTCAGTACAAGGCTTTGGGTAGCAAGGTTGTTTGAAGCAAACACAAGTATAAACCGTACAAAAAACTTACACAAGAACATATTGCAAGCATTATAAGACTCTACTGTCTTCCTTGTTGCTCAAACACTTTTACCAGAAAATATCTAGACCTTAGAGAGACCAATCATGCAATCGAAATTTCAACAAGCTCTACGGTAGTTTTCCACTAATAGGTTTAAACTACATGATGCAAGAGCTTAAACATGATCTACTTGAGAGCTCAAAACAATTGCCAAGTATAAAATTATTCAAGACAATATACCAATTACCACATGAAGCATTTTCTGTTTCCAACCAAATAACAATAAGTATAAGTGTTGCGGCTTTCAGCTTTCGCCACGAACATGAAAAATAAAACGAAGAACACAAGTGTTCAAATGAAAAAGCGGAGCGTGTCTCTCTCCCACACAAGCATGTTAGGATCCGATTTATTAAGAAAACTTAAAATAACAAACGAGAATAAAAGCACACGGACGTTCTAAGTAAAGCACATAAGATGTGACGGAATTAAAATATAGTTTCACTAGAGGTGACCTGATAAGTTTTGATGAAGAAGGATGCCTTGGGCATCCCCAAGCTTAGACGCTTGAGTCTTCTTGAAATATGCAGGGGTGAACCACGGAGGCATCCCCAAGCTTAGACTTTTCACTCTTCTTGATCATATTATATCATCCTCCTCTCTTGATCCTTGAAAACTTCCTTCACACCAAACTCAAAGCAATCTCATTAGAGGGTTAGTGCATAATAAAAAATTCACATGTTCAGCAAGGACACGATCATTCCCAACACTTATGGACATTACCCAAGGATACTGAAATTTAATGGAGCAAAGAAATCCACTCAAACACAATAAAAAAGGCAATGCAAAATAAAAGGCAGAATCTGTCAAAACAGAACAGTCCGTAAAGACGAATTTTTCGAGGCACTTAACATGCTCAGATGAAAAAGCTCCAGTTGAATGAAAGTTGCGTACATATCTGAGGATTACTCATGAATTTTTTCAGAATTTTTAGATTCTTCTACAGAGAGAAAAGCTCAAATTCGTGACAGCTAGAAATCTGTTTCTGCGCAGAAATCCAAATCTAGTATCAACTTTCTATCAAAGACTTTACTTGGCACAACAATGCAAGAAAATAAAGATACAAATGTATTTCTACAGTAGTAACAAGCACGTTGACTCAAATATAAAACAAAAATTGCAGAAATAAAATAATGGGTTGTCTCCCATAAGCGCTTTTCTTTAACGTCTTTCAGCTAGGCGCAGAAAGTGAAAATCAAGTAACATCAAGAGAAGAAGCATTAACATCATAATTTTCCTTAAAAACACAACTTGTCGCAAAAGGTATCTTAGATGCTTTATTATCTAAATTTCCCATAGTGGTACTAAGGGTTTTATCAATTTTAAGCTCATAATGATTCTTTGGCTTTGGCATCTTAGGGACATACATGAACTTTTGCTCCTTACCCACATAAGCTTTCTCCTTAAACTTAAGAGAAGAAAAAGTTGAACCCAAGGTTCCCATAGATTCTTCAAGTTCACCAATCCTATGGGTTTGATTATCATGGATAGCACAAGTTTCTAAGACATCAATTCTTTCATTAATTCCTCCTAGGGATTTATCAAGTTTATCAGTATTATCAAGTAATATTCCCAATTTAGTCTCAACACTTGGAAGATTTTTCTCTATGGCCTCCAACTTTTTCATGACATCCTCAAGAGAGATTTCAATTTTAGCTTCATTAACAGGTGGTATTCCAACTAGACTCTCAATGATGCAACTAGCTTCTAAAGCAGGAGTACCTAGGAAATTACCCCCGTAAGAGTATCAAGAACATACCTATTCCAGCTAGAGATACCAACATAAAAGTTCCTAAGGAGGATAATAGTGGAGTGTTTCTTAGTGCACCTATGATGAGCATCACTAATTCTATACCAAGCATCTTTAAAACTTTCTCCCCCTTGTTGCTTAAACGAACGAACTTCAACTTCAGGACTAATCATTTTAGCAATAATAAAAATAAATAAAGCAAAACCGAATTAAATAAAGTAAAACAAGTAACTAATTTTTTTTGTGTTTTTGATATAAAGAAAGCAAACAAGACAGAAAGTAAAATAAAGCAAGACAATAAAGAAAGTAAATAGATTGGGTGTGAGAGACTCCCCTTGCGGTGTGTCTTGATCTCCCCGGCAACAGCGCCAGAAAAGTAGCTGCTTGTGACGGTAAAGCACACGTCCGTTGGGAATCCCAAGAGGAAGGTATGATGAGTACAGCAACGAGTTTTCCCTCGAAGAAACCAAGGTTATCGAACCAGTAGGAGATGAAGATCACGTGAAGGTTGTTGGTGAAGGAGTGTAGTGCGGCGCAACACCAGGGATTCCGGTGCCAACATGGAACTGCACAACACAATCAAACTACTTTGCCCCAACTTAACAGTGAGGTTGTCAATCTCACCGGCTTGCTGAAAACAAAGGATTAAACGTATGATGTGAAAATGATTGCTGCTTGCGTAGGGCAGCTCCTTGTGACGGTAAAGCACACGTCCGTTGGGAACCCCAAGAGGAAGGTATGATGAGTACAACAACGAGTTTTCCCTCAGTAAGAAACCAAGATTTATCAAACCAGTAGGAGATGAAGGCCACGTGAAGGTTGTTGGTGAAGGAGTGTAGTGCAGCGCAACACCAGTGATTCCGGCGCCAACGTGGAACCCGCACAACACAATCAAACTACTTTGCCCCAACTTAACATGAGGTTGTCAATCTCACCGGTTTGCTGAAACAAAGGATTAAGCGTATGGTGTGGAGAATTATGTTTGCTTAAAAACAGAGAACGTGATTGCGGTAGATTGTATTTCGATGTAAAAGAAAGGACCGGGGTCCACAGTTCACTAGTGGTGTCTCTCCAATAAGACAAATAGCATGTTGGGTGAACAAATTACAGTTGGGCAATTGACATAATAGAGAAGCATATACATATCATGATGACTACTATGAGATTTACTTAGGGCATTACGACAAAGAACATAGACCGCCATCCAGCATGCATCTATGCCTAAAAGTCCACCTTCGGGTTAGCATCCGCACCCTTCCGGTATTAAGTTGCAAACAACGACAATTGCATTACGTATCTGTGTAATGTAAACAAGACAAATATCTTTAGACAAAGCATTGATGTTTTATCCCTAGTGGCAACAGCACATCCACAACCTTAGGGGTTGCTGTCACTCCCCAGATTCAATGGAGACATGAACCCACTATCTAGCATAAATACTCCCTCTTGGAATCACAAGTATCAACTTGGCAGAGCCTCTACTAGCAACGGAGAGCATGCAAAAACATAAATAACACATATATGATAGATCAATAATCAACTTGACATAGTATTCAATATTCATCGGATCCCAACAAACACAATATGTAGCATTACAAATAGATGATCCCGATCATGATAGGCAGCTCACAAGATCTAAACATGATAGCACAAGAGGAGAAAACAACCATCTAGCTACTGCTATGGACCCGTAGTCCAAGGATGAACTACTCACGCATCAGTCCGGAGGCGGGCATGGTGATGTAGAGCCCTTCGGTGATGATTCCCCTCTCCCAGGGTGCCGGAGGCGATCTTCCGAACCCCGAGATGGGGTTGACGGCGGCGGCGTCTCGGAACTTTTCCGTATCGTGGCTCTCGGTACTAGGGTTTTCGCGACGGAGGAATAAATAGGCGAAGGGCAGCATTGGGGGCGCCCGAGGGCCCACCCCATAGGCCGGCGCGGCCAGGGGCCGCGCCGCCCATGGGGTGGCCGCCTCGTGGCCCCTCTCCGTCTCCTCTTCTGGAAGGCTCCGTGGAAAATAAGACCGTGGGCTTTTGTTTCTTCCAATTCCGAGAATATTCGTAAATTAACTTTTCTGAAATCAAAAAGAGCAGAAAACAGGAACTGGCACTGCGGCATCTTGTTAATAGGTTAGTCCCGTAAAATGCATAAAAACATTATAAAGTATGACTAAAACATGTTGGTATTGTCATAAAACTAGCATGGAACATAAGAAATTATAGATACGTTGGAGACGTATCAAGCATCCCCAAGCTTAGTTCCTACTCGCCTCGAGTAGGTAAACGATAAAAACAATAATTTCTGAAGTGACATGCTACCAACACAATCTTGATCAATACTATTGTAAATCATATGAGATGAATGAAGTGATTCAAAGCAATGGTTTGCTAACAAAAAGATAATGACTAAAGAACTGAATCATATAGCAAAAACTTTTCATGAATAGTACTTTCAAGACAAGTATCAAAAAGACTTGCATAAGAGTTAACTCATAAAGCAATAGATTCAAAGTAAGAGGTTTCGAAGCAACACAAAGGAAGAATTAAGTTTCAGCAATTGCTTTCAACTTTCAACATGTATATCTCATGGATAATTGTCAACACAAAGTAATATAACAAGTGCAATAAGTAAGCATGTAAGAATCAACGCACACAGTTGACACAAGTGTTTGCTTATAAGATAGAAAGAAGTAGGTAAACTGACTCAACATAAAGTAAAAGAAAGCCCCTTCGCAGAGGGAAGCAGGGATTACTCATGTGCTAGAGCTTTTTATTTTGAAACATGGAAACAATTGTGTCAACGGTAGTAATAATTCATGTGGGTTATGCATAAAACTTCCTATAAGTTGCAAGCCTCATGCATCGAATACTACACTTTTGGAGAGACCAATCATGCAAACCAAATTTCAACAAGCTCTACGGTAGTTCTCCACTAATATATTTAAACTACATGATGCAAGAGCTTAAACATGATCTACTTGAGAGCTCAAAACAATTGCCAAGTATCAAATTATTCAAGACAATATGAGGCATTTTATGTTTCCAACCAAATAACAACAAGTACAAGTGCTGCGGCTTTCAGCTTTCGCCATGAATATTAAAGATAAAACGAAGAACACAAGTGTTCAAATGAAAAAGCGGAGCGTGTATCTCTCCAACACAAGGATTGCTGGGATCCGAATTTATTCAAACATAAACAAAAATAAAAAAAAACAGACGCTCCAAGTAAAGCATATAAGATGTGACAAAATTAAAATATAGTTTCACTAGAGGTGACCTGATAAGTTAACCACGGGGGCATCCCCAAGTTTAGACTTTTCACTCTTTGACGTGGGCATTACCCTTCGGGTAACCAATGTTGCTCTACCCTATATGGTCCAACTGAAGGCCCATGAAGGTACCTGATGGCAAGATGGGCCACTAGGACGGTGCGGCGGAAGATTGCTTGGAGTTCAAGACACGGAGGAAGCCGAACAAGGAAAGCTTGAAGATAGATCTATTGTAAACCTACTCGTACTCGATGAGATCTCTCGGGACCTGGCCGCCTATATAAAGGCCAGGAGAGGGGCTATCGAGACACACAATCAACCTTAGCAATACTAGCCAAAGCTTAGAACTAGGTTACCCTAGCAACTAGCTAGCATCTCGACGAGATTACCGAACGATTCGGCACCCCATTGTAACCTGTTTTCATCATAATCAAAGAACAGACAGGCAGGACGTAAGGGTTTACCTCATCGAGGGCCCCGAACCTGGGTAAATCGCTCTCCCCGCTTGTCGTGTACCGATGTCTCGTGTCACCGTAGGATTCCATCAACCCCAAGCCCCTATCGGAGGGCATTGCCGAGGAGCACCCTCGACAATTGGCGCCGTCTGTGGGAACCCTGTCGGCACAAGGCAGGGCATCGGCAGGATTCCATCAACCCCAAGCCCCTATCGGAAGGCATTGCCGAGGAGCACCCTCGACGCTCTTCTTAATCATACCATATCATCCTCCTCTCTTGATCCTTGAAAACTTCCTCCACACCAAACTCAAAGCAATATCATTAGAGGGTTAGTGCATAATCAAAAATTCACATGTTCAGCAAGGACACGATCATTCCCAACACTTCTGGACATTACACAAGGCTACTGAAATTTAATGGAGCAAAGAAATCCACTCAAACACAGTAAAAGAGGCAATGCAAAATAAAAGGCAGAATCTGTCAAAACAGAACAGTCCGTAAAGACGAATTTTTTAGAGGCACTTAACTTGCTCAGATGGAAAAACGCAAAACTAATGAAAGTTGCGTACATATCTGAGGATCACGCATGAATTTTCGCAGATTTTTTTGATTCCTCAACAGAGAGAAAAACACGAATTCGTGACAGCTAAGAAATCTGTTTGTGCGCAGAAATCCAAATCTAGTATCAACTCTCTATTAGAGACTTTACTTGGCACAACAATACATGAAAATAAAGATACAAATGTATTGCTACAGTAGTAACAAGCACCTTGAATCAAATATAAAACAAAAATTGCAGAAATAAAATAATGGGTTGTCTCCCATAAGCGCTTTTCTTTAATGTTTTTCAGCTAGGCGCAGAAAGTGCAAATCAAGTAACATCAAGAGATGAAGCATCAACAACATAATTTGTTCTAATAATAGAATCAAAAGACATCTTCATTCTCTTTCTAGGGAAGTGTTCCATACCTTTCTTAAGAGGGAATTGATACTTAATATTTCCTTCTTTCATATCAATAATAGCACCAACAGTTCGAAGAAAGGGTCTTCCCAAAATAATAGGACAAGATGCATTGCATTCAATATCCAAGACAACAAAATCAACGGGGAAAAGATTATTGTTAACCGTAATGTGAACATTGTCAATTCTCCCCAAAGGTCTCTTTATAGAATTATCAGCGAGATTAACATCCAAATAACAATTTTCCAAAGGTGGCAAGTCAAGCATATCATAAAGTTTCTTAGGCATAACAGAAATACTTGCACCAAGATCACATAAAGCATTACAATCAAAATCATTGACTTTCATTTTAATGATGGGCTCCCAACCATCTTCCAACTTCCTAGGGATAGAAGCTTCTAATTTCTCTTCCCTAGCTTTAATGAGAGCATTTGTAATATGTTTTGTAAAGGCTAAATTTATAGCACTAGCATTAGGAATTCTAGCAAGTTTTTGTAAGAACTTAATAACTTCAGAAATATGACAATTATCAAAATCTAAACCATTATGATCTACAACATTCTGAAAAATTTCAGCACTTTTATCACAAACAGTTTCAGCAGTTTCAGGCAATTTTGCACGCTTTGCAGTAGAATTAGAAACATTGCCAACACCAATTATTTTACCATTGATAGTAGGAGGTTTAGCAACATGTGAAGCATCAATATTACTAGTGGTGGTAATAGTCCAAACTTTAGCTATATTATTCTCTTTAGCAAGTTTTTTTTTTCTCTTTCTTCTCTTTCCCACCTAGCATGCAATTCAGCCATCATTCTAATATTGTCATTAATTCGAACTTGGATAGCATTTGTTTTAGCAAATGACTTAGTATCTTTAACTTCATTAGGCATAACTTTCAGTTTCAAAAGATCAACATCAAGAGCAAGACTATCAACCTTAGAAGCAAGAACATCAATTTAGCAAACTTTTCCTCAACAGATTTGTTAAAAGCAGTTTGTGTACTAATAAATTCTTTAAGCATGATTTCAAGATCAGAGGGTACACTTCTACTATTACCATAATAATTACCATAACCACTACCACTATTAGAAAGATATGGCCTATAGTTGTTGTTACCAAAATTATTCCTATAAGCATTGTTGTTGAAATTATTAATTTTAATGAAATTCACATCAACATGCTCTTCTTGAGCAACCAATGAAGCTAAAGGAACATTATTAGGATCAACAGGAGTCCTACCATTAACAAGCATAAACATAATAACATCAATCTTATCACTCAAAGAAGAGGTTTCTTCAACAGAATTTACCTTCTTACCTTGAGGAGTTCTTTCAGTGTTGCAGCACCCAAAGTGATGGACATAAAAGTACCTCCAGCAGCTGAATCCAATAGGTTCCTCGAAGAAAAATTCAATCCTGCATAAAAGGTTTAGATGATCATCCAAGTAGTTAGTCCATGGGTAGGGCAATTCTTTACCAAAGATTTCATTCTCTCCCATGCTTGGGCAACATGTTCATTATCCAATTGCTTAAAATTCATAATGCTACTTCTCAAAGATATAATTTTAGCAGGAGGATAATATTTTCCAATAAAAGCATCTTTACATTTAGTCCATGAATTAATACTATTTTTAGGCAAAGATAGCAACCAATCTTTAGCTCTTCCTCTTAAGGAGAAAGGAAACAATTTCAGTTTTATAATATCCCCATATATGTCCTTTAACTTTTGCATTTCACAAAGTTCAACAAAATTATTAAGATGGACAGCAGCATCATCAGTACTAACACCAGAAAATTGCTCTCTCATAACAAGATTTAGTAAAGCAGGTTTAATTTCATAAAATTCTGCTGTAGTAGTAGGTGGAGCAATAAGAGTGCATACAAAATCATTATTATTTGTGCTAGTGAAATCACACAACTTAGTATTCTCAGGAGTACCCATTTTAGCAATAATAAAAGTAAACTAAGCAAACCGAATTAAATAAAGTAAAATAAGTAACTAATTTTTTGTGTGTTTTTGATAATAAGAAAGCAAACAAGACAGAAAATAAAATAAAGCAAGACAATAAACAAAGTAAAGAGATTGGATGTGAGAGACTCCCCAGCGTGTCTTGATCTCCCGGCAACAGCTTGGAAAAACTTGCTGCGTAGGGCAGCTCCTTGACGGTAAAGCACACGTCCGTTGGGAACCCCTAGAGGAAGGTATGATGAGTACAGCAGAAGTTTTCCTCGCAAAGAAACCAAGGTTTATCGAACCGGTAGGAGATGAGGCCACGTGAAGTTGTTGGTGAAGGAGTGTAGTGCGGCGCAATACCAATTCCGGCGCCAACGTGGAACCCGCACAACACAATCAAACTACTTTGCCCCAACTTAACAGTGAGGTTGTCAATCTCACCGGCTTGCTGAAAACAAAGGATTAAATGTATGGTGTGGAGAATTATGTTTGCTTGCAGAAAACAACAGAGAACAGTGATTGCACTAGATTGTATTTCAGATGTAAAAGAAAGGACCGGAGTCCACAGTTCACTAGTGGTGTCTCTCCAATAAGATAAATAGCATGTTGGGTGAACAAATTACAGTTGGGCAATTAACAAATAGAGAGGGCATAACAATGCACATACATGTCATGATGACTAATATGAGATTTACTTAGGGCATTACGACAAAGAACATAGACCGCCATCCAGCATGCATCTATACCTAAAAAGTCCACCTTCGGGTTAGCATCCGCACCCCTTCTAGTATTAAGTTGCAAACAACACAATTGCATTAAGTACTGTGCGTAATGTAAACAATACAAATATCCTTAGACAAAGCATTGATGTTTTATCCCTAGTGGAAACAACACATCCACAACCTTAGGGGTTGTTGTCACTCCCCCAGATTCAATGGAGACATGAACCCACTATCTAGCATAAATACTCCCTCTTGGAGTTACAAGTATCAACTTGGCCAGAGCCTCTACTAGCAACGGAGAGCATGCAAGATCATAAATAACACATATATGATAGATCAATAATCAACTTGACATAGTATTCCATATTCATCGGATCCCAACAAACACAACATGTAGCATTACAAATAGATGATCTTGATCATGATAGGCAGCTCACAAGATCTAAACATGATGGCACAATAGGAGAAGACAACCATCTAGCTACCTATGGACCCGTAGTCCAAGGATGAACTACTCACGCATCGATCCGGAGGTGGGCATGGTGATGTAGAGCCCTCCGGTGATAATTCCCCTCTCCGGCAGGGTGCCGGAGGAGATCTTCTGAACCCCCCGAGTTAGGTTTGACGGCGGCGGCGTCTCTGGAAATGTTCTGGTATTTTCGCTCTCGATGCTAGGGTTCGGGGACGAAGGAATAAATAGGCGAAGGGCAGCGCGTGGGAGCCAGGCTCCTCCCCACGCCTTGGCGCGGCAGTGGGGCCCCCACGCCGCCATATGGGTGGCCCCCGCTGGCCTTCCTCGACTCCTCTTCTTCTCGGAACACTCCGGAAAATAGGGCCGTGGGCTTTTGTTTCGTCCAATTCCGAGAATATTTGTAAAACAAATTTTCTGAAATCAAAAACAGCAAAAAACAGAACTGGCATCTTGTTAATAGGTTAGTCCCGGAAAATGCATAAAAACATTATAAAGTGTGAACAAAACATGTAGGTATTGTCATAAAACTAGCATGGAACAAAAGAAATTATAGATACGTTGGAGACGTATCACGCCTTCGGCTCGTGCTAGTGTGTGTAGTCCTCGCTAGGTGGTCCAATGACCTATTTGTAATTTTTATTACTTTTAGACATCTTTGTAGTGTTGTCGATCATTATAAATAGATCGGTGGAATTTTCGCAAAAAAAGACAAAACTAGAATTTCATTTAATCTCGAATATAGTGAATACGTTAGTAGCAAGAATTACCCATACCCCTTATGGCAATGGCTGGGGCGACACCTTTTCTGGAGATCTTCGTGTTTAGAGAAGAGGAGAGCCTTAATTTGATGATTTTTTCGAGGAAGTGGCGGACCCAAATGTTATTTTTTCTACTCCAAGATGGCGTTAATCCTATCTTCATGATCTCCACCAACAAGGTAAACTCCATCTCCGTGATCGACTTCACCCCCTAACATTTTTTGTAGATCAGAACCCCATATAATGATAACTTTTTGGTTTAGTTCACATCCTAGTAATTGATACCATGTTATTCCTTGTTGATAAAGCTATACATATAGATTTTGCTGTATTTCATATGCCACTAATCATTGTCATGTTTTACCGCTGTGAGTAGTTATCTATGTTCCCAGAGGCCATGTGATACCTTAGCCACAATTTTCATGTACTATAGTATGAGTATATATGGTCACATTTTATTTCTTAGTCATGGTTTTTATGATGGTGATGTATGAACGTCAACTGTACTTTACTTCACCTACGTGGGCTTATAGGGTTGCATCTTAGAGAAGGAAGAAAGGAGGAAAGGCTAAAAATGAAAAAAAAGAATGTTCTCCAATTCTTGGAATTGCAATAGTTTTGTTTATCACGACCCTAGTACGTAAGCTAAGGTTCAACATTTATGTCTTAATATCTCCCTTAATTGCTCATCGATATGGCATCGGGATTGGCCATTAGGGGTATAATTTTTCATAAAATTGGTGTTCATAGCTTAGGCTCTGTCCAACAGGAATAAGGTTTGACAAATTATTTACCATGCTTTATATGGAAATATATGGTTGCTATAATATTTCGGTCGCTCTCATGCTTGTTATAATATTTTGTCCGCTCTCGGGAATGCTTGTCCTATCGTGCATTGAGTCATCTCGTGATAAGTTTATTTTTTGTTTGCTCTATACTCGGTACCGCGAACATTTGTCACTTATAAACCTCAACAACATTTATAGTTATTCGACCGCCAATTTTGTTCACCAATAGCTTCAGCTCCTCGGTAGTTCAAAACTCATTACTTAACCAAGCATGTTACATCAGATGCACCTACACTTGTGGGTATTAGAGCTCCACCGAGCTTCGACGAACTATTGTGGGCTTCGATGAGCGGTGCAAGCGGTTGACAACAAGCTTCCGAAAACTCCAACAAACACCACAAAACCTGGCGGCGGTCAGCACGTGGCGACAAATGGATGGAAATTTTATGGCATTTAGTCATGGTTGGGCTTGTGAAGGAATTGAGAGGCTTATTCTCTCCCTACCGTATGGGGAGACGAAGGTGGTGGGAAAGGGGGGTTTAGAGTGGGTTTTTTTTTGGTCAAGAGGGATGTGAGAGAACAAGGGAGAGGTAATGTTCCTCTAAAAGGACCCTTGGAGTTTTCATTTTTTTCCATTCCTTTCCTATCTGTGGCTCCAAATATTATGATCTTACATAGGCATGTGCAACTCGAGAAGTTACAGAGGAGCCCCAATACAGTGGCCTATTTTTTCTAAACGTTTGCTCCCGTTCTTGCTAATCAAGGGATTAAAAATAATTAAACATTAGACACTGAGTACAAAATATATTACAAACTAAAATTTCCATCATATTTAAGACCCTAGAGAATTTTGTAGGTGTTTATCTATGCATTTCTTCAGGGTGATATTTATTTTGTCCGTGGCTCCAAAATTTTCACTTCAGGTGTTGTCTTGGTGGTGCTTATGCTGCTAATGTGAGGACTGCACCACAGTAGCGGGACTTTTTCTCCTTTTTAGCTTCTTTTTTAGATGTGTGAATTCGTGATGCCATTAGGGTATTGCGTTGTTGTAGAGGTTGGATGTAATTGGTATCTTCACGATAATAATATATTTCCTTTATCAAAAAAACATGTGCATTTCTTGATTAAAGACCAAAAACTTTTGAATCATATACTTGTTATAATAGAGTAATTACTATATTATAATTTTTATGTGTATTAAATGAATTACATGATGAATATATAATAAAAAATACAATTTTTTTCCTAGTAGAACTACATGTCATACAATATATCACCCGAAACACAAAAACTGATTTGTCAAATAAGCCGAAACGATATAAGACCTGATGTCCAGAACTTTAAACGGTGGCATTAAGAGATGTCTTCAGTTTCATGCTTGTGAGAGGTGAGCTTAAAAAGGGTACCTTTGAGCCAGAAAAGGTAAGAGCATCTCCAGTCGCTGCTCCCAAACGTCGTTGATAACTGCAAGAACACAAATCAATTGTAGCTAGTTTCGAAATAAGAGTATTGAACCACGAGGCTACTGGTTAGGGTCTTAATGCCCCTTGATACTTTCTACTAAAGATTACTTTTAAATTGTTTTATAATCTCAAAAGGTTTAAAGGGGTGTTGTAAAAGGTTGAATATAAAGTAAGTAAAGCAGTAAAGCGTTATAGGAAATGGGTTGAAACTTCATAAGACAAAGTATTCTCGGAGATTATTGGATCCACCTCTAGCATTAGGATTCATGTTAATCAAGATAAAATATGTTTTTAACCATATTGTGTGTGGGAGAGCTCCATAATAAGATGCGCCCAGAAAGCCATCGGTCATTGCATCTCTAAATAACCACAACAACTAGTCTTCTGCAAGCCACATATTGACTATTGCTATTGAGGGTTTTACCATGTGGTTATCGATATGAGCTTAGTGAATCCCTCTTATCCCCCTCATTCATGTGTCAAAGTGCTGATACGGTAATGTCACTTCCCACCATTCACTTTACCACACTTCAAAGGGTAGTTCCCTCTTGAGACCATAAGGTAAATATTACATGGTGCACAACACATAATATCAAGAGAGAGAGCTAACACACATTAATACTTAAAACCATAGATCATCTTAGATTCATCTCATATTCATGCTAGGGTTTCTCCATCTCCCCAAGAACTAATATGACTACTCACACATGGAAGAAATCAAGAACATCATCGTAATCTTATGGAGAGGATTAAAGGAATAGAATAGATTCGAATACAAATCCACAATAGAAATCAAGATTACAACTATGGTTGGATGATGATGATAGTGGTGGTGGTGGTGCAGCAGTTGATGATGATGAAGGGGATAATGCCCTGTTCTCCGAGGATCCACTTAGCAGCCCGGATGTTATCTTCTCCAAAGTTCCTTCTTAAGATCTGATATGGGGCGGTGTTTCTTTATTTCGTGGAGCTGTGTGTCTCGGATGTCTTATCCATCTGCGGGAGGTGAAAGTATTTAACGAGGTGGTGCTTCCGGAGGGTGGTACATGCGGATGGTACGGGCGGGCCTTGCCCGTACCGATGCCCGTTAGAGTTACTGGAAGTTTTCCTCGCATTATCCTTTCGCCCAGGTGCATAATTAAGTGCTAAAATGATTTCTATCACGTTAAAATGCCAGAAAATGATAGTTTTCATTGATATTTCATCATCAACTTATTATTTCAAGATCTTGTGTAGACAAGAAAAAAACGGGCGCGGTAGCACAATGAAATACAAAAATCCTACTACTACTCAATGATAACTTGATGAAATAACAATGTAAAAACATGCTAAAAATGCACTCATCAACTTCCCCAAGCTAGACTCTTAATCGTCCCCGAGCAAGATAGAAGCTTAATGGACAGAGTCATCTTTTTTCATGAAGCGAGAGTCGCTAAAACAAATGAGGTATTTTCAAGAACAAGGATTACAACATCGGATGTAAAACTAGAGCATTAGTGACACCACACTATTCTCATACTGAAATGACTTAGAGGCCTCCACAACTTTCGAGGTTTGATAGTAGACAAGAAGGCTACTTTATCTTCATATCATAAAATTATGGAGTTTGCTTTTCTTCATGAAATCTACGAGCGACTCTTTTTCTTTATGTACTTTTTTTATTTTTATTTTTCTCTTTCTTTCTTTCTTCCTTTCTTTTTCGCATGAAGGAACCAATGATCATAAAATACTTTGTAATTTTTTTTATATTCTATCAAGGCTTACTGGTGTGGAGGACCATAAAATCATTATCATGATGCAAGTACAATTATACTCATCCTAATTCATACATCTAATGCAATAATCATAATTCAATCACACTTCAGATAAAATAATGGCTCAAGGTTCATTGGATAAAAATCCTTCACTCTCCAAGGGAAATTTAAGAAGCACTAATGCAATCCTTATCGAATTTCAAACTAAATGCATGCTAGAAAGTAAATATGCGAACTAAAGGGGATAGATTACAAGGTGTTATATATCTCCCCAAGCTTGGAATCAAGCCAGGTGGGATCAAACGATACTTGCGATTATTTGATACCGTTGCAGCTTCATGATGGAGGGATGGCGTTGAAGACGGCTGCACGGAGCTTCCTGTTGGACTCCTCTAGAGCAGATATGCGACGGATAGCTTTCTGCAACTCAGAGCGCGTGGAGTTCACTGCTTCAGTCATAACTTCCACCAGTTCGTTGAGCTCCTTCTTCTCCGCCAGGTCTAGGAGGCGCCGACGCACTATCTCTCGATGGATAAGCTCATGATTTTGATGCTTTTCCAACATGCTAATGCGCAGCTTAGTCCTCGTAGACGGCTTGACTGGTGAAGCAGGTTCATCCTTAAGTACGAAGTCCCACTCCTCCATGGGCTTCACGTGGATGCGAGCGTTCAACATCATCTTCTTTGTTGTGGAAGTATGGGCGGTAGTGTCCTCATAAGTTCATGCATCAACACCATTATGCTTACGTTTTGGCGACACATAGTGAGCAGCGATGAGCTTCAGGGATTCCACGCGCCCCTTTCTGTGCGGCTTCTTAGCTTCTTCTTCGTCTTCTAGAGTCACCATAACCATATACTTATGTGTTTTCCACCCACGTGGAGCTTGAGATATGAATGACTCGTTGTCTTCATCGTACGAGTCCTAAGACGGCTCGCGCGTCCTCGGGCTAAGACCTTGAGATTCACGCTTGTCATCCTCAAGGGAAGAAGTCGGGAAGCTGTACCATGATGGAGGCATGAGGCCGAAAGATTTCCCTTTTCCCACAGCTAGGTAACGCATATGGTGATGAGGATGTGAAAGGATGAAGAAAGAGGAGCTTTATGAAGCCTTATTAGGGGTGACACAGAAAAAAGCTCGTGGGTTTAGAGTTTATGGTCGCACAGAAAAAGAATCCCAACAATATGGAAAGATATAAACTTAAAAAGGAAATTTTGTGCTGCACGGCGATTCTCTGTAAGGGCGCAGACCGTACCGTCCACCCGTACCCGATGTCCTGCCAAAATACGGAGCAGATAAAGTCGGTTCGAGGGTTCGGTACGGGCGGGTTTGCACCGTACCGTCCGCCTGTACTGATTTACCGACATAAGAAAGGAGGCAGAATTTTTCTAAAAAACTATCAAACGAGGAAAAATCTATTGTAAGTATAGCGACCGCCCGACCGTAATGGAAACGAGGTTAGAAACTTATTTCGTCAAAGGTTTCCAGAGAAAATGGCGACCACCCGTATGGACGGATGCGGTCGTACCGCCCACCCGTACCGGTATCGGAATTAGAAAACCATAACGTGAAAACATCTAGTAAGTTTAGCGACCACTCGTACGGGCAGAGCCGGTCGTACCTCCCGCATGTACCTAGGTCGCAAAAACTCCATATAGCTTAGAAAATTGCAAAGACCTCAAAAATGCGTACAAATGTATGAAAAACCGAAAACTTCAAACAAATAAAATCAAATCAAATAAAAACTTTCTTGCAATGGTTTGAGTAAAAGGTACCGTTCTTTCTTGTCCATCATATTGTTCCTCCCCTTCTTTCGTATATGGTGGGTAGCAAATGCTTGCTCGCACCATCATAGAGGATAGGAGAAACATCTTCACAAAAATTAAGTGTACCTGGTGGAACAAAGACTGTGGATATGCTGCATGGTGATACTTCTTTGCTCAAAGATTCTCGTTCTTCTATTCGTTCTTCACTTCTTTGTATGATTTGCAAATCAAATTTTTGCAAAAGCAAAATCCGCCGAATCATCCTAGGCTTAACGTTTGTCCTTTCAAGGATTTCTTTCAAGCCCATACGATCAGTGTAGACTCTAACTTTCGAGTCATTGATATACGCAAATACAACTGCAAAAAACTCTTTCTCTATAAAAGGATAATTTATCTGTGCATCATTTAGTGTCCGGCTAGCGTGATGGATGATATTAAGTTCATCACCATCCTGCTGGCATAAAGTGACTCTGACAGATTCATGGATTGCCTCACAAAGTAGATTAAAATGTTTCTTCTAATCAGGTGATTGTATCATAGGAGGTTTAAGTAGAGCTTGCTTAAGAATGTTGAAAGCATTAAGAAAATTTTCATCAAACTTAAACCGAAAATCTTTTTGTAATAGATTAGTAAGGGGTCTTGCTATTTTAGAAAAAATTCTAATGAATCTTCTGTAAAATCCAGCATGACCAAGGAAACTTCTTATACCTTTGATATCTCGTGGAGGTGGTATTTTTTCTATGGCCTCCACTTTTGACTTGTCAACTTCTATGCCTCTTCCCGATATCTTGTGTCTAAGTACTATCCCTTCTTGAACCATGGAAAAGTCGTCCATGAACACTTCCATTATGTGCTCAATATAATCGGCAAATATAGAGGTCATGCATCTTTGAAAAGTAGCTGGTGCATTGCACAATCCGAAAGGTATTCTACGATAAGCATATAATCCAAAAGGGCAAGTGAAAGTTGTTTTCAATTGATCTTCCGGATGAACAGCTATTTGAGAGAACCAGGAATATCCATCAAGATAACAAAAATGCGAATGTCTAGCAAGTCTTTCCAGAATTTGATGTATAAAAGGCAATGGGTAATGATCTTTCCTAGTTTCCTTATTCAATTTTATGAAATCAATGCACATCCTATATCCTACAACAGCTCTTGGAACCATTTCATTGTGTTTATTTGGTACATCAATAAATCCTCCTTTCTTAGGGACAAAATGAACATGACTCACCCAGTCACTTTCTTTAACATGATAAATGATACCTGCGTCGAGGAGGCGGATGATTACTTTCCTTACCACTTCCTTCATTTCAGGCTTAAGTTTCCTCTGAAAATCAGCAACTGGTTTGGCTCCATCTTGCATGAATATTCGATGAGTGGCTATTGAGGGACTGATCCCTTTCAAGTCATCCAAAGAATACCCAAAAGCATTACGATGCATTTTAAGCACCATCATTAACTGTTCTTCCTCCTTTTTTTTGAAAGGTTAGTACTCACAATAACATCATATCTACTTGTTTCGTCTAAAAACTTATATTTTAAATACGGAGGAAGATGTTTCAGTTCTGGTGGTGGTAAATCTTCATCCCCCTTTCTTTCAGGTACTTCATATTTCTCATTAGTTGAGTTGTCAGCTATAGGGATAGATTCCAAACATATTTCAATATCATTTTTTTATCTAATCATACCATAGTATTTTCATTTCCATGTAAACTTACCTCTAAATCATCTCCAAGAGTATCATAAAGTATTGCGGAAAGATTAGCTAGATTAACTTCCTCCTCAAATTCTTCCTCTGCAATATCTTCAATAATTGGTGTATGAGTAAACTTCGAGAAATGGAAACTCACCACTTCCTCCCCAAACTTAAGAGAGATAGTTTCCTTCCTACAATCAATATTAGCTCCTGCAGTATTTAAGAAAGTTCTTCCAAAAATAATCGAACAATGAGAATCGATTGGCATATCAATGACAACAAAATCAATGGGATAAGTGTAAGATCATATTATAATAGGTACATTTTTTATTACTCCCATGGAACTCTAAGAGTCTTATCAACTAGCATTATTATCATATCTGTGTCTTCTAATTGTGAATGTTCAAGCTCATCTTGGATACCAAAATAAAATCTACAGGGAATAACATTAATAACTGTTCCAATATCACAGAGTCCATAATAAGAGGACCCACCAAAGGTGCAAGGTAAAACATGTTTGCCCACACTTTTTTGCTTTAACCATACCTTCTACGAATTGTGAGGCTTCGGAATCGAGCTCAACTACGTTGCAGTGTGCATACATAGCTAAAATACCTTCCTTAGTTACCTCACTTTCATCATTTGCAACTTCATAAGTAGGTTCCTCATTACCAAACTTTACCTCTGGTGCTCTTACCTCTCTTACCTCTTCTTCTTTTTGTTATGCAAGGAGTTGAGCTCTAATGTGCCTTGCCGCTGTCATTGGGAAAGGGAGCTGCTCATTATAAGGCATCCATTCAATGGGTATCACTATGGGTACTTCAACTTCAACTTGTGCCGCTTCAATGATTTGAGGAGGCGGAGTGTAATGAAGCCATTATTTCTTGGGTTGCTTCAGTATATTCTGTAAAATCTTGAAAGAACATCTAATACCATAATATCATCAAGATTAAGCTCATTAGATGTTTCTTTTAATTGCCCGGTGTTTTTATAAGAATTTAAACAATCATATTCAATTTCTATTTCTCCCTCACTTCCAAGATCAAAGCCCCATGATACTCTATTTCTATGAACTTTGTCTAGGCGTACCCAAGCTTGCTCGGGGGTGAGTTCCATAAAAGATCCACCAGATAACAAATCTAATTCCCTTTTATTATATTGTTTAAGTCCTCCATAAAATAAACGTAAAACATACCAAGGTGGTAAATCATGACGGAATTTTTTTGAACCGTACCATTAAACATGAGGTAGGGTCTCATTAAGCTTTCGCCGCGGCGATTCTTGAAATTTGTTATAAATATTCTCGCTTCAGCGGACTTAACTTTGGGACAGAACCGAAATATAAACTTCTTCATAAGATTCTCCCAAATATCAATCTTTTATGGAGGGAAAGTTCTATACTAAGATAATGCAGTGTTGGTCAGAGATTGACTAAACAATTTGAGTTTCAATTCATCCTCAGTGTAGTTTTTCAATTTAATTGTCGAACACAACTCACTAAAATAATATAAATGACTATAAGGATCCTCATCGGGATCATCTCCTGCAAAACTGTTCTCTTTCATAATAGCAATAAAGCGTGGATGAATAACATAATCCACGTCACTCCCATTTGGGAACTCTTTAACGAATCCTCAGTTGAATCTCCCGAGGTATTCAACTGCATCAAGATTATTCATAATCCCGAGAGCAGCCATGGTATTATCTAAAACTATTA
Source organism: Lolium multiflorum (assembly GCA_030979885.1). Classification (NCBI taxonomy): domain Eukaryota; kingdom Viridiplantae; phylum Streptophyta; class Magnoliopsida; order Poales; family Poaceae; genus Lolium; species Lolium multiflorum. Next base: position 285,033,059 of record CM061750.1, read on the forward strand.
AACAACTTTAGTAAAAACAATAATAGATAAGCAACTAAGAACAAAGTCCAAAAGCGCTGAGATCCTCGTCAACGGCGCCAGAAAATAGCTTGATAACTGCAAGAACACAAATCAATTGTAGCTAGTTTCGAAATAAAAGTGTCGAACCACGAGGAAATACTGGTTAGGGTCTTAATGACCCTTTCTACTTTCTACTAAAGATTACTTATAAATTGTATTCTAATCTCAAAATGTTTAAATGGGGTGTTGTAAAAGGTTGAATATAAAGTAAATAAAGCAGTAAAAGCGTTATAGGAAATGGGTTGAAACTTAATAAGAAAAAGTGTTCTCAGGGATTATTGGATCCACCTCTAGCATTATGATTCTTGTTAATCAAGATAAATATGCTTTTAACCATATTGTGTGTTGGAGAGCTCCGTAATAAGATGCGCTCAGAAAACCATCGGTCATTGCATCTCTAAATTAATAAACACAGCAGCTAGTCTTCTACAAGCTACATATTGACTATTGCTATTAAGGGTTTTACCCTGTGGTTATCGATATGAGCTTAGTGAATCCCTCTTATCCCCCGCATTCATGTGTCAAAGTGCCGATACGGTAATGTCGCTTCCCGCCGTTCACTTTACCACACTTCAAAGGGTAGTTCCCTCTCGAGACCATAAGGCAAATATTACATGGTGCACACCACATAATCTCAAGAGAGAAAACTAACACACATTAATACTTAAAACCATAGATCATCTTAGATTTATCTCATATTCATGCTAGGATTTTTTCCATCTCCCCAAGAACTAATAGGACTACTCACACATGGAAGCAATCAAGAAAATCATCATAATCTTATGGAGGGGATTAAAGGAATGAAATGAATTTGAATACAAATCCACAATAGAAATCAAGATTACAACTATGGTTGGAGGATGATGATGATGATGGTGGTGCAGGGGTTGATGATAATGAAGGGGATGATGCCTTGTCCACCGAGGATCCACGTAGCGGCCCGGATGTTGTCTTCTCGAAATTTCCTTCTTGAGATATGATCTAGGGAGGTGTTTCTCTGTTTCGCAGAGCAGTGTGTTTCAGATGTCTGATCCGTCTGCGGGTGGTGAAAGTATTTGACGGGGCGGTGCTTCTGGAGGGTGGTACACGTGGATGGTACGGGCGAGCCTTCCCCGTACCGATGCCCGTTAAAGTTACTGGAAGTTGTCCTTGCATTATCCTTTCGCCCAGGTGCATAATTAAGTGCTAAAATAATTTCTATCACGTCAAAATGCCAGGAAATGACAATTTTCTTTGATATTTCATCATCGAATTATTACTTCAAGATCCAGTGTAGACAAGCATAAAAGGGCGCGACAGCGCGGTGAAATACAAAAATCCTACTACTACTCAATGATAACTTGATGAAATAACGATGTAAAAACATGCAAAAAATGCACTCATCAGCCGTCCGAAAGCAGCGCAGGATCGGTCATTTAGGGAACGCCACAGCTTGGTCCCGCGTTTGGGAGACATCCGTTCGCAGTCGCATCCCGCATCCCCAAACAACACGTATAAAAAAATTATTCAACAAAAAATAAGTTTTTATTCAAATTTTGTTATATATTACAAAGTTGAATGAAAACGACAAAGGCCAAACAAAACCTATCCTACACGTCATCGTTCGAGGCACGCGATGGCCTAGCCTCGTTGTCGTTCTTCCATGGCGGTTGGTTCCACGCTACCTCTCCACCTGCCAAGCCTCCATTGCCTCGAGCTTCTGGCGGTGATGCATCACTGCCGGAGTTGCCGGATCATCCCTACGACACTGGCGGTGATGCATCACTGTCGGAGTTGCCGGATCATACCTTCTTTTGGGCCACCCGCGCTGCTTCGTTGCCGGTGGCCACGACGCTTCATCGATCCTCAAGCTCTGTTCGGCTGCTTTGAGGAGGCGTCTAGACTCCTCCATCGCCACCTATTTAGTGGAGATCTTGGTGATGCGGTAGAGGATGGCCTCATTGGTCACCTCACGGGTATGGGTAGCGAACTGTCTATCCCGCTGCAACTCGAAGGAGGCCATGATGGCCTTTTTTTTCCGCCGACTAATCCTTCGGGTCTGGCCCGTCGCTCCAGTCCTCCTGGTTGTCGTCATCCTCCTCCACTCCTCCATGTCCTCGGTCGGCGCTTCCTGCTCCGCGTCAACCGTGAACTGCACTTCGAGGTCGTCGAACTCCTCCATCTCGGCCTCGCCGAGCTCGGGCTCGATTGAAGGCGACGCAAGTTCTCTCGCCGGTGGAGGTGGAGGTGGGGACAAGGGTGGAGGTTCCGGCCTGCCGCGTCGTTGTGGCTGAGCATGGATCGAGTAGGTCGTAGTGTGGCGGCGCAAAATTTTCGTGTACGTGTATAGAAGACAATGTGCTACAATGGAAACTATGGTGCTATCAGCTTTGGAAGGTGGGCTTTATAGGCGAGGTTGACGCTGGAAGCGGTGGCGAGAAGGCAGGAAGCCTTGCGCAAAAGGGCGGAACGGCATTAAGGCAACAACGAAGTGTGGAGAAGATCACTACAAGAAAAGTTCTGATAGACAACGTCCCAAAATCGTCCACTAAGGGGTATTTTTCGTCGCCTATGGGCCTAACCCGACGATATGGGTTCTCCAAACTGCGTCAAGCAAAGTCCAACGACGATTTTTCGGTCCGTCGCGCTTGGGCGCCCTTCCGCCGGAAAATCGGATCGTTGCCCAAGTGTTTCGGAGCCCGTTGACTGCGACGTCATGCAACCGACACGTGGCGACGCAGGGCAGTTAACGGCGTTAACGGCTGAAACCCCGTGGTAGATGGTAGGCCCACACGAGGCCTGCCACATCTTACGCGGGCCGGGCCAGATGACATAGTTTGACCGGTCAACTATATAGCCGGCTGGTCCATTAGTTACGTGGGCCGGCCTAACCTCTAATGTTGACTGGTCAAAACTTAAATGGGCCCCCATTTAACATGTGGGGTCCACCTTACGGGCCGGCCCAAGAAGCAAGTGGGTCGGGCCAAAAACACAGTGGGTCCCACTTTCCGTTAAAAGGCCGGCCCATTTAGTGCGTGGGGTCCACCATATAGCAAGTGGGCGGGCCAAAACACAGTGGGTCCCACTTTCCTGTTAAAGGGTCGGCCCATTTAGTATGTGGGGTCCACCATATAGCAAGGCGGCCCAACAAGATAGTGGGCGGCCCAAAACACAGTGGGTCCCACCTTCCTGTTAAAGGGCCGGCCCATTTAGTATGTGGGGTCCACCATATAGCAAGTGGGTGGCCCACCAAGGTGGGCGGGCCAAAACACAGTGGGGTCCCACATTCATGTTAATGGGCCGCCCATTTGGTATGTGGGGTCCACCATATAGAAAGTGGGTCGGCCCAACAAGATAGTGGGCCGGCCAAAAACGTGGGTCCCACCTTCCTATTAAAGGGCCGGCCCATTTACCATGTGGGACCACCATATAGCAAGTGGGGCCCAACAAGATAGTGGGCGGCCCAAAGCACAGTGGGCCCCACTTTCCTGTTGAAGGGCCTACCAATTAGTATGTGGGGTCCACCATATAGCAGTGGTACCCACTAAGATGTGGGCGGCCCACTAAGATAGTGGGCGGCCAAAAACACAAAGGGTCCCACTTTCCTCTTAAAGGGCCGGCCCATTTAGTATGTGGGGTCCACCACAAAAGCAAATGGGCTGGCCCAACTATTTAGTGGGCCGGCCCAGTAAGTGGGGTCCACATTAAAGCAAGTGGGCCAGCCCAATTAGAGTGTGGGGTCCACGGTAAATCAAATGGGCCGGCCCAAGAAGTAAGTGGGCCGGCCCTTTAGTTGCTGTTTATATGCCGGCATAATATGCGCTTTAGGATTTTGCGGGGCACATATGTGATTTTGCTTAATTGGGCCGTTTAAGGGATGGGAATTCGTGATTTAGATACTGAGAACATTGATTTCTGTCGGATAGCCTCACTTACCACAAGCACCAAAGAAAAAATGCGCGAAAGAACTATAAAAACTAACTAAATACTACATCAGCTGCAAGGCATTGAAAAAAATATTACAGAACCCAGAGAAATTGAATGGTAATTAAACCTAGCAATACAATGAAGCGATCCGGCAATCTTTTAAGTTGTCCATGCAGCACCTATATCTGAAACAAAGACATTACAAGTTAAGACAACAACAATGGAAAGGCAAAGACACTACAATATTGTTTGCCAAAGAATTTGGAACTCATCATTTCATCGTTATAACAAGATCATTGTAATGCGCACAATAAGCAAACAAAGAGTGCATGCCGCATACCAACAGCCAATATAACAGAGCATGTTAGAATGAAACAGCAGACTTACTACTGTCGAGTCCCATGCAAACCAACATGTTCAGGGAGTACAAAATTGGCATGAACAACATAGTAGCAGGCTATAAATTTTGTAACGACGACTGAGCAAGATACAGAATATAGTGGGATCACCTGTGAACTTGTATAAGAGGGAATGCAAACCAATATGTTCAGCATTCCATATGTGAGCGTCATGCCAAGTCAGAGAAACAAGTCGATAATGCAGCTTTTGAAGAACAAGATGGCACACAAAATTATTATCTAGTAATATGACAAGTTTATTTGTACTACAGGCTTAGATAGCAGAGTGATAGCATGCCAAACTAAGTCCTTACTTTGTTAGCTTACAATGAACTAGATACAAAACAATGGCATCACCTGTAGTACAGGGAATGCAAGCCAACATGTTCATGGAGTAAAAAATTGGCACAAACAACATAGTAGCAGGCCATAATTTTTGTAACAACAACTGAGCAAGATAAAGTTATGATGGCTAGATCTACAGAGCAGGGAATGTAAACCAAATATAGAAGTTACGATGCCAAAAGCTATAGAGCAGGGAATGCGAACCAACATGTGCAATTACTTAAAATTGGCCATGAACTAAATAATAGCAGGATGTTACTATAATAGCTAGGAATAAAACAGATAGGAGTTATAATGGCATCACTGATAAACTTGTAGATAAGGGAAAAAATCAATTTGTTTCGGGATATAAAGTTGTAATGAGCAACACATAGAGGATAGTTAATGCTACGGCTTAGGATGGACCAGAAACGGAATATAGTGGGATCTGAACTTGTAGAAAAGGGAATGCACACCAATATGTTCACAATTCTATATGTGAGCGCCATGCCAATTAAGAGAAACAAGTTAATATTGCAGCTTTTGAAGAATCAGATGGCAGACAAAATTATGATGGAAGTTGCTGCTGTGACGAGTTCAAATAAATTTGTACTGCAGGATGGCAGAGCGATAGCATGCAGGAACTAATAGCAGGCAATTAATTTGTTAGCTTACGACGAAGTAGATAGAAATAACAATGGCATCACCGTAGTACAGGGAATGCAAACCAACATGTTCAGGGAGAACAAGATTGGCATGAACAACGAATGAGCAAGATAGAAGTTATGATGGCTACATCTACAGAGCAGGGAATGCAAACCAAAATGTTCAATCGCTTGAAGTTAGCAATGAACTAGAAAATAGCAAGGTGTTACGGTCATAACTAGGAATGAACTAAAAGAGCTTCAGACAAACAAGCATCTGAACCCAGAACATGGCGCTAAAACAAGGGACTTACATTAGGAGAAGCACTCTGTGGGAATCACAGCAGATCTTCCTGGGGTTGATAGATCCGGTGATGAAGTACACTACATGTGCTCCTTGGGGTTGGAGAGACGGCCATTAAACTTCATGGTTACTCATCTAATCTGCAAAGACGTAACGGCGCGTCGTTAGCACAAACAGGTTCCCCCAAGATTAAACAAGAACTTGCAGGCAAGCAATAGAAAAGCGACAGTAGAAGAGTTTAGATCATGCACGGCGCCGGTGAAGCAGATTCGGTTCATGCACATCGGTGTCGGTGAGCAAGATCCGATGCGGTGGACGATGCCGCAGCTGAAGCGACTGCGGTAGACTGCTGGATGAGCATATGGTTTCGAGGTTCGGCGGGGATGATCCGGTCCGGTTGATGACGGCGTCGATGAAGCGGCTCCGGCAGGCAGCCGGATGACGAGGATCGCGAGGGCTCGGGTAGGCCAGGGAAGTCCGGCGGGGATGTTCCGGTGCGGTGGTCGTGGAGGTGGTAGAGAGAGGGACTTGGGAAGTTCCGGTGGGTGGTCTGAGGGAAATGATTTTTTTTGGGAGGGTTTCCGGGCTAGGGAGGTGGTGATCCAAAAAATGACGGGCAGACCCCCCCACCAACCGACTTTCTGTCATCTCCACAAGGGTAGAATGGGAATTTGAAAGCGTGTGAATTTTTTGTATTTTGTGGGCGGGAAGTTTTGCCGCTATGAGATTTTGAATTTGGCTAAGGTCCAAGTATAATGATAAAAAATTGTGAGACCGTACTAGTACCTCTGTTCAAGGCCGAGTGCAAAATCAAATCATCATCACCTTGAATATCGGTTACTATCATCGTGTTCTATCTTCTTATCCCATTCAAAAACACGTCTGAAATATTTCTAGATTGGCGGGAGATTTTGCCGCCCGACTGAGATTTGATTTTGAATATGGCTATGGTCAAGTAATATAATATAATACTAATATAAAGACGGTACACCTGGTTAAGTACTAATTGCTCTGCTTCGGCAGTTAAGGCCAGCAGCCACATCAAGCCATCATCATTACAAACAAAATCAGTCAAATCTAGAAGCTAGTATAGGATAAATTCACAGCAGCATAATAAATCCAGAAAACTAAGTATAATACTACATAAACTGCATACAAGAGCCAAAAGCAGCCAATAACAATGTTAATGTTCACGACAAACTAATCTGAAAATAATACAAGACACAATGTATGGCCAACATGAAGATTAGGATACCCCAGGATGAACGAATATGTTCTTCATTCAGCATATATTTCTTCGTCACTCCATTGAAGGAAATTTTCATTGAACTCCTTCCGTCTGCAGTGTGCAGCCAATACATCCTCCAAACGGTATGGCCTTTGTTCATTTCTCATACCGTAGTTTCCTAATCTATTCACATGTATTGGCCACTCATCCCAGGCCTTTATATCATCAAAGTACTCTCTGATATAACCAAAATCTGTGTAGTAGATGCAGCCAGGTCGAAGTGTCGGGTGCACTCTGGTGTCGACGGAGATACACCGGATATAATGGACGAAGAAGGCACGACTGCCAATGTTATTGACGGCATGGAGAGAGCGGCTCTCAGTGTCCACACGGTACACCAATGGTTGACCTTCCTCCAAATGCTTGTTGTCCAACAACACAAGCAGCAGAGCACCATCCGACTTCACAAGGTAGAACTTGTTATTTCCAAGTTCTGGAAATGAAAATAGTGTATCCATTTTGACAGTGCTCGCACGCTGCTCCAACTGGACATTGTTGGTGCACACTAATTTTCCGAACTCAAAATTGTTCACAGCTATTGCATACAATTCACCATTGAACGGGGTAATGCAACGCAGACAATGGTGCTCGATCGAAAATCTTCCTTCTCCCCAATCTTCATCTATACCCTTAGTTGGAGTGCTCTCATCGACCCAAGCAATTTCCGCCGGGTAATCTTTGGAAACGAAGACCATAGTCGGGGACTTCATCACAGCGACTGACTTCAGAATAACGTTTGGCATATGCGCCTCAAACATAGTATTCAATGTCTTTGTGAGTGGGTTCAAAAGCCGTATCTTGTGCGGCTGGTTCTTCTGGGCAAGCACGATGACGCCACGGCAAAAGCCGACAAAGTAGTATCTAAAATATATTGATGAAGATAACATTCAGCACTAAGATGTTTACGATTGAAAATAAAAATAGATTAACTCTATAGATATGGAGGAATTTGAACCTTGCATGAACTTCCGTTAGATCGATGGTGACGTAGCGGGATGTGCGGAGGTGGAGGAAGGTGAAATCAGCAGCGCGTGGAAGGCCGTGGTCTAGCATGATCCATTCGTGCGGTGCACGTCGGGCTCAGGTAAACCTGAGCGCCAATTTCTACAGACTTGCCTCATAGCAGAGTAGGTGTCGCGTACTCGTTCGCCAGTAAGCATTCGCCGATCTTGTGAAGTGGTCCATGAGCCGAGAGAGAGGCCCAGTTCACGGAGGCGACGGCCGCCGGCGCATTCTTCTTGTCCATCGCCGGCAGGGAGCGCGCGTGGGCGGTTGGTGTTTTTTCCTTCGATTTGGAGAAGTTGATGGGACGTGAGAGGCGTGGTTGCGTGCGTGAGTGAGAATGAGACTGTGTGCAGAGGGAGGGAGAGAGGGGGCTCTGGCAACGTGACGGTTGGTCTCGGCAGTTTCTCAAAAAAGCTAGACGTTTGGTCTCAACACGCGCACCGCCTAACCGCTGTGCACCGCGACACGCGTCCGTGGTACTGCACGTCTGCACCGTTACGTGTACTCAGTTAGCCTTACACTGGAAAAATATCTGCACTCAGTTTTCCCCTCGAGTACTAATACTGGCTAGTGCAATATACTCAGTTTTACCCTCAAGTGGCTGATCAACAGAGAGTCAACAAATGGGATTAAGCTATCTAATTGAGTAATTTCATGCGCAAAAAAATCATAGTGCCTCCTACTCATGGAGTCTTGTTAAGAAGAGGAGGTCTAATACGTGGAAAACAGAATAGCACACCACAGGTCCGAAATGATGGAAAGGGCTAGGCAATCCACTTATTATAGAACTCAACAAAAACCACATGGAACTATATTAAACTTATGCAGTAGCCAACGCAACCAAAAGTCAGAAGTGCAGGCTGAATCCCAAAGGCACAACACAATAAGGAAACTTGCAACCTTATATAAAAGGGGCTATGCAACCCACTTATACACACATTAACAGCCATCCTCGTGTGTGACAAGAGAAATTCAACACTGGATTCGGAGGTAGGCACATGAAGCTTTACAAGGGCCAATGGGGCACCAACAATTTAAGGATGAATTGAACCACACCGTCAACAATTCAAACTCGAGACCTTGGCTCTAATACCATTTAAGTTCGAACGGATTGAAAAGGCTAGGCAACCAATTTCTAAAACATCCACAGGAACAACTACCAAGTTGATCCCAGCCGTAGATAAATGCATCCACCAACAAAATAGGAACAGTGCCTCAGTCTCAGTAAACATTTCACAATACCAAGGTACTCACATGTCAATGTCAGTGTTTTCATCTCCAATTATCTATGGCATTTTATTAGTCTTTGAGAGATTATAACAAACTTGATTGGCCTCCTGCAGTAGGGCATCACATGCTTCTGATCTCGATCTCAACATGTCAACTTGGTTTCTTAACACATCTGCTGCAGCTCGTTCTATTTGGATTTGTTCCTCCAGAACTTGTGCAGAGAAAGACTTGGACTTGGACTTGGACTTGGACTGCAAAAACCCAGCATTTCGCAGGAAAGTGTTTTTGGTGATATCTTTATTTTTAAGTACCATGGTAAATGTCTCCATACATTCTTCTAGAGTTTTTTCCATACCATCTTTCCCGGGTTTTGCCATCTCCAATTTCATATTTGCCTGAAAAGTTTTGAGTCGTGTAAAAATAAAAGTTATTACAGAGAAACATGCAGACGGTAGATTTAATGTGTATGAACTACTTCTAATCCTACAAGTTGGTATGCCTGATTACACATCAAATGCATTTTCACAAAAACGCCTACAAGATCATATTGACATGCCCATTATTGCTCCTACAAATTGGCAAGTGTGTAGTTAAAAAATTTAAATCATAAAGAAGACTTACAATAACACTTTCTGCAAGTTCTCCTATCACATTATGTTTGTTCTTCTGGCATGCCTCGAACTGCTCTGCCAGAGTCATCTCTTTGTCTGGTTGCATGTTGTTTGCATGATCTACTTTCTGCATTTTTGTACAATCATATGGAGATCAAATAACGTGGTTGAAATGGAGGATGGAAATATAACATGCACACGGAGTTCTACACAATTTACGAGTAACATATGTAGCAGTACAGACCAGCGGGGCATTACTTTTTGCCAGAGATGCCCAACCAAGTGACGAGATCCTGTACGGCTTGGTAAACGTTGTTTCAAGCGGTTAGCCTGGTTCCTTTTAGACAACGTCTGCAAAAGGAGACTAGTGAGACACTGGCGCAAAATAAGTATTCGGAATTTAATCTGGTTTCACGGTCCTCATAAGCCATACCACATTCTTTGGATCAGACCAATGCTTGACAAGATCTCCCCACTGCTCGTCAGTCATACAGGGTGCAGGAGACTTTGTTCGAACATTGGCAGTAATCTGGCCAGTGAAGTATGTCGCCTTAAGCTTATAGCGGTGCTGGCGCAACAATTCTTTGAATATGGAAGCGATGACAAACTTTACATCCTCATTATCCTCATCGAATTCAAACCTTAACTGCTCACAACGGTGGAATGATTGGTGAGTTATATAGCATAGAAACAACAGTAAGCTACAAGAAATGGGACAGATCAATGTGGAATAATTTATCATTACCAGGAGAAGCATGACTTACGTGTAAATTATGCACTAAACTCTCGAACTGTGAAGGGGTGTCAACGTGCTGCTTCCACAATGGGAAGGTAGGAAGTTCATTCCTGATAAAATGGCCAACCTGTGATACAAGATATGAAGATTCATGCGGATGAAGTGGCCTTCTGCCACCTACAATAGATGTGATGCGAAATCTTGAACCCATTCCGGAAATCTTAGCTGCAAGTTTTTTTCCTACCGTTGGCCCCCTCGTTTTTATTGATCGTGGCGAACCTACCAAGTTAAGCATTACATCAAGCTATCATGGTATATAGATACATAAGGGAGCATTAAACTACAAGTCTTGAAAAAAGTATTACCTTTTTTGGCGTGGGTCTCATCATCGGGAGAGGAGTTGTCTTTCGCAGGACTAAGGGTCGGAGGGAGATCATCACCAGTTTGCTGGTGTTGTGGCAGCACTGTTTGGACATTTGAGGCTGTATCATCTGGGACTAGCATCATGTGTCCTTGGCCATTATTACCTACCACCACTCCTGATGGTGCCAATTCTTGGCTAGAATTTGCTGTGGAAACTGGTTCTGTTGGCAATTGTTGCTGAGAAACAGTATTGGCAACTGGTGGTTGTGGAATGTGTGGGCTGGTACATGCTGGGGCTACTTCTGTCTGATTCGATGGTTTGTGGTTTTTACGAGACCTTTTACTGTTATCATTCTTGGCCTGTTCGCCACCTCGTGTCAGTCTCTTGTTAGACCTTGTAATAGGAGGAGCAGCACGAGCATCAGGCTTAACTCTTTTTTTATTACGCACTGTCACCCATCCTCCGGTATCAGCCTGAGGTTCCTGTTGAGTGTTCTTCCTCCTATTCGTTCTTGAAAAGTTCTTGCCCGAATCTGCAGATGCCTGTCACACATAAATGATATTTCAATGTACAATATTATATGATGATGATATGCAGATGGAATGGAAAAACAGTAAGGCAACATATGCCAAAACATATATGAGGCGTTAACTAAGCAGGAAAAATTGTAGTAATGAGATTGAACATGGCATGGGTAACATATTTGGTAGGACTGGGATACAACAAATGGAAGTTGGGACAAATAATTCGATGACAGGACAGAGAAAACTCACCTTGTTGTGTTGCAGACGATAGTCGACCAGGGCATCTTCCTGAGTCAGCTCGCCATCACAATCAGCAGGATCAAATTCTGAATCAGAGGAATGTTCCGTATCCTTTGTGAGGGAGGTGGGTGGCGTTTTTGCACTAGACCTTGTAGAAGGATGTAGTGTTAGGCCCAACGAGGCTGCAACTCGGCTATTATGCAGAATAGTTTGCCTCCGTTGCTCTTCGTACTCATTCTCGAGTGGAAGACCTAACATGCATTGGCGAGAAATGCAGATGAGATTTATCATGGAACTGTGCATATAAGAACAAATTAATAGTAGCAGTGAGACTGCTCAAAAGGTGTAATGACAAACAAACTATGGCTCAAAAATAATTGATGTTCATATTGTCAAGCTTCATGCACTAGCCAACGCAACCGGAAGTCCGGACTGATGGAAAGGGCAAACAAATTATGGCTCAAAAATAATTTATGTTGGGCAACAAAGGGCAGCAGCAACAATTTTTAGGATAAGTATGATGTCAAGCTTCATGCAGTAGCCAACGCAACCAAAAGTCCGAACTGATGGAAAGGGCTAAGCAATCCACATATAGACTCAAACACATATAAGTGTCATTTTCATGCCAATGGTTAACCATATGGAATGGCGTGTGCTTAATATAATTGCCTAGGGTCTTCCAAGTTCCAACAGATCGATCTATTGGATGAACTTGCTAGAGCATGCAATTCGAAATGGTATACACTACAAGAAAAGTTGCCATGGCCGACGAAGTTGAAGTCGCGCCGTGGTTGCTGGTGTACCATGGCCGACGATTTTGGTCCCTCCGTGGTGCATGTCAAAACTTTTTTTCTCGTTTTTGAGGCCACCTAGCCCGACGAAAGCGGCCAAAACGTGGCGTATGGTGGCCCGGGACGTGGTGCATCTCGAAATCTCGGGTTCGCCGGCCGAGTCAACGCAAATCCGCACCGCCGAGGGATGTAGGGCCCATGGCAGCCTCTCTGGCATTGTTTTTTTCTACATCGCGCCATCTCGTTCAACGAGCCGTTTAGATGATCATGGGTCCCGCATGTCATCCTCTATGAACCAAAATTCTTTCTATTCTTGGATTTTTTTGACCCCCTGATTTCTGGCTACTTCCTTTTTCTTTTGATCCCTTGCCGCCTTGGAAACGTTGAGACCGCTGCTGCTAAATGGGACCCGCATGTCATCCTCTATGTGCAATCAACTTTCTTTTCTTGGAGTTTTTTTGGCACCTCAAATTTGGTCACTTGCCTTTTCTTTCGATCCCCGCCGCCTCTCAAACGGTGATGCTGCTAACTGACCCGCATGTCATCCTCTATGTACTATAAAACTTTCTTTTCATGGATTATTTTTGGCACCTCAAATTTGGTCACTTGCCTTTTTCTTTCGATCCCCTGCCGCCTCTCAAACGGTGATACTGCTAAATGGGACCCGCATGTCATCCTCTATGTACTATAAAACTTTCTTTTCTGGATTATTTTTGGCACCTCAAATTTGGTCACTTGCCTTTTTCTTTCGATCCCCGCCGCTCTCAAACGGTGATACTTGCCAACTGGACCCGCATGTCATCGTCTATGTACTATAAAACTTTCTTTTCATGGATTATTTTGGCACCTCAAATTTGGTCACTTGCCTTTTTCTTTCGATCCGCCTCTCAAACGGTGATACCGCTGCTAATGGGACCCGCATGTCATCCTCTATGTACTATAAAACTTTCTTTTCTTGAATTATTTTTGGCTCCTCATATTTTTTCACTTGCCTTTTTCTTTCGATCCCCTGCCGCCTCTCAAACGGTGATACCGCTGCTGCTAAATGGGACCCGCATGTCATCCTCTATGTACTATAAAACTTTCTTTTCTTGGATTTTTTTGGCACCTCATATTTCGTCACTTGACTTTTTCTTTCGATCACCCCTGCCTCTCAAACAGTGATACCGGCGCTAAATGGGACCCGCATGTCATCCTCTATGTACTATAAAACTTTCTTTTCCTGGATTTTTTTGGCACCTCATATTTGGTCACTTGCCTTTTTCTTTTGATCCCCCGCCGCCTCAAACGTTGATACCGCTGCTGCTAAATGGGACCCGCATGTCATCCTCTATGTACTATAAAACTTTCTTTTCTTGGATTTTTTTGGCACCTCATATTTGGTCACTTGACTTTTTCTTTCGATCCCTGCTGCCTCTCAAACGTGATACCGCTGCTGCTAAATGGGACCCGCATGTCATCCTCTATGTACTATAAAACTTTCTTTTCTTGAATTATTTTTGGCTCCTCATATTTTTTCACTTGCCTTTTTCTTTCGATCCCCCGCCTCTCAAACGGTGATACCGCTGCTGCTAAATGGGACCCGCATGTCATCCTCTATGTACTATAAAACTTTCTTTTCTTGAATTATTTTTGGCTCCCGATATTTTTTCACTTGCCTTTTTCTTTCGATCTCATGCCACGTTTGAAACGTTGAGGAACCTGGCTCATGGGACCCGCATGTCATCCTCTATGTACTATAAAAGTTCATTTTCTTGGTTTTTTTTTCACCATCTGATTTTTGGCAATTTCTTTTTTCTTTTGATCCCCTGCCGCCTCTCAAACGGATACCGCTGCTGCTAAATGGGACCCGCATGTCATCCTCTATGTACTATAAAACTTTCTTTTCTTGAATTATTTTTGGCTCCTCATATTTGGTCACTTGCCTTTTTCTTTCGATCTCATGCCAAGTTTGAAACGTTGAGGAACCTGCTGGCTCATGGGACCCGCATGTCATCCTCTATGTACTATAAAAGTTTATTTTCTTTATTTTTTTCACCCTCTGATTTTTGGCTATTTCCTTTTCTTTTGATCCCCTGCCGCCTTGGAAACGTATGGTAAGCTGCTGACTCATGGGACCCGCATGTCATCCTCTATGTACAATCAACTTTCTTTTTCTTTTGATCTCAAGCCGCATTTGAAACGCTGAGACCGCTGCTGCTAAATGGGACCCGCATGTCATCCTCTACGTACAATAAAGTTTCTTTTCTTGGATTATCTTTGGCTCCTGATATTTTGTCACTTGCCTTTTTCTTTCGATCTCATGCCGCCTTTGAAACGTTGAGTAAGCTGCTGGCTCATGGGTCCCGCATGTCATCCTCTACGAACAATAAAAGTTTCCTTTCTTGGAGTTATTTTTACCCCTAATTTCTGGCTTTGCCTTTTTCTTTGATCTCCTGCCCCTTTGAAACGATGAGGACGCATTGGGGTCGGTCCCACATGTCATCCTCTATGAACAATAAAAGTTTCCTTTGATGGATTTATTTTGAACCCCTCATTAATTTCTGGATATTTCCCCTGCCGCCTTGGAATCGTTGAGGATGCTGCTGCCTCATGGGTCCCGCATGTCATCCTCTCAGAACGGTAAATGTTTATTTTCTTGGATTTTGTGACCAAACGATTTTTGGCTTATTTTTTCTTTCGATCACCTGCAGCCTTTAAAACGTTGAGGACGCTGCTGGCTCACGGGTCCCACATGTCAACCTCTATGAACAATAAACGAGGATGCTGCTGCCTCATGGGTCCCGCATGTCATCCTCTCGAACGAAAATGTTTCTTTTCTTGGATTTTTTACCAACAGATTTTTGGTTTATTTTTTCTTTCCATCCCCTGCCGCCTTTAAAACGTTGACGACGCTGTTGGCTCATGGGTCCCCGATGTCAGCCTCCCCGTACAAGAAACATATGATATCTTGATTATTTTGCAGACAATAAACAATGTATTGCGCTCTGAGCTATTTCAAACGGATAATTAAATCTTTATTTTTACATAAACAAACTTATATGTTGAATCTCCTTGTTTTTTTGTCTTTGCGAAGCATAGGACTTTCCTGTTTTTTTAGAAAATTCGGAACTTTCCTGTTTTGGAGTGGGCTGAAATTGTACGAGTCAAAAGGCCAAGCAGGATAGTTCGAAAGCCCAGATGTCCAGATGCAGCCCAATTGAAATCTTTCTTCTTGGATTTTTTTCACCCCCTGATTTCTGGCTACTTCATTTTTCTTTTGGTCCTGTGCCGCCTTGGAAACGTTGAGACCGCTGCTGCAAAATGGGACCCGCATGTCATCCTCTACGTACAATAAAATTTCTTTTCTTGGATTATTTTTGGCTCCTGATATTTGGTCACTTGCCTTTTTCTTTCGATCCCGTGCAGCCTCTCAAACGGTGATACCGCTGCGCAAAATGGGACCCGCATGTCATCCTCTACGTACAATAAACTTTCTTTTCTTGGATTATTTTTGGCTCCTGATATTTGGTCACTTGCCTTTTTTTCTTTCGATCTCATGCCACGTTTGAAACTTTGAGGAACCTGCTGGCTCGTGGGACCCGCATGTCATCCTCTATGTGCTATAAAAGTTTATTTTCTATGGTTTTTTTTCACTCTCTGATTTTTGTCTATTTCCTTTTTCTTTTGATGCCCTGCCGCCTTGGAAACGTTGAGTAAGCTGCTTACACATGGGACCCGCATGTCATCCTCTATGTACAATCAAGTTTCTTTTCTTGAATTATTTTTGGCTCCTGATATTTCGTCACTTGCCTTTTTCTTTCGATCTCATGCCACGTTTGAAACGTTGAGGAACCTGCTGGCTCATGGGACCCGCATGTCATCCTCTATGTGCTATAAAAGTTTGTTTTCTTGGATTTTTTCACCCTTTGATTTTTGGCTCCCGATATTTCGTCACTTGCCTTTTACTTTTGATCCCCTGGCCCCTTTGAAACGTTGAGTAAGCTGCTGGCACATGGGACCCGCATGTCAACCTCTATGTCCATCAACTTTCTTTTCTTGGATTTTTTTGACCCCCTACTTTCTAGCTACTTTCTTTTTCTTTTGATCTCAAGCCGCATTTCAAACATTGAGACCGCTGCTGCAAAATGGGACCCGCATGTCATCCTCTATGTACAATAAATCTTTGATTATTTTTGGCACCTCATATTTGGTCACTTGCGTTTTTTTCTTTCGATCTCATGCCACCTTTGAAACGTTGAGTAAGCTGCTGGCTCATGGGTCCCCCATGTCATCCTCTACGAACAATAAAAGTTTCCTTTCTTGGAGTTATTTTTGCCCCCTAATTTCTGGCTACTTCCTTTTTCTTTTGATCCCCGCCTTTGAAACGTTGAAAACTTTCTTTTCTTTGATTATTTTTGGCTCCTGATATTTGGTCACTTGCCTTTTTCTTTCGATCTCATGCCACGTTTGAAACGTTGAGGAACCTGCTGGCTCATGGGACCCGCATGTCATCCTCTATGTGCTATAAAACTTTCCTTTGTTGGATTTTTTTCACCCTCTGATTTTTGGCTTGCCTTTTTCTTTTGATCCCCTGCCCCCTTTGAAACGTTGAGTAAGCTGCTGGCTCAAGGGACCCGCATGTCATCCACTATGTACTATAAAACTTTCTTTTCTTGGATTTTTTGGCACCTCATATTTGGTCACTTGCCTTTTTCTTTCGATCGCCTGCCGCCTCTCAAACGTTGATACAGCTGCTGCTATATGGGACCCGCATGTCATCCTCTATGTACATTCAAGTTTCTTTTCTTGGACTATTTTTGGCTCTTGATATTTGGTCACTTGCCTTTTTCTTTCGATCTCATGCCACGTTTGAAACGTTGAGGAACCTGCTGCTAAATGGGACCCTCATGTCATCCTCTATGTCCATCAACTTTCTTTTCTTGGATTATTTTGAGCCCCTAATTTCTAGCTACTTTCTTTTTCTTTTGATCTCAAGACGCATTTGAAACATTGAGACCGCTGCTGCAAAATGGGACCCGCATGTCATCCTCTATGTACAATAAATCTTGGATTATTTTTGGCTCCTGATATTTGGTCACTTGCCTTTTTCTTTTGATCACCTGCCGCCTTTGAAACGTTGAGGATTCTGCTGGCTCATGGGTCCCGCATGTCATCCTCTACGAACAATAAAAGTTTCCTTTCTTGGAGTTATTTTTTACCCCTAATTTCTGGATATTTGCCTTTTTCTTTTGATCCCCTGCCCCTTTGAAACGATGAGGACGCTGTTGGCAGGTCGGTCCCACATGTCATCCTCTATGAACAATAAAAGTTTCCTTTGGTGGATTTATTTTTGACCCCTAATTAATTTCTGGTTATTTCCTTTTTTTCTTTTGATCCCCTGCCGCTTCTCAAACGGTGATACCGCTGATGCTAAATGGGACCCGCATGTCATCCTCTATGTACTATAAAACTTTCTTTTCTTGGATTTTTTGGCACCTCATATTTGGTCACTTGCCTTTTCTTTCGATCGCCGCCGCCTCTCAAACGTTGATACCTGCTGCTGCTAAATGGGACCCGCATGTCATCCTCTATGTACAATAAAGTTTCTTTTCTTGGATTATCTTTGGCTCCTGATATTTGGTCACTTGCCTTTTTCTTTCGATCTCATGCCGACTTTGAAACGTTGAGGCTGCTGGCTCATGGGTGCCGCATGTCATCCTCTATGAACAATAAAAGTTGGGGATGTCTATTTGTCAGCTGACTGATTTTCAATTCAGCGTAAGTCAGTTTTTCTTCAAATTATAAGACGGCACATGGCATAGGCAAAAATCAGTCAAGCCCATAAAAAAAGAATTTTACCAAGCCTTGTATGTGGGCTAAATCCCTATAATTAGCAACAGACAAACAAGTTGCAAACAGAAAAAAAATCCATAATACATGATTTAAAGACCTTAAAACGTTGTTTGGCGAAAATTACATGTTTTGTATTATGTAAACATAGTTGTAATGGACTGTAAACTGTGAGATGGGGAAACTGAAAGAAAATCGTCTACATGATTTGAAAGTAAAATTACAGACTTGTTTGCCTAATTTTACATGTTCCAAATCATGTAAATACCAGTGTAATGGACTGTAATTCGTCATATACAAATTTACACAAAAAGTTCAGTAAATATCTATCCGCTGACTTAGTCATGCACGCGTTTTACATCCAAAACCTCCCGACACAAACGTGTGCAGCTATAGCAGATGGCTAAGTACGGTACACAGTGGCTCAGAGAAACACGTGCAAGTCCACAATCGCGATGCCTAATTGGTTGGACAGAAATTCGACTGATGGCCAAAAAAGAATAAGTCGACTGTTTCTTAGCAAATCCTAAAAGTTTCCTTTGTTGGATTTATTTTTTACCCTCTGATTTTCGGCTATTTCCTTTTTCTTTTGATCCCCTGCCGCCTTAGAATAGTTGAGGATGCTGCTGCCTCATGGGTCCCGCATGTCATCCCCTCAGAAAGGTAATTGTTTCTTTTCTTGGTTTTGTTTACCAACTGATTTTTGGCTTATTTTTTCTTTCGATCTCCTGCCGCCTTGAAAACGTTGACGACGCTGCTGGCTCATGGGTCCCCAATGTCAGCCTCCCCGTACTGCAAATCCTCTTTATGCAAAGGTTGAGGATGCTGCTGCCTCAAGGGTCCCGCATGTCATCCTCTTAGAACGATAAATGTTTATTTTCTTGGATTTTTACCAACTGATTTTTGGTTTATTTTTTCTTTCGATCCCCTGCCGCCTTTAAAACGTTGACGACGCTGCTGGCTCATGGGTCCCGATGTCAGCCTCCCCGTACAAGAAACATGTGATATCTTGATTATTTTGCAGACAATAAACAGTGTATTTCGCTCTGAGCTATTTCAAAGGGATAAATTAAATCTTTGTTTTTACATAAACAAACTTATATGTTGAATCTCCTTGCTTTTTGTTTTTGCCAAGCATAGGACTTTCCTGTTTTGGAGTGGGCTTAAATTGTACGAGTCAAAAGGCTTCCAGCACGATAGTTCGAAGGCCCAGATGTCCAGATGCAGCCCAATTGAAATCTTTCTTTTCATGGATTTTTTGACACCCTGATTTCTGGCTACTTCCTTTTTCTTTTGATCCTGTGCCGCCTGGAAACTATGAGACCGCTATTGCAAAATGGGACCCACATGTCATCCTCTATGTACAATAAAAGTTTCTTTTCGTGGATTATTTTTGGCTCCTGATATTTGGTCACTTGCCTTTTTTCTTTCGATCCCGTGCAAAATGGGACCCGCATGTCGTCCTCTATTTACAAAAGAAGTTTCCTTTCTTGGAGTTATTTTTTACCCTAATTTGTGGCTACTTCTTTTTTTTTTTGATTCCCTGCCGCCTTTGAAACGTTGAGGACTCTGCTGGCTCATGGGCCCCACATGTCAGCCTCTGTGAACAATAAACCTTTCCTCTGTGAACACTAGCATTGACGAACTGAATGTGAACATGCGTTACAGGCTTTTTTTAGTAAATTTTGTCAACCAATTGCTAGCTTCTGTAAATATCACTAGTAGTACATACATCGCGAAAGCATTAGAATATTAGACCATGTTCACAAGAATAACATCAAGTCTGAACTACATTAACAGAGTGATAAAATATATTAGACCATGCACTAGCCACTTGAACCAAAAGTCCGAACTGATGGAAAGGGCTAGGAGTTGCTCATTCACAACATGGTATCAGAGCCCCAGGTCTCGAGTTCAAATCCTGGCTTTCACATGGTTTTCGCAATTAAGCCTAAAAATTGCTGTTGCCCCCTCTTTAGCCACCGCTGATGCCCTATTTCGGTGTGCTCTTCTTCTTTCACGTGTTGACTCTCTCTTCTCCCGTCACACGCGAGTGGGGGTGTTGTGAAGTGTATAAGTAGATTGCCTAGCCCTTTCCATCAGTTCGAACTTTTGGTTCAAGTGGCTAGTGCATGAATCTTAACAGTTCAGACCAGTACAAAATATAGGGAGTTAAACTAACACTATGCAGAAATTGGCCCTTCTCTTGCATCTATCCCTCTAGCAAAGGGATCAGCCACTGACAAGTCATGTACCAACCAGCTAAGAACACCGTCCGAGCTGAACTTATCTAAGGATGGTAAATATCCAAACTGAAAATCAACATCTCTATAAGCGGTGTTCTTCAGGTCTAGCTGCTTGAACTGGGTATCCCACCAGATCTCCTTGTGATGATATCTTACACCAAAATTCATTACTTTGAGCATTCTAGTGTTCTGTATAAAGAACCTGGAGACAATAACATCATTTCTCCTTCCTCGGTAGTCAGAAATCGAAATTTCTTTGAGGTGGAGATCAAGGCATTCAATGGGACAGGCTGGCTCATTATGCAGCACATGAACCTTATTGCCGGTTCTATAAAACTGCAAAGAAGTCAAATTAAGTAGTCAGTACAATAACAAAGTACTTCATAGCTATCAACTAATGAATATCTCAGGTGAGTTGAATCATGTGTTAATTGAGGACCGTGGAACAACATAATCCCCTGACACGTTCCAATTTGATAGATGCACTTTTTTACATCTGTTATTGTCATTGTAAAGTTGGGGAAAGGTTACCAACATGGGAAACTCCAATCCGCAACTAGTTGCGGGTGCACCCCATTTTTCTTTTGACACTTCCAAGTTTCCAAAAAAAATGTAAACTAAAAGTCTGGACATACATTGTGTTCTATCATGTGCTTCTGTGAAGTTTCATCCAAAAATATGATAATATGTGATCTACACAAAAAAAGAACAAATGATGTGTAAATAGTAAGTCACACTATTTACATATGTCTTCTCTTTTTTACACAGATCACATATTATCATGTGTTTATATGAAACTTCACAGATGCACAAGATACAACACATTGTATGACAAGAAGTTTAGTTTTGAACCAACATAATATAACTCCATTGTGGATGTTCTTCTAGTACAATTGTTCAACTGATCTAGGCTAATAAGTAATAACAGGTTAACTCCATGTAACTCTACAGTTTTTGCTCATAGTGGTAAACAGTTAACAACAACGAATTTACCTGGATATATAGCTTCTCCGTGCAGGGAAAGCATCTAAGAAATGCAAGTAGTTGATCCAGACGAGGGCCGTCAGATTTTAGAACCAAGTTCTTCACTGTGCACAGAGAATTTTCCAAGCTTATGGGCATCATCCTCTACAGGACAATGGTACATATGTCAAAAAAAATAACAAAAATGTGAGTTAATTCAACAAGAAGAAGGCTGTTCTACCAAAAAGTTTATGCGTCCAATAACAAGTTGGCAGCCAGGGTACGACGCAAAGCCCAACACCATCAACTTTGGTGCGTTGGCGACCTGGATTAGTAGTGGAACATCATCAACGCATATGACCAATCTCTCGAGGCAAGATGCATCCATAATTTGCACCGTGTCTAACTGAATAAGTTCGGTGGTGTTGCGTTTCCAATAGCTAGCCACACTAATTGTACGAAGATTTGGCATTTGAATGTTGAGTTGGGTGAACCCGTGGACCCCCTCAAGGTGAAGTGCCTCGAGCACAATACAGCGGGTGAACAGGCGGTCGATGTTCGTCGCCTTACAGATGTAGACGTCATAGAGCAAGAGCCTTTTGAGTTGGGGGAAAAGAAGCATGGAGTTGGCATGAATCTCGGGCAAATAGCAAGTAGAAATGCTGACAATGCGCAGCGTGGGCGCGCAGCGGAACGCGGACAGCGGGAAGGAGCGCATCACAGTTCCAGCATCGAATCTGAGGTTCTCGACGCAAGATAGGGTGCTGGACCGGAACCAGCTGTCGAGCGTGGTGTCGACCTTGCAAGTGGTTCTGAAGGGGTCGATTGACACGCTTCTGGCGGGGCCAGGGTGAGCGGCGAGGATACTGGAGACCGCGGCGATGCGTTTGTGGTTTTGCTTGGCGAGTTCGTCGTCGATCTCGAGGTTAAGTGGGACGGAGTGCCAGAGGTGGCGCCACCGTTTGGAGACCAAGGTTGTGCTTACAGCGGATACAGTGGGCAGGTGGGAGATGATGATGTGGAGAATCTGGTCCGGTAGGCGGCTGATGAGGTCGTTGTCGCCGACGAGGAGGTTAAGTGGGACGGAGCGCCAGAGGTGGCGCCACCGTTTGGAGAGCAATGTTGTCCTTACAGCGGATATCATGGGCAGGAGGGAGATGATGATGTGCAGCATCTCGTCGGGGAGGCGGCTGATGAGGTCGAGGCTCGACGGAGGCTCTTCCCGATCTGGCTCGACCCGCCTTCGGGAGTTGAGCGGCTCCGCCTCCATCTGACACGGCGGCGACACACGCAACGCCGCAGTCGTCTGCTGGACAGGGGAATAGGCGCAGCGGCGGTGGTGAGGACAGAAAGGTACTCGGCGGTGGATTTAGGTGGATGGCGGATGCAAGTGCGCTGGGGGTTTTTGGAGGAGACGGCAAGCGCTATGCATGGAACTATTGCGGCGGGCGGCCAGCCGGGGTGCCTGAGGAGAGAAAGGTAGTATACTATGCGGTGCGGCGTTTGCGTCTCCCTTCCCCACGCGTGCAGCCTTCACATTTCACAAGACGTGCGAGTTTTTCAACAGAGATTATCAAGTGGAGAGACTTTCCCAATGCAATTGTCTCTCCACTTGATAATCACTCTTGAAAACACCGAGAAGATGGCGGTGAAGAAGACGGAGAGGCAAGGAAAAAAACAATATGAATTGAAATCAAATATAATACGGGCGTTCCTTCTCTCTCTGGTCTCTGCTGCACTTACTGCACCTGTGGTGCAGGCGTGTGACCCGAGAAGAAGCTAATGTACTGTATAGCCGTCCCTTGCACGCCGTGTAGCTGTATTTTGTCTCGTCAAATCAGCTCGGGACAGTTTCAGCAGAGAAAACATCATTTTTTCTTGCCATCATCATAATAGGCGAACATTACCACGGGCACACGGTAGTGCACATCCAACTTGTACTACTCAATCCTCCATATGCTGCACAAACCACCACTTTAACTTTTTCTTCGCAGTTTTCATGATTTTTAGCAGTTTCCACCATGTGGTGGTCTAATCTGTTGCAATTTTTACCACTTGGTCATCTGATCAGTTATTTTGTCATGTCGATGGCAAAATCAACAAGTGGATGCCAACTTTTTTGAAGGGCTACTCTCTAAAACACAGTTTGCATTATGGCATGTTTGGTATTTTCCCTAGGTAGTACTACATCCTAAAAAAAATTGACTACATGCTTTTATTTGCCTATTTTAAGCACCTTTTACCATGATTTCAAATTTAGGTCAAACTCACGGGGGCCATAGGATGCACGGCATTTATTTGGCAATTGTTTCAGTATGGCCAACTAGTTAGGCCTCCTTTGGTTCATAGGAAATGGAAAGTATAGGAAAAGGAAAATCATAGAATTGGATGTCATGTCTACTTCAATCCTATGGGAATCGTGCTCCTTTGATTCATATGATTGTCATAGGAATTATGTTGGATTCGGTTCTTATGGGAAAAATTCCTATACAAGTCATTTGATTCATAGGAACTATTCATATAGGAATCTTGTAGTGCAAATCTTATAGGAAAAAACCATTAGCTAATACCTCATGGAAAAGTTCCTTTGCCACAATCAAAGACACATCATGTTCCTATAGGATTCAACTTGGCATAACATTCCAATCATGCACCTTTCATATTCCTACGCCCTCCATATTCCTTTGAATAAAAGGAGCCCGAAGTTTATTTGATTGTAGCAAAGGAATTTTCCATGTATCGACAGTTTGACATGGTATTTTAATAACCAATCAAGAAGGCATGCAAACGTACTTAAAAACACACATGGTGCCAAAATCGGTGAAAGGGAATATTCTCAAGAACATAGGTAGGTCATGTTTGGCATTGTTCCTAGGTATTTCATCACAAATGATGAATCCATGATAAATTACTAACATTCGGAAGTTTGCCATGGTTCTAGCATTAACCAACTCACCTCTCACTTCGGAAGAGAGCCATGCGAACTCCAAGATGGATTCTGTCAAAAAAAAACTCCAACATGCATGGTGCCAAAATCTGGTAAGTTCTTCTAAAAAATATTTTGGTGTGCCATGTTTGGTATTTTGATATATATGTAGATTACTTACATCACAAACAACTACTCAATGCTTTCGTTTGCCATATGGGTGTTACGTACTTGGATGCAACGCATATGTTTGGTCATTTTTTGGGGGGTACCACACATTTAGTGCACATCACGTATATATAGTTTCCCCTTTTTTAATTGTACTTCGTGTACTTCGCGTTGAAATTTCAAATTATATGGAAATGAGCCCAGAACTAATTTAATATATGGTCACAAACCGAAATAATTCGTGAAATTTTGAAATGTCCATCCTACCATATCAACCACATGAAAAATTGCATTGGCGGCAATCTGCCACTACAAATTTTAACCATTTCACGCAAAACACTCATGTAGTAATTTGTTCCCTTCTAGCACTTCATAAATCTCCCCGGTCTTGTTTGAAAAGGAGCCCCCGTCCGAAGAGTCCCTGTTTATAACTAAAACTAATTATTTCAGTACCGCATAAATTGCAATTACCATTAGATAAACAAGACTAAGATAGAGCATGTACCACCTGTCAATTACCGGTTCGCAATCTCCATATGCTCGCAATGATCGGTTCCACATTATACTTGGTCGAATTCAATTAAACATACAAGTACATCATGCCGAAGTTTTGTTCTAGGACATGGACACGTTCAAACTAATCACGGTAATAGATGATACAACATCGCACACATAAATAGACGACATGTCTAAAATCATACATTTTTTGAACACAGAAATGTCCCGAAGGACCTCGCGACACTGCTTTTATATTATGATGACGGTGGGATTACAGACTGCAATTAAGCTAGGAGGACCCTCCAAGTAAAAGGAAACTACAGACAAGACATCCAAAAGTACAAAAAGAACTCTAGTTCTAGAAAAGGAAACTCCATCCGGTCCTTCTCCACCGAGCTCAGATTAGCCTCAAAGCGCGATCATCTTCTCCATCGAGACCGGCAAGATCAACCACCTACCGTCTCGTTGGCGCATGCGGGCACGTCACCTCATGTTGAAAGTATTCGAGCAAGTCGCCGCTCATGTCGCAACCATCGTTGCTGCAATCCACCTTCAACAAGGAGGCAAATCTACTTAAATCCTCATCCTCTTCGTAGATGCCGTCGCAGTTCGGGCACACGAGACTGGGTAGGTTTCTTAAGCAGCTTCCGCATGCAATGTGATGTCCCTCCCCCATGCGAATGCACTGCTTAATACAAGGAAATTTACATGACTGTTGGCCCAAAGAAAAATATAGTTGGGTGGAACCTAGTGAAGAAAGTACTAACCCGTTATAGTGGACGTCGTGCGATTTGAGAGCACAAACCGCAGATGAACGTTCTTCTCACCACATTCTTTTCCATAACACATTCACGGGAAAAGTACATGCTTTCAGATGGAGGACTTTCACCTTGGAAGACGCCCTGGCATCCCGGGCACGCGCCACCGGGCAGGTTCCTAGCGCAGCTGTCGCATGCAACCTTCTTGCACGAACAGCACTGCTTAATACAAGGAAATTAACACGACTGTTAGCCCAAATTAAAATACATCTTGATGAACCTAGTGAAGAAAGTACTAACCCGCCAAAATGGAGGTTGTGCGGATTGAGAGCACAAACCGTAGGTGAGCAGTCTTCTCAAATTAGCATCGTCGACAAAAGCTCGATCTAAAGCTACCAGGGGGACCTCCATGCCCAACGATTCTAAATGTGAAGGAGATAGGGATAGAGGGTCGTAGTCTTCGACTTGTATAGTATATATATGGGAGGGAATTGCAGATTCCACCAAGGAACGAGATCCAGTAACTTCACTGGCGACTTGTACGTGAGTCATTCGATCAAGATCCAACGCACATGGTTGATCCAAATTTTAAACTTAAAATTAAACTCAATTTTCAAATGAAGTAAAACTTTACCAGAATACTTAAGAAAGATATATATCTTACTGTAATGTTTTCGATTTTTTTCGAGCAACTTAAAATGTGACTACAAATTCTGGATCAACTGTGTCCGTTGGATCTTGATCCGATGGCTCATGTACGTAAAGTTGCATTTTGGAGTAAGTAAAGTCACTGGCCTCAAGTTCCACCACCTCATACTTCGTATGTTGCACAAAAACACCATTTGGAAGGATATTTTGCGGTTTCCACCATGTACTGCTCCAATCTGTTGTGATTTCACCACTTAATCTTCTAATCAACCAATTATACTGGTAAATATTCTCTTACTTTGCATCTCAAACATTTCCCTGACTTTGAGTCCCTGCGCGCTAGTACACTCAATAAAGACAGAGAGAGAGGAGAGACGCTGAGGAGGACTTTGAGTTCTAGTACCTCACCTGCCCGGAATAAGTACGCTGGCAGCCTGACCTGCCCTAAGTACGTCCGGTCAAATCGATGCCTTGCCTTGCACGCCGTCTGCGCGCATCCATGTCTTCCCGATGAAATTGTCAGTCCAAAAAAATCGGAAATTTAATTCGGCTATTGGGCGGATATGCTACCTCGACCCAAAAAAACATATTTTTAATTTTCAAAAAATTCTAACAAAAAAATCCGCATGTACTTCTCGATAATCTATGTGTGTTCGTGTAGTTTCGTGAAAAGCCGATATTTTTTGTGGTTGATGTAAACAGCTTTATTTTTAGCAATAAATTTTATCTTTTTTACATAGCCCAAACGACAATTTAGTTTTTTATGGAAAGACTTTATGCGCTCTTAGCATGTGAAGATGAAAAGATTAATTTTTTGTTTGGATTTTTTTTACATTTCAAAATATATAGATGTTGCAGTTCAAACTAAAGGGAGCATACGCAAACCAGGAGCCAAAACATCCTCCCCAAAAAATATGATTTGTTTTCTATTTGCGACGCTTCCGCGATGCCTATCACATGTCTGTATAGCCGCAGCTAGCACCATCGAGCACGCCCCAATGCTCTGTGTGTTGTCTTGTCAATTCAATGGTCAAGGTAATCTGACCAAAAGATACGTCTTGGAGTACGCGTGCGCCTTATTCCTTGAAATGGAGGTAGTACTTTATATTTGGCCCAAATGCGAAAAGTGTTACTCCTCCTATTCTAGTATACCATACTACGTATTACTCAAAACAAGTTCGAAGTTATGTCAAGTATGACTAGTGCAAATAAACCCTCTGGCATTAAGAGTATGAGAAGTTCGGATCATGATGAACAAGTTAATCTTCAAAACGTACAGCTATGTCAAGTATGACTAGTGCAAATAAACCCTCTGGCATTAAGAGAAACATCAAATAGTACAAAACACCTGAAAAAAAACGAAATTACAACAAAATCCTTGAGATGCCCTTCGTCTTCAACCTCCAGACCATGTCGACGACACCATGGCCGACACTAATCCAACCCAGGAAGCCAGAATCCTAGGATAAGCAAGCTCGGAAGGTAGGTGGCCACGGAAGCTCTAGCACGTACCAATTCAGCACGCGCGAGGGCCCGCCCAGCATCTCAATCGGCACGGTGTGAAGCCAGTCCTCGTCTCGAGCTCTCTCGAAGCGTGAGAGCTCGCCGGATTCTCTGTCGAGAGCAAGAATGAAGTTTCCGAGCCCACCGAACACGTACCACTGGAAGAAACGGGCGTTGCACCCCACAAAGAGGATATCCGACCGGCCTGTGTGCGTGGCGTGGAGAGGCACGATGGCGCCGGAGGAGGTCCAAGCGTGGCCACCAGGGCCAGGCGAGAACACGCAGGTCTTGCAGATGCCGTCATGATAGATCAGGCACGTCACCCTGTAATTTGACAGACTGATGCGCGCCGCAGCGTCCTCGCCATGGAGGGCGGCGCCCAGGAACAAGCTTACGAATGTTGTGTGCGAAACAGCAGGGGGTGGAGGGACCGTCACGTACTGACCTGCCAGGGGATCGCAGACGACGAGACGTGAAGGCTGCTCGAAAGGCTTTCCGTGTTCGGTGTGGTCGAAGTCCGCAAGGAGTAGGAGGCCGCCCCGAGAGTCGGCGAGCTCCAAACTGAGGTCGCCGTTTGGCGCCCGTGGGAGGAAGTCGAGCGCGAGATTATTTGCGGCGACCCCGGCCCAACATGACGAGGAAGAGGGAACGAAGTGGGGCAGCAAGCCAGACGGCCGATAGTGACAATGGGAGAAGCTGATGTGGTAGTGGCCGGCGACTATGGAGGATGGCGCGCCGTGGCGAGCGGAGAGGACACGGAAGTCCTCCGCCGCGATGACCTTGCGCCAGCTCCTGCAGGCGAACGCGGCGCGGACGAGATCCAGAGGCGAGGTGAGGCGCAGGAACACCAGCCCGAGAAGTTCATCCGGGATGGCGTCACCCTTGTCCTCCTGCCCGGACTTCCTCTGAGCATTCTTCCAGCGGGGGCGGCTGTGCCCCATCTCCGGCTGGACCTAGCTCGCGTACGGGGGCGAGGTGTGCTGTAGGGAGGAAGCTAGGGAAGTAGCGAGGCGGCCGGCTTGGTAGAGACTAGAGGAGTTAAGGAGGAGACTTATGTACTGAAAAAGTTCCGTGGAATCAAATTCCTATATTGGTTAATTACATGCAAGGATGAGCAGAGTAGTTGGTTGTGTAATTGAAACGAGATTACGAGCTTGATCCCCACACACGAACCACATCGTAAAGCTTCATGAAAGAAAAATAGGAAAACAACAAAATTGTGTGGCACAACAGTTGCTTTCTCCAAGTTCCTATAGAGGGAGTACTATGTACATATTCAAACTAGACAAATCATGTATCTACCCCCTAACCCCTAAAACTCAGTCTTATGAAATCTAGCATAAAGAGATCGAAGTCGTTTTGGGTTTCAAACATGGAAATTTCAAGAACATCCCAAAAGCTTCATTTTAGAGTGACTAAGAAGGATCCATGCTTACCTTTTCATTTTCATGTTTTAAACTTGTTTAAATCATGGTCAAACCTAGGATTTGACCAAGATTCAAATGGGCCTAAAAAATCAGAAAAAATCAAAAGAATGAACAACCAAAGCACATATATAGCATTCTTATGTCATATATATAGTAAGCATTCAAGTTGATAAACAAGGTCTAGACATATATATTCAAACCAGAAAAATCATGTATATATCTACCCCTAAAACCCTAAACTCTGTCTTATGAAGTCAATCATGAAGAGAAGTGGTTTTGGGTTTCAAACATGGAAATTTCAAGAACCTCCCGAAAGCTTCATTTTAGAGTGACTAAGAAGGATCCAGGCTTATCTTTTCATTTCATGTTTTAAACTTGTTTAAATCCTGGTCAAACCTAGGATTTGATGAAGATACAAATGGGTGGGCACGTACAATATTCAAAAAAATCAGAAAAATGAAAAACCAAATCACATTGTCTTCTTATGTCATATCGTAAGCATTCAAGTTGATAAATTAACAAGGTCTAGATATATCCAAACCAGACAAATCATGTATCTACCCCCTGTCGATCTTATGAAGTCTAGCATGAAGGGAAGTCGTTTTCGGTTTCAAACATGGTAATTTCAAGAACATCCCAAAAGCTTCCATTTTAGAGTGACTAAGAAGGATACAGACTTCCTTTTTTATTTTCATGTTTTAAACTTGTTTAAATCTTGGTCAAACCAAGGATTTGACCAAGATTCAAATGGGCCTAAAAATTTAGAAAAAAATCAAAAGAGAATGAAAAACCAAAGCACATAGCATTCTTATGTCATATGTATAGTAAGCATTCAAGTTGATAAACAAGGGCTAGACATATTCAAACCAGAAAAATCATGTATATATCTACCCCTAAAACCCTAAACTTTGTCTTATGAAGTCAAGCATGAAGAGAAGTGGTTTTGGGTTTCAAACCTGGAAATTTAAAAAAAAAACCAAAAGCTTCATTTTAGGGAGACTAAGAAGGATCCATGCTTACCATTTTATTTTCACGTCTTAAACTTGTTTAAATCTTGGTCAAACCTAGGATTTGACCAAGATACAAATTGGCAGAAAAGTTTAAAAAATCAAAAAAATTAAAAACCAAAGTACATAGTCTTCTTATGGCATATAGTAAGCATTCAAGTTGTTAAACAAGGTCTAGACATATTTAAACCAAACAAATCATGTATCTATACCCCTAATAACCCCTAATTAAACTCTATATATCTTATGAAGTCAAGCATGAAGAGACGTGGTTTTTGGTTTCAAACATGGAAATTTCAAAAACCTCCCAAAATCTTCATTTTAATTAGAGTGACTAAGAAGGATACATGCTTCCCTTCTCATTTTCATGTTTTAAACTTGTTTAAATCTTGGTCAAACCTAGGATTCGACCAAGATTCAAATGGGCATAAAAATTCAGAAAAAATCAAAAGAATGAAAAACCAAAGCACATAGCATTCTTATGTCATATATAGTAAGCTAGCATTCAAGTTGATAAACAAGGTCTAGACATATATATTCAAACCAGAAAAATCATGTATATATCTACCCCTAAAACCCTAATTAAACTCAGTCAATCATGAAGAGAAGTGGTTTTGGGTTTCAAACATGGAAATTTCAAGAACCTCCCAAAACCTTCATTTTAGAGTGACTAAGAAGGATCCGGGCTTACTTATTCGTTTTCACGTGTTAAACTTGTCTAAATCTTGGTCAAACCTAGGATTTGACCAAGATATGATTCAAATGCGCAGAAAAATAAAAAAATCA
The DNA here is from genome assembly GCA_030979885.1 of Lolium multiflorum. Lineage (NCBI taxonomy): Eukaryota > Viridiplantae > Streptophyta > Magnoliopsida > Poales > Poaceae > Lolium > Lolium multiflorum. Next base: position 285,064,246 of record CM061750.1, read on the forward strand.
GAAAAATGAAAAACCAAAGTACATAGTCTTCTTATGTCATATAGTAAGCATATTCAAGTTGATAAACAAGGTTTGGACATATTCAAACCATACAAATCATGTATCTATATATACCCCCTAACCCTAAACTTTGTCTAATTATGAAGTCAAGCATGAAGAGACGTGGTTTTGGGTTTCAAACATGGAAATTTCAAAAACCTCCCAAAAACTTCATTTTAGAGTGACTGAGAAGGTTACATGCTTCCCTTTTCATTTTCATGTTTTAAACTTGTTTAAATCTTGGTCAAACCTAGGATTTGACCAAGATTCAAATGGGCATAAAAATTCAGAAAAAAATCAAAAGAATGAAAAACCAAAGCACATAGCATTCTTATATATGTCATATGTATAGTAAGCATTCAAGTTGATAAACCAGGTCTAGACATATTCAAACCAGAAAAATCATGTATATACCTACCCCTAAAACCCTAAACTCTTTCTTATGAAGTCAATCATGAAGAGAAGTGGTTTTGGGTTTCAAACATGGAAATTTCAAGAACCTCCCAAAAGATTTAATTTAGAGTGACTAATAAGGATCCATGCTTACCTTTTCATTTTCACAATTTAAACTTGTTTAAATCTTTGTCAAACCTATGATTTGACCAAGATTCAAATTGGCAGAAAATTTTAAAAAATCAAAAAAATTAAAAACCAAAGTAATAGTCTTCTTATGGCATATAGTAAGCATTCAAGTTGTTAAACAAGGTCTAGACATATTCAAACCAAACAAATCATGTATCTATACCCCTAACCCCTAATTAAACTCTATATATCTTATGAAGTCAAGCATGAAGAGACGTGGTTTTTGGTTTCAAACATGGAAATTTCAAAAACCTCCCAAAATCTTCATTTTAATTAGAGTGACTAAGAAGGATACATGCTTCCCTTCTCATTTTCATGTTTTAAACTTGTTTAAATCTTGGTCAAACCTAGGATTCGACCAAGATTCAAATGGGCATAAAAATTCAGAAAAAAATCAAAAGAATGAAAAACCAAAGCACATAGCATTCTTATGTCATATATAGTAAGCTAGCATTCAAGTTGATAAACAAGGTCTAGACATATATATTCAAACCAGAAAAATCATGTATATATCTACCCCTAACCCTAAACTATGTCTTATGAAGTCAAGCATGAAGAGAAGTGGTTTTGGTTTCAAACATGGAAATTTCAAAAAAAAAAACTTCATTTTCGGGAGACTAAGAAGGATCCATGCTTACCATTTTATTTTCATGTTTTAAACTTGTTTAAATCTTGGTCAAACCTAGGATTTGACCAAGATTCAAATGGGCAGAAAATTAAAAAAAGTGTGTTTGCCCGTCGAGTGAAACTCGGAGGAAGAGGGATCACTCGGAAGGAGAGAAGAAGGGAGAGAATTATGGTGTCTCCCCTTTTTCGGTGATGATGTTGACTTTTGTGCAGGGTTTGTCAGTGAGCAGGAGGTGCGAGCGAGCGAGCGAGCGAGTCGAGCAGGCCGAGAATGAGAGAGATTTGTTTTTTTGTGAGAGGGACAACCGAAGGATCCAGAAGGACCCACAGACTTCCAATACGCATCCGATGCGTCTTCTCTTGACAAAGAAAATGGCTGGGAATTTGCGTACCTATTACACGTGACTTGTGCTCGCTGAAGTGTGGGACCTCACGCACCACACGTAAGTGACAGACCTGTTGGTGTAAAAGCTCGGTTGATTATTATAGTGCATTAGAACAAAGTTTCCTATGGATTCAAGGGTAGGAAATCCAAGTTAACTCATTTACATGACATTATTTTTCTTATGTCATATAGTAAGCATTAAAGTTGATAAACAATGTCTAGACACATTCAAACCAGACAAATCATGTATCTATACCCCTAACCCCTAAACTCTGTCTTATGAAGTCAAGCATGTGAAGAGATGTGGTTTTGGGTTTCAAACATGGAAATTTCAAAAACCTCCCAAAAGCTTCATTTTAGAGTGCCTAAGAAGGATACATGCTTCCCTTTTCATTTTCATGTTTTATAAAACTTGTTTTAATTATCTTGGTCAAACCTAGGATTTGACGAAGATACAAATGGGTGGGCAAAAAAATAAAAAAATCAGAAAAATGGAAAACCAAATCACATAGTCTTCTTATGTCATATCGTAAGCAATCAAGTTGATAAACAAGGTCTAGATATATCCAAACCAGACAAATCGTGTATCTACCCCCTTTCGATCTTATGAAGTCTAGCATGAAGGGAAGTCGTTTTGGGTTTCAAACATTGAAATTTCAAGAACATCCCAAAAGCTTCATTTTAGAGTGACTAAGAAGGATACAGACTTCCCTTTTCATTTTCATGTTTTAAACTTGTTTAAATCTTGGTCAAACCAAGGATTTGACCAAGATTCAAATGGCCCTAAAAATTCAGAAAAAAATCAAAAGAATGAAAAACCAAAGCACATAGCATTCTTATATATGTCATATGTATAGTAAGCATTCAAGTTGATAAACCAGGTCTAGACATATTCAAACCAGAAAAATCATGTATATATCTACCCCTAAAACCCTAAACTCTTTCTTATGAAGTCAATCATGAAGAGAAGTGGTTTTGGGTTTCAAACATGGAAATTTCAAGAACCTCCCAAAAGATTTAATTTAGAGTGACTAATAAGGATCCATGCTTACCTTTTCATTTTCACAATTTAAACTTGTTTAAATCTTTGTCAAACCTATGATTTGACCAAGATTCAAATTGGCAGAAAATTTTAAAAAATCAAAAAAATAAAAACCAAAGTAATAGTCTTCTTATGGCATATAGTAAGCATTCAAGTTGTTAAACAAGGTCTAGACATATTCAAACCAAACAAATCATGTATCTATACCCCTAACCCCTAATTAAACTCTATATATCTTATGAAGTCAAGCATGAAGAGACGTGGTTTTTGGTTTCAAACATGGAAATTTCAAAAACCTCCCAAAATCTTCATTTTAATTAGAGTGACTAAGAAGGATACATGCTTCCCTTCTCATTTTCATGTTTTAAACTTGTTTAAATCTTGGTCAAACCTAGGATTCGACCAAGATTCAAATGGGCATAAAAATTCAGAAAAAATCAAAAGAATGAAAAACCAAAGCACATAGCATTCTTATGTCATATATAGTAAGCTAGCATTCAAGTTGATAAACAAGGTCTAGACATATATATTCAAACCAGAAAAATCATGTATATATCTACCCCTAACCCTAAACTATGTCTTATGAAGTCAAGCATGAAGAGAAGTGGTTTTTGGTTTCAAACATGGAAATTTCAAAAAAAAAACTTCATTTTCGGGAGACTAAGAAGGATCCATGCTTACCATTTTATTTTCATGTTTTAAACTTGTTTAAATCTTGGTCAAACCTAGGATTTGACCAAGATTCAAATGGGCAGAAAATTAAAAAAAGTGTGTTGCCCGTCGAGTGAAACTCGGAGGAAGAGGGATCACTCGGAAGGAGAGAAGAAGGGAGAGAATTATGGTGTCTCCCTTTTTCGGGTGATGATGTTGACTTTTGTGCAGGGTTTGTCAGAGAGCAGGAGGTGCGAGCGAGCGAGCGAGCGAGCGAGCGAGTCGAGGCCGAGAATGAGAGAGATTTGTTTTTTTTGTGAGAGGGACAACCGAAGGATCCAGAAGGACCCACAGACTTCCAATACGCATCCTGATGCGTCTTCTCTTGACAAAGAAGATGGCTGGGAGTTTGCGTACCTATTGCACGTGACTTGTGCTCACTGAAGTGTGGGACCTCACGCGTGGGCACCACACGTAAGTGACAGACCTGTTGGTGTAAAAACTCGGTTGATTATTATAGTGCATTAGAACAAAGTTTCCTATGGATTCAAGGGTAGGAAATCCAAGTTAACTCATTTACATGACATTATTTTTCTTATGTCATATAGTAAGCATTAAAGTTGATAAACAATGTCTAGACACATTCAAACCAGACAAATCATGTATCTATACCCCTAACCCCTAAACTCTGTCTTATGAAGTCAAGCATGTGAAGAGATGTGGTTTTGGGTTTCAAACATGTAAATTTCAAAAACCTCCCAAAAGCTTCATTTTAGAGTGCCTAAGAAGGATACATGCTTCCCTTTTCATTTTCATGTTTTATAAAACTTGTTTTAATTATCTTGGTCAAACCTAGGATTTGACGAAGATACAAATGGGTGGGCAAAAAATAAAAAAATCAGAAAAATGGAAAACCAAATCACATAGTCTTCTTATGTCATATCGTAAGCAATCAAGTTGATAAACAAGGTCTAGATATATCCAAACCAGACAAATCATCTACCCCCTTTCGATCTTATGAAGTCTAGCATGAAGGGAAGTCGTTTTGGGTTTCAAACATTGAAATTTCAAGAACATCCCAAAGCTTCATTTTAGAGTGACTAAGAAGGATACAGACTTCCCTTTTCATTTTCATGTTTTAAACTTGTTTAAATCTTGGTCAAACCAAGGATTTGACCAAGATTCAAATGGCCCTAAAAATTCAGAAAAAATCAAAAGAATGAAAAACCAAAGCACATAGCATTCTTATATATGTCATATGTATAGTAAGCATTCAAGTTGATAAACCAGGTCTAGACATATTCAAACCAGAAAAATCATGTATATATCTACCCCTAAAACCCTAAACTCTTTCTTATGAAGTCAATCATGAAGAGAAGTGGTTTTGGGTTTCAAACATGGAAATTTCAAGAACCTCCCAAAAGATTTAATTTAGAGTGACTAATAAGGATCCATGCTTACCTTTTCATTTTCACAATTTAAACTTGTTTAAATCTTTGTCAAACCTATGATTTGACCAAGATTCAAATTGGCAGAAAATTTTAAAAAATCAAAAAAATTAAAAACCAAAGTAATAGTCTTCTTATGGCATATAGTAAGCATTCAAGTTGTTAAACAAGGTCTAGACATATTCAAACCAAACAAATCATGTATCTATACCCCTAACCCCTAATTAAACTCTATATATCTTATGAAGTCAAGCATGAAGAGACGTGGTTTTTGGTTTCAAACATGGAAATTTCAAAAACCTCCCAAAATCTTCATTTTAATTAGAGTGACTAAGAAGGATACATGCTTCCCTTCTCATTTTCATGTTTTAAACTTGTTTAAATCTTGGTCAAACCTAGGATTCGACCAAGATTCAAATGGGCATAAAAATTCAGAAAAAATCAAAAGAATGAAAAACCAAAGCACATAGCATTCTTATGTCATATATAGTAAGCTAGCATTCAAGTTGATAAACAAGGTCTAGACATATTCAAACCAGAAAAATCATGTATATATCTACCCCTAACCCTAAACTATGTCTTATGAAGTCAAGCATGAAGAGAAGTGGTTTTTGGTTTCAAACATGGAAATTTCAAAAAAAAAACTTCATTTTCGGGAGACTAAGAAGGATCCATGCTTACCATTTTATTTTCATGTTTTAAACTTGTTTAAATCTTGGTCAAACCTAGGATTTGACCAAGATTCAAATGGGCAGAAAATTAAAAAAAGTGTGTTTGCCCGTCGAGTGAAACTCGGAGGAAGAGGGATCACTCGGAAGGAGAGAAGAAGGGAGAGAATTATGGTGTCTCCCTTTTTCGGGTGATGATGTTGACTTTTGTGCAGGGTTTGTCAGTGAGCAGGAGGTGCGAGCGAGCGAGCGAGCGAGCGAGTCGAGCGAGGCCGAGAATGAGAGAGATTTGTTTTTTTTTTGTGAGAGGGACAACCGAAGGATCCAGAAGGACCCACAGACTTCCAATACGCATCCTGATGCGTCTTCTCTTGACAAAGAAGATGGCTGGGAGTTTGCGTACCTATTGCACGTGACTTGTGCTCACTGAAGTGTGGGACCTCACGCGTGGGCACCACACGTAAGTGACAGACCTGTTGGTGTAAAAACTCGGTTGATTATTATAGTGCATTAGAACAAAGTTTCCTATGGATTCAAGGGTAGGAAATCCAAGTTAACTCATTTACATGACATTATTTTTCTTATGTCATATAGTAAGCATTAAAGTTGATAAACAATGTCTAGACACATTCAAACCAGACAAATCATGTATCTATACCCCTAACCCCTAAACTCTGTCTTATGAAGTCAAGCATGTGAAGAGATGTGGTTTTGGGTTTCAAACATGTAAATTTCAAAAACCTCCCAAAAGCTTCATTTTAGAGTGCCTAAGAAGGATACATGCTTCCCTTTTCATTTTCATGTTTTATAAAACTTGTTTTAATTATCTTGGTCAAACCTAGGATTTGACGAAGATACAAATGGGTGGGCAAAAAATAAAAAAATCAGAAAAATGGAAAACCAAATCACATAGTCTTCTTATGTCATATCGTAAGCAATCAAGTTGATAAACAAGGTCTAGATATATCCAAACCAGACAAATCGTGTATCTACCCCCTTTCGATCTTATGAAGTCTAGCATGAAGGGAAGTCGTTTTGGGTTTCAAACATTGAAATTTCAAGAACATCCCAAAAGCTTCATTTTAGAGTGACTAAGAAGGATACAGACTTCCCTTTTCATTTTCATGTTTTAAACTTGTTTAAATCTTGGTCAAACCAAGGATTTGACCAAGATTCAAATGGCCCTAAAAATTCAGAAAAAATCAAAAGAATGAAAAACCAAAGCACATAGCATTCTTATATATGTCATATGTATAGTAAGCATTCAAGTTGATAAACCAGGTCTAGACATATTCAAACCAGAAAAATCATGTATATATCTACCCCTAAAACCCTAAACTCTTTCTTATGAAGTCAATCATGAAGAGAAGTGGTTTTGGGTTTCAAACATGGAAATTTCAAGAACCTCCCAAAAGATTTAATTTAGAGTGACTAATAAGGATCCATGCTTACCTTTTCATTTTCACAATTTAAACTTGTTTAAATCTTTGTCAAACCTATGATTTGACCAAGATTCAAATTGGCAGAAAATTTTAAAAAATCAAAAAAATTAAAAACCAAAGTAATAGTCTTCTTATGGCATATAGTAAGCATTCAAGTTGTTAAACAAGGTCTAGACATATTCAAACCAAACAAATCATGTATCTATACCCCTAACCCCTAATTAAACTCTATATATCTTATGAAGTCAAGCATGAAGAGACGTGGTTTTTGGTTTCAAACATGGAAATTTCAAAAACCTCCCAAAATCTTCATTTTAATTAGAGTGACTAAGAAGGATACATGCTTCCCTTCTCATTTTCATGTTTTAAACTTGTTTAAATCTTGGTCAAACCTAGGATTCGACCAAGATTCAAATGGGCATAAAAATTCAGAAAAAAATCAAAAGAATGAAAAACCAAAGCACATAGCATTCTTATGTCATATATAGTAAGCTAGCATTCAAGTTGATAAACAAGGTCTAGACATATTCAAACCAGAAAAATCATGTATATATCTACCCCTAACCCTAAACTATGTCTTATGAAGTCAAGCATGAAGAGAAGTGGTTTTTGGTTTCAAACATGGAAATTTCAAAAAAAAACTTCATTTTCGGGAGACTAAGAAGGATCCATGCTTACCATTTTATTTTCATGTTTTAAACTTGTTTAAATCTTGGTCAAACCTAGGATTTGACCAAGATTCAAATGGGCAGAAAATTAAAAAAAGTGTGTTTGCCCGTCGAGTGAAACTCGGAGGAAGAGGGATCACTCGGAAGGAGAGAAGAAGGGAGAGAATTATGGTGTCTCCCCTTTTTCGGGTGATGATGTTGACTTTTGTGCAGGGTTTGTCAGTGAGCAGGAGGTGCGAGTGAGCGAGCGAGCGAGCGAGTCGAGCGAGGCCGAGAATGAGAGAGATTTGTTTTTTTTGTGAGAGGGACAACCGAAGGATCCAGAAGGACTTCCAATACGCATCTGATGCGTCTTCTCTTGACAAAGAAGATGGCTGGGAGTTTGCGTACCTATTGCACGTGACTTGTGCTCACTGAAGTGTGGGACCTCACGCATGGGCACCACACGTAAGTGACAGACCTGTTGGTGTAAAAACTCGGTTGATTATTATAGTGCATTAGAACAAAGTTTCCTATGGATTCAAGGGTAGGAAATCCAAGTTAACTCATTTACATGACATTATTTTTCTTATGTCATATAGTAAGCATTAAAGTTGATAAACAATGTCTAGACACATTCAAACCAGACAAATCATGTATCTATACCCCTAACCCCTAAACTCTGTCTTATGAAGTCAAGCATGTGAAGAGATGTGGTTTTGGGTTTCAAACATGTAAATTTCAAAAACCTCCCAAAAGCTTCATTTTAGAGTGCCTAAGAAGGATACATGCTTCCCTTTTCATTTTCATGTTTTATAAAACTTGTTTTAATTATCTTGGTCAAACCTAGGATTTGACGAAGATACAAATGGGTGGGCAAAAAATTAAAAAAATCAGAAAAATGGAAAACCAAATCACATAGTCTTCTTATGTCATATCGTAAGCAATCAAGTTGATAAACAAGGTCTAGATATATCCAAACCAGACAAATCGTGTATCTACCCCCTTTCGATCTTATGAAGTCTAGCATGAAGGGAAGTCGTTTTGGGTTTCAAACATTGAAATTTCAAGAACATCCCAAAAGCTTCATTTTAGAGTGACTAAGAAGGATACAGACTTCCCTTTTCATTTTCATGTTTTAAACTTGTTTAAATCTTGGTCAAACCAAGGATTTGACCAAGATTCAAATGGCCCTAAAAATTCAGAAAAAATCAAAAGAATGAAAAACCAAAGCACATAGCATTCTTATGTCATATGTATAGTAAGCATTCAAGTTGATAAACAAGGTCTAGACATATATATTCAAACCAGAAAAATCATGTATATATCTACCCCTAAAACCCTAATTAAACTCAGTCAATCATGAAGAGAAGTGGTTTTGGGTTTCAAACATGGAAATTTCAAGAACCTCCCAAAAGCTTCATTTTAGAGTGAATAAGAAGGATCCAGGCTTACTTATTCGTTTTCACGTGTTAAACTTGTCTAAATCTTGGTAAAACCTAGGATTTGACCAAGATATGATTCAAATGCGCAGAAAATTAAAAAAATCAGAAAAATGAAAAACCAAAGTACATAGTCTTCTTATGTCATATAGTAAGCATATTCAAGTTGATAAACAAAAGGTTTGGACATATTCAAACCATACAAATCATGTATCTATATATACCCCCTAACCCTAAACTTTGTCTTATGAAGTCAAGCATGAAGAGAAGTGGTTTTGGGTTTCAAACGTACATGGAAATTTCAAAAACCTCCCAAAAACTTCACTTTAGAGTGACTGAGAAGGTTACATGCTTCCCTTTTCATTTTCATGTTTTAAACTTGTTTAAATTAGCTTGGTCAAACCTAGGATTTCATGAAGATACAAATGGGTGGGCACAATGTTCAAAAAAATCAGAAAAATGAAAAACCAAATCACATAGTCTTCTTATGTCATATCGTAAGCAATCAAGTTGATAAACAAGGTCTAGATATATCCAAACCAGACAAATCATGTATCTACCCCTTTCGATCTTATGAAGTCTAGCATGAAGGGAAGTCGTTTTGGGTTTCAAACATTGAAATTTCAAGAACATCCCAAAAGCTTCATTTTAGAGTGACTAAGAAGGATATAGACTTCCCTTTTCATTTTCATGTTTTAAACTTGTTTAAATCTTGGTCAAACCAATGATTTGACCAAGATTCAAATGGCCCTAAAAATTCAGAAAAAATCAAAAGAATGAAAAACCAAAGCACATAGCATTCTTAGATATGTCATATGTATAGTAAGCATTCAAGTTGATAAACAAGGTCTCTAGACATATATATTCAAACCAGAAAAATCATGTATATATCTACCCCTAAAACCCTATATAATTAAACTCAGTCAATCATGAAGAGAAGTGGTTTTGGGTTTCAAACATGGAAATTTCAAGAACCTCCCAAAAGCTTCATTTTAGAGTGACTAAGAAGGATCCAGGCTTACTTATTCGTTTTCACGTGTTAAACTTGTCTAAATCTTGGTCAAACCTAGGATTTGACCAAGATATGATTCAAATGTGCAGAAAATTAAAAAAATCAGAAAAATGAAAAACCAAAGTACATAGTCTTCTTATGTCATATAGTAAGCATATTCAAGTTGATAAACAAGGTTTGGACATATTCAAACCATACAAATCATGTATCTATACCCCCTAACCCTAAACTTTGTCTTATGAAGTCAAGCATGAAGAGAAGTGGTTTTGGGTTGCAAACATGGAAATTTCAAAAACCTCCCAAAAACTTCATTTTAGAGTGACTGAGAAGGTTACATGTTTCCCTTTTCGTTTTCATGTTTTAAACTTGTTTAAATTATCTTGGTAAAACCTAGGATTTCATGAAGATACAAATGGGTGGGCACAATATTCAAAAAAATCAGAAAATTGAAAAACCAAATCACATTGTCTTCTTATGTCATATGGTAAGCATTCAAGTTGATAAATTAACAAGGTCTAGATATATCCAAACCAGACAAATCATGTATCTACGTTACCCCTGTCGATCTTATGAAGTCTAGCATGAAGGGAAGTCGTTTTCGGTTTCAAACATGGAAATTTCAAGAACATCCCAAAAGCTTCCATTTTAGAGTTACTAAAAGAAGGATATACAGACTTCCCTTTTTCATTTTCATGTTTTAAACTTGTTTAAATCCTTGTCAAACCAAAGATTTTGACCAAGATTCAAATGGGCATAAAAATTTAGAAAAAAAATCAAAAGAGAATGAAAAACCAAAGCACATAGCATTCTTATATATGTCATATGTATAGTAAGCATTCAAGTTGATAAACCAGGTCTAGACATATTCAAACCAGAAAAATCATGTATATATCTACCCCTAAAACCCTAAACTCTTTCTTATGAAGTCAATCATGAAGAGAAGTGGTTTTGGGTTTCAAACATGGAAATTTCAAGAACCTCCCAAAAGATTTAATTTAGAGTGTGACTAATAAGGATCCATGCTTACCTTTTCATTTTCACAATTTAAACTTGTTTAAATCTTTGTCAAACATATGATTTGACCAAGATTCAAATATATGGGCATAAAATTCAAAAAAAATCAGAAAAATGAAAAACAAAAGCATATAGTCTTCTTATGTCATATAGTAAGCATTCAAGTTGATAAATTAACAAGGTTTGGACATATTCAAACCATACAAATCATGTATCTACCCCTAACCCTAAACTCGGTCGATCTTATGAAGTGTAGCATGAAGAGAGGTCGTTTTGGGTTTCAAACATGGAAATTTCAAGAACATCCCAAAATGCTTCATTTTAGAGTGACTAAGAAGGATCCAGGCTTACTTATTCGTTTTCACGTGTTAAACTTGTCTAATCTTGGTCAAACCTAGGATTTGACCAAGATTCAAATGCGCAGAAAATTTAAAAAATCAGAAAAATGAAAACCAAAGTACATAGTCTTCTTATGTCATATAGTAAGCATATTCAAGTTGATAAACAAGGTTTGAACCTTGATCTGTAGTAGTGGGCAAAACCCTAGTTTAACCTATTTAATTATAGATTCGTAGGTTGATTTTTCTACATTTTTATTATTACTAACCTATTTAATTATAGATTCGTAGGTTGATTTTTCTATACCTTTTTATTATTACTATGCAGCACAAGTGTGTTTGCCCGTCGAGTGAAACTCGGAGGAAGAGGGATCACTCGGAGGAAGGAGAGAAGAAGGGAGAGAATTATGGTGTCTCCCCTTTTTCGGGTGATGATGTTGACTTTTGTGCAGGGTTTGTCAGTGCGCAGGAGGTGCGAGCGAGCGAGCGAGCGAGCGAGTCGAGAGAGGCCGAGAATGAGAGAGATTTGTTTTTTTGTGAGAGGGACAACCGAAGGATCCAGAAGGACCCACAGACTTCCAATACGCATCCTGATGCGTCTTCTCTTGACAAAGAAGATGGCTGGGAGTTTGCGTACCTATTGCACGTGACTTGTGCTCACTGAAGTGTGGGACCTCACGCGTGGGCACCACACGTAAGTGACAGACCTGTTGGTGTAAAAACTCGGTTGATTATTATAGTGCATTAGAACAAAGTTTCCTATGGATTCAAGGGTAGGAAATCCAAGTTAACTCATTTACATGACATTATTTTTCTTATGTCATATAGTAAGCATTAAAGTTGATAAACAATGTCTAGACATATTCAAACCAGACAAATCATGTATCTATACCCCTAACCCCTAAACTCTGTCTTATGAAGTCAAGCATGTGAAGAGATGTGGTTTTGGGTTTCAAACATGGAAATTTCAAAAAACTCCCAAAAGCTTCATTTTAGAGTGCCTAAGAAGGATACATGCTTCCCTTTTCATTTTCATGTTTTATAAAACTTGTTTTAATTATCTTGGTCAAACCTAGGATTTGACGAAGATACAAATGGGTGGGCACAATGTTCAAAAAAATCAGAAAAATGGAAAACCAAATCACATAGTCTTCTTATGTCATATCGTAAGCAATCAAGTTGATAAACAAGGTCTAGATATATCCAAACCAGACAAATCATGTATCTACCCCCTTTCGATCTTATGAAGTCTAGCATGAAGGGAAGTCGTTTTGGGTTTCAAACATTGAAATTTCAAGAACATCCCAAAATTAAGCTTCATTTTAGAGTGACTAAGAAGGATACAGACTTCCCTTTTCATTTTCATGTTTTAAACTTGTTTAAATCTTGGTCAAACCAAGGATTTGACCAAGATTCAAATGGCCCTAAAAATTCAGAAAAAAATCAAAAGAATGAAAAACCAAAGCACATAGCATTCTTAGATATGTCATATGTATAGTAAGCATTCAAGTTGATAAACAAGGTCTCTAGACATATATATTCAAACCAGAAAAATCATGTATATATCTACCCCTAAAACCCTATATAATTAAACTCAGTCAATCATGAAGAGAAGTGGTTTTGGGTTTCAAACATGGAAATTTCAAGAACCTCCCAAAAGCTTCATTTTAGAGTGACTAAGAAGGATCCAGGCTTACTTATTCGTTTTCACGTGTTAAACTTGTCTAAATCTTGGTCAAACCTAGGATTTGACCAAGATATGATTCAAATGCGCAGAAAATTAAAAAAATCAGAAAAATGAAAAACCAAAGTACATAGTCTTCTTATGTCATATAGTAAGCATATTCAAGTTGATAAACAAAAGGTTTGGACATATTCAAACCATACAAATCATGTATCTATATATACCCCCTAACCCTAAACTTTGTCTTATGAAGTCAAGCATGAAGAGAAGTGGTTTTGGGTTTCAAACATGGAAATTTCAAAAACCTCCCAAAAACTTCATTTTAGAGTGACTGAGAAGGTTACATGCTTCCCTTTTCATTTTCATGTTTTAAACTTGTTTAAATTAGCTTGGTCAAACCTAGGATTTCATGAAGATACAAATGGGTGGGCACAATGTTCAAAAAAATCAGAAAAACGAAAAACCAAATCACATAGTCTTCTTATGTCATATCGTAAGCAATCAAGTTGATAAACAAGGTCTAGATATATCCAAACCAGACAAATCATGTATCTAGCCCCTTTCGATCTTATGAAGTCTAGCATGAAGGGAAGTCGTTTTGGGTTTCAAACATTGAAATTTCAAGAACATCCCAAAAGCTTCATTTTAGAGTGACTAAGAAGGATACAGACTTCCCTTTTCATTTTCATGTTTTAAACTTGTTTAAATCTTGGTCAAACCAATGATTTGACCAAGATTCAAATGGCCCTAAAAATTCAGAAAAAAATCAAAAGAATGAAAAACCAAAGCACATAGCATTCTTAGATATGTCATATGTATAGTAAGCATTCAAGTTGATAAACAAGGTCTAGACATATATATTCAAACCAGAAAAATCATGTATATATCTACCCCTAAAATCCTATATAATTAAACTCAGTCAATCATGAAGAGAAGTGGTTTTGGGTTTCAAACATGGAAATTTCAAGAACCTCCCAAAAGCTTCATTTTAGAGTGACTAAGAAGGATCCAGGCTTACTTATTCGTTTTCACGTGTTAAACTTGTCTAAATCTTGGTCAAACCTAGGATTTGACCAAGATATGATTCAAATGTGCAGAAAATTAAAAAAAGATCAGAAAAATGAAAAACCAAAGTACATAGTCTTCTTATGTCATATAGTAAGCATATTCAAGTTGATAAACAAGGTTTGGACATATTCAAACCATACAAATCATGTATCTATACCCCTAACCCTAAACTTTGTCTTATGAAGTCAAGCATGAAGAGAAGTGGTTTTGGGTTTCAAACATGGAAATTTCAAAAACCTCCCAAAAACTTCATTTTAGAGTGACTGAGAAGGTTACATGTTTCCCTTTTCGTTTTCATGTTTTAAACTTGTTTAAATTATCTTGGTAAAACCTAGGATTTCATGAAGATACAAATGGGTGGGCACAATATTCAAAAAAATCAGAAAATTGAAAAACCAAATCACATTGTCTTCTTATGTCATATCGTAAGCATTCAAGTTGATAAATTAACAAGGTCTAGATATATCCAAACCAGACAAATCATGTATCTACCCCCTGTCGATCTTATGAAGTCTAGCATGAAGGGAAGTCGTTTTCGGTTTCAAACATGGAAATTTCAAGAACATCCCAAAAGCTTCCATTTTAGAGTTACTAAAAGAAGGATATACAGACTTCCCTTTTTCATTTTCATGTTTTAAACTTGTTTAAATCCTTGTCAAACCAAAGATTTTGACCAAGATTCAAATGGGCATAAAAATTTAGAAAAAAAATCAAAAGAGAATGAAAAACCAAAGCACATAGCATTCTTATATATGTCATATGTATAGTAAGCATTCAACTGATAAACCAGGTCTAGACATATTCAAACCAGAAAAATCATGTATATATCTACCCCTAAAACCCTAAACTCTTTCTTATGAAGTCAATCATGAAGAGAAGTGGTTTTGGGTTTCAAACATGGAAATTTCAAGAACCTCCCAAAAGATTTAATTTAGAGTGTGACTAATAAGGATCCATGCTTACCTTTTCATTTTCACAATTTAAACTTGTTTAAATCTTTGTCAAACATATGATTTGACCAAGATTCAAATATATGGGCATAAAATTCAAAAAAAAATCAGAAAAATGAAAAACAAAAGCATATAGTCTTCTTATGTCATATAGTAAGCATTCAAGTTGATAAATTAACAAGGTTTGGACATATTCAAACCATACAAATCATGTATCTACCCCTAACCCTAAACTCGGTCGATCTTATGAAGTGTAGCATGAAGAGAGGTCGTTTTGGGTTTCAAACATGGAAATTTCAAGAACATCCCAAAATGCTTCATTTTAGAGTGACTAAGAAGGATCCAGGCTTACTTATTCGTTTTCACGTGTTAAACTTGTCTAATCTTGGTCAAACCTAGGATTTGACCAAGATTCAAATGCGCAGAAAATTTAAAAAATCAGAAAAATGAAAACCAAAGTACATAGTCTTCTTATGTCATATAGTAAGCATATTCAAGTTGATAAACAAGGTTTGAACCTTGATCTGTAGTAGTGGGCAAAACCCTAGTTTAACCTATTTAATTATAGATTCGTAGGTTGATTTTTCTACATTTTTATTATTACTAACCTATTTAATTATAGATTCGTAGGTTGATTTTTCTATACCTTTTTATTATTACTATGCAGCACAAGTGTGTTTGCCCGTCGAGTGAAACTCGGAGGAAGAGGGATCACTCGGAAGGAGAGAAGAAGGGAGAGAATTATGGTGTCTCCCCTTTTTCGGGTGATGATGTTGACTTTTGTGCAGGGTTTGTCAGTGCAGGAGGTGCGAGCGAGCGAGCGAGCGAGCGAGTCGAGCGAGGCCGAGAATGAGAGAGATTTGTTTTTTTTGTGAGAGGGACAACCGAAGGATCCAAGACCCACAGACTTCCAATACGCATCCTGATGCGTCTTCTCTTGACAAAGAAGATGGCTGGGAGTTTGCGTACCTATTGCACGTGACTTGTGCTCACTGAAGTGTGGGACCTCACGCGTGGGCACCACACGTAAGTGACAGACCTGTTGGTGTAAAAACTCGGTTGATTATTATAGTGCATTAGAACAAAGTTTCCTATGGATTCAAGGGTAGGAAATCCAAGTTAACTCATTTACATGACATTATTTTTCTTATGTCATATAGTAAGCATTAAAGTTGATAAACAATGTCTAGACATATTCAAACCAGACAAATCATGTATCTATACCCCTAACCCCTAAACTCTGTCTTATGAAGTCAAGCATGTGAAGAGATGTGGTTTTGGGTTTCAAACATGGAAATTTCAAAAAACTCCCAAAAGCTTCATTTTAGAGTGCCTAAGAAGGATACATGCTTCCCTTTTCATTTTCATGTTTTATAAAACTTGTTTTAATTATCTTGGTCAAACCTAGGATTTGACGAAGATACAAATGGGTGGGCACAATGTTCAAAAAAATCAGAAAAATGGAAAACCAAATCACATAGTCTTCTTATGTCATATCGTAAGCAATCAAGTTGATAAACAAGGTCTAGATATATCCAAACCAGACAAATCGTGTATCTACCCCCTTTCGATCTTATGAAGTCTAGCATGAAGGGAAGTCGTTTTGGGTTTCAAACATTGAAATTTCAAGAACATCCCAAAATTAAGCTTCATTTTAGAGTGACTAAGAAGGATACAGACTTCCCTTTTCATTTTCATGTTTTAAACTTGTTTAAATCTTGGTCAAACCAAGGATTTGACCAAGATTCAAATGGCCCTAAAAATTCAGAAAAAAAAATCAAAAGAATGAAAAACCAAAGCACATAGCATTCTTAGATATGTCATATGTATAGTAAGCATTCAAGTTGATAAACAAGGTCTCTAGACATATATATTCAAACCAGAAAAATCATGTATATATCTACCCCTAAAACCCTATATAATTAAACTCAGTCAATCATGAAGAGAAGTGGTTTTGGGTTTCAAACATGGAAATTTCAAGAACCTCCCAAAAGCTTCATTTTAGAGTGACTAAGAAGGATCCAGGCTTACTTATTCGTTTTCACGTGTTAAACTTGTCTAAATCTTGGTCAAACCTAGGATTTGACCAAGATATGATTCAAATGCGCAGAAAATTAAAAAAATCAGAAAAATGAAAAACCAAAGTACATAGTCTTCTTATGTCATATAGTAAGCATATTCAAGTTGATAAACAAAAGGTTTGGACATATTCAAACCATACAAATCATGTATCTATATATACCCCCTAACCCTAAACTTTGTCTTATGAAGTCAAGCATGAAGAGAAGTGGTTTTGGGTTTCAAACATGGAAATTTCAAAAACCTCCCAAAAACTTCATTTTAGAGTGACTGAGAAGGTTACATGCTTCCCTTTTCATTTTCATGTTTTAAACTTGTTTAAATTAGCTTGGTCAAACCTAGGATTTCATGAAGATACAAATGGGTGGGCACAATGTTCAAAAAAATCAGAAAAACGAAAAACCAAATCACATAGTCTTCTTATGTCATATCGTAAGCAATCAAGTTGATAAACAAGGTCTAGATATATCCAAACCAGACAAATCATGTATCTAGCCCCTTTCGATCTTATGAAGTCTAGCATGAAGGGAAGTCGTTTTGGGTTTCAAACATTGAAATTTCAAGAACATCCCAAAAGCTTCATTTTAGAGTGACTAAGAAGGATACAGACTTCCCTTTTCATTTTCATGTTTTAAACTTGTTTAAATCTTGGTCAAACCAATGATTTGACCAAGATTCAAATGGCCCTAAAAATTCAGAAAAAAAATCAAAAGAATGAAAAACCAAAGCACATAGCATTCTTAGATATGTCATATGTATAGTAAGCATTCAAGTTGATAAACAAGGTCTAGACATATATATTCAAACCAGAAAAATCATGTATATATCTACCCCTAAAACCCTATATAATTAAACTCAGTCAATCATGAAGAGAAGTGGTTTTGGGTTTCAAACATGGAAATTTCAAGAACCTCCCAAAAGCTTCATTTTAGAGTGACTAAGAAGGATCCAGGCTTACTTATTCGTTTTCACGTGTTAAACTTGTCTAAATCTTGGTCAAACCTAGGATTTGACCAAGATATGATTCAAATGTGCAGAAAATTAAAAAAAGATCAGAAAAATGAAAAACCAAAGTACATAGTCTTCTTATGTCATATAGTAAGCATATTCAAGTTGATAAACAAGGTTTGGACATATTCAAACCATACAAATCATGTATCTATACCCCCTAACCCTAAACTTTGTCTTATGAAGTCAAGCATGAAGAGAAGTGGTTTTGGGTTTCAAACATGGAAATTTCAAAAACCTCCCAAAAACTTCATTTTAGAGTGACTGAGAAGGTTACATGTTTCCCTTTTCGTTTTCATGTTTTAAACTTGTTTAAATTATCTTGGTAAAACCTAGGATTTCATGAAGATACAAATGGGTGGGCACAATATTCAAAAAAATCAGAAAATTGAAAAACCAAATCACATTGTCTTCTTATGTCATATCGTAAGCATTCAAGTTGATAAATTAACAAGGTCTAGATATATCCAAACCAGACAAATCATGTATCTACCCCCTGTCGATCTTATGAAGTCTAGCATGAAGGGAAGTCGTTTTCGGTTTCAAACATGGAAATTTCAAGAACATCCCAAAAGCTTCCATTTTAGAGTTACTAAAAGAAGGATATACAGACTTCCCTTTTTCATTTTCATGTTTTAAACTTGTTTAAATCCTTGTCAAACCAAAGATTTTGACCAAGATTCAAATGGGCATAAAAATTTAGAAAAAAAATCAAAAGAGAATGAAAAACCAAAGCACATAGCATTCTTATATATGTCATATGTATAGTAAGCATTCAAGTTGATAAACCAGGTCTAGACATATTCAAACCAGAAAAATCATGTATATATCTACCCCTAAAACCCTAAACTCTTTCTTATGAAGTCAATCATGAAGAGAAGTGGTTTTGGGTTTCAAACATGGAAATTTCAAGAACCTCCCAAAAGATTTAATTTAGAGTGTGACTAATAAGGATCCATGCTTACCTTTTCATTTTCACAATTTAAACTTGTTTAAATCTTTGTCAAACATATGATTTGACCAAGATTCAAATATATGGGCATAAAATTCAAAAAAAAATCAGAAAAATGAAAAACAAAAGCATATAGTCTTCTTATGTCATATAGTAAGCATTCAAGTTGATAAATTAACAAGGTTTGGACATATTCAAACCATACAAATCATGTATCTACCCCTAACCCTAAACTCGGTCGATCTTATGAAGTGTAGCATGAAGAGAGGTCGTTTTGGGTTTCAAACATGGAAATTTCAAGAACATCCCAAAATGCTTCATTTTAGAGTGACTAAGAAGGATCCAGGCTTACTTATTCGTTTTCACGTGTTAAACTTGTCTAATCTTGGTCAAACCTGGGATTTGACCAAGATTCAAATGCGCAGAAAATTTAAAAAATCAGAAAAATGAAAACCAAAGTACATAGTCTTCTTATGTCATATAGTAAGCATATTCAAGTTGATAAACAAGGTTTGAACCTTGATCTGTAGTAGTGGGCAAAACCCTAGTTTAACCTATTTAATTATAGATTCGTAGGTTGATTTTTCTACATTTTTATTATTACTAACCTATTTAATTATAGATTCGTAGGTTGATTTTTCTATACCTTTTTATTATTACTATGCAGCACAAGTGTGTTTGCCCGTCGAGTGAAACTCGGAGGAAGAGGGATCACTCGGAGGGAAGGAGAGAAGAAGGGAGAGAATTATGGTGTCTCCCCTTTTTCTGGGTGATGATGTTGACTTTTGTGTGGGTTTGTCAGTGCAGAGGTGCGAGCGAGCGAGCGAGCGTCGAGAGAGGCCGAGAATGAGAGAGATTTGTTTTTTTTTGTGAGAGGGACAACCGAAGGATCCAGAAGGACCCACAGATTTCCAATACGCATCCTGATGCGTCTTCTCTTGACAAAGAAGATGGCTGGGAGTTGCGTACTCTATTGCACGTGACTTGTGCTCATCAAGTGTGGGACCTCACGCGTGGGCACCACACGTAAGTGACAGACCTGTTGGTGTAAAAACTCGGTTGATTATTATAGTGCATTAGAACAAAGTTTCCTATGGATTCAAGGGTAGGAAATCCAAGTTAACTCATTTACATGACATTATTTTTCTTATGTCATATAGTAAGCATTAAAGTTGATAAACAATGTCTAGACATATTCAAACCAGACAAATCATGTATCTATACCCCTAACCCCTAAACTCTGTCTTATGAAGTCAAGCATGTGAACAGATGTGGTTTTGGGTTTCAAACATGGAAATTTCAAAAAACTCCCAAAAGCTTCATTTTAGAGTGCCTAAGAAGGATACATGCTTCCCTTTTCATTTTCATGTTTTATAAAACTTGTTTTAATTATCTTGGTCAAACCTAGGATTTGACGAAGATACAAATGGGTGGGCAAAATGTTCAAAAAAATCAGAAAAATGGAAAACCAAATCACATAGTCTTCTTATGTCATATCGTAAGCAATCAAGTTGATAAACAAGGTCTAGATATATCCAAACCAGACAAATCGTGTATCTACCCCCTTTCGATCTTATGAAGTCTAGCATGAAGGGAAGTCGTTTTGGGTTTCAAACATTGAAATTTCAAGAACATCCCAAAATTAAGCTTCATTTTAGAGTGACTAAGAAGGATACAGACTTCCCTTTTCATTTTCATGTTTTAAACTTGTTTAAATCTTGGTCAAACCAAGGATTTGACCAAGATTCAAATGGCCCTAAAAATTCAGAAAAAAATCAAAAGAATGAAAAACCAAAGCACATAGCATTCTTAGATATGTCATATGTATAGTAAGCATTCAAGTTGATAAACAAGGTCTCTAGACATATATATTCAAACCAGAAAAATCATGTATATATCTACCCCTAAAACCCTATATAATTAAACTCAGTCAATCATGAAGAGAAGTGGTTTTGGGTTTCAAACATGGAAATTTCAAGAACCTCCCAAAAGCTTCATTTTAGAGTGACTAAGAAGGATCCAGGCTTACTTATTCGTTTTCACGTGTTAAACTTGTCTAAATCTTGGTCAAACCTAGGATTTGACCAAGATATGATTCAAATGCGCAAAAAAAAAAAATCAGAAAATGAAAACCAAAGTACATAGTCTTCTTATGTCATATAGTAAGCATATTCAAGTTGATAAACAAAAGGTTTGGACATATTCAAACCATACAAATCATGTATCTATATATACCCCCTAACCCTAAACTTTGTCTTATGAAGTCAAGCATGAAGAGAAGTGGTTTTGGGTTTCAAACATGGAAATTTCAAAAACCTCCCAAAAACTTCATTTTAGAGTGACTGAGAAGGTTACATGCTTCCCTTTTCATTTTCATGTTTTAAACTTGTTTAAATTAGCTTGGTCAAACCTAGGATTTCATGAAGATACAAATGGGTGGGCACAATGTTCAAAAAAATCAGAAAAACGAAAAACCAAATCACATAGTCTTCTTATGTCATATCGTAAGCAATCAAGTTGATAAACAAGGTCTAGATATATCCAAACCAGACAAATCATGTATCTAGCCCCTTTCGATCTTATGAAGTCTAGCATGAAGGGAAGTCGTTTTGGGTTTCAAACATTGAAATTTCAAGAACATCCCAAAAGCTTCATTTTAGAGTGACTAAGAAGGATACGACTTCTTTTCATTTTCATGTTTTAAACTTGTTTAAATCTTGGTCAAACCAATGATTTGACCAAGATTCAAATGGCCCTAAAAATTCAGAAAAAAATCAAAAGAATGAAAAACCAAAGCACATAGCATTCTTAGATATGTCATATGTATAGTAAGCATTCAAGTTGATAAACAAGGTCTAGACATATATATTCAAACCAGAAAAATCATGTATATATCTACCCCTAAAATCCTATATAATTAAACTCAGTCAATCATGAAGAGAAGTGGTTTTGGGTTTCAAACATGGAAATTTCAAGAACCTCCCAAAAGCTTCATTTTAGAGTGACTAAGAAGGATCCAGGCTTACTTATTCGTTTTCACGTGTTAAACTTGTCTAAATCTTGGTCAAACCTAGGATTTGACCAAGATATGATTCAAATGTGCAAAAAAAAAAAAAGATCAGAAAAATGAAAAACCAAAGTACATAGTCTTCTTATGTCATATAGTAAGCATATTCAAGTTGATAAACAAGGTTTGGACATATTCAAACCATACAAATCATGTATCTATACCCCCTAACCCTAAACTTTGTCTTATGAAGTCAAGCATGAAGAGAAGTGGTTTTGGGTTTCAAACATGGAAATTTCAAAACCTCCCAAAAACTTCATTTTAGAGTGACTGAGAAGGTTACATGTTTCCCTTTTCGTTTTCATGTTTTAAACTTGTTTAAATTATCTTGGTAAAACCTAGGATTTCATGAAGATACAAATGGGTGGGCACAATATTCAAAAAAATCAGAAAATTGAAAAACCAAATCACATTGTCTTCTTATGTCATATCGTAAGCATTCAAGTTGATAAATTAACAAGGTCTAGATATATCCAAACCAGACAAAATCATGTATCTACCCCCTGTCGATCTTATGAAGTCTAGCATGAAGGGAGTCGTTTTCGGTTTCAAACATGGAAATTTCAAGAACATCCCAAAAGCTTCCATTTTAGAGTTACTAAAAGAAGGATATACAGACTTCCCTTTTTCATTTTCATGTTTTAAACTTGTTTAAATCCTTGTCAAACCAAAGATTTTGACCAAGATTCAAATGGGCATAAAAATTTAGAAAAAAAATCAAAAGAGAATGAAAAACCAAAGCACATAGCATTCTTATATATGTCATATGTATAGTAAGCATTCAAGTTGATAAACCAGGTCTAGACATATTCAAACCAGAAAAATCATGTATATATCTACCCCTAAAACCCTAAACTCTTTCTTATGAAGTCAATCATGAAGAGAAGTGGTTTTGGGTTTCAAACATGGAAATTTCAAGAACCTCCCAAAAGATTTAATTTAGAGTGTGACTAATAAGGATCCATGCTTACCTTTTCATTTTCACAATTTAAACTTGTTTAAATCTTTGTCAAACATATGATTTGACCAAGATTCAAATATATGGGCATAAAATTCAAAAAAAAATCAGAAAAATGAAAAACAAAAGCATATAGTCTTCTTATGTCATATAGTAAGCATTCAAGTTGATAAATTAACAAGGTTTGGACATATTCAAACCATACAAATCATGTATCTACCCCTAACCCTAAACTCGGTCGATCTTATGAAGTGTAGCATGAAGAGAGGTCGTTTTGGGTTTCAAACATGGAAATTTCAAGAACATCCCAAAATGCTTCATTTTAGAGTGACTAAGAAGGATCCAGGCTTACTTATTCGTTTTCACGTGTTAAACTTGTCTAATCTTGGTCAAACCTGGATTTGACCAAGATTCAAATGCGCAGAAAATTTAAAAAATCAGAAAAATGAAAACCAAAGTACATAGTCTTCTTATGTCATATAGTAAGCATATTCAAGTTGATAAACAAGGTTTGAACCTTGATCTGTAGTAGTGGGCAAAACCCTAGTTTAACCTATTTAATTATAGATTCGTAGGTTGATTTTTCTACATTTTTATTATTACTAACCTATTTAATTATAGATTCGTAGGTTGATTTTTCTATACCTTTTTATTATTACTATGCAGCACAAGTGTGTTTGCCCGTCGAGTGAAACTCGGAGGAAGAGGGATCACTCGGAGGAAGGAGAGAAGAAGGGAGAGAATTATGGTGTCTCCCCTTTTTCGGGTGATGATGTTGACTTTTGTGCAGGGTTTGTCAGTGCGCAGGAGGTGCGAGCGAGCGAGCGAGCGAGTCGAGAGAGGCCGAGAATGAGAGAGATTTGTTTTTTTTGTGAGAGGGACAACCGAAGGATCCAGAAGGACCCACAGACTTCCAATACGCATCTGATGCGTCTTCTCTTGACAAAGAAGATGGCTGGGAGTTTGCGTACCTATTGCACGTGACTTGTGCTCACTGAAGTGTGGGACCTCACGCGTGGGCACCACACGTAAGTGACAGACCTGTTGGTGTAAAAACTCGGTTGATTATTATAGTGCATTAGAACAAAGTTTCCTATGGATTCAAGGGTAGGAAATCCAAGTTAACTCATTTACATGACATTATTTTTCTTATGTCATATAGTAAGCATTAAAGTTGATAAACAATGTCTAGACATATTCAAACCAGACAAATCATGTATCTATACCCCTAACCCCTAAACTCTGTCTTATGAAGTCAAGCATGTGAACAGATGTGGTTTTGGGTTTCAAACATGGAAATTTCAAAAAACTCCCAAAAGCTTCATTTTAGAGTGCCTAAGAAGGATACATGCTTCCCTTTTCATTTTCATGTTTTATAAAACTTGTTTTAATTATCTTGGTCAAACCTAGGATTTGACGAAGATACAAATGGGTGGGCAAAAAATTAAAAAAATCAGAAAAATGGAAAACCAAATCACATAGTCTTCTTATGTCATATCGTAAGCAATCAAGTTGATAAACAAGGTCTAGATATATCCAAACCAGACAAATCGTGTATCTACCCCCTTTCGATCTTATGAAGTCTAGCATGAAGGGAAGTCGTTTTGGGTTTCAAACATTGAAATTTCAAGAACATCCCAAAAGCTTCATTTTAGATTGACTAAGAAGGATACAGACTTCCCTTTTCATTTTCATGTTTTAAACTTGTTTCAATCTTGGTCAAACCAAGGATTTGACCACAGATTCAAATGGCCCTAAAAATTCAGAAAATCAAAAGAATGAAAAACCAGAAAAATCATGTATATATATATCTACCCCTAAAACCCTAATTAAACTCAGTCAATCATGAAGAGAAGTGGTTTTGGGTTTCAAACATGGAAATTTCAAGAACCTCCCAAAAGCTTCATTTTAGAGTTACTAAGAAGGATCCAGGCTTCCCTTTTCATTTTCATGTTTTAAAATTGTTTAAATTATCTTGGTCAAACCTAGGATTTCATGAAGATACAAATGGGTGGGCACAATATTCAAAAAAATCAGAAAAATGAAAAACCAAAGCACATAGTCTTCTTATGTCATATAGTTAGCATTAAAGTTGTTAAACAAGGTCTAGACATATTCAAACTAGACAAACCAAATGTATCTACACCCCCTGACCCCTAAACTCTATCTTATGAAGTCAGGCATGAAGAGAAGTGGTTTTGGGTTTCAAACATGGAATTTTCAAAAACCTCCCAAAAACTTCATTTTAGAGTGACTAAGAAGTATACATGCTTCCCTTTTCATATTCATGTTTTAAACTTGTTTAAATTATCTTGGTCAAACGACCTAGGATTTGACAAGATTCAAATGGGCATCAAAATTCAAAAAAAATCAGAAAAATGAAAACAAAAGCAAATAGTTTTCTTATGTCATATAGTAAGCATTCAAGTTGATAAACAAGGTCTAGACATATTAAAACCAGAAAAATCATGTATATATCTACCCCTAACCCTAAACTAATCTGTCGATCTTATGAAGTCAATCATGAAGAGAAGTGGTTTTGGGTTTCAAACATGGAAATTTCAAGAACCTCCCAAAAGGTTTATTTTAGAGTGACTAAGAAGGATCCAGGCTTACTTATTCGTTTTCACGTGTTAAACTTGTCTAAATCTTGGTCAAATTTAGGATTTGACCAAGATTCAAATGCGCAGAAAATTAAAAAAATCAGAAAAATGAAAAACCAAAGTACATAGTCTTCTTATGTCATATAGTAAGCATATTCAAGTTGATAAACAAGGTCTAGACATATTCAAAGTTTCAAACTAGACAAACCATGTATCTACCCCCTAACCCCTAAACTCTGTCTTATGAAGTCAAGCATGAAGAGAAGTGGTTTTGGGTTTCAGACATGGAAATTTCAAAAACCTCCCAAAAACTTCATTTTAGAGTGACTAAGAAGGATACATGCTTCCCTTTTCATTTCCATGTTTTAAACTTGTTTAAATTATCTTGGTCAAACCTAGGATTTGACAAGATTCAAATGGGCATCAAAATTCAAAAAAATCAGAAAAATGAAAAACCAAAGCAAATAGTTTTCTTATGTCATATAGTAAGAATTAAAGTTGATAAACAAGGTCTAGACATATTCAAACCAAACAAATCATGTATATATCTACCCCTAACCCTAAACTCTGTCTTATGAAGTCAAGCATGGAAATTTCAAGAACATCCCAAAAGCTTCATTTTAGAGTGACTAAGAAGGATCCATGCTTACCTTTTCATATATTTTAAACTTGTTTAAATCTTTGTCAAACCTAGGATTTGACCAAAAGATTCAAATGGGCAAAAATAAAAAAAATCAGAAAAATGAAAAACACTACGAACAGTGAACAATACTGTTTCGCGTCCCTACAGTACACCATGTACAGTGTTGCGAGTGACCGTGGGACGTCCTTCACGGATAGAGATCAGGTGACATGCACCTTTCGCATGTCACCTGGTGACATGCGGCTTAAATCTAGATTTAAATATTGCGTAAAAATCATGTCCCAACCTATAGCCCTCTCGATTTATAGGCCCCTGCCGCCTCTCCCCATTCACTTCACTTCTCGCTACCTCACTCCTCTCGATTTATAGGCCCCTGCCGCCTCTCCCCATTCATCTTCAAAATCCTATAGCCCCAACCTGTACAGTGCTCGTCGGCGGCTGTACCATCCACAACCTCTGTATTAGCGCCTCCCTGCACCCCCATCTTCCGGCGATGAATCCCACGAGTGGACAAGGGGGCCTGTTAGGTGTGCGGCCCACCGTCGTAATCCCCCAGCAGCAACTACAGGACCTCGCCGCCAACTCGCACGCCCCCCTACAGCTGCTGCAGCAGGCGCATGGCGGCCTCGCCGTTGAGTCTGATGTGCCCACCAAGCGGCAGCGGATCAACGACCTCTCCGTGGGCTCAGACGTGACAGTCCTGCTGCAGCTGCAAGACAACCTCGCCGTCGCCGGGGAGTCGGTCCTCTCCAAGGAGGAGAGCTTCGAGGTCAGTGGTTAATGTAGTTTAATCATTGGTTTAAAACTAGTTAGCCCCCTACTGAGTATTATTCGGAGGGGATTTGATGCAAAATACTTCATTCACCATGTTTTGGCGTGAGTATTTGCGGCAGATCAGGACAACCTGAGAGATAGCCTGTCCTGGGGCATTATTAGTTTTTTTTGAGGGGTTCCTCGGGCCTTATTAGTGAAGCGTCCAATTTCTATTCACGTAATCCATGCCAGCAGGCCTCAGGACTTGTAATTTTGCATTGGAATCAATCCCTCAGCCTGATCCATGCTGGAACGGGGTGGATGCCTGGAAGGAGAAGCAGCAATCGGAGCACGTATGCGGAACGACCAGAAACGCGAGAGCATAGAGGTGTTGCGGTTCCACGTCCACCCGACGTGCGCGGAAGTGTTTCCTGAGGATCCCCGCGACTCTGATCCTGTCCAATACTCTTCTGCCAAACAGATAAAATGTGTTCTTATTAAGAAAGACCCAGATATTACTCACTGAACCATGTGAAAACACGTCAACCAAACAAGGCACAAGGGATTTCTACTGCACTAATACTAGCTGCATTACCACTTTCGAACTTCAATGCAAACTTGAAACTTCACTGCAGTCTTTTTCCCCCTTTCGAACTTGAGATCCAGCCTCTCCATCGATTGATGCATAGGGCAAACTTTATTAGTTCATGTTTCGTTCTTAGTTTGAAACTTTATTACTCCAAGCTCCGGAGTACTCATATTACTACAGTATTGCAATTGAAATTTATACATATTACAATTACTATTGAAGTTAGTCTTGTACATATTACTATGAGTATTGAAGTTTAAGTCCTGCAAACTTTCGGAGTACTATATTTTTACGGTTTTGCTATGTCTCAGTCAACTGAGAATTCCTTAAGTCTCAGTCACTCACAAAAATACACTTGAGTTGCACTTTTCTGTCAAAAAAGTGCAATTGAACTTTTCTACTAGAAAAGTGCAACCGACCCGTTGCACTTTTCTGACGTGACTGAGACTTAAGAAATTCTCAGTTGACTGAGACATAGACACACCCATATTTTTACTATTGAAGTTACACTCTTGCACTTTATTAGTATAATATCATGTGTCACACAGGGTCGCTCTGTGAATCTACCATCTAATGAAGGACGACAACATGAAGCGTCTCTGCAAGTAATCCGGCGGTCGCTCCTGGATGAGTCGCGCGAGTTGATTGACCATGCGTCCAAGCTCCGAGATGTGAACGCACATCTGGTAAACCGTGCTATGAAGCTATGGAATGAGTATGCCGTACTCTTGAATGAGCACTCATCTCTATCAAAGGAGAACTCATCTCTATCGAAGGAGAACCTCTCCATGGTAAATCAGAACGGGTCTCTAACGAAGGAGAACATCTCCATCCTAAAAGAGAACTCATCTCTGAAAAAGGAGAACATCTCCATCCTAAAAGAGAATTCATCTCTGAAAAAGGAGCACACCTACTACAAGTGGCGGAGCATGACAGGAAACAAGTAATCTTCTTCGGGCGTGAAGAAGTTGTACCCATATGTGCATGTAGAGAGGTGGAGACGGTTGCCGATGAGACAAGTGAGTAGATTGAGGAGGGCAGCCACAACCCACAACGTTTGTAGTTACAAATCTTCTATCGTAAAAGTAGTAGTATCGAAATTAATATGTATCCCTTAATATATGTGGTGTTTGGCAATATATAGTTTAACATGCAAGGACTCTGCAATGTAATTTGTATCAGTTTGATTGGCTTTCTACCCAAGTGAGCATGTGTCATATTTGTCCAAGGTTTGATTTTTGCATCTTATCATATTTTGTTGAATACCATACTAAAAAATTCCATGTGCATCATTTTGATGCAGAGGCTGGGGGTCTCAACTTCCATTACGAAAAGGATTTGTCAAGACATGAAACATTGGATAAAATCTTTGACTGTACCCTGCAAGTGTGGCACCTAGAAACAATGATTAAAATTCAAAGCTGCATCTCCTACCAATACAAATGGTATATCAGACAATTTTGAAACAAATTGAATCCAACCCGAAATAAATTAAATTATATTTGGAAGAAGATATGTAGAAATACCCCTGTACAGTAGGACGCTATGTGCAATGCACGACATATTGGCAAAAAATTACCCGCATGTACCAAAGGCATGGGCACCAAGATCTGATGCAAATTTGAATTCGGCCAAAGGAGGGTACTAGCAAAGATTTCGATCGTGTCAGCGATCCAGACATTCTTATGAAGTAAAGGGAATTTGATCATCTTGGTCTTGCAAGTAATGAAATGTGGGGACTCCTAAGATCGACGCCTTCAACACTGATGTTTCTTTCTATCAGAAGCTAGTGGCTGACAACTTTGATTCCTATTCGGCTGATGCAGATATCCATGAGATCATCAAGAGGATCTTGGAACATGTTGAAGCACGTGTCGACATTCTGCTCTCGTGCTTGAAGGCAGATGATTTTGATAGGGTGATGCAAAAGCCGCCATATGGTCAATAGATTGTTATTATATACAAGGATGTTTCTTGGGTCATCATCTAGATCTTTTGTTTTCTTATGTGTTAGCAGTACTTTATGGAAACTATGTTAGTATTGTCTTATACTGAATTGTTGCTATATCTGGACACCGGATGCTTATGTTCTATGACATTATGGAATGTATGGAAAAAAGATGACACCTTTTTAGCTATTCAGAAAAGGCAAAAAAACAACAACAATTTGTTTCCCACAATAAAATGAAATCTTATTGCACCTTTCCCCAAAATGTTAATGCACATTTTACCTTGGGCATTTTTGTTAAGACCCATGGTTTTTTATATAAAATGGTAGGCCATATTTTGAAGTTAGTTTTTTTTTAAAAAAAACATATCAAAATTCAAGCTTATCATTTTATAGCCACAAGTTCACTTTTTTTTCTTCATTTTTTTCTGAAACAGGGTGGGAATCGACTGCATGCCATTCCTTGCAAACATTGGCGAATGTCGGAAATAATCTTAGATAGGGCGAACTCTAAAAGAAGAGGTAAATACCGAAATAGTCCCGAGACATTGTGATGCATGTAATTCTAACGCAATCCCAATAAACCAAAACATATTTTATTATAAGTAGAACCTATATACATACCAATTATGTAATGGCAAAACTTTAGTTCTTTTGAAAATCATTTTGTAATTGGATCGATCAAGAATTTTTTCAATATCTTTTGCTCGATGCACAACTCGGAATTTATGATCTTTGTTGTCGAGCCATTTCAGGAGTCCTTTAAGTCATAGGATAGGAAAAACGTATGTACATCTTGTCTATTTGAATCCTATGGGAATATGAGTTTCTTTGATTGTACCAAAGGGATTTTTCCATGAGGGATGACCTAATGTTTTGTTCATATAGGATTTGTAGTACAAGATTCATATGGGATATGTTCCCTTTGAATATAACCAATAGTGTAGAATAATTCCCGTAGGATCTAAATCCTATAAATCAAAGGAGCCTCAGTTGTTTTCGTCACCACATATAAAATCAGCGCCAACTCAATGAGATGATAAATGTTGTCGGATGAAACATGGCGTTTCTTTCAAATATAAAGAAATATCTGAAGTCTTCAATTCTACGCGTATGATAATGAATAGCTCAAGGTTATTTTACATATACTAAGATCCATGATACATCAATCTTTTTAATGCGGAGAACGAGTCTATATATGTTTTTTGGTACCTAGTCCATGTTTTGTTTTCGAAATCGGCTCCACGCAGTGTTCACTAAAATAGGCGCAACTTTGTCATATGAAGTCCGTTTTAAGTACTCAAATATTCAGAAAAAAACACATATATATGAATGGATGGATATTCACTAAAAATCAAGGTAGGATGGCTGCCGTACCGCCCATGCTTACAAATGAGACATTGATGGGGTCGGACCGCGTCCATTTTTTTTTTCGCGCATCCACCAAACCATTTCAACGAAGCGCCAAAACAGCGGCGAAAATAGCTCGGGTTGCCGCCTCCAATTTTCAAATGTTCGAATTTCCGATCTTATCCTTTCATCAAAAACGTCCCCAGCGGTTCTTCTCTTGGCCAAGGCCAATCTCACCCCAGCCATTAAAACATACCACCGGCACAGGCGCCGAATCCCACATCTCTCACGCGTCACACACCGAATCGGAGTATCTCGCCCGACGACGGCAGTGCACCACCGTCCCACCTCGCCACCACAGCCTCCTGACCAGACGCTGTAGTGTCCGAGAAGACGTTGTCAAGCAAGCCGGAGCCGCTTCCCCTACGAAGGCGCACACCGCACCATTTGTGCTCCACCGTAGCCGACGCCCACCGCGCCGGATCCTGCTCAGGGACGCCGTCCACCTCCGCCGCTGCGTCGGATCTGCTTCCCGACTCCCTGGTCTACCGCACGGTGAAATGGGTAGACCCCGCGCCCAACCGGTCCACCGCGCGAAACCAAAGCGTAAAGCCGTCCACTCCCCATGCGAAGGTTGGTGTTTAGCCGCTTCCGTTATGCATTTCATTTCCGAACATCAGTTTCGTGCGATCTGGGGTTTCAAGTTTACTTTTCCTACAATCTGTTTGGTGCTATCTGGTATGACTGTAGTAGAAGTCAAGCCTGCAGAGTGATTAGTCGACATTATTAAACTGCATGTTTATAAATCTTGTAATCATCAATTGGCATGCACAGGGAAATCATTTATTTTTGATCTACGCTTTATTCCTTTTTGAGCTATCATCTACTTGCTACTACTAATTTGCCCTTCTACTGCTCTACTCAAAGTTCCATGATAAATCTCGTTAGCATTTTTTTCTAATGCATGCTAAAGATACTGTAGTAGAGTACAAAGAGGGCCGGAGAGAAAATATAGGCATCACCAGTGAACAATCAAACACCTCTCCTGTCTCCATCGATAACAATCATTTTCTTATTCAGAACTTGATCCTACTGAACAAGAGTCTGAGGGAGACCTGAGTAAAGAGGATGCCCTTGTCAAGCACCCTACTCCACCACCCAAGGTGATTGCTCGCTCTTTTCATTGGCATTATTGTTGCATCTTCAATAACTGTGATGTATCTGTCCAACCCAGCCCAAGTTATAGCATTATCATCTGCTCAGTTAACACATAATAATAACATATGTTTCATCATGTCTTGGCTTGCTGTTCTTATGTTCCATAATCGTATCAAGCATGTATATGATTTTGTTGATTGAAGTACCGTTTATCTCTGGCAGGCATCAGGGACTTCACGTAAGGACGTTTCAAATACCAACAAGGTGAAGAACATAGTTCAACAGGAAGATCAATATCTGCCAGCTCACCTAAAAATAAAAAGGGTTCAAGCTGGTCATGTCAGATCACAAACAAATGCAGTGAACAGAGTAAAAACAAGGTCTCAGACTCAGAGTCACTCTAATCTAGTTGAAAATGATGACCAGGCAAAAAAATATTGTAATGCGAAACACCAACATAAAAAGCTTCGACCTAACCCCACATCGGTTGGTCTAAAAGCTGTAGACGGAGCAAATACCAAACCACATGTTCCCCAGCCACCTGTTGCCAATCCAGTTACCCAAGAACAATTCACAGCAGACCCAGTTTCAACAGCAGGTTCTCAACACCTAACTAATCACGATCGCCCGCTGACATTTAGTCCTGCCAGAGACAACTTCTTCCTTAAAGATGATGGTGGGGCCGAATTAGGTACGTGTTCCCTTACATGCTCCGTTACATAAATACCTTGATAGCTTGATGTAATGCTTAAATTTGCAGTTCCACCACGACCAAGAAAACGAAGGGGGCCAACGACTTTGAAATCACTTAAAAATAAGATTGCCCGAATGGGAACAAGATTTCCCATCACATCAGTTATAGCAGGTATCAGAAGGCCACTGGATCCACAAGAATCATCTAATATAGCATCGATCACAGGCGTTTTTGTCAGGACTCAAATTCCTATCTTTCCATCATGGAAACAACACGTAAACACCCCTTCTCATTTTGAAGGTTTACTGCACATGTTACATGTAAGTCATTTTCGTAAACAATACCATGTTGCTCGTTCACATTCCCTCTAGCTTTCTGTTGGCTAGCTATCTAACACATGAACGGTTCCCATTGTTGTAAACAGACATGTCTTGAGTTTGATGATGACATGAAGAATGTAATCACTGTTATCAGGAGCATATTCTCTTCAGCGTTGCGCCAGGAGCGCCATAGGCTAAAGATGAGATACTTTGCTGGGAGGACTCCTAGCGATATTCCAACAACCTCTCCTATACTACAGATGACTGATGATCAATGGTGTGATCTTGTTGAGTATTGGTCTGCTCAAAAGAATTTGGTATGTTCTGTGAAGACAGTGAGACAAGATCACATTACTGATTCCTTTTTAAGCATGTGTCTCACAAGTCTTCATTTGTAGTTCATCGCTCGAAGTAACATGCGTGCTCGTAATAATGTACGTTTACAACAGCGTACAGGATCTCGTAGCTTGATTGGACACCTCTACTGTATGGTAAGGAATGTTATCTGTACAACTATATTTAAATTAGTAAATCATTTAGAATTTATAGATGCACAATATACATCGTAAATTGATGTCTCTGTTTTATTTATATTTTTTTTGAAAACTTTCAATTGTCGCATGTCGGCATGTGACGTGGTTGTGAAACTAATTTATATTTTCTCTTGCGAAAATATCAGAAGGCAAGGCAAGCATACTGTGAGAGTACAGACAGAGAGATGAGTCTACTTGAGCAATTCAAGGTGTGCCAGACGAGCAGAAATGGTTTGACTGGACATTTTGCACAGAGTGTTATTGTAAGTATTCTCTACTAATGTCAGTTATGGTTTTCAATTGTATTCAGAAATATCTTGTCATATTTGTCAAGCTTCATGCACTAGCCAACACAACCAAATGTCTGAACTGCTGGAAAGGGCTAGTACAATTCACTTATATACTTCTCAGCAATATCATGCACATTACGAATTCTACACATGGATCC
This sequence comes from Lolium multiflorum, assembly GCA_030979885.1. Taxonomy (NCBI): domain Eukaryota; kingdom Viridiplantae; phylum Streptophyta; class Magnoliopsida; order Poales; family Poaceae; genus Lolium; species Lolium multiflorum. Next base: position 285,098,388 of record CM061750.1, read on the forward strand.
ATGCATATTTTTATAGTCCTGCTATTACGTGTTAGCAATAGAAGACATGTCAATATGATGTAACATGCTCTTACTAAAATGTATATGCGGTAATCAGCCATGCCAGTTTGTAGGATTATTAGAGGTAGTTCATACACATGTCTTCACATTATAATCTCTTCTCTTACACATGTGTAACAACTGAAAACTCCTCAGTCTGACATGAAAGTGGAGCTGGCAAAACCAAAGAAAGATGGTATAGAAAAAACCCAGGAAGAATGTCTGAATTCATTTTCCAAGGTACTACAATGTCATGGTATAGCCAACAACACATTCCTGCGTAATGCTGGGTTCACAACTAATTTGTCGAGGTCCAAGTCCAAGTCAAAGCCCAAGCGCAGGTTGAGGTCCAAGTCATTGTCTTTTTATGTTCTCGAGGAACTACTCA